>JAQPZY010001698.1:7532500-8255000 GCA_029931535.1 Margaritifera margaritifera | reverse complement strand
AGTACAATAAACAAGTGTCCTAATCATTTTTGTATTGCTTCCTTTGTCTGTATTGGAAAATTCCCCACTATAGAGGTTTATTCTCTCTCCCAGTATGGTCATGCTCAATAAAAAACACATTTTGATGCTGATTTAATCTACATGACAGGTTTTGATAAAATCATGATGATCAAGGCAGATTTTACCAGATGCCTCACTCCCATGTGGCATGTTCAGATTGAGATATGTAGACATGTAAGTGGCTATTTTTATGCAAGTTTTGACCAAAAGGATTAGTGTCTGCATATTAAGGCATGTACAAATACCATATGTACTAGCTTATAAGTCGGGTCCAACTGCAAAAAACATAGTCCCTGATCTACAGTTACATAATGTGCTGGTAGAGCAAGGTCAATTCTGTTTATTCTATTGGTTGGTTTTGGCATTATGCAATGGCAGATCTGGGTCTGTGAAGTTTGCTGTTGGCTCCGACTTATAAGCGAGTATATATAGTATTAAGTTGAATACAATATATGGATAAACAGTAACAGCAATGTAATGACACATAAATACTACAGACTTTAAAAAAGTTGACAAGTTCAAAACATTTCAATTATTTTGAAATGACTACTGAGTAGTGGTCGCTCACGTTACAGTTGTAAGTTTAACTTTACAACTACATGATTAAGGGGTCAATTCAAAAGTGAATGTTTTTGGATTTTGTCCATTTTTGGTGAAGTTTTAGAACCTAAAAAAAAAATAGATAAAAAAAAAAAGATTGTTTGTTGTAGTGGCAGTTTATTAATTATTTTTACATAATAGCGATTTCATTGATCTAATCTAGGTACTACCACCAGTTAAAATTCATTACAATATATTAGGGTTCTTCGGGACGCCAAAATCTGTGTAAAAATACCAAAATAAGCTCCAATGTTAATCATCATAAATCATCATAAAATCAGCTGTTTTTTTGTGTCATGTAAATTTGTTTTTGAGTGATTATTATGTGTACTTTTCCGATTTCTGTAATGTCAATGGCTTGTGAGTGAGGTTTCTTGTCGCATAATCATATGAAAGACAAGGGGTTGTGGATGTTTAAAACAGGAAACTAATGAAATTGATGTTGGAAGAAGGTCCAGAACTTAAGGATTTTGATCCTTAACTTGCAATAGAGAAGTTTGTTAAAGTTTGTTCAAGAAAAAAGTGAATGTAGTATGCTGTGTTGCTTAAAGATGCAATGAAAAAAAGTGAATGGAATATAGTCATATGTTTCTTCTTCCAGTGTCTTAGCAAATTTATTGATTTGAAATGGAATTAAGCTGATCAAATAAATTAATATAGAAAAGAATCTGTAATCTCTGCCTTTATTCCTTCTAGCTGAACAAAAAAATAAAGAATGGCAAGGCAGAGCCATTGAGAATTGTTATAGTTATAACATCACAATTCTCAATTTCCTTGGATATTCATTCTTTTTTTATAATACTAAATATTTCACAATGAATGATCATTAGTACCGTATTTGCCGGTCTATAAGTCGATGCGGAGTATAAGTCGAATTCGCTAATTTCGTCAATTTTCAATCCTTCATCCATATATAAGTCGATGTGGAGTATAAGACGAAGCCCAAAATGATAATTATTTTTTTACACTATACTTTTCGAAATTGTTTAATTTTTTCTTTTTTTCACATACGAAAAATTACATTAACATACGGTAAAGCAATTTCAATGACATAATCCATATATAAGTCGATTCGGAGTATAAGACGAAGCCCAGACTTCCAAGTCAAAAAGTATCGACTTATAGGCCGGCAAATACGGTAATCTTATGACTTCTTATGTTGGTAACACAACTGTACAAGAATAATGGTCTGAGTTATTGCAAGGAAAAAAGGTATCGTTATTGGGACTCCTATTTTTAGGGCTGTGACTCCAAAGTTTTTCAGAGAAGGAGTCCTGGATTGCAAATTTCAAAATGATATGAAGAATCCGGATGTATAGTTTCTGCTGTGCTTAGATGAAGTCATATGCCCCATATACGTGGGATAATGACCAAAGTGTTATGATGAACCTTAATTAAAAGTTCCTTAGGACTCGGGGACTTGCCAGCTTATAACTTCCTTTGCTACAGGAATTCATATCAAGAGGTTGTTGCTTCCCAATTCAGCATCTGAACAGAATAAACAGCATATATATTGGCATAGAGGTATCAGCAAGTATAATCTGTAAAATATTTGCCTTGGTATAAAGTTTCTATACACTTGATCCATTCAAAATAATTTTTTCTTGATACTGATACAATTGTACAGGTATAATTATATGGTAGTTTTTTTTATTTATGCAATAAGCTGTATGGGCCCTACAAGATGGAAAACATGTATATTGTTAATGATTCATGAAATGAACCTCTAATGTAACCAGATTATCATGGCTGCTTCATATAATGTTTATAAGCCTCATCCACCCACATAATTTAGGCTCAGGAAATTACTTGTCCAGAGTTGATGGATTGTGTCAAAAATATTTGTAGAGGAAGACAATGTTGTTTAGATTTAGAAAAGTATGTTAGTGATTAATCTTCATGATTGATTCAGCATCCTAAGCAAACAATTAACTCTTATGTTACTTTAGACTTCTGCTTAAATTTTAATTGGGGGAGGGGAATATCCTACCCTTTTCATACATCCACTGAATGAAAAAAAGCGAATGGAATATGGTCATATGTTTCTTCTTCCGGCTACATGCATTGCTTTATTCCATGATTATTTCTAACATTGTATGATTAATGATTATTATAGTTTAATGATTATTATAGTGTAATGATTCTACAAAAACCAACATTATTTCAATAAGGTATCTTTTGTGGCCCGCCTACTCTCTCACTCTCACCTTGAAGAATTTACTACTTTATACCACGTTACAGTTGCACATGCAATAGGATCATCTGCATATATGAGGGGTATTTAAAAAGTTCTGAAAATTAGTGCTTGGTAGATCAAAGTTCTTTATTAGCAAAAACTACATCAGTGCATCCGCTCAAAGTACTCCCCATGCATCTCTACACATTTTCTCAGTCTGATTATTAACTGTGATTCTGTAAAAAAATAATGCATTTAAAACTCTCTTGACAAACCAACTACATTGAGCAATGTGTGGTCTCTGCTTGTTGTCTCCAATCCAAACTTTATTATTTTCTCTTGAGTTGGGGTTAAAAAAGTAAATCCATGTTTCATTACCTATGACAATCTGATTCAAACATCTTGCGTCAATATCTTCATATTTGGTGAGTAGCCAATTTCAACCAGAGTCTGTGTTTAATCAGCCATAGATAAATGCTGGACCCATCTTGAACAAACATTTATGAGCTTAAATTGATTCTTCAATATGTTCAAAATTGCTGACAAATGAATGCCCATGATAATAAAAATACCTTCCACTGTGTGTCGAGCATCTTCATCAGTTGCCCCCTTCACCAAAGCCACTTCCAGCTCACCAATTGCAGACAACTGTCTTCCAGAACATGGGTCATCTTTTAAAGAATGAAACTATCTAAAACTTGTAGGATATGACAGGGAATTGTATCTGTAAACTTTATCCACGTTGGTCTTGATGTCAGCTGGAAAGTACCCTAAGAGCGCCTGCATTTTACAGTTTACTCTTTGCTCAGTAGCAGAATTGTTCTTTGACGACATTTTTATGTCACTTTCATTTACCTATGTTATGTTACACACATATATCTGCTGTTGTCCAGTGTTCTGCATGTGCAGCTGCAGATCATTTTAATATTATGTTATTTTGTCTGTTGATAGGCATTACATTTATTTACATGTTCAAAGAAACAAAATATTCAGAATTTTTCAAATACCCCTCATATAGCAGCCTTTTGTTCAGTTCAGTGTTGGACCTTGGGCATGGTTTAGCTGGTTTCCCACAGTATTTTGTCATTCATCCCCCATATCTTGGCTCCTGTGCACCTCTTGGGCATGCTTTTTCATCAGGGAAATAGCCATCTACTATTTTTCTTTAATGCATGTTTGTCCACGTGTAACATATTTTCAAGGTTGAATTAATGGCAAAAGGAACTGGTTTTTTTGGGCGTGAAAACTTTCAAAAATAAAGTTTGGCATTTAATTAATTAATTATTAGTTTCAAAAGAAAAATAAATCAGAAATAAAGGGAATTATTATAATAAATGCTGGTTGATAATGAATGAACACCAAAGTTAAATGAGAGCAAGATCTGGAATGGAACATTCCAAAGTGCAGCAAGTGAACCAGGTATTCAAACATGTAATGTTTGTATAGATTACTTGATCTTTCGATAAAATATTTATTACAATAATGTAAATGACCAAGATCAGTGTTATTTGTCTCCTTTCATTCATCTGATTGGGAATTTTCAGGTCAAAGTTCTGATGGTGCACAACCTCTTTGCTAACACTTTTAAAGAAACGCTGGGATACTGTTATAACCTGTATGTATGTCCATACATATATATTTGGTAATGCCCTTCTATGTTATTACGGCTAGACACCAGAAACTCTATCATTCTTTGCATGAAAAATGTCTGAGACAATATGAGCCTCGTAATAAATCTTCATAAGATTGTCTAAGTCTAAATAAATAGTCTTCTTATGTTTATCAGTTCTTAAGGTATAATACTGAGAGATGGCTCTGCCCCCATCTCGGCATCTTTTACTGAGAGCCAGCCATAAACAGGAGAAAACAGTAGTTAAGGAGGCCATAAAAGGAGTGTTAAATTGATGTAAGCAATCACACAGCTATTGATCAGCTCATGGACCAAGCCAGTGTGAGGCAGAAGCAGAATCTGAGGGAGTAATAAATTACAGATGATGTCAATTTCTATTTGAGCACACATCCATTATAAGAACCATAATAGACACTCAAAAGTAGACATGAGAAATAGTCAGTTAATAACATTTGGTTCAGACATAAGCTGACTTCTGTGCAAAAAAAGATAATAAAATATACATGGCCATATTACCTGATGTGATAATATCCCTTTGGCAAAGCAGCAGCTTTGTTTAGTGGTCTTCGCTAACTTGCACACAATATTAGGGCTTTTCAGACTTGAGTATAGGTTATCGTACCCAGAGATCTCAAAACAATTTCCCATCATCAAATAGCTATTCCTGAATGCTTGATATTTCAAATTCCTATGCTTTCATAGTATTTGATTAAGGCATTCAGCAAAATGTCTTCCTATTTTAAGTATGGTCTGATAAAGACCTATTTAGATGTTCTGAAGCCTACACTTGTTTGATGAGAAAAAGAAGAAAATAAGAATTAAATGGAGGCTGATATTTTCAGCTAATATCAACAAATAAAGAACATAAAAACTTTTTCTGTCATTGAACACTTAAGAACACTGTAGTGTATGCTAATTAGGTCCAGGTAATGTAGGGATACCTGGCAGATAAACTTGGTTTATATTACCTGAATTTGTGTTATTTTGATTGTCAGACTTACTGTAAGAAGCATTCTTTTGCTCTGACACTGATTAAGCATAATGTAAAATATAATTTTATCACAGCATATCACTGCTCAAGAAAAGCATGTTTAGATTGTAGTTGTTTTCAAATCCCTCCACCATCAATTGAGTGCTTTGAATAGCACAGATATGGATTTCTCATGAAGATAATTAGTATTTCATAATTCTCTGCAGATATATTATATGCTAATTCTGCCTTTTTTCTTCTTTTTTTTTGGCAAAAGAATGAAAGAGAATATGATGGGAGATAATTTAAACATTCATATGCAGTATCTGGGGGGGAAAAGCCCCAAGATAAAATGAAAAAATGAGATGATGTATAAAATATAATAAAATGATGATGTTAGTAAATTAAAAAAATGAACATTTGTGTGAAGTAAAACTTGATTTGTGAAGCACAAAAGAAATAATTTTGACATGCTTAATATATACTTTCCACCCCGACACCCCAAAGTTACAACAGATAATTTGGAAGAATTGGAACCAGATTGAATCCTCCAAACATCTGAAGGGCATAGAAGTTCATGTTTGCCCGCTGTAGACCAAAAAGTATGAAGAACCATCTGGTACGTACCAATGTAACTTCAAACAAGACCACAGATTCAGGCACATATTGCAGCAAAGACAAGCGTTGCCTAATTTGCAAACATATGCCAGAGACCAAGTCATTCAGAAGTTTGACGACAGGAGTTAGCTACACTATCAATCAGAAGTTAGGATGTGGAACCAAAAATGTAATCTATCTTCTAACATGCAAAATCAGTGGCACTCAATATGTTGGTGAAACCATTGATTTCAGAAAACGAATCAATAACCACATTCGAATCAACACGAAACTCGTCAACAACTACAACTCGACTGGGCATTCAGTTGAGTTCCTTGAAATGCTACTGATTGATTCTAACCTGGGGTGGACCGATACTGGATACTTCAATTGAAAACTCATGGGGAGTTTTGTCTACATGAAAAAGTCTAACCTTCCTAATGGAATCTTATTAAAACTACAGCCAGGCATCAGTTTATCAGCCGTACGCAGTTTTTGTGATAATATTTACCCAAGTAAATATTCCATAACTCTTTACATGTATTATTGGCATTATTATTATCATTATCATTATTATTATTATTATTATTATTATTGCTATTATTTTCATTGTTACTATTTTCATTGTTACTATTATTATTATTATTTTTATTATTTGAACTCTTGTCCATTATCCCGCTATACCATGCTCTTGACATACTTCCTTAGTACCTCCATATATAACTTTACCAGGATATAATTTCTTTTGTACATTTTGAGGATGGCGTTGATTTTTTGCTGCGCATGGCGTCAGTCCTTTGTTCCCAGCCTGGAATTAGGTCAAAACACTTCAGTCCTCTGCATGATATGAATGATAAATACTTCTTTGAATTTTTTTACACAGCTTTTTGGGGCTGATGGCAGCATAACAACGATATGTAGAGTACCCATGTTTTTTAATTTTGTCTTCTTCCTGTCTTCTATTGTTTATCCTTTGTTTGTTTATTTCCCTATCATTGAAACATGTAGGAATCAAGAATTCTTCTTGGCTTTTGTGTTTAGTGTTTGTTTTGTGGATGTAAAATGTTTCTTCACCTGACAAAGAACTTGTTTTAGCTCGAAACATTGGGAAACTGTTTTGTATTTGATCCGTTATCAATTTTTGTGTCATTATATGTATATAATAGTGATTCCAAACTTTTAAAGAACACTAATTCTGTAACATATACAGAGAAAGATTTTACGTGAACACTTGAGAAACATTAAATATATACTGGGCATGTCCAGAATTATGTCTGTTTTTTAGGAGTTTGTGATTGGTTTTTTTCCAACAATGTTATGAGTTCCTTATGCTCCAGGAACATATAGATGAAGCACTAATTTTTAAAATTCTGGTGTTTATTAAATCATACATTTTTTAAATCATTTATGGACAAATGAATTGAAGAATTTGATATGTTGATTACACATTTAACAACAAATTTTGATTTACTATAGAAGAGTAATTTTCGTTAGAATTTCATAAGATTTTGTTGAGCAACCAGATTTTGCAGTCTAGTTGTCCCTTGGGCAACCATGCATTTTGAAAATTGTTCCACCCCACGATGAAAGTACAGTATGTTGTAAGTCCATAAGTCAGTATTTTTTTCCTTACAGAATTGCCATTGAGATTGACCAACACAGTGCCAAGGCTTTAGAAAATCCAGAATATTATCTAGCCAATCCTGTCAATGCTTACCTGTTTGTCAAATATTTTACCTTGGACTGGGACAGAGATATAGATCCAGTCCTCAAAAATAATACCGGTACCTCTGATGGTAAGTATATTACATCTGTGATAGTGAATGACAATTCTTATGCCAAACTAGCCTTGACAACTGAAAATTTGTGTTGGGCTAGTAAACTTTAATGTAACAAGTCCAGTTTTGTATTTACCAAAAGAAAAAAGAGGAGAGCTATGTGCAACCCTTGGTATTGTCGTCCATACATATAAAAGCATATACATATATAAAGCCTCAATGTTTCTCAACCATTCATTCTCCCTAGGCCTTGGTCAGCAGTTTGGAGTGGGTTTCATAGCACCTACCCTAGTTGTGACGGGGCTAAGTGGGCTAACTTTTGTACATGTAGATTATTTACTTAGTTTGTTTTGACTTGGTTTATTGTTTTATGGCACTGCAGGACAAGTCAGTTATTTAGTGCTGAGGCAATTGGAATAAAGTGCCTTGCCCAAGGACACAACATGATAGCTAACCCAGGCTGATCTGATGGTAGGCTTCGAACCCACACTCTGTCGATTGTGAGACATACTAACCACTGATCCACTGCAGCTCCTGTACATTCTTGGTTAAGTTTTTGCAGTTAGCTCAGTTCTTTTGCATGCTGTTATACCTGGAATCATGAAACTTGATGAGGGGATGCAGTTTGATGAATACTACACCCTAATAACAAAAGTAGGTCACTCTAAACCATGTTTTTTCCTTCATTGTCTTTGGTTAAATTTTGTATTTTAAGTATATTTCTCATACTATGACTGAAAGAAGAAACATTACTTCTGCATCACAGACCTGGACCAAACTTTGTGGATGGCTTGCACTTGGGGTAAGGTAGAAGCCTGTTGATTTTTGTGTCAGAAAGTCAAGGTCACTGTGACAGAAAATAGAAAAATGGTTTCTGCACAAGAATTTTGGTTATTGACAGATACCTTAATCAAAGTTTGTGGATTTCTTACACGTTGGGTAAGAAAGAGGCCTATTGATTTTGGGGTTGAAAGATCAAAAGTCAAGGTCACTGTTACTAAAAGAAGAAAAACGTGTTTTGCATAATAACTTTAGCTCTATACCATGTTGTCCAAAGTTTGTGGAGGGCTTGAATGGAAGAGGCCTGTTGATTTTGGGTTCAAAAGGTTAAAGATCAAGATTATTCAGGATGAAAGAAATTGAAGAATAAATTTTGTTCTAGAGTAAGTTTCTTAACCAAACATAATGGATGGCTTGCACTCGGGGTAATAAAAATAAGACCTATATATTCTGAGATCTAAATTCAGAGGTCATGGTCATGGTAATTGTAATATGAAAACAATGGTTTGTGCACATTGAGCTTAGTTCAAGACCACATACCATGACCAAATGTCAATGTCATTGATACCCGTTGGTCAATAAAATCTCCAAAGTCAACCATACCCTACTAGTGCCAACACAGAGGACTGTTAAATGTTTGCTGGCATGTAATGTGCTGTTCATGGTATGCTGAAAAAATTGGGTTGTCTGAGTTTAAATTTATTGGCAGAAACTTTGGAAAATTCATAGAAAATTTTCATTGCTTGATATCATCTTACAGCTTAGTCTTTGGGGTGGCTTTTTGTTTCTAAGACAATTCATATGGGTGTATTTGTTCACATTTTAGCACATTGTAGTTACAGTTCAGGTTTTCTTAGCTCTACAGTATCTAGTGTGTAACAGTTGAAACATATAGACAATAGGGTAATCTTACATCAAGACAATAAGGTATTCTAACATGCTTGTAATATGTGTGATGCTAAAACTATGATATTGAATGGTTATTTATTATATCATGTTGAAAACTGGTTCATGCTAGGTCATGCTTTTAAGAAGAAAAAGAGATGGTTCTTTCCTTTGGAAAGAAAGAGAAGTCTTTATTTACAAGTTCTGATTTTTCTGTTTGAAAGCTATGTACTCTGTGTAAGTATCAGTGTTATACATTTGCTATTGCTGTCTCCTAGATAACTGCTTAGATTGAGTTATGATTGATACACATAAATGTATCAGTAATAAAACCACAAGAGCACAATATATGAAATAAAATCTGCTGATTGGTTTCAGAAAAACTTGGTCATTGTTTAAGTAAATTACTAATAATCAGATTGCTATTTTCACAGATTTAGGCAAAAAGATAGAACTGCATCGACAGGATTTACCTACCTATGAAGATTTAACAGGGACAGTAAATGCCTTATTACGCCTCCAAGATACATATAAATTAGACACCTCTTCTATAGCAAAGGGGGATCTAGGTGGATCTTCATCCTCACAACTCACAGGTAAGTTTAGCTGTGGATGCCTTAGCACTGAATCTCATCTTTGATGTGTTGTTTTGAATGGTTGATGTGTTATGTTACACAGATTTAAAGGATTCCAGATCATTCAGATCTGGAGGATTCCAATACTGCAGAATCATTAAAATAAGGTGTATTTCCATGAAACTCCATAATTTTGTTTTTCAATCATTTGTTAGTCATTAGATGTATGAAGAGAAGGTTGAGTGAACTTTATTCTCTTGTGAAAATATGAAAGCTGTGCATAATATGCAAATACATAGTTTGGTTAGTTTAGTTGACAGAGCTTGACTAATTGGTTTATTTAGTAAGTAAAAGATAAATTTTAAAAAAAAATCATGACATCTTCGTACCATGGAAATGCCAAGAAATGGTTAGAGAACATAGCTTTTGAGTTTCTTGCTAGAGGGTCTTATTTTGATGATTCTGTAGTATCGGAAACTTCCAGTTTTGAATGATCTGGAATTGTATATGATTTGGAATGTCATGGACCTCAGCACTTTTAAGATGAGTAAGATTGATCTTGAATTTTGTGTTAAATAAACAAATTCTATTCCTAAAGGATCCATACGTGTATGTTATGTTTGTGTGTGTCTATCTGTGTGTGCGTGTGTGTACACTGGGTTGGTATAAAATAGGTCACTGTGAACACTCCACATTTTGTAGACTTAATAATTTTATGTAGCAAAAGGATAATAATGTCTGTCAGATTATCTGAAATGGTTAAGAACTTCAGAATTTTCCATCTCAGTTGATTTCTGACATCATTTTACAACTCAGAAATACATGTTTATCAGTTACACTTTATCTATATTTTCATTCAGAAACATATACACCTTTTGAATTTCATCTGTTTTTCCTTGGAACTTCTTCATGTACATATATTAAACATTTATTATTGGAAATATGAATTACTCAACAATAACAACCTTATTTCCTTGCCATATATAAAGAGATGTAGTGAAGTCCATTTTGTTTTTTAAAATATGATACATAGGTTTTATACATTAACAGCATGCAATATTGGTTATGATAATTTGTCATGTGCTAAATTCTTTAAAACAACTTAGAATAACATGCAGTTTTATCTTGTCATCTCAATTATAAGCTTTACCCCTTTTTTCAAGGAAATTTCCTGAATGAATATTCTTTGCATTATGTCAGACACGGACAAGTCATAGATTTTTTTTATGACATATTCATCTTTCGGTCAATAATTTGTTATTAGGTGCAGTTTTTGCATGGAAAAAAGGCAGAATTATGGAAAACAAATTATGTATGTGCTTGACATATATATATATATATATATATATATATATATATATATATATATATATATATATATATATATATTAATATTCAGATAAATTATATTATCACAACTTCAGATTGTAGGCATTTGTTGAGGAAAATGTAATAATTTTGCTATCGGAAAATAATGTTGATTACAGGAATTTTTGACTGTGATTAAATTACAATTTATTGTAAAAAAAATAATATCTGATTACAGTTACTTGTGACTACTAAGAAAATTAGTAATCAATTACAGATGAGTACAGTTACTTATTACAATTACACCAGGTCAGTAATTAAGTGTAATATGAAGATTCTTGGCTCTTGGGTAATCACATGCCCATATAGAATAAATATATTGGCCTCCAAAATAGTTTTGAAAGACCAGTTTTTATTGGCTGAAGTACAAGTAAATTTGGCACTGATTGGTTCTGCTCAAAATAGACACCAGCTTCATTGCCAGATATACTCTAATGACACAAATAACTACATGAGAAAACATCTGTGACAGAAGGTGTTATGTGGCTTCACTATGCATGTGATAAACATTTTATTGAAAATTTACTTAAGGATAGGGGAAAAATACTTTTGCACTGTGTATTGAGTTGTGTAGCTTATGATTTTAGTGAATTTTCACTGATTCAAGCAGGGAGACCACAAGAACTTGAGAAAAAATTAAGAAAATTTCAACAAGTCCAGATAAATTCACAAATTAAAGTACACAGCTTGGCAGCATGCAGATTCAGAATTTTACATTGAATTAAAGTTTGTGCTGTAATGTTTTCCTTCTTTCTTAACACATTTATATTTAGATGCTACCCAACAATATTTGCATGCATAACCTGTTTAACTTGTTTTAACATTGTTTGTTTTTGTATTCATTGACATAAAATGCAGATAAAAAGATCTGTAAAGTACAAAGAAATTTCACAAATGATGCCCCCCAAAAATACACAAAATTGCAATTCTTCCCCAAATTAGCAAACTCGCTGCAAAATCCTCAGTTGTGGTCACATTGCCATAAATAGGCTTTTGCAATGTTGGCAGTAATGATCTCAGAAGTTGGAATAATTTTCATATGGCATTTTCATTAAAAACAACAAATTTGGTAATAAAAAATACTTGTATAATCTTCCATTGTCAGCAGATTCCAATATGTTCATCATGAAAAGTCACTGCTGACAGCTAATGCGGAGTTCAAACAATCAGGCCCGATGCCCAGGGCCCCTCTAAATCTAGATCAGGCCCCTTCCATATTTTAAGTGAGTTGCCTGTCCCAAAAAGTGTTATTTAATTTGCCTGAGAAGAAACCTTGAGGGTGCCAATGAAATGCAGCATTTTCATTTCTAAGTTCTTGAAAGACACTTGTAAATTTGTAATAATCAGCTCCTTTCTGTGACTTAATTTGTAGCTCCCTCCACCTTATGAAGATTGAATGCAGAATAGTACTATTTCTGTAATTAGTCAGTTTATAGCATTTTTATATCTTTTTATAATATTGCAATTTCAACATTGTGACAAAATAATAGTAAAAAATATGGCCCAGTTGGGCAAGTGGATTTTGAGTCTGGGCAAGTGATTTTTTGTTAACCGCTTGCCTTGGTAATGTAGTGTAACATATATTCAAGGACATACTGATGATAAAAAGTGATTAAATTTATGATGAACACAACTTTCAAAAAAGCACAGTTCAGCATTAGATCAAATATTAAATACATTTGTTCTGAAGGAAAAAAAATATAATCAAGGGGTGGGGTGGCTTATTAATGGTTGTAAACTAATGTTAAGTGAGAACACGATCCAAAATTTCTTTATTGGTACACCAGATAAATTAAAAAAAATCAGGCTCAATGCTAGGAGACAATACAGTTGAAATATTCACCTCAGTGACTGTCATTTCACCCAAAATATGTGAAAGTAAAGTTGACTTCACCTTGTCTTGACGCATTTGGCCATTGAAAGCATTTGTATTCTGAGTACAATATCAACTTTTGTGTCTCTTTTGTTTAAACATAGAATTTTCATTCTTTTTAACAATTTTTGTGTCAATTTAATGCTTATCTACATCAGCATTTACCTTTCAATCAATGAGATTCCCTCTGAAAATTCACACATGAAGCTTGAAGAAATGAAATTCCATACATTTGTGGCCCAATCAGGAGTAAATTATTAAAATGTGGAGGCTTCCAGACTAGTTTCTAATAAAAGTAAACCGGTTTATTTCATATTTCATACCATAAAAGTAGGATGAGGGGACCTCAATATCTCTGACCTGTTTTCAATAGTAACATATTTTTCAGGTTACCATCTTTTGCAGAAAACAGCAGTTTTGCTGAATCAAACTTGGAAAATTTTAATACTTTTATCAATTTTAATGAGTATTTATTTCTTTTTTATATTGTTTGGCTCAAAGACTTTGTAAAAAGAATGCTTAAAGCGAATGTTTTAAATATAGACATTGACCTATCAACACTCATATCTTCCTTTCTTCCCACCCCTTTGCCTCATTTTAGCTGGGAAGAGAAATCACTTTGCAGTAAAATTCAAGTCCAGTGTGGATGCTGATACATAAGACAAGTTATTATTGAATTGTTTTTCGCTCATATGTTTAATCATATAAGGTAGTAATTTATATCCAAGTCGTTTTTTTATTATCAATATGTCATTACTGACTTGCTACCTTCATTCTTGAACCCTCAACTTTTTCTCTTTCATCCTTTGAAACTATTCATAGCGTCAATTGATCCTCTGGAAAAACATCCAAGTGGAAGCCCTAGCAAAACTACTTGCAAATTAAGTTGCCCATGACAATTGAAACCCCATGCATTTGCCTGTACTATGTAAACATATGCTTAGTCGTCTTCAAATCATTAACACCTTATATACTTGACTGTAAGTCAAGTCCAACTGCAAACAACATAGACCCTGATCTGCCATCACATAATGCACTGGCAGATCAGGGTCTATGTTGTTTGTTCTACTGATTACTTTGAACAAGCCACATAGACTCAGATCTGCCGGTGCATTGTGCGACAGCAGATTTGGGTGTGTGCAGTTTGCAGCTGGACTCGACTTGTAAGCAAATATGGACAGTAGTTCTATAATTAGAAGCTTGCCTTGTTTTGGGTTTCATTACATGTATATTAACTATATCAGATCAACAAAGTCGTACTTTTATGCATGAATGTGCATGTTGGATGTTTCAGCCGAGGACTGTTTTGAGTTGGGTAGAATGGCATACAATGAGGAGGATTATTACCACACACTTCTGTGGATGCAGGAAGCTCTGGTTAGAGTAAATGATACAGAGAGACAGTCAGTCAAAAGACAGGCAGTGCTGGACTATTTAGCCTTTTCTTCTTTTAAGGTACATGCCCCATGGGTGGTTTTGAAAAGGTTAGCTGCAGCAAAACATTATCTGTCTATTAAAAGAGGGACTGCTTCCAATCAATTGTAATCATTTGTCCAGATAGAAAGTATCAAAAGTCAGTAGGTTTTCACACGCATAATGCATGTGAAGATTTGAAAAATTTGGGCACATTTCAGGATTCAAAAGGAAAATCACAATTGAGTAGATCATTTTACCAGTTTTATTGTTTAGAAAATACATGTTTTGAAAAAGTGTCAAAAGGTAGGAAAAGCAAATTTTCAAAAACTTGACAGCTTTCCAGGGTCAATTCTGCAACAGAAAAAGGGGTGGTGGTATTTACCCCTTAGTGTGAAAATGGGGGGGGGGTAAATACAGAGGAATTTTGCTAAATAAATAAAGGTAGGCTTGCAAATATGAATCTCATGCAATCTGTTTTGTAGAAATTAGCATAACTTCTGCAATCGTGTCTCCCAGAATAGAACTTGGCTTTTATGAAATCAGTGTGATTAACATTTAGCCAGTTCTTTAAATTTGAATTAATGGTACATTGAGAAGTAACCCTTACTCTGTATTTAGACTAGAAGTCAACATCAAAGCAGCATCATTGCTATGCTTTATTAGTATTCCCCAACACACATGTAGATGTATGATGACTCAAAAATGGTGTGGGAGAAGTTGTGTGACATTACTTATACATATCCAAAAGAGCAAGAAAAGTGGGGGGATACAAATCAGGGTCTATTCTAGAACTGACGATTATGGAGGTAAATTCCCCCCTCTATTGGAAGGGGGAAAAAAGGGGCTGGGGGTCTTCTAAATATAGGAGGGATTTAATGAAGAAATAATTTGCCTGCCTGAGCCTCTTGAGGTCAGTAACAAAAACATAATGTCCTTTCAGATTAAAATATTTGCTTCATCTCAAGTAAAACCTTTTCACTTAAATTTTTGTCTGTACAATACCAGAAATGGGAAGGTACATAATGGGTGGTATCAGTTTTCATATTTCTGCTATTTAATCTGTAGCTGGATATTTACTTGCTTGTGTGAAAATTAACTAGCCTCAGACCAGTGCAAATGGAAATGTTTAAGGCCTATTGTTGTTTTATAAGTAAATTTATGTTTGTGCTCATGTAAATGCTGTTAACGACTACTGTAAATATCATAAACCTAGACAGGCCAGACCATTGAATTTTGTTTCCTCTTGGGCTCTCTTGAATGTATCCATAAAACTTATAGATGTATTGTCTCTGTGCAGTAATTAACAAGATTTGAACAGTAGCTACTTGCCATGCACCGGAAGACAAGCGAGGTAGTAATTATGGACCCAGTTTGTTTTCTTCACTTTTAAAAGGTGCAAGTTTCAACACAAGTAACATTAAAATCGCATTATAAATGAAAAGTGGGACCAAATCATTTGATCATTTAGTAGTTTCATACTACCTGTCTCTTGCACAAGATAATAAGGAGTGTCTTTGGATTGATTTAGAATCACATTTATGTACATAGTCTGTACGATTACCAGGCCCTAGTTTCACTAACTTTAACAAAATTTCTACTCAGTTTGAGATTTTGCATTACCAAGCATATGGTGCTTCAAACAATATCAGTATTTTTGTCAGAGGTAGAGATAGTGGAAAAGATGCAAAATAACTTGTTAGTTTTAAAATGTAATGCATGGAAACCTTTCTACAAAGCTTGTTGACCAGTCCTTATGGTCTAATTAGAAACTTGTTTAAGAGGATCTAGCACACAGAAGGTTTCAGACAGACCATACATGCTATAACAGTATTTATTGAGGCTTTTCTGATCTCACATTCAAGTGGAGCTAGTGTGTAGATACTCCTGAAAATATGATTATGGTTTTGTTGAGTCCGCTTTGGCAGAAGCTCAACCTAGCGCATACATGCCATAACACATGTCACGCGAAAAACACGATTTTGGACTCCCAAACCCCCTGACATGATCATGTTTAAAAAAACACGATTTTTAGCAATCTTAGCGGAAAAAAAATATCCACAAAAAAAACCCAAAAAACATTTCTTGACACCATGATATATGCCTATAGTCTGTGGTATGTATAAAATCAGCAGTCTTGCTCACAGTTCATGTAAAACTAACCTTGGGGCAGTTTATACAGCTGTTTTGGAGGCAATGAAAAGTTAAGGCGGTCAGATATAAACAGACACCTTTCAGAGATTTACTGAATTGGCTCACAATAGCTAGGGTGATGTGTCGTGTCAAATTCTTTGAGCCCATTAGGCTAATTTGCATAGGTAAAGTACACTAAGTGGAACAGCCCAATTTGTCTGAAGTTAAGTACATCAAAGAGATGCATGTTGAAGAACAAATGTTATTACACATCACTGACTGCATTGAATAAGAAGGGTGAAGCTATCTTTATTAAAGTTTGTGATCAGCGGCAAAGCTTGAAGTCAGATTTTTACTCCATACATAAAATTCAAAACATGATTATTTCGGTATGTTGAACAACAGCACCATTCAGTCTCTAATGCAGTGTTGCACCTTGGAGCCCAAGGTCAGGGGACACTGTGTCCCTCATCCTCCAGAATTGGGGGACACATTTTAAAGGGACAATGGAAAATTGTGGTACATAATGCACTAGAAGTGCTAAAAAAATGAGATAATCTTATTTACTGAGACAGTTTTGCCACCTTAACTTTCTCATATTTTCCTTGGAAATTTACATTATTGCAATAAACGTTTTATCATGTGATCAAGTAACTCATGAAAACATTAACATGTTTGAATATCTGGTTAACCTGTAATGAACTGCACCATGGAATTTTCCCTTCCAGATCTTGGTCTCATTTACCTTTAGTGTTCACTCATTATTTACTAATATTTATTTTCTTTAAAAAGTATTTAACCATTAAGCAAATGACAAATTGTGTATTTACATAGATTTGTACCTTTTTTCATTAATTCAGCCTGAGAATAAATTAAATCTTCACTGCCATAGGAGTGACTTTAACCTCAAAAATACGTTCCAATAGTGGCGGTCAAAGACTTTAGCAACTTGGCCGACTACCACAAATGTTGCATGTTTCATTGCCAGATTCATTGTTTTGAAAGGGATATTCATTGCCATCTTACAGATTTTATCGCTTTTAGTGACTTTGGCCATTGCTTGAGCCAACATAGACGTGGATGCACACCAGCGAAGGAAAAGTGTAGACATATTTGTGAACACAAATGACACTTGCATTACCGTCAAACCAACTACTGAACTATTGAAAGCAGCAAAGACTGCATGTAATTAAAACTACTTTCCATGGTCCAATGGATTTTAAAGACAGTAACTTAGTGTATTTTCGTATTTAATGTCTGTGAGGTTGTGACCATGTGTATGGTGATGTTATTTGACAATGCTAAGTCTACCATTCATTTGTTTGTAAGTATATTGAATGCTTCTGAGAAAACAGATGTTATTTTCGTTCATTCAGATTTTAATTTCCCGTCATTTGCTATAGGCTGATTTTAAAAGATAGCTTATTCTCATTTGGATGACGTCACTTTTGGGGGGTCACGCGCACTGACCTCCCCCCCCCCCTTCGGACCTCAAAAGACACTATCGACTTTGGATTCAAAAGCTCATTGGTCATGGTCACTGTGACTAAAAGAGAAAAATTGTTTCCGCACAATAACTCGAGTTCGCCACTATCTATAGTTATCAAACTTTGTGGATGGCTTGCATCTAGGAGGAAGAAGCATATTGATTTGTGGTCAAAAGGTCAAAGGTCAGGGTCACCGACTGAAAGAAGAAAAATGGTTTCCACAAAATAACATTTGTTAGCCATCGCAGACCTGGACCAAACTCTCTGGATGGCTTAAACTTTTGGTAAAAAAGAAGCCTAATTATTTTGGGGTCAGAGGTTAAGGTCACTGACTGAAAATTGAAAAGTAATTTCTGCACAGTTATCTACATACAGGACTATTATTGTGCCATTCATAGTACTCTTGTTGTTTCTGGTTTGAGCATTGAAGGTCAGTGTTCAAGTTTTTTAGATCAAGCTCAGTGTTAATATTTGTTTTTACTTTCTAGCAGTAGTAGTGTACTAGATTATTTTCAAGGGGAGGGCCAAAACATTGAAATATGTTATAAATTTTTACCAGAAGTGCAGCACATTTAGTGTACCTTATATTTTCATACTTGCCAGTAAGAAAGACAGATATATTAACATTTGGCCATAGCCTGCATGAAAGTTTGCATGTTGGTGCATTTTTTAACTCTCTGAGCATTATGGATATTTGCCTATGGTTACAAAGGTATGCCTCTAACCACTTGCAATCAAACCACAATTCTCAATTCTTGTGACAAGAGTAATGAAATGAATTCACTGGTGACTGGTGGAAGTTGAAGTTGCTCTTGTGCTTACAACTTTTCTGCAAATTCTTTCAGGTCAGAGTTGGGAAATAATTTAGCAGTTTACCTTAGACAATGAAATAAATCCTTTTGGAAGTCAACCTTTTCTATGTTCCCAAAAGAGTTCTTTTATATATGTAAGTGAAGTAACATTCGATGTGCATCTACTAACATTTCCTTCAAGTCATTTATCTTCCATATATACAATCTTCAAAGTCAAGTCCAACTTCAAACTGCACTGGCAGATCTGAGTCTATGCAGTTTGTTAGGAGTAATCCGTAGAACAATCAACATTAACCCTGATATGCTGGCACATTATGCAATGGCAGATCTGGGTCTGTGGGGTTTGCAGTTGGACTTATATGTGAGTGTACTTGTTTGGTGGCTGCCAAAATAAGCTTGAGATAATTATGCCATGATTTTAAATAGAATAGAAAGACATGATCTATGTTTAATCTTTGGAATTCAGACTCAAAGGTATAGTTATGTGGTTATCCTGTGAAATTTGGAGACCAAACAATTTGCATGGCTCTAACCATAGCCTTGAATGTACAGAATTTAGTAATGGTTATGTATGGATGTGACCATTATGTGACACTATGTCATATTTATAGACTAGAGAGCATACACTGAGATGTGGTAAGACAAAGCTTTGTGTTTTTCCTGCAGCGGAGGAGTGTTTTGAGATTGGTCGTCAGTCATATAAAAATGAGGATTTCTACCATACAGTAATGTGGATGCAAGAAGCCCTTGACAGAAATTTTATAGAGACAAACCAAACTGTTTCCAGGTCCCTCGTACTGGATTATCTCACATACTCCACTTACAAGGTATGTTGCATGAAGTTTGACCCCAATCATACTGTTACCATATTGGAATATCTAAAAAAATTTCACCCACATGACAGACTGTACAGAAACTGAAAGACAAATCACACTATTCACAGGTTCCTTTTACTGGACTATCTTGCATTCACCAGTTTTGGATAGGCTGCATGAACATTTCTTTGAAATCATCCTATTTTGGACTTCAATCATACTGATATTCCATCTTTTGAGTATATGCCATTTAAAAAAAAAAAAACAACTTCAATCATACTGATATTCCATCTTTTGAGTATATGCCATTTTACAAAAAAAAAAAACTTTTGTCTATACCCAGGACTGACTTTTCATTAATATCCGACAAGTTGGGATACTTGGCCTCTGTTTAGTACTCCACTTCTTAGACAAGCTGCATGGAAATTTATCAAAGAAAAGTCAAACTCTTTCCAGGTCCTTCAATTTGGATTATATAGAAGTTAAGTGTTTCCAATTTAATCAGTTAAAGTCTTTTATAACTAGACCATTGCAAGTCAACTCCTGAGCATATTCTGGTGCTCATTTTGAGCTGAGTTAGATGGAGCAAGCAGAGTTATGTGCCTTGCTGTATGGCATAACACCAAAGCTTTGGTCCAAACTAGCACCCAACAACCCTCTGACCCTGAGTTTGCAGTGCAAAGCAAGGACTTGAATTTTACATCAGATTTTTTGGTAGCTACAAGAACTAGTCGGTTTTAAATCTAGTAGCCCTTCAGAGTTTTAATAGTTCCCCTTCTCGTGCAAAAAAAAAGTTGTCTAAAAAAAAACTGTCACCGTAACTGGTTCGTATCAATGTATGATTTGTAACTTGTGTCCCTTTGAGACAAAAAGAACATTCAGTTGCATTGTGGAAACTTGCACAACTTTGTCTGTCAGTTGCAATTATAGATAAGTAGTTGACACCTTTTCATTAGCTGCTGGTAGCCAGCTCAAAAACTTTCTACTTTTACAAATTTTCACATTGTAGCCATCTTCTTTTACAACAGCACTGTAACATTTGTTATCATATTGCATTGACTTGGCTTTGTACCTTTAATTTTGAACCAATCTGATTAAAATCAGATCTCCAAAGTCCTATATGGAGATCTGACAGACACGGATAAAAGTTCATGTTTTGGTGACCTTTGGAATTCCAAGTCCACTAATTTGAGTAGCCTATCAGATAAAGCGTTGAAAATTGGTGTTACGGAGAGTTATCATTAGTAATGATATGTTCCAAATGACATGTGTCACTTTAAAAAATTTGAAAGCTGTGATTCAATTGGTGTACCACAAGGTCAACAGAACATGACCTCTTATTGGTGTCTGTCAGATCTCCATGTAGGACTGTGGAGATCAGATTTTAATCGGATTGAATTTTGAGCTGGCTACTTTGAAAGATAATAAAAAGGCTGAGTTAATATGGGGATTCATACTGAAAGAACTACTATCCAGGAAGTACTACTATCCAGGAGGGCTACCCAAAATTTAAAATATGCTGGTCTTATGGTGAATTTATTAGTCGGTGAGCTACTGCTAATTCTGAGCCCAGCAACCAGGGCCTCACTGATGGAATGAAAGTTAATAATTCCTCTATTGTTTTATGAACATATAGGAAATAACTATAGGTTTAAATGCTTTTGGTTCAAATAGAGTTTAATATTTATAGTTTTGATCAGTTTGATATAAAATCATTTTGCTCTGGTCTGTCTGGGTCTGTGACAAGAAAGTAAGTTGAATGTTACTATTTAGATAAAATTATGCTCTAGAGAGAAAGTTCAATTTTCATAAAGATCATTATGATGTATATGTTAGGTTCTAAAGTTTGAAACTGCATTTCTTTTCCTCCATATTTTAGTTCTTAATGATAACCTCATTTTGTTTGGGTTTTTTATGACTCCTAGTATATTTTTGCTGAAGTCAAGAGAATTTAAGAAAATAAGTAAAATGAAACCATGGCAAGATCACAGTGCTTCTCTGTTACAGCAAGGGAATGTCCGCCATGCTCTGGTTCTCACTAAGGAGCTCTTGCTTCTGGGTAAGTTTGATATATTGTTTTGTACTGTTCTCCAGTATCCATGTTTTGTACACTTCTCCAATATACATGTTTTGTACAGTTCTCCAGTATATGTTTTGTACAGTTTTCCAGTATACATGTTTTGTAAAATTTTCCATTATACATGTTTTGAACAGTTCTCCAATATACATGTTTCAAACTATTTGTGGCAAGACATAGGTATCACATTACCGGCAGCAACATTGTTGTTGTTGTTAGCCGTGTTAATTTTCTGGTTAAAGGTTGTTGAAAGTCACATATCTTTTACATCAGTTGCTGTATTTAATATAAACTATGGGATAATTTTACTTTATGTCTAAAATTTGTATCTTGGTATGCTTGCAATTCCTGTCTTGCATTTGTAAGCAGAAAACTGTGTCGTTATAACATCATTCACAGGGAAAACACTGCATAGTGGAACACTTGTCCTCCCAAAAGGTGTCAGTTCATGTTCCAAGTCCTAAACCCAGGAAGTGGCAGGTGTTAAATTTGTAAAACAGTTTTGCTTAATTGTTGGGGCATGCATGGAAATATTAAAAAAAGGAAACAAAATCTGTAGGGGTTTTGAATTAAAATAGTTTTGTACGATGTTCAATGAAGACAAAAATTACCAGATTTGTCTTGTTTTGTAAACTTGTGGGATTTGGTATTCAGGTGTCATTTAATGTTTTTTTAAAATTAACACGACTTTTCATGTATCTTTTTCTGTTCAGATCCAGATCACAGCCGAGCACAGTCTAACAAACAATACTATGAGAAAATATTAGCAGAGGAGGAGCAGGGCCAAGCTAACAGGCGTGGAGATGAGGGTGAAATACCCATACAGAACAAGCAACGGTTGGATGACTACAGGAAATCAGAGGAGTTTGCTACATATGAGAGGCTCTGCAGGGGAGAGGAAACACAGGTAAGTAAAAACACCCAATTTTCATAATGGAGGAAGGGAGTAGGTGAATATGTGGAGGTATGATACATAACATGAGACAGATGGAGAAGGATCATACATTGCAGTTTGTCATCACTTGAGCAAGAGTAGAACATTTAAGGTTAAAAACTGGTACTTGCTGTCCTTCCTTAATCAAGTTGTCATGTATATATTTAATATTTGATGTACTGAATCTTTAAAGAACAATAATTTGATAGACAGCTTACAGTCAGTAACAGCTAATTCAAAATTACACAGGTCAGATAGTAATAACTAGTGATTTAGCCCAACCATGAGACTTCAAGGCCAAACCAAAAATACCTCAATCATGCAGAACTTGAAATAGTTTTTCTCTATTTTATAACAAATATAATAGTAGAAAATCAGCCTCTGTTCCCACACCTTGATCATGAGAGTTTCTGCAAAGAAAGAAAGTGAAAAGAATTGTCCAGATTAAGAGTTCAGTGAAGATGTGCTTTACAAGTCAGTGAAGAAATGGAATCATTTTGAGCATTTAAAGGAAGAGGGTGTTTGAGGAGTGTACTGAAGGTGGAAACTGATGATTGAGAAAATCAGACACTAACTGGTTATGAGAGATGCCTGTTGATATGAGTTGCCCAGGAGCCTGCACAGTACATGCCTGTTGTGTAGAGGATTGACAAAGGCTACCATTACACATTGAGGTGGAAGGTTCTTCGATTTCATTTTGATCCAGTCATTTATATCTATTTGATGTAACATCTTATACTTACCGTATATACTCGATTATAAGTCGACTCGACTATAAGTCGAACCCCCCCCCCCCCTTTTAGGGCTGCAAAAAGTGAATTTCGCTATGACCCTCCTATAAGTCTGGGTGTATTTTGCAAGTCAGATCCGTCTAAAGGGGTGACTTCTTAGTGAGTCAGAAATGCACTTTGGAAATATAAACAAGCCAAACTGGATAGATAGATAAGAAAAATAAAGAAAAAACCAAGAAAAATACAATTACATTATTGAGTGAAATATGTCACAAATAAATTGACAACTTACAATTTGTCCATCTTTGTGTAATAAAGTCCATTGAAATCCATAATGCTTGACATTTTAAATCCGTTTATATGATAAATCCGCGAATTCAATTATAGGTCACATACTGGTATAAAAATATAAGTTCAGAATGATCCGATTCACAATATCCCATAATATGTTAATTCCACACGTTGTACAAATAAACAATGAAAGTTAAGTCCACTTTTTTGTGATTCACGATATCCTATAAATGTCACTATCTAATGTCATCTGGTACAAGTTCAAGAATTAATCCTCATTGTCTGATAAAGTTCTGAAATCCTACATCGTCGTCTAGTCATTGTAAATTGTTGTCATCTAGTCATTGTAAATCTAGTCCAACTCTGATTCCTCGGCTTTACTGTCATATGTGTGTGCTTATGCAGAGACTGAGCTTGGGCTCTGTGAGTAACACTTTGATCATCAAGTCAGAAATCTATTAAAGGCTGCAACTGAACACATGTCAATTGTGCGGCAAGATCAAAGGGGAGTTCAAATAACCACCCTCTGTTTCTTGGCACTGAACAAGTATCAAACTCGCGGCTTGATCAAAGGGTTGTCACGTGGGAAAACAAAGGTCAAAGTATATGCACAGGAAGTTGTAGAACTCTACTTGGCACTGAACAAGTATAGATTGGCAGGTCGATCAAAAGGATTGTCAACTTGAAAACAAAGTGAGTCCCTTTAGAAGCCAAAGACTTATCGGCCCACGTGCACTGGCAGATAACTTGGGAAATATCACTTGGGAATTAAATCTGACTTGTGGAAAAGGAAAATACAAATTAAATCAAAACATTTATTGCATCAAGCACAGTCTTTATTCAGCAAAACACAAATATTAATACAAATACAGGTTGTTCGGACTGGCACGAAAATGGAGGCAATATACTTACTAGTAAACACCCACAGTAAACATTGACAGACACTTCATTTTGCGGTAGGTAGTATTTAATTTACCGATAATATTTTCAAATTATTAAAATCCAAATAACTGTAGATACATGTATTGTGTAATGAATACCGTCATGAAACGGATAAACACACTGCATACCATATATGCATTACTGCATAGGAATAGTGGCATGAAACGTAAAAATATATGAATTGACAGTATTTTTATGTACTGCAAACAACTAGAGTTTCCAACATTACCCCAAGATTTATATTTTTTTTTAATGTCGTGCTTATAAGACGACCCCCACTCTGCATGAATCGAATTTTAATTAAAAAATGTCCACTTATAAGCGAGTATATATGGTAAGCTTCTTGGCTACTGACCTATGATATACAACAGTAGAAATATCTCCTTTCAGCATGCTTATGATTGCAGTATTTGATTTCATTTAGGTGGGCACTGTCATTGAAATTTGATAGACTACTCCTTGAATGTAAACACTTTGCCAGACTATTGTGTATACACTGTACATGCCACATGCCAGTGCAGAAAGAAAATTTTGTTTTTAATAAACATTAGCGAAGAGAGTAGAACTACTTAGAGGTGGAGGAGAATCCTGGATCCACATCTAAAAAAAAACCCTGAAAACAAATTCTGTCTTTTTATATGGTCTCCATAAGGTGGAGCATATTATATTCTTCTGTTTTTGTCTGCCTGTTACCAGTTTCATTTCTGCACAAGAACTCAAGTTGTCCACCATATGCAGTTACCAAACTTTGTGGATGGCTTGCACTTGTTGTAAGGATGAACCCTATCGATTTGGCACTCACTGATGAAGGTCACTGACTGAAAGAAAAAAAATTATTTCCACACAATAACATTCTTTATCCACCATTGTCATTCACCAAACTTTGTAAATTGCTTGCAGTTTGGGTAAGGAAGAACCCTATTGATTTGGTGGGCAAAAGGTCAAGGACACTAACTGAAAGAAAAAAAATGGTTTTTGCACAATATCAGTTCTACATCACATACCTGGACCAAATTTTGTGGATGGCTTGCACTTGGGATAAGGAAGAAGCCTATTGGCTTTGGCTCAAAAGTCCAAAGGTCAAGGTCACATACTGAAATTTAACAAATGGTTTCTGCACAGAAATTTCAGTTTCGACCATGCACCTTCACCAAAGTTAGTGGATGACTTACACTTTGGGTAAGAAAAAAGCCAATAGATATTGAAGTCACAAAGTCAAAGGTTAAAGCCACTGTGACAGAAAGAAGAATTTTTTTTTTGCACAATAACTTTAGGTCTAGACCTCATACCATAACCAGAGTTTTGTGTAGGGCTTGCACTCAAGGTATGAAAGCAGTCTATTGATTTTTGTGTCAAAAGGTCACAGTTCAGAGTCTTTGTGCCTCAAAGAAAAATGGATTTTGTAGAATAACTTTTGTTCTAGGGTAAGTTCCTTGACCACATTTTTTGGATGGCTTGCACTTAGGTAATAAAGAAACCTATAGATTCTGGGGTCTAAAGGTCAGAAGTCATGCTAATGTTAAGCTTGATAAGATTATAAATGGTTTATGCACATTTAGCGTGTGTTAATAGCTTACATAGAGGACTATTAAACACGGGGCAGATGTATGCTGTGCCATTCACAGTACTCTTGTTTCACAAAGAAAGACTAAAAACTAGCACAATTAAGAGATTAGTGAAGTTTTGATTTGGGTTTTTCTTTAATATCTGCTGAAAGATTGATGTAAATAGTTATTGATAATGAAAAAATGATTGGACAAAAACCATGTTTGCTTTTTTTCTTGTTGGCAGGCATACATACATAAACATAAGTTATTATGTCATTACCGTGACAACAAGAATCCCCTGTTAATCCTGCAGCCAGCTAAGGAAGAGGAAGTATATTTGGACCCATGGCTGGTTATCTACCATGATGTTATCAGCGACAGGGAATTAAATGTCATCAAACAACTTGCTGTGCCTAAGGTGGGTGTTAGATGGTAAATATGTGGATAGATTTGTTCTCAGAACTAGATTTTCTTAAAAACAGTTTTAAATTGATTCATCCACTTTCCCTCCTTTTGGTACCATCTATACTTGCTAATAAGTCAAGTCCAAGTGCAAACAACATTGACCCTGATTTGTCATTGCATAATGCAACCTGCAGATCATGGTCTGGGTGTTCGTTCTGTTGATTACTCCAAACAAACTGCATAGACTCAGATCTGCAAGTGCATGATGTGATGGCAGATCTGGGTCTTTGTAGTTTGCTGTTGGACTCTACTTATAAGCGAGAATATACAGTGTAATAAGTCTGCACTTAAATCTGTCTCGGTTTTTCAGATAGTTCCATTTGTCTTGGTAAAAGTATGTATCGTCTTTAAAAGAAAGGGAAGCTTTCAGAAATAGAATATGTTGAGGGTCAGTTTTGATGAAATGATTAAATTGCTGTAGTGTAAGGAAAGGAAAACTTGTAAATTCTGTAAAAGAAAAAGGAGAAAATGGCTTTCTACATTACTATATCCTATTTCAGAAGTTCTTATTACTGTTGTGAAGAAGAAACACTATTGGTATGACATGACCATTGTTGATTTATTCTGTTGATATTTCAGTATTTTAGCATCTGACTTGGTACAAATGATCAAGTCATCTGTTGAAACTACCCATGGAACAACCTGTTATGATGTACTCTTACCATTCTCATATAGATAGCTATATATAAATATTCTGATATATATTTATTTACTATGTCAAATTGAATAACACAGTTGAATTGATCTACAAAGTTTCTTTAAAAATATCACATGAGTGGGCTATTTTATTGATGACATTTAAGTATACCTATGAAATACTTTTGGAGAGGTGCAGCTTTAGTGATTTTTTTATGAAACAGATTCCTTTCTGAAAATGGTGGCATCCTTATTAAAACTTTTTGGCTAAAATAAATTATTCACATGATATACCACTGTACTTTTACTTTAAACTCTACTGGTCATGCACAAAAAGAGCTCTTGGGATGGTGTGATGTCCATTAGCACAAGTTTGTTATCGCTACTTCTCCTAAACTACTTTTAGGATTGCCATGAAACTTGATACACACATTCATCACAAAGTCTAGTTGGTCCCAAATGAAAAATATGCTATTCAGGCATCCAAAATATGTCCTGAATGGATGGTCATATCAACATGGGGTTTTTACTAAAAGACTTCTTATTATATCTAGTTGGTACTAAATGAAAATGAAGCCAATCTGATGTCCAATATGGCCACTATGACAGCCATCTTGAAAATCTTGTTGTTGCTACTCCTCATGAATGGAAGGTCGTATTGACATGGGGTTTTCACTAGAAGACTTCATATGATGTCTAGTTGGCCCTAAATGAAAATGGTTCAGCTCGGACATTTAATATGAAAATCTTGTTATCACTACTTCTGAATGGAAGGTCATATTGACATGGGGTTTTCACCAGAAGACTTATGTTATTGCTACTTCTCAATGGATGGTCATATCAGCATGGGATTTTCACTAAAATGCTTTTTATGATGTCTTGTTGGTCCTGAATAAAATGGTGTTAATCTGACCACAAATCTGGATGCCATGACAGTCATCTTAGAAATCTTCTTGTCGCTACTCCTAAATGGAAAGTCATATTGACATGGGGTTTTCACCAGAAGACTTCTTATGGTGTGTAGTTGGTCCAGAATGAAAATTATGCTGATCTGACATCCAATGCCACAACGAACATATTGAAAATCTTGTACCTAATTCACCTGAATGGATGGTCATATTGGCATGGAGTTTTCACTGAAAATCTGCTAATGGTGTGTAGTTTGTCCTAAATGACAACAGTGCTGTTCTTACTTCCAATATGGCTACCACAGCAGCTTATTTGACCGTCATATTGCTCAAGAATATCAGAGATGGTTTCATCACTCAGTAGTTAAAAAGAAGACATCGTCTTGAATTCCTGGACATTCTTTTTGGACAGTAGAGAGTCAGTCCCTTCAAGGGACTCTTGTTCTATTTAATATTCTGTAAATTATGTCAAAGCAGGCTTATAGTATAGTATTTCAATAAAAAAAAATTATCTAATTTTTTCAAACATTTAATTTTAAACTTTTGTGCCTAATATGTGAGCTTAAAATGAGGATCATTGTAAGCCTTTGTTTTTTTAACCGATGCTTTTAAATTTAATTTTGTCAGTATCCCTTTGGTTCCATTATGACTGGGTACAATTACATGAACAGGAAATTCCTGAACTCTCATTACTGGATAAGTAACCTTTATTATAAAGAATGGTTTTGTTAAAAATCCTCTCAAAACAAATTTATGTTAAGGAAGTTATCAATAGTAAACACTACCCAAAGCTGAAGCAGAATTGATTTTCTTTCCTCAGTTAAATAGGGCTACAGTTCAGAATCCAAAGACGGGGGCTATAGAATATGCTAATTATAGAGTCAGCAAAAGGTAAGATTTGTAGGTATTTACATCAGAATTTGTATGTCTTTTTTTATCATATGGGTATTTTGTATCACTGGAAAGCCATGTTTTCACAAGAAAGAATGAACTAAATTTTGTTTCATTTGACCATGTAATAAAATTTCATACCTTTTTTGTTTTCCCCCTCCCCCAATCTATCATACTTTTGTTTCTGTTCTATAGCTTTAAAGCCATTTGTGATTAAGGAATGAAACTTTTATACTTGCACATCATCATTAGGTGTGTTGCATAGCACATTGGGGGCTCTGTCATCAAGGTCATGGTGCAATATTTTAGTTTTCCATCACCCTTTCCATTCTGTTCTCTAACTTTAAAGCCTTTTAAGATTAAGAGATGAAACTTGACATACATATACATCATCACTAGAGCATTGAGTGTCCTTTCTTCAAAGTCAAAGTCATGGCTCAAAATTTTATTTTTTTCATTACACTTTCACTTCTGCTCCATAACTTTAAAAGTCATTTGAAATTAAGGGATGAAACTTGGCATACTTACATGGCATCACTAGAACATATGTTGCGAAAAAGGTGTGTTGTGTACCACATTGGGGGTGCTATCTTCAAAGTCAAGGTCATGACTCAATATTTTACGTTTTCCATCACACTTTCCCTTCCATTCTATAACTTTAAAGCCATTTGAGATTTAGGGATGAAACTTTGTATACTTGTATATCACCACTATAAGATTTGTCATGAACCATAATAGGTATGGTATCTTTAAGTTCAAGGTCAATGCTCTATTTTACGGTTTCCATCACACTTTCCTTCTGCTCTATAACTTTAAAGCCATATCAGATTAAGGGATGAAACTTGGTATACTGGTACACCATTGCTAGAAGGTATGTCTCATACTGCATTGGGAGTTCTGTTTTAAATGTCAAGGTCATAGATCAATATATGGATGAAGCTTGGTATACTTAGGGAATGAAACTTGGTTATTTTCCATATCTGCCCAGTAACTTTACAGAACTGTCTTAAAGGTCAGTCAGATTTACTTATTGTGGACTTTTTTGACCTCACCATGGTTGGTGGGGGACAAAAATTCACTAAATTTGCTTGTTCACACTTGTTAATTATGGTGCAACGTTAATCAGTGACCTTTTGTAACAGAATAATTATCGTGGGAGTGTACCCTGAAAAAAAGCTGATTTTCACACTGTATTGATTTCCATGATTGAAGTCAAACCACCTGCATGACATTACTTTGGGGATGTTTCCTCACTATTCGTTAGCCATTGCAGAATTGATCTTTTATAATCAAGGTATGCATTTCAGTCTGGCATATGAAATTGAAGAAGTAGAAGAGACATTGTTTCTGTTTGAACATGATACTATGACACACTGATGGAAACTCTACTTGTATAGGTTTGGCCAACATACGAATATTGAATATTACAGTCTTTGACCTTCACTGTCAAAGGCAGCTATTAATTTAGAACCATTTGGGATCAAACTAGAGACCATGCTAGGTTGACTGGAACAATTTCACGGAAAATCTGCAAAATTTGACACTAAAATCCACACTCTAAACACTCTGAAACTTGGCTTCGATTGAAACTCATTGTTTAAGAACAGGAGTGCTTGGCAGTTTCATTTTCTCCCTAAACTTTTAATTTGAAATGCAAGCTAGCATTATCTACATGACCACCAAGTTCTGAAATTATTGTACTTATTTTCCAAAAGCACCTACAAAACTTTTGTGCCATGTTAAGATACAGTATTTCTTCGACGTTAATCCCAGTACATTTTTCTGAACAAGTTTTAGGTGGGCTTGCCATTGGAAAAGCTTTCATAATATATACAAATTTAAATGTGATTGATTGGTTTAACATTATCAAATGATTTCTTGTTGGTATAATTCCTGCATGATGACTATATCAGACATCATGTATCAGTGTGGATCTTGATTAAAACAGGCGTAAAGTGGAAGCTTAGTATTCATCTACCTGGGAAAACATGGCTTGAACATGTGAATATTCAGAAAACAATAATACATACAGTCCAATCTTTAATTTTGTGTATCAGCACTTGGTCAATTTTCTTGTCGTTTGGAAATTTAAAAGGTACCTTATTAAAATTGACTGGATCATTTATGTAAGTTCTTGTATTTATCATTGACATTCTAAGTACAATTATAATTTTCAACTGGATAAGGAAGAAAGCTTTTAAAACAATGATTTGACAATTATGAATGTTGGGAATATTTTGGAACACTTGTTCTAAAAGGTGTGTTATTTTTGTTGGTTTTTTTTAATATATATTTAGACATGACAGTGTTATAACTGCTTAGTATCATCATTGAAAAGCTTTTGGAGTCAAGACTTCCAGTTTGTTATTCTGCAGAGAGAGCTTTATGTGCAAAGTGTTTTCTGAATATTCACTATTACCTCAATATTATTTATATATCCCCATTTGGTTATATAATGATTTTATTATTTTCTGTATATATTTTTTTCCTCCTGGACAGTTAGGGAGAGCTACAGTACACAATGTTGTGACTGGGAAGCTGGAAACAGCTAATTACAGGATTAGTAAAAGGTATTTTACCTTGCCTTCACTTTCCATAGTCCATTCTCAGGATCTATTTTCGGACATGCGATTGCAGGATTTGCACTAATTACTAAAGAAACAAAACACTGAAAGAAATCCCATCTTTCATTCTTCATTAAATACCTCCTATATTCAGAACATTCCTCCCTTGTTCTCAGATGGGGGGCAGGAGGAATTTCCACCCTAAATTTTCAGTTCAAGAATAGACCCTGCATTCTGGGACCAGAAAACGGAAAAGTAAATTCTCCCTACTGACAAAACGGAGAAGTGAGCAATTATCAATGGGATTGGATAAGCATTCACCATTTTATGAAAGATTAATAGTAGTAGTTGTAATTGCAGTTGTATTAGTAGCATCAGTAGTCGTAGTAGCAGTAGTAGTTGTTGTTGCTGTAGTTTAAAGTTTTTAATGATCTTATTATGATCAAGATAAAAAAGAAACATTGATGTTTATGTAAAGTTTATCATAAGTAAATACCAGTATCATCTGATACTTTACTCTTGTCTCATTCCACATAGTTAACTTCAAACATGGTATTGACCCATATTTAGTCAAGGGGAAGTGCCATTAGGTTTAACCTTCGATTTTGCCCATGTACTATTTAAACAATAATATGTACCATAGTGGGATATTTGTCAAGTTGATTGAGGACAATGTATGTATGTAATGTATGTAGTAGCATTTAATTGCATCTCAGCACAATAGTGGCTATCTTATATGGTGGCAACTGACATTTTTTTTTTTAAATGTAAAAATGATGAATTGCACAAAAGCCCTAGGAAGATAAACTCTTCCAAATAAATGTAAGGATGAAGTACAACAAGATAGAATATAAAGAATACATACGTTAAACTTCTGTAAACTAAACATATATAAAATAAAAGATAACACATGTACAATCCTTAAAATAGCTGTTCATAATTTGTTATATGATTCAGGACAAATAAATTATGTATTGATGTTTATTGTTACTAAGTCTAATTTCTCCTCTAAAATGGCACTGGAATCATTTTCTGATCAGACCAGAAGTTTCTGTCAGGAGCTTTTTGTAGAAGAATTCTCTTTGTACATGGGTACACTTCAGTGTCTCATGGGAGGGATTAGTAAGGAGTTAATCCTTTGTTCCAAATAATTCAATAATTAGCTATGGTCAGATGTAATAAATACCATTTCATAAGGCATCCAGTTTGTGGACTGACAAAATCTGTCTGCAGAACAAATCCTGTATTGTCTTAAATTCAGCAGGTTTCAGCATTAACTTGGTCATCTGTTTGGATACAATTTCAAATGGAAAGATATTTAAGAGATGTCATGATGAAAGTAACTGGTTTCTCTTGGCAGTTCAAAATTTGGAGTCTTATTGACTGTTTTGAAAGTTTTAAATTTTAGCCATAAAATCTAATTGTGCAGTAACAAAAGTGAAATATTTATTGCATCATTAAATTGCTGTTAAAATTTACAGTATTCAGTTATATGCTTGCTGGGTTTCTTTTCTTTGCATTCAAAGAGCATTTGTTAGATAATTGGCAGTGTTGTAAAACAAATTGTGAATAACCATTGTATTAGGAAAAGGTTAAAATGTGATCACATAAAAATTAAGAAATGAAGAACTTACACAATTATATAAACTTTGCCTTGTCATGATTTGATATATTTCAGGGTATATTTCTAGAAACAAAGCTGAATATATTCCATTATGGATCTCTAAAGAGACCCAGATCTGCTGGCAAATTATGCAGCAGCAGAGCTGCGTCTGTGCAGTTTGCAGTTGGGCTTATAAGTCAATTATAATAATAATAATAATAATAATGAGGACTTTGTATAGCACCTAATCTTTAGAAGCTCTAAGCACTTTACAACATTATATAACACCTGAACAAACATATATAATGATATGATTTCGAAAAGAAAGAAAAAACAAACAGAATGAAATTAGAAAACAAAAACATGCTGAAAATAGTTAAGGTAAGAAAACATTAAGTCTTTAGGTCTATTCTTGCAGTCGAAAAAGGTGAGTTTTAAGAGCACTCTTGAATGAGATCACTGTGTCTTTGTGTCTAAGTTCAGTTGGCAATTCGTTCCACGTTGAGGGGCCCTGGTATGCAAAAGAACGTTGTCCGTATGACTTCATTTTGGTATTGGGAATAATGAGAATACGGGTGTCGGAAGAGGAGCGTAAGTATCTTGCTGGTGTGTACACATGGGTGATGTGAGATAGGTATGTTGGACTGGTGCCAGTCAGTGAAACGTAGCACAGAGAACAAATTTTGTGTTTGATTCTGGATCGAATGGGTAGCCAGTGTAGGATACAGAGCAGGGGAGAGGTGTGCTCTGTTCGTGGTACTCTAAGAATGATCCGAGCAGCTGTGTTTTGAACTTTTTGAAGTTTCTGGAGTAGATACTGAGATGAACCAGATAGAATTGAGTTACAATAGTCCAGTCTTGAAAGTACTAGGGAACACACAAGTGTTTTAGTGGCATCAACTGAAAGATAATTATAAGCAAGTACATATAGTAAATAAGTATGCATTTGTCAGTTTCAAAACACTTGAACAGGAATACCATACTGTTCCAAAGTGAGACACTTAGATAGAAAGAAAAATCCAGTATGACACCTAAGAGACTGTTACTACTCATTGAAACTGAAAACCTGACAATTTTTTTTTTTTTAATTAATAAATTCTGAATAAAACAAAAGGACATTACGTGGATAGAGTTCTTGTGTTAAAGTTGAACCGTTTGGTGGTGGATCCTGTAGTGTTCTTACACAATGGATTTTCCAGATTCAGAATATAGGACTTAATATTAGTCAAAGTAAAGTGTGAAGACTGTAGCATGATATTATGACTTAATTCATGGAAAGTCATGCTAATATTACCTTTAAACATTACATGTATTAAACTTGGATATTCCTTCTCTTAAAGAGTAGGCTTTATTTGAGAATTTTAACTATTGTTTTATGTTAGTAATATATATGTAAAGAATGTAATACCATTGACTGGCATTTTACTAGGGTAAAAAATTAGACACATACCATTAAGTTTCATTTGATCGTGAAGATAGATGGAACTCTGCATTTCTTTAATGTTAGTATATTAAAAATATTCATGTATGTGATGACATTAGATATTTCTTGCTGAGTAATTCACATCCAATTGAAGTGAACTTTGTCTCAGTTTAATTATGAGCAAGCACACTGAGACTTTTACTTGAAAACAAGACACCAAGTCTCCTTAGATTGTGTCCCAAAAACATAATAATTTTTTACCCTCATCTGAAAATTACAAGGCAATAACAAATTTTGGCAAATAATTTTTAGTGACCAAAATCAAATGGGGGCTAAAAACATACAGAAAAAAATACGGTAATGTATGTAAAATCCATACAAGATTAACTTTTCTCTATTAAAATCTTGTAAATGTTGGTGACTGATTAAAATAGGAAAATTAGAAATAGATTACTTCATTTATACATTATCATTAAGGTGGATGGTTTATTTCAATGATATTTCCTGTGGAAGCAGTTTTGTTTGAAGTGGGTAACTGACATGCTTGGACATGATAGTGACTTGGCAATTTGAAACACTTGCTGGCTCTATCAATGACTTGTAAAGGTGAGAGTGTTTTGATAATTCCACTTAGTGGATAATTGGGATAAACACATTAGTTTGGGACATGTTGCAACATTTCCATATGCTGCAGTTTTTTATTAACTGTTATTAATTACATGAGCTTGATCTCTGTATATATTCATATATAGAGAGGGAGAATTCTGATACATATGATTACATCTGGCAAAAGACTGAATGTTTTCAAAGACCAAACAATGGTCAGTGCGGATTCAGACACCAGAGAAGCACAATAGACCATCTTGTCAGACATGAAGCTTTCATTAGAGATGTTTTCATTAAGAAAGAACATATAGTTGCCATCTTTTCCAGCTTGGTCTTGGAAAAAGTTTATGGCACCAGATGGAAGTATGGCATAATAAATTGTATTCAACCTGGGTCTAAGAGGTCACCTACCTTACTTTATCTCCCAATTTTTGAAAGATAGAAATTTCAGAGTTAAGATATGCATCACCCCTTCTAAAAGCTATCCTCTGGAGATGGGTGTACATAGAGCAGTATTTTGTCAATCATCATATTCAACATCAGAATTAACAGTATTGTGAAATGCCTTAATTTAGGAACTGACTTCATTATATGTTGACAACTTTTTATCTGATATAGATCAATGAGTATGCATACTCGACTACAGATAAGCTTAAATAGAGTTCAGAAATCGGCAGAAGAAAATGGGTTTTAATTTTAGAAATCTAAAACCATTGATATGCACTTCTGCCAATTACATAGAATTCATGATGACCCAAAGCTCTATCTTGATGGTTGTCTTCTTCCTGTTGTGGAGGAGACCAAATATTTTGTGCTTATTTTCGACTATAAACTAACTTTCCTTCCACATATTAGATACGTCAGGGACAAATGTAAAAAAGCCCAGGATTTAATATGAGTCATGGCAGACATGGATTGGGGAGCAGTTTGGAAGTTCTTGTTCCAGTTATAGAGGTCATTAGTAACATATAAACTTGATTATGACTTGATTGTGTATGGATCAACCTGTAAATCTTACCTTCAGATGCCTGGGTCATTTAGAACTTCCTCTTCAGAAAGCTTCTATGTTGAGGCAAAACAACCATTACTTTGTTTCAAATGAATGAAATTGGCTCTTCAGTATACTACCAGACTGTCTTCTAATCCATCAAATACTGCATATGATGTAGTCTTTAGACCAAGATACCAAATATTGTATGTTCAGAAACCAAACTTCATTCCACCTTTTGGCATATGAATTTGCCCTCACTTAGAAACAGCAAAAATCAATGTTGGAAATACTGCAATATTCTCTATTCTAAAGGCATCACCTTGGTTATTAATGATCCTCAAAATTGTATTTGATCTTGGCCAATTCAAGAAGTCCTGAACAAATATTTCTGTTTGGAATAAATTCAGTGAAATCAGAGCCTCCTGTCATAGCCTTATGTCCCTGTATACAGACTTTTTAAAAGATGGAGACAAAGTTGGAACTGCAATTTGCAACACCCCTTGGCACCATCTTGAGCTGGTTATCAGATAAAGCCTCTGTTTTCACTGCAGAAATTACAGCCATACTAAAAGCTTTGAACTACATTGAAACCTCTCAAAAACAAATTTCATCATCTTTTTAGATTTCCTTTTCACAATGAAAGCCTTGTGAAATCTTAAATCTGACAACCCATTAATACCCCAGATATTACAGAAGCAAGATTTGCTCATACAATCTGGAAAAGTATTCTGTACTGTTTGCTGCCTAGTCAAATTGGTATTAAGGATAATGAAAGGCAGATAAAACAAGCAAAGCTACCCTGCAGTCACCTGTTTCCAAATGGAAGATTCCATATACTGACTTCAAATATTGTTCATCATACTTGGTAAAATACATGTATGTGGAATGAAAACTCCACAAACAAACTTAAGAACATCAAACCCACTATTGGAGAGTGGCATCCCTCATAGAAGAAATTCCAGAGATGAAGTGGTATTTTGTCGATCACATATCAAACAAACATAACTGATTCATGCATACCTCCCGAAGGGTGAATCTTGACCAGAGTGCATATCATGCCAGTGTCCATTAACATTGGAACACATTCTTGTCGAGTGCGTTGACTTCCACCTTTTGAGACAGAAATATTTTGACATGAACTGCATTCAGAAATTGTATGATGATGTACCACCTGAGAAAATCTTGGACTTTTTGAAAGAATGTGGTTTATATTTTTAAAAAATTCACCATATGTGTTTTTTTTTAGGGTTTTGCGTGTGTTACCTTTATCTTTATTTTATATACATCTTACAGAATTTTAACATCTTTAATGTTATATTTTATCTTGTTGTATTTCATGTTTACATTTATTTGGAAGGATTTATCTTCTTAAATTTGTGTGCAGTTCAATTTTACATTTTTCAAATTTTACCTTTAGTTGGTACCATATAGCCATTGTTGTGCCATAACTACATACATACATACATACATACATACATACATACACACACACACACACACACACACACACACACACACACACACACACACACACACACACATACATACATACATACATACATTACATAACTCCCAAACCATTTAAAATATCTCTATGAAACTCAATACACATACAATTGGTAGTCCAGATATGCCTTTTGCTATTCACAATTCTTTAATTTAATTAAAATATATTTAACATTTTTGTCAATTTGTCTGTTCATCATGCATCTACTGTTTACACATGATACCTATCACTGACCTGGATACTTTATGAATACAAATCCTATGAATGAAATCTTCAACAAATCATTCTGTCTCCTGGCAGACATTTTTGGCAGGGTGGGGGATGTAGATGTCTGTGTCTTCTTGAAGAGTTTTTTTTAAATTCATTTTTATTCCACCTCCCTCCCCCACCCCATATTTAATACAGAGGGATATAACCTTCACTATATCTGTCTGTCACTAGTTTTTGGACCATAACTCTCAAACCATTCTAGATATTTCAATCAAACTTGGTACACACGTCAATCATATTGCGTAGAGGTGACTTTTGATAGTTAGAATTTTTCATATTCAATATTTGTTATGTTACCATGTAAACAATATGCAGCATAAGTAGTATTTAAATTGAGATTGCTCGTCCATAGGGTACTAACTAGCATAAGTAGTATACAAATTGAGAGTGCTGGAACATGGGGTACCAGCATAAATAGTATAAAAATTGAGTGTGCTGGTACATAGGATACTAGCATAAGTAGTATAAAAATTGAGAGTATTGCACCATAGGAGTGCTGCACCATAGGGTACTAGCATAAGTAGTAAGATTTATTGCTGTTTAATCTTGATGTTGTATTATGTGCAGTGCCTGGTTGAAAGGAGAAGATCATCCTGTAATAGAAAGATTCAACAAAAGAATACAGGCCATCACAGGCCTAGATGTTGAGACAGCTGAAGAGTTACAGGTAGTACCTTACACGAAGTTGATGTTCCAGACTTTTGTAATTCTCTCTTCTTTGATAAAATGATTTCACCTTTCAGTAGAAAACACAAGAAAAGAATAAATTGATGGCTATTTTGTATGGGTGTAGAAACTGTCATGGATATGTCTTGATTTGTCAAAACTTGGTCACTATGGCACACTATCTATGCCTCATTGACAGGTAGTTTGTATCATTTTGTCAGGGCTAATTCAACATTCCTGGATCATGCTCCTTGCAGTTTAAACTCTTGTAATACATCACAGCTGTAAAACTGTTTTAACACCTGCGTCATCTAAACCTTATTCTGCACGTCTCTACAGATTAGTTCATGACAACATTGATCCTGCTTTTGTTCCTCTAGCATGCATTAAAATCCAATCAGGAATGAAGAACCAGGAACCAAGCTTATATCATTGTGACATTTGCTTATGTTGCTATGTAATAACATCATTGGTCTTGTGCTCCATATTTGCCAGTAAAGAATCCTGGGAAATTTCAACTACATATGTCTGCTACAAGTATCTCAAAGTTGGGGTGGGCTTACTTTTAGTAGTCAGTCATTTTGAAATTCCAATGGACTGGCGATCAGTTTCAATCCATACTATATGTGAATCATGATGTAATTACACCTGGGGTGCTATGCTTGTCTGACTGTGAAGCTGCATGATTCACTGATGGTCTGACACATAGTCAAGGTTACTGTGTAATATATACAAATTGAAGTTGTTATAAATTTCAGTATCTTGCATCTGATAATTTTGAAATTTTCACTTGAAATAAAAATGACATTCTAGTAAAGTAGTAAAATTTTCAAACGATAATCTTTGTATAGAAACTGTTATGCTAATAAGTAGGTATTGTCTGATTTGTCAGTTTATTTTCCAGACATATTCTGAGGCTTTCCATGTTTCAATGTAGGGTTTAAAATATGCTTTTTGCAAATAATTAGTATTTTTAGGATTTTAAGCCAAAGTTCTGGAAAAACAAAATCAATTGATGTAATTGAAAACATTATGTGAAAATGTCCTAAAAACAATGGCCAGTATTAGAAAGCTATTTACTTCACACCTGATCAATTTTCTTGCTTGAGATGCTTGCTTGAACTTTTGTCTGAATATCCATCTTTCATGTTTTTCTTTTTCAGATTGCAAATTACGGAATTGCCGGTCATTATGAACCACACTTTGATTTTGCAAGGGTCAGTATATGACTTTATTATTTAAAAAATTAGGATCATGTACATGTACTCTTAATTTCTGACTAATATTTGTGTTAGGAAGACCTATATTTTGATATAATTACTTAATCTGTATTTTGTTTGAAAAGAAATATTCCTGTAATTTCTTGACATTTGAAAAGTTTAAGCATTCAGAATCTTAGAAAGCAATCTGTTACTTTTTTTATCAAACCATATTTTCATTATCCCCTGCTTTTAAAAAAATAATGATCTGACCTCTACCATATCTGATAGACTACTCATGTATAGGAGTTTTAAATTCATTCAAAACATCTAAATGGTGGTCATTTTGGTTGTACAAATACAAATAGGCCTTGTTTTAGTTGCAGTTTGAATGTAACCACTTACTGAACCCAGATATTAGGTACCAGTGGCATGTGTTTCACATTACACCATTTTTGATACATTGAGAATGATTAGCTCTTGGTTACATTTTTGTCATTTTTATTGAGCCCATGTTAGTGGGAAGTGAGATGTAGAAGTCAACTTTGCAGCAGCGGCATCATCATCATTTTATTATGGTTGTGGAAAAGATTTTTCATTTACATACATTTTCTAAACCCCTTGATAGATTCTAATCACATTTGAACCTGTGGAACTGTGTCATTTTTCAGTAAACTGTGCACCTACCTGTAATCTGAGTGCCCTATTTTGTCTTTTTATACACCTGCCATAAGATGGTTGTATTATGTTGTGATAACCATTCATCCATCTACTGTTATCAAACTTTGTGGATGGCTTGCATCTGTGGTAAGGAAGAAGCCTATCAAGTTTGGGCTCAGATGGTTAAAGGTCAAGGTCAGTTATCTAAACCAAGCTTTGTGGATAGCTTGCACATGAGGTAAGAAAGAAGTCTATTGATTTTAGGTCAAAGGTCAAGGTCACTGTGACTGAAAAAAGGAAAATTGTTTCAGCTCAATAACATTAGTTCTACATGACAGACCTGGACCAATCTTTGTGGATGGCTTGCACATGGGTAAGAAAGAATCCTGTTTATTTTGGGGTAAAACAAAGGCCAGGGTCACACTGAATGAAATAAGTAAAATGGTTTCTGTACAAACAATTTCAGTTCTCAACCATGTACCTTCACCAGAGTTTCTGGATGACTTAATGTTGGGTAAGAAAGAAATCTATTGATGTTGGGATCAAAAGGTCAAAGATCAAGGTAACTGGCTGAAAGAAGAAAAATGATTTATGCATAATAACTTTAGTTCTATATCACGTACCTTGGCCAAAGTATGTGGAGGGCTCGCACTCAAGTTGTGGAAGAGACCTATTGATTTTGAGGTAAAAGGTTGGGGTCATTGTGCCAAAAAAAGGGGTTGTGGATTGTGTAATACTTTTGTAGAGTTAGTTCCTTGATCACATTTTGTGGATAGCTTCCACTTAGGTAGTAAAGAAACCTGTAGATTCTGTGGTCTAAAGTCATAGGTCATAGTCATAGTAGGTCTAATAAGAACAAATTGGTTTCAGCACAGTAAGATTAGTTCAAGTCTGCATATCTGGACCAAAGGTGGAGGTCATTGAGACCTGTTGGTCAATTGTTTCCTGAGTCAGCCATGTCCTACTAGTGCCTAAATAGAGGACTGTTAAACACAGACAGGCATATAATGTACTGTTCATGGTACACTTGTTTCTGTATACTGTGTCTGATTTGTCTGATTTCCATTAATTTTGTGATACTTTTAATCACTATTTTTTTCCAACAGATTATCATAACACTGGGAAAAACTCATACATATCTACTGGAAAAAAGAGAATATAGATGCACAGGTTTTGATACTCTGTTGTCAATACACTCCCTACTTGAAATGCATGAAAATCCCTAAAACAATTTTCAACCCCACAAAGAAACTATACTAAACCAATATGAGATATTTCACAGATTTGGCTGCTACAGTATGCCCCAGATATTACTTTGATGAGATAAAACATAGTCCATTCCATCAAATCACTCACTCCGAAAATTTCCAAAAGCAAGGAAAAAATGTGTAGGTGCTTATGCACCATGTAGTCCCAAACTGAATCATGAACCTAGCTACCACATGTGTGTATCTGGCCCATGGTTAGTCATATGAAGTTGTTAAGTGCAACCAAAAATATAATTAAAGATGATCTTTATTTCAAATAGTGTGTTGCTTTCTCATCAGCAATAGTTCATACCATTGTGGGCTCTAGATTGGAACTTAAGAATAATGTCTAATAATATTCAGAAATCATGCTCTCTGTACCATATTTTGCATTGCATATTTTGGAGTGAGTTGATGCTTTTCTCATCAAAGACACTTGGACCTCATCTATGATTCTTGCACATCTTTAATTACAATATTTATTTTTTTTATTGGTTGATATTTTTTTTCTGTCTGGAATGAGCCTTTACTTCTACTTTACTTTGGCCTGCACGTCATGTAACTTTTAAAACTATACCATAACCGTTTTTGCCACATAAAAGATTGTTCAGGGTTTAGTATAGGATTCAGTATAATGGCAGGTAATACAATACAGGGGATCAAAAAACATCAATGTTATTGTCAGTGGAGATGGGTTTTTTTGTTTGAAGATACCAATTATTTACATAATTCTTCATAATCTCTTCATATTTAGTCAAAATCTAGCTCCTAGCCAATCTCTTCCTACCAGTCATTTTTGAAGCCCCAAATTATTATATCAACACCTTTAAGAACAGTATCGGTAGTTTTTGTCCTTGTGTATTTGAAGTAGTATTTGAAATAATAATAATAATAATACCTCAAAGTCGGCAGCAAAACAGCAATATTTACTTGTTTTTCTCAGTTATCATACCCCTCCTTTACACAGTTACAGACATGTATAAGTTTATCAAATCCCCCCCCCCCCCCCCCATGCTGTGCAAGTAAGGGATGTATCCAAATTCCAAAACTCTGTGCACATCTGCAGACCACCCCCATTCATATCCCAAAGTTTGAAGTCTCTATCTCAAACATTGTAGGGGGAGTTACATGACATCACAAACTCGCGCACAGCTGGATAACAAAATCCCAACATTTTTTTCAAAATAATTAATAATAATAAAATATCTCTAGTGTAAGGATATTAGACATTTTATTCCCAATGACAGAATCATGGATCATTGAGGTGGTGGGGGGATTAAAATTAATATAATTACAGTATAGGTGCCACTGACCTTTAGACACTTCCAAGTTATTACTCTGTTTGCAATAATGTCAGTAATTCTCAAATTTTGCAGTCTTTATCATGTCCAGAAATGCATTATTTTCTATTTGTTGTCTGAATATTGGCCAAAGAAATAATGTGAATCTGAAATTCTTTTCCAACCAATTGATTTTTATTTTCATTGGGGGTTTTATTCATTGCAAAAACTAATCAGTACCAAATAATATCTGATCATTACTAATATTGAGTTTTATTCAACTACACACCAAAATAAAAAGTTAACAAGTGGTAAATTGAATTGTATTTCTCCAAAACCAGTCAAATAAGGAAAGCTTTTCTGGATGATTGTATTATAAAGGTTTGATTGATGACCATTTGAGTCAGACAGCATCTTTCACACACAAAAGCAAACTAAGGAAAATTCTATAAGCTTTATTAATGATATTAACTCTGGCTTTATTTACATCATATTTGTATTGCAAGTACACTAAACAATATTTATCAATACTTTTAATTATCAGATATAGCAAAATTTTGGGGGTGGGATTGGGTGATCCTACAGATTATGTTCTCTATTTAAGATCAGAACCTTGTTTTGTAGTCCTCTTTGACTTGTGTGTGAATGAAAAATTTGCTCTTTAAACTTGTACTCCACATCGACCAAAAGCCTGAAAAATACGGTAGTTGGACTTGACTCCAGTTGAATCTCATTCAGTTATCATCTTCTCTTTATCTCCAATCCAACATCATTCATTCATGATTTTTCATATTTCAATGCACTCACAGAGACCAACTAAAACAGCCTATGAGAAAAAGTTTGGAAATAGGATTGCCACATTTCTTACTTATGTAAGTGTCCATCCAAATTTATTACCACTCTTGGAATGATGAGGCATCTGTCTTGCTATGGAGCTGTGCATGATTTGTGGTATCTGATTTCAGGTTTACCTCAGTATAATATGAACAGTGACCACCTTCGTAGTCATACATTATTTATTGTCATTTTTAATTTATGCCTGCTGTTAGCTGGAGCATATCATGCTGTGACATCCATTTGTCCATCAGTCTCTCCATCCTTCTGTTTTTGGTTTCTGTACAATGACTTTTGTTCTAGGTCACATACCTTTAGCAGGTTATATTGATAGTTTTCACTTGGGTTAAGGAAGAAACCTATTGATTTGAAGGTCAAAAGGTCAGAATTCAAGGTTGCTGTGTCTAAGAGAAAACATTTGGTTTCCAGACAATAGCTTTAGTAACTTTACTAAAATTATATAGGAGTTGCATTGGAGTAACAGAAAAAAAATATCAGTTTGGGGGTTAAAAGGTGAAAGCTGAAGGTCAATGTGACTCAAAGGAGAACATTGGTTTCTGCTTCATAACATTAGTTCTAGACAACATACCTTAACCAAAATTTGTTGATGGTCTGCAATTTTAGTGAGAAAGGAACCAATTGATTTGGGGGTTAAGGTCAAAGAACAAGGTCACAGTGACGCAAAGAAGAAGGGTGATTTCTTCTCAGTAATTTTAGTTCTTGACCAGACCTTAACTATACTTTGTGGATAGCTTGAATTTGGGATTTTAATAATCATAAAAAAACCTATTGATTTTGTGTTAAAAAGGTCAGAGGTCAAGGTCACAATGAGTCAGATAAGAAAAAATGGTTTATGCATAGTAAGTTTTGTTCTAGACCACATACCTTGACTAAACTTTGTGGATTGCTTGCAGTTGAGGCAAAAAAAGAATCCGTCTGATTTGGAGTAAAAAGGTCAATAGTCAGTGTCACTGGTACAAACAAATAGAAGGTTTTGTAAAATAACTTCAATTACACAGCACATAATGGAAGAAATCTTTGAGATGGCTTGCTTATATAGAATGAAATAAGCTATAGCTGTTGGGTTAGACATCTTAAAGGTGAAGGTCACAATGACCCAAATAAAGACAACTGTCCAGAGTAGGCTGTACCCATGTAAAGCCTACATGCAGAACTCTTAAATAGATAGCCATGCTTATAATGTACCATACACAGTACTCCTGTATCCTTGTTTGCCATATAGTCAAGTCGATGTTAATACACAGTTGCTAAGTAGAAACTAGTTTCTCTTGTGACTTAACTTGGCTGACCCTCCCTCTTGGCAGGATTAAACTTGGGTAGAGTCAAAAGGTCAGAATGATAATGTAGCAGAAATATTTGTATTGTTCAGTGGTAGATTTGTATATGCTCATCTTATACAGGTTTATTATGTTATAGAATTGTTATTACCTTGGTCTGCTAACATTTACTTTTCAGGCCCATAACTTTGTAATGGTTAGAGAGATTTTCATAAAATTTTGTCTAAGTATATATCATGACTAAACTGTGCCCCCCTGCTGCAAGGTGAAAATGCAATTCTGTGACATCCTTGTTCAGAGTATAACTTTTGAACCTCTGAAGATATTTAAATGGAACTTTGTCCAAAGATAAATCACAACTAGTCGGTGTGTCGCATACCCCTGCCTCATGATCAAGGTCAGGGCAAGGGAAAATGTAATTAAAACTTGTATCCTTGTCCAAATATATAACATTTGAACCACTGAAGATATTTTAATGAAACTTTGCCCAAGTATGTCATGACTAGATGGTGTGTTGTGTACCATAGCCACACCCCCTGTCCTAAAGTCAAGGTCATGGCAAAGGAAAATTTAATTTTTTTACTTGTATAATTCTTCTAGATTATAACTTTTTAACCACTGAAGATATTTTAATATTTTCTCCAGGTATATATCGTAACTAGACAGAGTGTTGCATACTACAGCCATCTCCCCCCCCCCCTCCGCATCAAGGTGAAGGTCAGTGCTAGAGAAAATGTAATTCTCTGGCTTTTATCATAGTCCAGAGTACCCAAGTAAAATGTTTTAACCACTAAATATATATGAAATATTAGCCAGTTATATATCATGTATAGACTATGTCAAATACCATACTGACACCACCTACCTCAGTCAAGGTTACAGCAAGGGAAACTGTAACTGACTTTTAAACTTGTCTGGAGTATAACTTTTGAACCACTGAAGATATTTTGATGAAACTTTTCCAAGGTATATATGATAAATAGCTGGTGTGTTGCATACCACAGCCACACATTGCCTCAAGATCAAGGCCACAGAAAGGAAAAATGTAATTTTGTGGCTTTTATCCTTGTCTGCAATATAACTATTTAACCACTTATGGTACTTTAATAAAACTCTGCCCATTTATATACCATGCATAGATGATGTGTTGCATAGCATAGCCATGCCCCATGCTTTAGGATCAAGGTTACAGAAAAGATTACTTGGACTTGTATCATTGTCTGGAGTATAACTTTTGAACCACTGAAGATACTGTAATCAAACTTCCACCATTTATGTATCATGACCAGACAGTGTGTCACACACCATAGCCATGCCTCCTGCAGCAAGGTCAAGGTCATAGCAGGAGAAATAGTGAATCAGTGATCTCTATCCATGTATGGGTTCAACTTTAAAACCAGTAAAGAAATTTTAATTAAACTTTAGCCTGATACATATCGAGACTTAATAGTGTCTTGCCTATTCAGTCATAACCCCTACTTTAAAGGTCAAAGTCACAGCAAGGGATAGTCCATAGTGTAAAGGTAAAGGCCATTAGTATGGAAATGGTCATGAGACGGCCATTTCATGTTCAGTTTGCAGTACTCTTGTATCACACTAACAGTGTATTTACCACTAACTAATGCGGCTTTGATGGCTTACCATTGCAAATCCACACTGATCCATGGGTCAGAAACTGAAATCTGTTGTGTCTTCCTGCTGTGACTGCATATATATAAAGTTTGGTCAAGTAATAGAAGAATGTCACTTTGATTTTAAAAATGCAATTTTTGTATATTTGACCTTTGACCTCTTATAAACCCTAAGGGCAGGAGTAAAAAATATTACCCATTTCCAATTGTTACTGGAAAGATAACTACCAAATCTGGTGAATCTCTCGTTCATTCTAGAGGAGATAAAATTATGGCTGGACAGATGAACTTATAAACAGATGTAGACAGAATATCACAATATCCCCAGCACTAAAGCAAGGGAATAAAAAGATATATATTCAAGGAGGTCAGTTTAACATTTTACTGAGATGTGATGACCCTGCTTGGTTGTCTTTTAATATGCCAACTGATTAGACTTAAGGTCTGTTATCATAGCTCTTCAATTTTTATGTATGATTGAGCTGGATGGTCATTGTGCATGAGGGAATGGAAGCTTACTTTATCAACCCATACAAAATCTCTGAAATTTCTAAAAACCATTTGTTACAGTCAAATTATGTTACTAACACCATGATCACTTAATTAAGCTCATGATTTTCCTAGATTATCATAATTTATAGTAATGCTATTTTGTATTGATACCAATATCATAAAATATGATTTGAAGGAACATTTTGAAATTTCAGAGACATTCATATTTAATGATAATGGCAAAACTCATTTGTCTTGTTTTCTGCATTATTTACATCTCATCATGAAGATGTACTAAGTCCAAATCAGCATCCAGAGTAGATGTGAAGATTAGTCTAAGTAATATATGTGCCAGTAATAAGCAGTAGGCTTTTATGCAAAAGAATATTACAGTTAGAGACAACTTTTGAGCATGATTCTTTTTATCAGATTTTCATATAAGAAGGAACTTCTTGTCCAGAAGTGTGCTACATTTGAGTTGATACAAAGTTTGATACGCAGTCTTTCATTGCTGCTAGTGTGCATAAAAATGAAGCTCAAGAAGTAATGTTTTTAAATATACAGTCCTTTAAAATACATTCCCATAAATATTCTAAACTAATTATTCATGAGGTCTAATTTTGTTGTGGAAGCACAAAGCCTGACTACTGTTCAGATTGAAGAAGTGCATTATGGTACTTAATCATGTATAATAGACATCCAATCATGAAAGCATAGACTGAGATATAGCATTAGACTAAGATACTGTATTAGACTAAGATATGGCATTAGACTAAGATGTGGCATTAGACTAAGATGTGGCATTAGACTAAGATATGGCTTTAGACTAAGATGTGGCATTAGACTAAGATATGGCATTAGACTAAGATATGGCATTAGACTAAGATATGGCATTAGACTAAGATATGGCATTAGACTAAGATGTGGCATTAGACTAAGATGTGGCATTAGACTAAGATATGGCATTAGACTAAGATATGGCATCAGACGGAGATACGGCATCAAACTGAGATATGGCATTAGACTAAGATATGGCATCAGACTGAGATGTGGCATCAGATTAAGATATTGCATAGACTGAGATATAGCATCAGATAATATACCTACAGACCAGTCTATGCTGTTTTTGCTTTAAATTATTAGTAACACGATCTTCTGCCATATAATAAAATGAGACCTGGATCACCATTTTTACATAAGCAAATATGATGATTAGAAAGTGGCATGTTGTAAAGCTACTTTTTTTTGCAGCTAATGAATTTCATGATTTCTAAATGTCAAACAATTTTAAAACAATTTTTGTGTATCCTTCGCAGATGCTTCATCTGATTTCTTCAAAACATGGACAAGTTGCTATTTAATTTTGGGAATGTGATCTTTCTACAAACTGAAAATAAATTGTATGCCATTAACAGCAGGTTATCAGTTTCAAAGAACTTAATGTACACTTGCACAATCAGATATTGAAGGTTATGAATAATAAGAATGGGTAAAACCTAATGTGACCACCATGGTAGATATTTTGAAAATTATTTTAGTTTTAATAGCAGTAATACAATACCTGCTATTATTGCATTCATGTATCTTTTCCAGGCACTAGTCTCTAGTCCAAGGACTTTATTCCCTACTCCAATTAGTAGTTGGAAGTCGTGAATAAAAAACAACATGATCCCAGTCTGATACTTTAGTCCAACTCCTACAATCAGAATATCTTCCTTCTTTTCCTTGGACTGTGTGCATTTATACACGTGTCCATTGTCTTGCTCTAGTAGAATTTGAATCAAAGCAAGATCTTGTTTGTTGAAGTTCCCCAAGTTGAGATTTTCCAATAAGGTCTACATCATTGAACCGGTCATTACCCGGTGACTGGGTAGTGTGTCAGATGACATTTAGCGAAGATCTGTCACCGAGTATCGGGCATTGGTCACCAGAATATGTTTCTAGTCACAGTCATAGAAGGTCTATCACCAGGTACTGGGCACTAGGCTTTGGACACCAGTCACCAGGCAATGTCCCAAGTGACATTTTCTGAGTTTCTGTCACCCGGCACCCTGATCACCAGGCACCAGGCAACAATCATCAGGTGTTCTGTATGGTGCAGATCTTCTATTTTTGGTCTCAGAGCACAGAGTGCTGAGCACTAAACATGGACTGCCGGGCACTGAGCACCAATCAACATACGCCAGACATTGGACATTAGTCTTTGGATTGAGTACCAAGTTAACCACCATTCTAGAAGAAGGGATCAGTTCAAAACCCTCCTTTCTCTGTGTTTCATTTCAATCCCTCGGGGAACGAACTTAAAGTCTTGAGAACTAGTCTGAGGGAAGGGATCGGGTCGATACCCTTTCCTTTTCGATGTTCCCATTCAGCCCCTTTGGAGCTTGGGGTCATCCACCACTTGGTGGTGTATTATCCATGTCTCCTTTTCCAACCATGCCACCATAGATGACTTTGCCATGGCTTCATGGATTGGCAAACTGGGTAAGCCTTAGATCTTCCCTGGCTCCTCCAGTCTTGTTATTGAGGGAGGGGGAAGGGGACTGCCACTCACCACCCACCACCTCCAGCGCCAACAGGGAATCACCAATCCCTTTTGCCAGGGATAGATGTTCAAGGAGCTAGTCACATCTCAGAAGTGGAGACGGATGATGACCCCCCAGTCAAAAAGTCCCCTGCTACCAGGAGGGAGATGAGATGTCCTACCTCGCCTCAAGAATGAAGACAAAATGATGAACTATCCATTTTTGTGGATGCAGACAAGTTCCTAGAAGAACTCATCATACCTGATCCTTCATATCAGTTGGGTTCACCTTCATCCCACTCACCAGGTCAGGCAATGGAGGAGGAAGAAATGTTTACTATTGATAAGCTGGTAAATGAGGTTTACAACCTACTTCTACCAGACTTGTGTCTTAAGCATTCAGGATCTTCAGAGGTTAGAATCCTCTCCAGTTTGGAGAGGTTCTCTGAGGCATAGTCAAGTCAGACCTGCTGCTCCCTCATTCACTGATGGTGAGGGATCTGACTCAGAAAATGTCTAAAGGTCATGAAGGGGTTAGACAGCAGAAGGGGTGGTCTATCCACTTTTATACACTTTGGCCCGTGGTCTCAGCCAGTAGCTACAGGGTCCATTCGCCCACTTGGCCACTTAAGCCCACCACTTTGGATTTAGGTTCCCCTCAGATGGGGATTTCAGCAGGAAACTGGACCCATATCCCGATTAAGGCTCTATGGTGTTGGAACTGAAGGCACGGAAATAGTTATCATAGTCTCACATGCCAACCTTTTTTCAGTGTCCTCCTTCAATCTATTGAAGGAGGAGTCTTTGTCTCCAGCGGCCTTACAGAAACTGTTAGATGCCATGGTTAAGACATTGTGATATGCACCCTTGAAATCAGTCCCAGTTTAAAACCCCTTTCTGCCTGTCATTCTCACAATGAGGTATCAGGAGGGGCCAGAGGAGGATGTCTACAGATCCCTCTCCCTTCCCTAAGGAGGGAGGTAGTTATTCCCAGGGAGTCACATCCTCCCCTGCAAAGTCCCCATTTTCCCAGTATGTGCCAGATTAAACATTTTTTTTTTACTCTTGGTTGGACATCTTGGATAATGTATGTGTCCTCACACAACAAGGGTTACTGGCTTCACTTCCATCACCCTCCACCTATTTCAATACTCCCATTCTGTTCCACTAATAGCAGCTGGTATCACAGAGGGAAGGGTGTACTCCCTTCTAAGAAAGGGCACAGTTAGAGAGGGTGAAGAACACAAGAAGTTTGTGATTTCATTCCTTGATTTTCTTGGTTTAAAAGAGTGAGGAAAGTTTTGACTCCTCATCGATCTTTCCCCTTTGAAAAAGTTCCTCTGGAAGAGCGATTCAAGATGGAGACAACCATCTCAGTCAGGAGTGCCATCAGGCTGAACAACTGGGCAGTCTCCGTAGATCTCCAGGATGTTTATCTGATAATCCCCATCTTCCCAGCCCACAGGAAATGTCTGCAGTTTTGTCTGGGACAGGAGATCTTTCAATTTCAGGCTCCTCCTTTTGGCTTAGCTTTCATTCTCAGAACCTTCACCAGAGTGATGGGTGTAACAGTGGCTCATTTAAGATGCTTAAGTGTTTCCATCCTCCAGTACTTCGATGACTGGTCCATGCATAACATCATCTCTCTCTCAGTTGGGAGACAGTAGCTTAACTAGGCCTGAGTCCCAATGAGAGGCCCTTCTCAGAATTTCATTTATGTGGGGATGAATTTTCCCACCTGTCAAAGAACTTTCTGTGTTTCTCCTGACAGAAACTCACAAATATTTGCTCATTTAGTAAGAGTGGATGAGAAAACATCATTGTCTGCTTATTTTTACCTCTGTCTCCTGGAGACTGTGAACATGGCAGTGGACTTTGTTCTGCTAGGAAGGCTTCATATGCAGCCCTTCTAGTTCTTGCTTCTTGCGAACTGGAGACCTCACAAGAATGCCCTATCCATCTAGATCCCTTTAGGATCCAAGTTTCCTCACCATATGTGCTGGTGGAAAAATTATGACAGGTTTCTCACGGGAGTTCAGATTCGTACTCTGGAACCTCACTCTTTCCTTTGCACTGACACCTCAGATTCAGGCTGGGGGGCTCACCCAGAGCCCGAGGGAGTAGTCGTGCAGGACTGGTGGTCTTCGTAAGAAGATTTCCTCCACATCAACAATCTTAAAATGTGAGCTGTTTTAGGGTCTGTCAGCTGCAAAAGACATCGAAGCATGGTCACTACAGGCAGCACATCAGTTGTAGCACACCTCAGATGCCAAGGGGGCACTCATGCCCCTTCTCTTGGCTTGGAAGTTTGGAATCTCTTTTTTTTAAATGTCTTCGGAGGAAATAACTCTCAGAGTCCGCCATATTCTGGGCAAGAGGAATGTTCTGGCAGACATCTTGTCCAGACAGGAGCAAGCAGTCCTCAAGGAATGGTATCTGCACCAGTCAGTAACAGAGACACTTTTTCATTTGTATGGAAGGCCAATGGTAGATTTGTTCGCTACAAAGATGAACAACACCCTTCCTTTTTATGTCTCTCCAGTGCCAGACCATAGGGCATGGACAGGAGATGCCTTCAGTCTGAGATGGGTTCAACTGTATATTTACGCTTTCCCACCTTTCAGAATAATCCCTTAGGTTCTTTACAGAGCCATGGCTTATCTTGATAGCTCCCTTGTGGCCCCAGAGATTTTGGTTCAACAAACACCTCAACCTGTTGATTGACAGTCCCAGGGAATTACCGCTGAGGAGGGTCTACTGTCACAGTAAAGGGTCCGTAGTGCACAGCGCTCCTCAAATCCTCTACCTTTATGGCGACTCGTATCGAATGATCTGTCTACTAAGACCAGTTTTCAAGCAGGGTTGTCAGATGCATTGCTCAGACTAGAATGCAGGAAGTCTCCTAGGTTTACAATGCCAAGTGAAGAATTTTCTGTAATTGGTGCAATAGATGTGTTGATCCTATCTTTTACTCTTTAACTGTTATCCAAGGGCTCCACTATAGGGTTAAACCAACATCTTTCAGAACTGATGAGGTACTTAGACCAGTCTCTCACTCATTAATGCTGTGATGGAACTTCTCGTGTTCTTTGGTCACTATCTAACCTCGTTTATGAACCGTTTGAGTGAAGTCTTGAGACTTCTTCCTTTCCTTAGCATTGACAAAGAGAAGGAGTGAAATTCATGCTTTATCAGTGGAAAAGAATTGTTTGCATTTCAAGGTAAATATGATTCAGTCTCTCTTCCCTGCCAACTGTAGTTTCTGCACAAGAATCAGCTACTGAAGTAGCTCACATTCCAGTTGAAATCCCCAGTCTCTGTCATCTCTGTGCTGGGGATGATCAAATTAGAGCTTGACGATTTTATCTAGCTAGATCAAGAGGAAAAAGAAAGTGTCATAAACTTCTTCCTTTGAAAGGTACTTCTGGTATTTCATCATCCACCATCTTTAGTTGGATTACTCGGACTAATAAAAGAGCTTATCAATCTCACTGAGAGAGATCTCTCTTTCCTGAAAATCAAAGCCCACAAGGTCATGGTTATTGCTGTATCTTGGGCCTTTTTGAATCATTCCTCTTTGGATGATGTCATGAAAGCCATCTTCTGTCATTCTCACTACACTTTCTCATCATTTTACCTTCATTCAGTGATGCTTCACAGTGAGGGTATTTATGCTTTGGGTCCAGTTGTATTGTCATGTTAAGTTGTCAAGCCATCCTCCAGTCAGCAGTAGAACATCCCACTGACTACAATGGTACGTTCACTTGACAGCTTATCTTAGGCCATCAGCCTCTCATTGGGCTGACAAATTCAGCAATGCATAAATATCTGGTAATGTATTACAGCTGTTAAAATGTGGTGGGTAATATTTACCTGCAATTATTGTATGACTGCGGCTTTCTGGTCGGTACTTTCCCTTGTGCTAAATTCTGGTAACCTATGTCTAGACCATGTGGTACCAGTAACTAGTATTCTGCACATGGGCATTAAATAGTGGAATATTGAATAATGATGTCAAATGTTGTCTGCTGTATCCAGTCAAATAGATCTATATCACTATCACAATGAGAGAGAGAGAGAGAGTTTTTGAAATTGAATCATTTAGCAAGTGACATGAAGGGTAGAGATTAACAACTGTTTGTATTTATATTGCCATCCTATATAAGAACAATGAAAGAAAACTTTAAATTGTGGGATGAAAAAAATGAATCAGCATGAGGAAATATCTAGTTTTCATTGTGAGAGAAAAAGAGAGTATAAATAGTCAATAGTTTTTCAAAATCAGTACAGAGAATGAAATGAAATGATGGACATTGAAAACCGATTGTATTTATTGTGCCACCCTGTAAATGAACAATGAATGAAAACATCGAATTATGAAGAAAAAAAAGAAAAGTTACGTGAAGAAAAGAAAGAAAATAAAAATAGCACTAACCTTAAGAAATTGCTCCTCAAATTAATACACAATATAAGCATGTTCCAGAAAAAAAGCAGTGCAATATTTCGAGGTAAATTTAGGTTGGAATGTTAGAAACTCATACACGTTCAAGTCAATTTTTCTTTCGGCAGATGAAATAACTCATTCTCAGCATCACAGCACAAGTAAAAATGACAACTGTTGGCAATTTGAATAAGACGCGAGTATGATCACATGAGCAGTCAAAAATTATTGGTGACATTTGAATCGACAGATGATGCAACATTAGAAAGAAAAAATATACGGAATGCAGTAAAGAGGCACATAAGGGAATGATGTGACCTAGGTGAAAAAAGTTGATCATATAAAGATCAGAAAGAAAGCCACGATCATACAATAAATCAGTTAGACATTATTCTCGTGCGTGATACCAGTTATATTGTAGGGTGGGGAACTCGAAGGGTATTGACAGAGAAAACTCAGGCACTAAAGTGCCCTCAATTTCTCTGCCAGTACCCTTTTCATTGCTCTACTCTACAATATCTCTTGTATTCCACTTGTGCATACAGTCTAACTAATGCTTATGGTACAAGTCCCTCTTCCTTCCCCACTCTGATGTTCTTCAGTATTGGTCCAAGTCAAAGAAGGAATATATTCTGATTCTCAGAAGTGGACTAAGATATCAGACTGGGATCATATTTTTTTATTCTAGACCTCCAGTTACTAATTGGAGGATGGTAAAATGTCCTTGGACTCAGGACTGGCACCAGGAAAAGATATTGCAATGCAATAATTACAGGTAAGTATTATATAATTAAATTAGTTTTATACCCCACATAACAAAATTTTATATATTTTTGTATCAGGTAGCTTTACAGAATAGGGTTTTGATTCAAAAAGAAAATTTCTTGTATAGGTTGGTACTTAAGACCATAAGTCCCTTGAAAGCATGGGAAAAATTACCTGGTTGCTTATGTATGAGATGTTTTATTCAAAGAGATTCTTTTTTTGCTGCTCTAGTCCATAATTTCCCCCATAAACTTAAATACTCAGTAATGTTCTTTATTGTTAGCCATAAGGTTGCAGACCTTAAGGAAACAATTGTTTTTTTTCTTTAATTATTATCAAATTAGCACTAAGTTTATATTGATCAAAATGCAGTGCATTTGCTTGCATATTACAACAAGTGAGTTTTGCCAAACTTTTTATGCCTGGAAATACACAACATGCAAAGTATGTAATTGTGAATTTAAAAGAGTAACAAGTGATTTCATGTAAAACATTAACTATTGTCTGGTTTTTATGGGTTGGTCGTTTGTCCGTCATGTGTCGTCTGTCTTCCCATTGTCTAGTTGGTCCTAATTGAAAATGGTGCTGCTCAGACATCCAATATGGCCACATCAATAGCCATCTTGAAATCTTGTTATCACTGCTCTTCTCCTGAATGAATGGTCATATCAGCATGGGGTGTTCACTGAAAGACTTTTTATGATGTCTACTCGGTCATAAATGAAAATCGTACGCATCTGACCTCCAATATGGCCACCACAATGGCCATCTTGAAAATCTTGTTATTGCTATTTCTAGATGGCTGGTCATGATGACATTGTCCTATCACTAAAGACATCTTGTGTAATCCAATATGGCCACCACAGCAGCCATCTTGAAAATCTTTTTATTGTTACTTCTTCAAAATGGAAAGTCATATCAGCATGGGGTATTCGCCAGAAAACCTGTTAAGATGCCTTGTTAATACTAAATTAGAATGGTGCCAATCTGATGTTCATCTTGAAATTTTGTTATTGCTACTCTTAAATGGAAAGTCATTTTGACATGGGGTTTTCATAAGAAGAGTTCTTATGGTGTCTTGTTAATTCTTAATTTTTTTGTCTCACCTGTGAAGCATAAGTGATGATATAAGGATCACCTTTTTGGTGGCATTGATATTGTTGTAGCCATAAACTTTCGCATTTTGATCAGTATCTATGAAACTGTGGTATGTAGAGTCATGAAACTTGATGAATATATTCATTTTGGAGTGTACTAAACACCACATGCAAAATTAGGTCATGGTGACCTACTTTTCATGCTTAAGTGATTATGTCAAGTTTTTACGTTTAGCTCAGTTTCTCTGACACCGTTGTATGTACCTGAAACTTGATTGGTGCATTCATATTGGAGGGTACTATTCACCACAGGCAAAAGTAGATCACAGAGACCTGCAAATAATGCTCTAGCAATATCGTTAACTTAAATTTTTGCATTTAGCTTAGTTCCTTAGATACAGTTGTGCATACAGTCATGAAATTGGATTGGTGTATTTATATTTGTAATATTAATCACTCCATAGAACTACTGTTACAGTCACAGTAGTCTATTATCCTATGCAAAGTTTTTGGATTATGCCATGGTGGAGCAGGAGAGACATAGCATTCTACAGAATTCTTGTTGGAAGCATGTACATGTTTACATAAAACATTATTGGCACTGAATATATTTTGAGTGTTGTGAAATTTCCATCTTTTTTTGCATGCATAAATTGGTTTCTGACACTTATTATCTTGCCTCCTGTGGTGTATGTAGAAGGAAGAAAAAGATGCCTTTCGGAATCTGGGCACAGGGAACCGAATAGCAACCTGGCTAACCTATGTAAGTCGAGCAGTAAGAGCATGAACCATAACCTTTTGCATGTATCAGTCAACTTTAATTAACTTCTCCACATATCATTACCTTTAATAGGAAAGCTTTCAAATGAAGCTTGATGTGAGTCTTTGTTTAATGTTATATAATGTAGGTCAGTTTGTGAAAAGTGGTGCTGCTGAGATGAAAACATCTCAACTATACATAATAACTCTGATCAAGTTTTGCATGCTGATTATTTGTAAATACAAGATCACTGCATTAAACTTACTTTTTGAAACATGCTGGCTATTTTGAGGCATAAAGTTGAAATACTGGCCTTAAATTAAAAAATATAAAAATATTACAGAGGTAAAAAAATTGAGCTAGCTATGCACTCAAGATGAGAGGTATTATGAAAATAGGGCCTGGTTTCCTCAATCTGGACTAGTCCAGCTGTATATAGAAAAAATTTAATAACTTTGGGCAACATAACTCTGACATTTCATATTGCTTTGGTTTTGCACCAATTTAAAAGTTTTGTCTCTTGGGGCTAAAGTTGCAAGTTAGAAAATGTCATAATTTTTTATACATTAGAGAAGAACTTTACAGCTCTGAAGCTCAACATTGCTCAACAGCTTGCAATTATCAATTACTTTTGCCTATTTTGCCTACTTGTTGTCCGTCTGGAACATTTGGCAAAGGAAGCTGACTTTGATTTTTACACAGGCACCTGATGCAAACTTTATGCTAAAATGGGTTCAGATCATAAAAATATTATGTTCAGAGTAAATACAGCAGGTTCAAAACTCTTCGATTATTAAGCTTGCTTTGGGTGCCAGTTGTTTTTTTATTAAAAACATGAGTAATGTAGTGATAAGTGTGCTGTGTTGAGTAAAGTGATGACAGGGATAAGTATCTGCCAATGTGTGAAACTTGCCAAAACAAATCCTGCAAGCCCACAGGACCAGTAACCTGAAAATGGTACTGGTCCTGTCCTTGAACAACTGCTCCTACATTTCACAATAGAAGAAGACAAAATGTTGTCACTGACTCAATGGTAAATGCAGATAGACATAAACATCGGCCCTTAGTAAGGCTATCTGTGTAATAAAAATAGAGAAAAACACAAAATAAGATATTTATATCATACATCAAATTTATTAAACTTTATTAAGTTCAGCATATTTATTGACCAGGACAGTGCTGCTTACTCTCCAACTGATCCAGATCCATAGATACCTCATCTATAGGCTGGGCATCAGAATCTGATACTCCATTGATAACCAGTCCAAATCATAGTCGGAATGGAAATGAGGATCCTCATCCATTGACTTGTCATTAATGACAGCATCAGAACTTAGCCTCAGCCTTCAAAGATGAGGCTATGGTATCCAAAGTACAGCTGCCCATCAGATTAGGTCAGTGGAACTGGATCAAATGCATAAACATCATCAAAATGCTGCTGAACAGTTAACAGCAATATTATGGTCTTAACATGCATCCTGTTATCTTCTGTCTTTATTTGCTTCATTTGAGAGAAGCCTGTCTCACACATGGCACTACTGGTTGGTAGAGACAGAATTTATATCTATCAAACTTTGAAGCAACCTAATACCTTAACATGTTGACATTATGAATCTGAAATAGCATGTGTCATCAGACATCACATAGATGCAGGAGATATTTTAACAGGCGTTGCAAGCATCTATTGTGCACAGACTATATGCTAGTTATTCCCTATCTCACCTCACCCAGCAGATCAGATTGCTAAGCTCAAGATTTACAAGTGGTCATCAGAAACAATTGGCTGTTATTTATTTTTCACATGGTTTCTATCATTTTTTTTTAATATGACAAAAACTACAATTTATAGATAAAATTTACTCTATATACCTGTACCTAAAACTCAAACTGGTTGGATGGACCTACTGATTTTTTTGCACCAATCCACTGTGAAATTAGCTGGCATTGGACCTGCAGGCTGGTGGCAATTTCACATGCTGTATCTGCTGCAACTCACCAAGGACTTGTGATTCAAAAAAATAAATTCAGTCCTTTTATAAAAAGGCATCTCATTTTTAAGGGCTTCTTGTTAAAATTTAAAACAACCTTTTTCTAAAAAACTTGCTTCTTACCAACTTGTGGAGTTAAGCAGAGTAAATTTAACATTTTAATTCTGGAAATGAAAATGAGTTAAATGCAAATTTATATGAATTACAATAGTTATACTTGTTTCTAGTGATACATCTTGTGGTTTAGTACATGGTCATATGTGTAATTCAGATATTATGGGTTAGTCTCAAAATAGAAACAGTTTTTGATTTTAAAAATACATGTTTTCTAAGCCAAAATGTGTTGTTGTTTTTTTTATAATTCTGTTCAGTAATGGTCATAAGTGAACCTTGAAAAAATCAGATTCATCCAGGGAAAAACCTGGAAAAGACCTGGAAATTTTTGTTTCAAAACATGTGGGAACCCTGAAGATTGGAAAGGGCAATAATATCAGTTATCTTATTACTTCATCATCTGTTATGTTCAATCAATCAGAAGCTGTTATTTGAATTCACTAATACATTGGAAGAGGTGATTATTAGGGCTGGAAACATTTTCAAATGGTCTACTTGCATAGAATCACGATTATCATGCAACTGTACATAAATCTGAATTTGTCATGCATATTCAGTATAACATCCAGGGCAAGTTATAAAATTTTACTTGCCCTGCAAAATTTCCAATTTGCCAGTCCTGCAGTTTTTAGCTCTACTGGTCATAGACCAGAAAAGCTAATGTGATGGTTTTTCATCCGTCATCTGTCTGTTAGTTAGCACAAGTTTGCAATTGCTACTCATAAACTACTTGGAGGATTGCATTGAACCTTTGAATACACATTCATCCCATGGTCTAGTTGGTTCTAAATAAAAATGGTGCCACTTGGACATTGAAAACTATGTTATCGCTACTCCTCCTGAATGGATGGTCATATTAACATGAGGTTTTCACTAAAAGACTTTATGATGTCTAGTTGGTCCTAAATGAAAATGGTGCCAATCTAATATGGTCATCATGGCAGCCGTCTGGAAAACCTTATTATTGCTACTCTTCCTGAATGGAAAGTCATGATGACATGGGTTGTCACCAGAAGACTTCTTATGATGTCTAGTTGGTCCTAAATGAAAATGGTGCTGATCTGATGTGTGATGAAAATCTTGTTATCGCTGCCTCTCCTCAATTAATGGTAATAACAACATGGGGTTTTCACTAAAAGACTTCTTATGATGTCTAGTTGGTGCTAAATGAAAATGGTACCAATCTGATGTCCAAAATGGCCACCATAGCAACCATCTTGAAAATCTTGTTATTGCTACTCCTCCTGAATGAAAAGTCATATTGACATAGGGTTTTTCACTAGAAGACTTCTTATAATTTCTTGTTGGTCCTAAATTACATTAGTGCTGTTCTGATGTCCAGTATGGCCACCATGGTGGCCATCTTGAAAATCTTGTTATTGCTACTCTTTAAATGGAAAGTCATTTTGACATGGGGTTTTCATCTGATATCATCCCATGGTTTCCATCATCCCATTTCATATGGTGTCTAGTTGGTTCTAAATGAAAATGATGCAAATTAACCATCATTTATGACCAACTTGGTGGCCATCTTGAAAATATTATCTCTATTCCTCCCAAATGGATGGTTATATCAACTTGAGGTTTTCACCAGTAGATTTCTTATGATACCTAGTTGGTCTTAAATGAAAATGGTGAAAATCATAAATCCAATATGGCTTCCACGACGGCTCTCTTGAAAATCTTGCTCTCGCTACTTCCCCTAAATGGATGGTCATATTGACATGGAGTTTTCACCAAAAGACTTTTAATGATGTCTACTTGGTCCTACTGAAAAGGGTGCCTATCTGACATTTAATATGTCCGCCACAGCAGCTAATTTGAAAATCTTGTTATTGCTGAAAAATATCGGAGATAGTTTCAACTCTCAGCAGTTAAAACGGAGAAATGGCGTTATCTTGAATTCCTGGAAATTATTTTCACCCAGTAGAGCATCGGTCCTTTGAGGGACTCTTATTGATGAATTGCCTTGAATCTTTGAGATTCCAATAAGAATAAAAAGTATTTATAGCAACAAGATCAGTAATGGATGTCAAAGAAGAACTGAACTAGGTTTTAACTAGATTAAGAATACAAATATTCTCAGTACACATTCAATTCTATACATTATAATGATTGAGATTCATGTGATTTTAACAGTTCTTTCTTCCACTTTTTTTTCTTCTTGAAAGGATGAAAGGATTATTTACACAGGAAGGTCGGTATGTTTCATGGAGGTTCTACTATCACAATTCTTGCATAAAGTTATTATGCTGCAAAATTAAGATCTCTGCAGAATTGTCATGTCTGGGCTAAAATTCAGGACACAAACTAATTACCATTAAAAGAGTAGGAACTTTAAAACTGAATATATATTTAAGTCAGCTGTGTCAAACTTTATCCGTAATAACCTCCTTTATATTAGACTGAATGGTGATCTTAACTTGGACAATATTCACATAGTAAGTGAAGTTCATGAACTTCTCAATACTGTTATATAATTTTTATAGTGTAATATCAGAATGATCTTCCTTTTCATTATCTCACCCATTTCCATTCAGATGACCAATGTTGAGGCAGGAGGTGCAACAGTGTTTCCATATATAGGTGTAAAACTGTTTCCCATAAAGGTAACTCTGTCTTTCTGTCTCTTCAGTTTGCATTTTTCAAACTTTACCTTTATTTGGCACCATACAGCCACTGTTGTGCTGAGGTGCCACAAAACACTACTAAATAACTCTCTCCAGCATACCTTCACACGCACAGTCAACATGTATATGGAAAGTGACTTTTGGCACAACATACAAAAGCCAGACTAGGCCTCTTCTGTATCTAAGGGCAGAAGCTCAATATTGCCCTACATATTTTTATGCAATTCAATATGTAAAATCTAAAATATGTTTAGGAAATAAGTTGTGATGGTTATCTCCCATACAACAGTTTTTATATGAACAGGATTATCAAAATTTGAACATTACATTGGCAGATCCTAATGGTAAAAACAGCTCAAGTCTCCAAGGACAAATTTGGTAACATTTTGCCTCCCACATCTAAAATACTGTTAATGTGCCGACTGGGAGTTATGTTTGTCCTCCACCATTTTTTGTGTTGGTAGAGTTATGTCCTCCTGTGGTCACATCTGACTTCATTTTCAGGCCATATCTGACCCTAGTGGCTTACTTTAAAGTTAAATACATGTTGTAGGGATATTAATGCATGATTTCATTGATAATCACATCAGAATTGTCTTGTCGGATTTATAAATTTCTGTTACATAACTAAAAACAATATTCTAATACTGCTGAGAATTCAGTCTACTTTCAGATTTTTTTTAGCTCGGCAGCATTCTGGTATAAAGGCCTTTCATATATGTTCCTTGGATGTTGATCCATCATCCAATATGACCACCATTACTAAAAATAGAAACACCTTCAAACAACTCAGAAACCAATTCAGCAGAATTTGACCAAATTTGATAGAAAACATCCTAGTGTAGAGGGCTTTCAGATTGATACTTTTGAGGCCTTTCCACCATCAAATACTGATACTGTTACTAAAATAGAACAGTCTTTAAACAGTTTCTCAAAAACTGCTCAATAGAATTTAGCCAAATTTGACAGAAAGCATACTAACATGAAGGTCTTTAAGATTTTTGCAAGTTGCTTGGATTTTGGTTTTTAACAGCGCTTTCAACATATTATTGGCTCGGTCATGCCAAGGAAATGTTTCTCAAGGCCACACTGAGGCAGCAGACCTGGCCTAACTTGGGCAGACATTGAGCCTGTTACCCTTGGATTATAAGTCTGATGCCATTTGAGCTACAGTAGTTCCCTTAAATTTGTACAGACTATGCTGATCTGCCAACAAATATTGCCATCATTTCTAAAAATATAAAAAATTGATATATGATCTCAGGAGCTGCTCAGGAGAATTTGACAAAACATGGCTGCTGTTGCAAAAATTAGAAAAACCTTTAATAACTTCTTTTAAAAAAACTCTGATGAGAAACTTGTAAAAAAAAAACATTCAAAAGAATATGACCAAATGTTTACAGAAAGCATCCTAGCTTAAAGGCCTTTCAGATTTATACAACTGATGTGGATCCACCATCATAGATAGGCACCATTTCTAAAAATAGAAAGACATTTACCCAACTTTAAAAAAAAAATAATGCTGATGTGCCATCACATATGGATAAAGATATAAAAACTAGAGAAACTTTGAAACAGTTGTTTTCGTAACAAATGCTGTTATCAGCATTGGAAGAAACTTTTACAGAAAGAATCTTCAGACCCAGATTTCTTGGTAAGCTGCTCTTACATTTGGCTGTTAAGCAGATGTCAGCCTGGTGAGCAATATGAGACCCACTTGGGCTTCTTGTTCCAATGTCTAGATATGCAGCAGTAAAATCCACAATATGCTGTCTGCAGCTTGATGCAATTGTAGCATCATGACTCTCCCAATGATGTAGTGTCTTAGAGAATTATATTGTCATCTACTTTTTGATAAAATTGTGCAAAGTGTATTAGAGTTGGGATAACAGTCTTGTGTTTGAGGATGTTAATGGTCATTTTACTGTTGCAAATATTCATTTTACTTGATTTTCTGATTCTTCATAAGATACATTCAATTTTCAAAAGTAGAAGCACCATTAATGTTATCAGATCTTAAAAACAAGAATTGTAACCCCAAAGCAACAGTCAAACAATTCTGTGAGGTAAGATTCTCAGCTGCCTGATGATTTTTTTTGACGGAAATAATTTAAAGTAAGTTTACATGTGTTCATTTGATGTTTGTACATTGCATGGCTTGTCTGTAATTGTGACTTTTTTATCCTTTCAAGGGAGCAGCAGCCTTTTGGTACAACCTGTACCGCAGTGGGGAGGGAATATACAACACTCGTCATGCTGCTTGTCCAGTCCTTGTTGGGACAAAGTGGGTCTCGAACAAGTGGATACACGAGAGGGGACAGGAGTTCCGTCGACCTTGTGGATTAAATGCAGATGAATGATCTCATTCATACCCTCACTTCATATCAAAGTGCCTCAGTATGTTTCAACTGGATGCATAAGAATACAGATTCAGCAGAATATTTAAATTCATACCAGAGTACCATAATGATTCATGACATTAACTGAATAAGAATACTTTTTTTTATATACCTTTTTGTCCATTTAGCAAAAAGGCTTTAAAATACTTTCTTCAAGCATTAAAAAAAATTAATTGAAATAGAAAATAGGCTAATAAAGGTACCCACCAAAGCTTAGAATTGTTGATAAAACCTCCTACTTTACCACAATGGGGTCAAAGTATTCTAATTTTTTTTCCAAATTTAGCAACACAAGTTACTTTTTTTTCAAGTTAATAAGGTTGAATAGAACTTCTTTCAAGAATTTGGGTTTAATTTGTGATCTATCGAACTAGACCCTCCATATTGACATGATCTCCACAGGTAAACCAAGAAGAAAGGAAATCATGTGACAAAAAGTTGATATTTATTCGAGCTACACTAAAATCTAGACCATTTAAAATGTAAATGTTTTTTTTAATTGAAAAAAATGTTAATATTTTTATGATGGTGGACACTGAGATGAATGGGATAATGACAGTTGTAAATGGATTACATAGATTCTAATGTATTTTGATACATGATAATTCTCATCTGTGTACAGTAAACTTTAGATATAAGGAAGCCCAAAGCAACCCCAAAAATTATATCATTATATCTGAATTTTATTTTAAAAGAGGTAAAGTTTTATTTTTAAAAAACGCCGGAAGGGACTTTGTGATGTGCTTTGTAATATCCAATATTTTTTAACATTGAATTTCATTACAGAGTTTACTGTATTTGTATTGTATTTCTTGTGCATTCAGTTGTTTTATCTTGTCCTTGATATTGGTGTAGACTTTGAATCTCCCACAATTTTATGTCTTCTCAATTTTATTAAGTTCCAAAAATTATACATTATCCTCTTCACCATGATTCTGACTGCTATTGTGTCCAGTCATATATCAGGGATTGGAGATTTGTTAATCAAAATGTTCAAGGATTACAGCATTTTTTGTCCAATGTTTGCAACACGTAAAATGAAGAAAAATAATAAATTCATATTTAAGGTTTTTATTTTTTTTATTTTTACATAGATGCTATTTTAGCAAACAAATTTCCAGAAATATAATGCTTAAATTCATGCTCATTTTCTGACATTCTTAGGTGCTTCTGTAAAATGGCCAGTCAGATTTTTTTCTCTTTAATAATGATTTTTACTTTCTAGGTGAACCTACTATCTCCTTGACCTCAATTTTTGTAAAAACAAAAATGCATCATATGAATAAAAGAAACTCTTGCCTGTCCTTCTGATTTGCCTGACCATTTTTGTGTTACATTTAGGTCATTTGCATGGTTTTTTAGTTAAAGCCAGAACATGTTTGACCTCTTGGGGTGTAATCCAGCTGATTCAAAACCAAAACGAAAATAAAGATCACTGTGTATGAATAGCATGAATGTACTAGAGTGCAATTCATAAAATAATTTTTATGACATCAGTTTTTATTCTTTTTCCTATTAATTAACATTAATGTCAGAAGCGCTAGGTTCCACTGTTTTAAAGAAACATCCTAGTTTCCAGATCCTAAACTGTAGCTTAAAAGGGCAGCTCAGATTTGGAGTCATATATGTCATACATTTAATTATGGATTGACTCTGATTTCACTGAACTATTAGAATCTCCTAGCATGAGGTGAGTAGCTGCATTGTTACAATAAACTCTGGATAAAATGGAATAGCCAAGGTATATTTACAATGGAAAGTTGAGGAGATATTGTGATTGTATACATGTTTCAGAGAAAATGTTTAGCGTTATATATATGTGCTACTTTTTCATTATGTACTTGTAGGTTTAGTTGTAGTTTTTGGGGTTTTGAGTTTTTTTTGGTCTTTTTTTTAAAGCCTACCTTTGTGGTAGTTTGACATTGAGATTACTTTGGCATCCATGTTTGTGTCTGTATGTCCATCCACACCCTAGATTAACCTCCTTGTTACAATATTTAACTTTCCTTTTATTTATTTTCATTTCACCCTCTTCAGATTTGGAATATAGCTTCAGTATGCAGTGATCTTAAGCTAAATAAATGCCATCATTATTGAAGCTTGACCTGCAAGTTATGAGATGCTTTTTTTGTGGTGGGGTCTTTTATTAATTAGTGATTTAAAGTAAACCAAAATATATACCCTCAAGTTTTTTTTTCATCATGTTTTGTTTTTATCATCATTTTTGTGTAGCTGCAAATAGTTTTATTTCATTTGTTTGAAAATATAAGATCCTTAGAATTAGATGTTATTCATTATAAATAATGTCATTCCGTTTCTCTTATAAGGTGTTCAAAATCAAAAATCATGTACAAGGCAAATTGCAGCTTTCAATCTTGGCTAGAATTACCTTTAAAGTGAAACCTACTCTCTACCACTGAAAAAGCCATTTAATATCTGTCAAGCTAGGATTTAAAATATTTTTATGAAATTTGTTCTGCAAAATGAGCTTGATTTTATATTTCAGTTTGGGCACTGATAAAAAAAAATTTAAAAATTGTAAAATAAGTATTTTGTGCAAGTTTATGTTCTAGAAGCAGATGTACATAAAAGTCAGTCATGAGATGTATCTGAAATGAAATTTGGTTCCATGACCCACATATGAATGAAAAATATATTTATCAGTTTGGGTTAAAATTGGACACTTTAAACTCTTTATATTTTCCTCCAATTTTTGTACTATGTGACAGCCAAAGTATTATTCCCAACTTTATTACTTTATTTCTTTGAAAGATATATGTGCAACAGTGTTAAAAAAAGGAATGGTCAGTATTCATTTTTTATCATCTACATCACAGTGATAGAACTTTACTAACATGTTTTTTGTTAATTGCTTTACATGTGCTCAATGATAATCATTTTATTCAACTGACACAATTCTCTGATTTGCAAAGATTAATACAATTTAGCTAAGATAATCTTCATCTTGGTAAGTGGTTACAAATAATGTGATAATTGTTTCCATCAATCCTTGTGGATTCACAAAAATCGAATGAGTATGAATATAGTCAGATATTTACTAGTCTTATTGTTTTGGGTTTTTTTAAAAAGGATTTTAGAAGACTAATAGAATCCTTCATATACATTGGTGTAAAAAAGGAAATTGCACCATAGGGTCAGAATTTGTATCAGATGTTAGGCTTTCCTTGTGTCTGGCACAAAATCCTGATCCCAAGGGTGACATTTTCCTATCCAACACTGATTAATAATGAAGGATTATTTTTCTCACATTCCTAAATGAAACATGAGGGTCGAAGTTAAAATGGTGTATTATGAATACTGATGCAACTTTAAAACAGCAAAACCCCATTGAACATTTCCTCACCTTAAGATAGAGTGTAAAACTTTTTTTAGGTTTTCACTGAAAAATTAATTGTTAACTTTAAATGACTTTTAAACACACATCAGCAGTAAAAAAAACAAAAAAAAACAGTAGAGACTGTTGAGGTAATGTATACACAACAATCAAAAATTATTTTCTGAGCTTACACAATGATACAAATGTGAACAGGTAAAAAAATAAAATCAACTCTTGTCTTCAAGAGTAAACAAGACAGAATAAAAATAATGATTCAACTTTGATGTGCAATTGATTTTCCTTTCATAAATAATAAGATGAATTTAGAGAAAAAAATAACGATGAAAACAATGGCTTTTTCATCTTCAAACCAGACTGTAGAATCTGTACATTTAGCTAGGTCCACCGGTATAAAATGTCCTGTTTGTTCAACACATAACTTAAACCCGCCGTAGGTTTTGGTATGTAAATGTATTGCAGTAAATGGTTATCTTCATTATTGTGAATGAATACTCAAATGATGATGGAAATTGGGGTATTTTTACCTTGGCACTGTGAATTAAGTAAAAGGTCATGTTATTCAAGACTGGTCATATGATGAAAGATATAAATATTCCACAGTGATATTCTACATTGGAAAATATGATCATATACATATAGGAATATGAGAAAACCTGCTTGTCTTGCCTTCAACAGATCCAATAAGTTCTAGAAACTTTAGATTTGACTTGGAGATGATATCAGACAATTCTAAATGTTGTCTAAAATTTTAACTCTCACTTCATTCCCATAATTCATAAGTTTCATGGAAATAATGTGCTTATCATTAAAATCATACCCTCCAATCTCTGAAATCCAGGAAAAAAAGAGTGATTTTTTATGAAGATGTTTTATTAAGATGTTTTGAATGTGAATGTTATTTTTGCACTGCCACATTGTATGTCTACAAGGCCAAGTGAGCTTATGGCATGGTCCTTTGTCTTATGTTGGCCATAATTCATCATTGTCCATTCACAATTGCAATTTAAAACTTCTCAAAAATCACTCAACAGAAATTGACCAAATTTGAAAGAAAACATCCTGGCATGAAGTTCTTTCAATTTGTTCAAATGTTGCTGATCTGCCATCAGAATCATGGCATGAGGGGCTTTCAAATTTGTACAAAAGATGTCAATCAACACTAAATATGGCTGCTGTTATTAAACATAGACTAAACTTTAAATGACTTATTCTCAGAACATGCTCAGCAGAAATTGACAAAAATTTAACAGAAAGCATTCAGGTAATAAGGGCTTTCAAATTTGCACAAATGAGGCCAGTTTGCCATCAAATATGGCCACAGTTATTAAAAATGAAAAATTCTTTAAAAGACTTATTTTCAAAACTATGCAAGAAAAGTTTGACAAAGTTTTACAAAAAGCATTCAGAAATGAATGGCTTTTATATTTGTACAAATGATGCTAGCCTGCCATCAAATATGACTGCTGTTACTCGAAAATACAAAAAAAAATTCAACAACCTCATCTGAAACACCACTTAACAAACTTTGATCAAATTTGACAGTGTCCTAGCTTGAACACCTTTCGGATTCATACAAATGACGCTGTTCTGCTATCAGTTGTGGCTGCCATTTTAGTAAAAGTAGGAAAATATTTACACAACTTTATCTATAACAAAAAAAACTGTTGAACAGAATTTGATCAACTTCAACACTGGTTATATAAATTACTTGTTCTTTTTATGCAGAGAAAAGTGATCCTATATATATTCTAGGAAAGAAGTTAAATCACACCAACAATAATAGACTACAATGTGCTCCAGGCTTTTCTTCCCCCTCTACAGACTCAATATATGTATGAATTTGGATTCACAAGCTAACAAATATCAACTGCCCAGGTGAGTGATATCAGGCCCACTTGGGTCTCTTGTTATTGAATGCCAGTATCATTATTGCTTTTTCATGCTTTAAAAGTAGTGAATTTACATTTAGAGTTTTTATTGTTAGCTCAACTGGCAGTAAGGCCAAGCGAGCTTATGGTATGGCCCTATGTCCATCATGTGTCGTGCATAAGTCAACAATTGCTACTCTAAACTTCTAATTTGGCAGAGAACATCCTGGAATGAAGGACTTTTAGATTTTTTCAAATGATGCCAATCCATCATCAAATATGGATGCTGTTACTAAAAAAAGAGATAAATTTTCACATAACAGAATTTGATCAAATTTGACAGACAGTACCCAGGAACAAAATGGCTTTCAAGTTTGTACAAATAATGCTGATCCACCTCCAAATATGGCCATCATTACTAACATTTAAAAAACCTATTCCTCTTCAGTCAGCAGTTGTCCAAATGATGCCTTTCTGCTATCAAACATGGTCAGTTATTAAAAGAGAAAAATCTTTAAATGACTTCTTGTCAAAACTGTTCAACAGAATTTCATCAAATTTGTTGGAATGTATCTTGGCATAAAGGATTTTTAAGATTAACCAATGATACAAATCTGCCATCAAATACGGCTGAAGTTACTGGAAAAAAAAAAACTTTAATAACTTCTTCTAAAAAAACATCTAACACTTTGATAAAATTTGACAGAAAGTTTCCTTATTTGAACACCTTTCAAAAAATGATGATGTCCTGACATCAAATATAGTCGCCATTACTAAAAGTAGAAGAAAAAAAAAATTTATGCAACTTTATCTGAACAGAATTTGACCAACTTTGACACAAAACATCCTGGCATAGGGGCCTTTCAGTATCAGAAAAATTTTGCTGATATGCATGCTGAATATAGATGAAGATCACAAAACTAGAGAAACCTTAAAATGGTTGTTTTAATAACATATGATGCAATCAATAACATTGGAAGAAATTTCAGCAGAAAGCATCCTACTGACCCAGATTTTTGGGCCAACTGCTCTTTGTGTTTGGCTGTTGGGCAGATGTCAGCCAGTAGAGTGATCTCAGGACCACTGGGGCTGCCTGTTCACAGATTTATCATCAGAAAAGAGTTTTACATGTAATAAAAGTAGAAATTTTATAATGAACAATTTTTATCCTGAAAAATATAAAAATGAGATATATGGTTCGTGAAGAAACTATGCCATTGGACGGTGGTTTTCAGAATTTTAAATAATGGAGGAGGTGTTTAATTTAGGAAAATTTAAATGTTTTCTGATCAAATGAAAAAGATTTCAGGTCTAAGTATGATAGCATTCAGTGATTTCTTATCCTTCATAATGAAATTAATTTATTGTGTCCATCGTAATGTACACAGCTTTCTTGTTGACAAGCATAGACCCTGCTAGTCCAGTTTGTCAAGAGATGTAATCAAAATATAGTAAAAAAAATCTTTATACGCTTTAAGGTAGCAAAATGCATACAGTTGCTCTTTGTAAGAAAATACAGTAACTATATTAAGATGTAGATAAAATTAGCCTGTTATGTACAAAAAATTTACATGTATATAAATACAATCAATGCCTACATCCATGTGTTTTGCAATAAAACTGAAACTCTGGTATGGTGGTTTTGTTTGCTTTACGTAAACCTCCATGTAAATAATAGTTTTGGGCAACCCTAATTTCAAATTGGGGTCCTGTGTGTAAATAGATTTAGTCCAGTATAGCTATCTACTAATATGCATCATAATTGCGATCCTTGAATATTAAACACATAGTTCTTACATGATCAGGTTAATTAGAGCCCTACATCAAGATGTGGAACCCTATAATAATCACCTTTTCAGTCCATCTGTTCACAATTCTTGTAATCACCATAGCTTTGCAATCCTTGCACATAATTGGATGCATTTTGGTAGGTGAATTGCCTATTACAGGTAGATATGCCTTTTAAAGGTTTTGTCTTTCAGGTCCAATTATGACAAAGTTATAGGACTTTTTCAGTAAATATTAAATACCACTGCAGCAGCGCTTTGTAACTCTCGGGAACCATTCAAAATATTCTGATACAATTTGGTGTGTATAGTCTCCTTGACCTAGATGTGCTTTTTGTATATTTTGTCTTGTCAACTCCATTTTGGATAGAATTGTGGCCTTTTACAATTAAATTAAAACCTTCACATGGGATGTTGTTTGTAATGTGCATAGCTCAAGAACCATTCAACATGTTCTGATGCAAATTTGGAAAGTACTTATTGTCTTATAGACTTGCATGTATTGCGTGTACTTTTATGGGTTTAGTCTCATTCAGTTTGGACACTTATTGCCCTTTTTTTAGCTTTACTGGTCATAGACCAGAAGAGCTTATGGGATGGCCAGTTGTTTCTCATCCCTTTGTCGTTTGTTAGCAAAAGTTTGTTATTGCTACTCCTGTTAAATTATTTGAGGATTGCCATGAAACTTTACACACATGTTCATCCCAAGGTCTACTTGTTCCTAAATGAAAATGGAGCCACATGGACATCCAATATGACTGCCACAGTGGTCATCTTGAAAATCTTATTTATTACTACTCATCTAGGATCCTGAATGGATGGACATATATCGATATGGGGTTTTTACTAAAAGAATTCTTATGATGTCTAGTTGGTGCTAAATCAAAATGGTGCTGATCTGATATCCAGTATGGCTACTATGGTAGCCATCCTAAAACTTGTTGTCTTTCTCCCAAATGCATCAAAAGTATAGCTCGTGTGACAGTGAAAGCATCAAACAAGACATTCTCAATGCCTTCCACATATGGGTAGAACATATCCATGTTAACATGGTCCTGATAATGTCAGACAATTTGGTTGTGGTGACGTACCTCTGAAAGGGGGAGCAATCACCAGGCCTTTGCCTCGTGGTAGGGGAATACCTTTATGGGTACTCCCAATATCCGGTAATATTCAAGTCCGACGTATTACTGGCCGCTCAATATCCTGACCAACTCATCATCAAGGGAAGACAACTGCTTCATACAGAGTCGTCCATCCAATGCTTGAAAGTTCTTTTTCATTTTTCCTGACCCCAGAAGCATGGGTCGTACCTGCTGTTTTAATCAGCTGGTAGGTAATGTGGGCATACACCTTTCCTCCATAAGTTTTGACTATGAAGATAATTAAGAAATGAGGGGCACATACTGCAATAGCTCTGATTGCCCCACTAAGATGAAACATCCTGGGTCAACGATCTGCTCAATTTAGCGACAGACGTACCCAGACAAGTCATAGTGACCTCCACTCCGCTCAAGCAGTTGAGATCACTATTCCATTCATGTACAGATAACTCCTCCTTCACTCCTGGCTTCTTTCAGGAATGTCCTGATCGAAAAGGAGTTTGGGCTTCAACCATGTGGAGGATCACAACAGCTGAAGATCCTCCACTTTGAGGACATACAATGTGGAAATCGTGTGTTGTCAATGACTGGTGTCACATCAATGACGTCACACTACTCTTAGCACCCATTCCCCAATGGTGAACTTCTTTCTCTTTCTCTTGATTAAAAGAAACTCATCTAAGTTTGAGCCATCATCTTCCCACCTCACTGATGCAGTTGTCATAGATGACTTGCAATTTATGATAACACTAGCTTCAACATGCAGAGTGAGTGAGCTACATATGAATTCCGTTGATCTCAACTACATGCAGTTCCATTCTGATGGTTCAGTTGTTCTAATGATACAACCTGGTACCTTCCTAAGAACAGCTTGTTGTCACTAGTCAACCAACAATAACTATTCGTTCTCTCTCTTTGATTGATCTGTTGAGAGAAGCAAAACTGCAGAACCCTGTACATACCCTCAGATGCACGTACAATATCTGCATCAACTGTATAAGACTATTTCTACAGCTGAAGGCAGGAATGCAAGACATAACCCCACAAGTGCTGGCTGCTTGGTTAAAGGGAGTTATTAAATTGGGGTATTCTTAACTCTCACAGGATCAGCTACACTAACTAATGAACATTTCAGCTCGCGAAATACGAGTGATTTCATGAGCCTGGCCTTGAACGTAATGTCTCATATCGGGACATAGTGGAGTCAGCTGACTGACATGCCCAGTCTGCCTTCTCTACCTTCCATTTATGTGAAATGGCCTTGCTAAGTAGAGAACTGAATCTCGTTAAGTTAGTGGTAGCTGCACAGACAGTGACCACTCCCCATTCATGAAAGCACAATCTTTGACCCAGACATGAATTTGCCACTTTCACTGGATTCACCTGGAAAACTTTTGTAGGTGAGACAATAATTAAATGCATAATCCCACAGGGATCTCCCATGCATGTGTCTCTTGTTGTGTTAAACTAACATTAGGAGAAGTTCATCCTTTTAGTAGAACAATCATGCTCCTACTGGGTGACATGGGTAGAGGTAGGATGCTCAGCATTTCCTCCTCCTCTTTCCTATTTTCCTAATATGATGTGATCAGGTAATGTATTTGACAGAGAAAGCAGTTTTTAGTAAATTATGTTTCTCTGATAATACTTACCTGATCACATTAGAAACAATCCCTCCCACCCTTCCCTGCAATGTGAGCATCCTTTAAGGTTCGCTGAAGTAAAAAACTGGCACATCAAGGTATAACGGTGGCCACCTAGCGGGTAGAAAGAGGAGTTAACATGTAAGAGTTGCTTCCCATCGTCTATATAATATATATATCGTTGCTTCCCTTTGTCTATATAATATATATATCATCTTTCTGGAAGGGCTGGATTTGGAGGTAGCAAAAAGTTATCCTAATGTAATGTGATCAGGCAAGTATAATCAGAAAAACATAATTTACTAAAACGTTTGCTTTTCACTAAAAGACTTTTTTTATGTCTAGTTGGTCCTATATGTAAATGGTACTGATCTGGCAGCCATCATAAAAGTTTCGTTAATGCTACTCCTCCATGATGGATGAATATATTGGTATGAGGTTTTCACTCAAAGATTTCTTATCATGCCTAACTGGTCCTTAATGAAATTTTACCCGTGGACATCCAGTAAGAGTTTTTATAATGTCTGGTTGGTCATGAATGAAAATGGTACTAATCAGACCTCAAATTTCATGGCCATAGTGGCCATCTTTTAAATCTAGTTATTGCTACATATCCAGAATTGATAGTCATAAGGACATGAGGTTTTCAAGAAAAGATTTCTTATGATATGTAGTTGGTTCTAAATGAAAATGGTGACAATCAGATCTACAATATGGCCAGAATGGCAGTTATATTGAACATCTTGTTATAGCTACTTTTCCAGAACAGATAGTCCTATAAACAAGTGGGGTTTTTTTTATTGAAAAAATGTCTTACGGCTGTAAATAAAAATGGTGCTGATCAATGGTGGCCATCCTAAAATCTTATTATTAATACTTCTATTGAAGGGATGGTTTAAACTGAAACACTTCTCACTACATGTAGTTGGTCCGAAATGAGAACAATACCAATGACCTCCCAGAATTTGAAAAATCAAGTAACAGCTACTTCTCCTAAACAGATGGCAAAAAACAATAATTAAGACAAAAAATTCTTTCTTGCAGTAGATATTTATTCCATTAATAAAATGATCCAACTTCCAAAATGGCTGTCTTGATGGCCATCCTGAAAACCTCTATATGGCTACGTTTGAAGGGGTGGTCTTATCGACATGGAGTTTTCACTAAAACACTATTATAGCGGTATGTAAATGAATAGGGTGCTCATCTGACCTCCAGCATGGCACCATAGAGACCATCTCAAAAATGTTATCCCTACTCCTTTTGCATGAATGGTGGCATTGATGGGGTTTTCATAAACACTTTCTTGCAACATTTAATTGGTTCTGAATGAAAATGGCGCAGATCTGACCAGCAACATTACTGCACTTTTCTGAATAAGTTTTGGAAACCAGATGTAATTGACCTTGGGGTCAAGTAAAAAATCATTGCTTGCATTGTTTGAACTTTATTGAGCTAATTAACACAATGACTTGTACATATGAAAGTGAATTTTGACCAGACTTTGTATTTACTTGCATTCTGATGAAAAAGTTGATAGTCAGCACTCTGACATTGATTTTAAAGTCAAAGGTTTTGACTTGGATTTTTGACTGTACTGACTTGTGAGCATGATAACACAAACAAGAGTGAATAGATTTTTATCAAACCCAGTTTGTGGATATATCTGATGAATAACTTTAATTATGCCACTAAATTAGCTGGGTTTTTTTCAAAAAAATTATTAAATTTTATATATTTAATCAAACTTAGCATGTGGGTATATCTTGACATCGCCTGAGACAAATTCAGTGATTTTTCCATCCATGATATAAGCTTCAAGGTCAAAGGGGCCATGACAAAGAACATTGTACTTAACATGTCTCTAGGTTTCTTTTGAATGTATGAACTGAAACATATTAGAAAATATATTTGTTCCCAGATTTGGTATGTTGGAGTTTCTCAGGACGATCAGAGATTGTTTCAAATTAGTGTTACTAAAATATTTAAAAGGAATAAAAGGACAGACAAAATGGTCTTATCTTGGATTCCTGGTAATTCTTGTCAGCCAGTAGTAAAGTGTCAGTCCCTATGAGGGACTCTTGTTCTATAAATGTTTTCTTTCAATGTGGGCTCTGTGTGACTGTCCTCTCTAATTTTAGCTGGTTTGATGCCAGCAATTTTGTGATGTTAGCCATACTCAAACATTGGAACTGCACATGCTGTTTATGTACAGTATTTTTATGTATTTAGAAAACTCCTTTTTATAGGTATTTAGTACAAGATTTATATGCTAAGTAATTGATCATTTAGAAATAAGAATCATACACATTTTACTAAAGCAATTGAGGAAGATTTTAAACCCATGGTCTCTCACTCCTTTCATGCTCTGATAAACTCTTGTGCATATCAAACTGTGAATGATCCCTAAATGATATGCCAAGAGTGAAAAAATAATTTTCTGTAAATAGTGATTATTTGGTCGTTCAAAAATGTTCCTTTTTGGCTTGGAGGGATTTCAATCCCCTCCATGTTTATGGCATAATGTCCACTCTCTTTTACCAAATTAGTGTTACTAAAAATAGTAACAAACTTTATGGTTTTACTAAAATTAGTAATAAAGTATAGATCTACTGGCTTATCATACCATATTTTAGGGAGGTAATTCATGCACTGGTTATTAAACTGTCAGTCACTAATGTCTCCCAACCCCCTCCAAAGTAGAGGTGCACAACACATCCCCACCAGGTCATAGTGGTGAGTTGCTAGATATTTTACCCTCCAATGCGGCACTTCAACACCATGTTAGGTGGAGATATGAAAAATCATGTGAGGTGTACTGTATTCATAGTAGTATGTTTACAATAGTAACAAGGACCATAAATAGTTATCTCTCTGGAATTATGTACTTCCATCTTATCTTATGTAAATTAGTATCACTTCAACCCTTCCGGCCATCAGTATCATCAATACTTTGATTAAAGTAACTCGTCAAATTTCTTCACAGATTTTGGTAATCTTATTTCAAATCAGTGGTCTTAAATATGCAAAGTTTACCTTCAGCAAATCTTCTATTTCAGACCTTTGAAAATCATGATAATCAGAAACTATAACATTTAAATTTGATTGATACAGTGGTTTGTGTGATGGGATCATTGTATACCTTAATTTACCAAATAATTACTAGATCTTTTTTTTTTATTTCAAATTTGTTGGGTGTGTCTAATGTTGTTTTACAGACAAAATGGTGTGATCATCCTAATGTTATTATCTAATTAAAACTGGAATTGGTGTAAAATTCTTTAAAATGCAAGTGCTGCCATCCAAAACTTTTTTGTTCAAGTTTATGGTTAATTGAGTTTTTAAGTTGGCAGGCAAATGCTGGCTTTACACCCGGACTGAACAAGGCACCCAAGTGATGCCAGGTATTTGACCAATTCATGTTTAAATTTTCAAGGTTTTACCATAGTGAATTGTCTGTACATAGTCCAACTCAATCTTTGAATTAGTGCCTTAATACAACAATATGAAGGTCAATTCAAATTACATCTGCTGCAATCCTTTCTTGATAGAAGACAGGAAATGCCTGGAATAAGGTACATTCGAAAATTTAAACCTGATCAGCATCAAAGCTTTCTTGGCTATCTGCCTTGCTTGACAAAAGTCGGTTCATACTCAATTCAACATGGGCCCTTGTGTATTATTACATAGCATGATTCCTCTGTTTAATACAGTTCATAGGTGCCAAATAAGTGAGCCTTGTTGCAGGAAAGGCAGGCTTAAACTGAAATAGCTTAAAGGCATGGTTATACTACAAGGGGAATATAATGTGCATACAAATTATGAAGGGGTATTATTTCATAAAACCATGGGTTTATCAGCACTAAAACTAAATTTCTAACATTTAACTTAGTAAATTAAATAGCAATTAAAAACTAAATTCACCTGGAATAATGGGATCCATGGCCATAACTGTGTTTAATGAGTGACCATGCTATACCGAGGCATTTTATAGTGAGGAAACACTACACAACCTATGCTGACACAGTTAAAGGGACTCTTTCACAGACAAGTGATTAAAACATGATAAAAAAAATTTTCTTTCCAACAGAACCTATACCAAAATGAACCTTACTACTGGACTTTTAACGTTCGCCAAGTTGTAGGAAAAATTCAGTTTAATTTAACTTCATTAGAAGAGAAAAAATACAAACTGTCCTGAATCCATATTTACAATGATTCGTGTTCTATTATTTTACGAGCTATAAACTGGCATGTTTAAATACACCTAACTTTAGAAACCAGTTGATCCAAAGCAGATTGATTGGATTAATATACATCTAGAATGTGGATGGGTAAATAACCAAGAAAATATGAACATTGTAGTCAAGGGTAACAGGGACACTGATTAAGTTCAAATGGCAGACTAATGAATTAATGATGAGATGCATAATTTTACAAACCACACAAATTATTAGAAGTTTCCAATTACCAGACAGGATTCTACAGTGAGTTGTTATCAAACTTATCAGTAAGCCTAGTTGAGTAAAGCCTGCCATTCTCTGTCAATATTAGAGGAGATCCTCACCAGAGTGCACTGCTTAGCACAAAGTAGCAAATTAGCTCTGGCCAAGCTGACCCTGAAGTATTTGCTGTTACATTTTTTTTTTTAAAGAAAGAAAAACAGATTTTCTATCGTAGTCAACCAGTTGTTACAGTTAAGAGCAACATCTTAAATATTTATGTGTAAGATTATGAGATAAAGAAATATTTAGTAATATATGATAACTGAGAATTTTATTGGATACCTTGTCAGTTGTAAAAGTTGTTTTTCAAAGGTTTCATAAAAAAACAGGTATACATAAATATAAAACATACACATGACAACAGTACAAATGAAGAAGAACATAATGGGCGTAAAATAAGGAAACGATAACTACAACCTAGGAGGAAAAGCTATGTAAGACACAATATGAAAATAAAAGCAACAAGAAACACCAAAATACTGCATATGTGAAATGTGGTAAAAGATACAAACACAGACAAGCAGATATTAGGACATTATTACATATCAAACATATCACATACAACAATTATACATAAAACAACTAAGGAATCATAACAATTAAAACATGAAACCCATTGAGCGAAGTCCACACAGTTGCCGCTGTCATCCCAACCTTCGTTGGACAGCCCAGTCTTCACTGGGCTCCTTCAGTTTCCGCTGAAGAAACTTTACTCAAGGGTTATCCATAACATTCTGTCAGGGAGTTTCACAGCCCAGCTGTGACCTCTGTACAACCACGTTGTGCCATTCAGTAACCGCTGAATCATTCACTGACAGAATGAACCAAAACAGTTTCATCAGTAGCAGCGGACGGTCCCCCTAGGCAAACATTATAATTATAAATAAAAACTTAACTGGATCTGTGTTTTGTTGTGTATAAATAACACCATTTATCACATTAAAATGAATTTTAAAGTTGGTAGTGGATTGATTGTACATCTTGTGGGAGGTCATTCCATGCCCTGGACCCTAAACACTTAAAAGAATTGTTGTGATCTCTACCATTATACACATCCACATTTCACTGACCTAGTATGGTGAGAAATGATAAGTGACTTTTATGTGAATTGGTCTGTTAAATGTTTGGGAGCCAAGTAATGCTCGACCTTCCACATTAATCAGCATCTGTTGTATATAATCTGTTCTAAAATACTTAGAAAATTGAGGTAATTGAGCATATCAACAGTGTCAGTGCAGTAATGATTGTTTAAAATTATGCACATGTTGCAATTTTATATTTTCAAAAGTCTATCAATGCAAGCCTTTGGCAGACTAGGCCAAATATTAGAAAATTGATATAGGGAAGAATGAGACTCTTATAGAAGATTTTCCACATATGAATTGGTATGAAAGGAAAACATTTAAAAATCCCAAAAGATCTATTTAATTTGCCAATTGCTTTCTGTAATTGTAGTTCGAAAGTTAAGTTCTTGTCTAAATACCCAAGTGGTCACAGTTCTCAACTCTTGAAATTGTCTCTTTGTTGAATTTAAGAGGTAGGTTAGCATCAACGTTTTTTTGTAGAACACAGGAACATAGTACAATTTAGAGACTTGGTTTGTTGGCATTCAACCAATCATAGACATTGGTAAACTTTGACTGCAAAACTGATTTTATGTCATCATTTTTGTCAGCAAATTAAAAGTATCATCTGCATATATATTTGCTTCATCTTCTTTACGAGATATTGGTAGATCATTTACATGACACAAAAGAGGTTGCAGGATGGATCCTTGAGGAACATCTGTACTGGTGGTCTTAAGATTTCGAAGGTTACCATTGATTACAGCAAATTACTTTCTGTTTGAAAGATATTCACAAACCCACAGTAATTCATTATCCATAATGCCATGTTTTATGGAAAAGAATGGCGGATTTAAAAGTGTCAAAGGCTTTCTTTTTATTAAGGGCTACCATTCCCAACATCACGCCATTCTTGAATTTGTTAAAAACATATTCATAAGAAGTTCAGATTCAGCTGAATGTCCTTTCCTAAAACCATATTGGACTGAGAAGAATAGATCATTATCTGTGAAATAAATGTAGAACTGAGAATGAACAATTCACTCTATAACTTTGGAAAGTAGTGGCAGAACAGATATTGGGTGATAGTTACCAGTATCTGATCTACTACCTATCTTGAAAATAGCTGAAATGCATGCATTTTTCCAGATGTCTGGAGTTTCACCAGATCTTAATGAGGGATTAATTATGTGTGAAAGATTCTCAGAAATAACAGGTGCACATATTTTCAGGAGTTTAGATTGGAAGTTGCCAATAACAGTGGCTTTTTTTATCAGAGAAGTTGTTCAATATACTATGAACATCTGATGAATTTCTTACTGCAACTTGTTAAGAATTTTTGCAAATAACAACATAAATCTGAAACATTTTGGACTATTTTTTTTTGCAAGATTTTCCCCAATTTCAATAAATAATGTATTGAAGACATCAGCAATAGACTTTGAATCAGAAATATTTTTTGTTAATTATATGCCACACATTCCAAAATAATGAAGTCTGAATAAAAATAGCATTATAATATTTTTGTAAAAATCATAATTAACTACATTTAAATTAGCAAGTAATTTACTCAATATTATTATTATATAAGACCAAAAAAAAAAACATATACACATGCATGCTGAATAAGTAATAATTCAAATAATAATTAAAATATTCAGATGACAATACTTTTTTCCCAGATCAAAAATAAATGCAAATAAAAATAGAAATAATATTGTATAATAATGCTGATATTTTGTATCACAATTTTAAAATTAAGAAATTGAATCAGATTGTAAAATAAATAATCTTGGTAAATGATTTATATGTTTATCAGACGTTTACACTTATATTTAGGAATTATTTGTATTTTCAACAACATCAATAATAATAATAATAATAATAGTTATTATTATAATGTCTACATTACATGCTCTTTTTAAATCTTAATCAAATTTCTGGCATGCTAAATGTCATGTAAATATAAATTAAATATTTTTTACACTTTTTTTATACCAAATTAGTGATGAATTCAAATAAAGATAGAAATGTAAAATCAAATAGTTAATACTTTTATTACAAGATGCATATTACTTTAATGACTATGACTATAATAAATGGATACAAAACAACATTAACAAAATTCTCTAAATCATGTCATTCTCAAACTCATAAATATGTCAGATAATCAGATTATAGATTTTTTATCAATTTTATATCATGTGTTAAACATTCCACAAAAATGCAGTATGAACATAAGTGTCTTCACCATCTAAATATATTTAATTTATATTTACATGGCATATAGCATGCCAGCAATTTTTATTAACATTTAAAAAGAGCATGTAATGTAGACAATATAATAATAATAATAATAATAATAATAATTATTATTATTGAGAAAATATCTGAATATTTTAATTATTATTTGAATTATTACTTATTCTGCATGCATGTGTATATGTTTTTTTTGGTCTTATATAATAATAATAATAATGGCTATTTTAAATGTACTTAATTATGATTTTTACAAAAATATTATAATGCTATTTTTATTCAGACTTCATTATAAAATGATAAAGTCTATATTTTACTTACATTACATTTTTATGCTTCAGATAATTTTTTTCACTAGTTTCGTAGCTGTTATTTTAATTTTACTGATTATAGCGGATGGTATTGTGCAATTTTTATACAGTATAAATGTACCGACTTTTAGTTTTACCTGTGTGAGGATCCACGTTGCAACCATGCACCTTACCACGTGTATTAGGCAGTGCTTGTACTATAAACAGCATTTTGTTTAACATTGCACTCACTGTTAACAACTGTATTTTTCCAAATTAAAAAAGTATGCGTAGACGGAACAAGGTTTGGTTTTAAATTTTGTAAGGTATAAAGTGATTAAATAATCCTCAGCTAGATAGTAACTGGCCCAGGTAAATACTTTCAAAGACTGAAGGTGGTGTACGATTCAGAATGAAACAGCCCATACTTATAATTTATAAACTTTTTAAGGTTTCATGTAGTAATAAAGGTATGGGAATATTTGGGCATGTTGCATAAAATAATAAAATTCATGAAATTATCTGTAACAGAAACGTGTGTCACACCTCATTTGATTTTTGATAGTGTCAAAGTTATACAAAAGTGTACTCAATGAGACAGTGTTCCTTTAAAATACTAATATACCTTTCTCATCAACCACAGCTTTAGAACATTATGTATTCATTAGGAAGGGTACAGGTAACAAAAACAACTGAAGGCAAAATTGGAAGTATTGCACATTTAATTAGAACATAAGATATATGTATAGTTATAATAGACAAGATAATTTAATCTCTGTAAAAGATACAGTTATCAACTGCAAGAATTTTTGGTCAACACTGACCATCACCAGCAAATAACATGAAGGGTATTTTGTATGTACTGTCACAATCATTAACAGACCATAAAGTATAATGTACAATGAATGACAATTCACCAAAAAAATTATTTGACGATTCATCCTGTTAACTTCCAACAGACCATGATGCATCTTTACTATAAGTACAGATATTATACGTCCTGAATACCTAGAAAACTAGTTACAATGTTTTGTTTATAATAATTACAAATTTTTACCAAGCCTTTTAACAAGCATTTTGACTGGTTAAAATTGCATCATGTGATGCAGACAACTAAAAGTTATTAGTTCATAACACCAATAGGAACACAGTCTAGACTTTCCACCAGTGATGGGGAAAAACACCTTGGAAATACTATAGTGGCAGCCACTGCATATAAATGTACCTTGTTTACCAAATGAAGTCACCATCATAGTGTTCATTATGGACGACTCAAATGAGATGACTTAATCTAAACTGAAACATTCCAAGTTTCTTTTTACAAGCATGAACTCATTTGAGAACTTTGTTTTACTGACTTGTGTAAATAATTCCATAATGGTATCATTGACATGGTTCTGTATCTCTGGCTTACCTTAGCATGTGACTGAGTTCTCAGCTATTTTCTGGCAATTTCACCCCTTTTTATGCTGTATCACTCCAGGATGGAATTTTGTAGAAAAAGCCACAAGGTATTCCGACTGAGAAAGGAACTACTTATGTATTCATGTGCTCTTCTTGTGTGTCTTGAAAAACTGTATTTGTAAACTGGTTAAAATATAGTTCTGTTATTTATTTCTTGAGATTCTTTATATTTTTTTTATAAATATTTTAATCATGCAGTGTGTAATCGATTTACAAGTTTGATGACTCAATGAATTATGCAAAATATGAAGTTAAATTCTTAATTGAACTGTGCCTAGACTAACAAAAAATACAGCTTTTATTTATGGTAATTCACTTGTGTAAAATCAATGCCTACTGCACAGCTCAATATGATGTGATCATTATGATGACATCAATATGTCACTTTTTACCATTCATTTTGGACTGCTTGGACCCTTAGCTATGTAAAAGTATCTATTTGTTAAAAAAGTTAAATAATGCAACATTTGACAACCAATCACATTTAAACTAAACAGCATCAAAGAAGTGATACACTGGTCTCACTAATGGAGTTACAAAAACACAAACAACTTTTGAAGTAGACATGATTCTTGTCACTTAAACATATAATTTGGACACCTGTAAAATCTGTACTCCCCATTATTAAACTTAAAAGTTCTTGTCCCAAAAATATGTTCTATACATATTCCAAGATCCATGTAATTTGCACACCCCTCCTTTCAATTTGGAAAATAAAAAGGGGATGGGAGGTACATATAGCTGATTACGATATATTTAACCATGATAACAAAATTCAAAATTCATAAAATTATCAAAACAATCAAGTGTTGAAGCAAAGAACTAAAACATATATATATATATATATATATATATATATATATATATATATAGGTCGAATATCTTTGTCAAGACAACACTCCTTGAGTGTTTACATCAATTATTTAATATCTTTGTCAAGACAACACTCCTTGAGTGTTGACATCAATTATTTAATATCTTTGTCAAGACAACACTCCTTGAGTGTTTACATTAATTATTTAATATCTTTGTCAAGACAACACTCATTGAACTTTTACTATACGGAATTGAAACTCCAATTAAAGCACAGTAAGTATTGTTTGATACTGGCATAATTATATGATCTCAGTGTTTAGTTCTGGGTATTTTATGCAATTGTGCATACAAATTGTACACTTTGCTAGTGTACAAACTGTACTTAACTTTCAAATGCAGCAAATTGCCCTGATTGTTTTCAGCAGCTTTTTACTTATGCAGTAATCCATGAAAGCTGATACATATCAATACAAAGCAAAAACATATAGAAAATGCTTTAGAACTGCATTTCTATCTTTTATGATGCACAACCGCAGACACACTTCCCATAAACAGATCACAATTGTCACTGAGAATGAAACAAAAATAAAAGTATACTAATTGAATCGTGTATAATATAATCAACATCTAGAAAATAACATCTCTAATTACATATCATAAAGTAAGAGTATATATAATTCAACAGCAAATTCAAAATTTGAGACAATGAAAGAAAAGCTATACAACAGTAATATGGAATGATGTAAATACATAAACTTAGATAAAAAATTTCTGGGAACAAAAAAAGATAACAGCTACTGAAGCTGCAAATGAGTATCCTGGAATTAAAATCTGTACAAAAAATTGTTGTGCAAATTACAGAGAGACTAAGTCGGTAGTATCTGTAGTACAACTACTTTACGAACTTAACAATTTTAACAATTCATTAACATGTTTTTATGTATAATACGAAGCCTCTATTGAGCCTGTATTCTGGTATAGTACTAAAGCAGGTTAATGACCTACTAATTCAACTGAATGTTACTCATTTGAACTACTATAAATACATTTTTCTATGAGAAAGTCTCTTCTTCCTTTATGGCACATGCCATTAAATGCGATTTTAGTAGAGGGTAAAATTGTTCACATCTTCTGTAATTAGTTCGTAAATTAGCATTGTGATACAATAACTAAACAACAACACATAATAATTAAAAACTGAAAAATCTCAACACATAACCAAGTAACCAAATTATACTTATATGGCATCACTGTGGAGGCCCTTTTCAGACACCACCAAAAAGTTTAAAACAGGATGCAAAATTCAATCCATGTGTGTGTGTGGGGGGGGGGGGGGGAGCAAAAACACTAGTAATTAATTCATTATCTTTTTACAAATTCCCATCAGTTCCTCCATTCCATGTTTTGGTAAACAGTATAACAGTTCTTTCTTTTAAGCAAAACACCTTGCATGTATCTTTTGCATTAGCTATAATTATCATTATTAACTAGTAAAGATAAATGCCATACTTTAGATGTGGTGGCTAAATTATGAAAATGATCAAAAATGTAACAAATTGATAAAAAATAGCAAGAAATGAACAAAAGTGAGAAGAAAAAAAAACAGCAAAAAGGAATTAAATTAACTAGAAAGAGTATGGAAAATAATTAAAAATTTACTAGGAGGTAATTGCCAAAAGTAATTTTTTATGTAAGGATGTTGAAAACCTACCATATATCATCTCAAAATATTCTTTTTCTTTCTTTCTTTGACTGCTTCTATAACATTTACAATCATGAAATTATAATTCTGGTGATTAAGCAATAGATTTTTACCTTTAACCCTTGTTGGACACCTGGGAGCATGCAACCATAATTGACAAGAGGGGTTCAGGAGGTAGCTGATTTGATGTGTAAAATGATCTGCAAAATCACCATACCCCCTCCACTTGAAACTGGCTGCTCTATTATATAAGAAAATTATTTCATAGTCAACTCAATTACTTTAATAGTCCTTTCAATTTGGATAGTTCACAATAACTCACAATAAACTTTCATAAAACATTGCAAGGTTACACTTAAATTCTTTTTCCCAGTAAATTATAATAATTCACGTTTCCTTGAGTTCATTTTCTGTTCCTTTACATTCATTTTCACGTGCAATTCAGAATTTATTTGGTTTATTTTAATTTATTTCTGGTTAATTTTATTCAACTTTGCTCATATTCTGTCATATTCAGTGATTAGGCATGTCCTACTTTAGCCATGTACCCTTGAGGAACCCCCCATAATGACCTAGTTATCTTGGTGAGAAAATCTCTAAAATAGAGTTATTTGGTCTGTCATGTTTTAATGTGTCTCAAAAAATTAAACTGCCGCACATTAAAGTAGTAGTTGCACTGCCAAGTATGCCAACAGCTAGTAGTAAATCACAGATGATTTCAAAAGCAAACTCTAATGGTAGGGGCTTCTACAATAATCTGTAAATACATTATCTCTTTCAAAGCTGCACCACCTGCATAAAAACAAAAAAAAAAACAGGGAGAGATCAAGTAAAAAACTAAGGTAACCATATATTGCAGAGATTCTAGACCTCTTTTGTTAAAAAAAAAATTGTATCTCATCTGTTCCTCAAATCAACATCTGTTGTAGCAGTTTAAAGGAAAATTTGATGTAAAACAAAAATTGTTCAGTCATTCAAGAAAAAACAATACTGCTCATGGTAACCTATTTAGGATGCATGCAGTATGGGGCAAAGTAGTGACAGCTCAGTTGGTAGAGTGTTGGACTCTTAATCCAAGGGTCACAGGTTTGGTACCCACCCAGGCCAGCTTGGGTTCTCTGCCTCAGTGTCCATGGGAAAGGCACTTTAGCTCCCCTATCCTTGGCATGATATAGCCAATAATTGTTTAAAGTGGGATTAAAAACCAAGCAACCAAAGCAGCCATAGTTTAGTATGATGGCATACTTCAGCTCAGGATTATTATATTCATTAAAAATTATTTCAAGTTCACAAAAACTTCTACATAAAACAGTTATATAAACTCCCTTGTGTGTATATTAATGCATTTTCAATCACTGGGATATAAATAGGGGAAGGGAGACCAGCACTGTCTTTTAAAAAGACTTTTAGTGTCTGTAAGATATACAGCACTCCCTCCTTTTAACACTGTCCATGGGAGCCACAGAGTATACTGCCTTATAGTAATAACACCTTATAATGAAAGTACATTATACAAAATAATTTTAGTATTACATAATAAAATGGTATCCATGACCATATATGACAGGAAATGTGTTGTAATGAAGGGTGTTATAGTGTGGGGGTGCTGTAATGTAAGAAAATACAGTCAACTCTCCTTACAGCAACATTATTACAATACAATATTCCAGTTCCTACAGAAAAATGATGGGAACAGAATGTTCAGAGGCAAATTTGATATTTATAAAAGGATATTCAGCTTCCTACTGAAAGCAATTCCTGGTAACAAACATGCATATTTCTTTTATATATTGTTCTTTACAATTACATGGTCATTCCTTGAGACTTTATTTTTTTCCAGGAATATGTCAGAGGATAGTATGTAAAGATTTCCTGAGCAAGAGTCTCTCAAAAGGACTGATGCTCTACTGTCCAAAAAGAATTTCCAGGAATTCAGAACATTCTTGAGTAATAAGATTTTCAAATTAGCCACTGTGGTGGCAATAGTAAATGTAAGCTCAGCACCATTTTCATTTGGGGCAAACAAGACATCCTTAGAAGATTTTTTGTGAAAACCCCATGCTGATATGAGCATCCATTCAGGAGGAGTAGCAATAACACGATTTTCAAGATGGATGTCATGGCAGCAATATTTTTGATATAAGATTGGCACCATTTGCTTTTAGGACAAACTAGATATGACAAGAAGTCTGTTAGTGAAAACCCTATGTCGATATGACCAACAATTCTGGAGGAGTAGTGATAAGATTTTCAAGATGGCCAGCATGATTGACATTTTGGATGTGAGATTGGAATCTTTTTTTATTCAGAACCAAATAGGCACCATAAAAAGTCTTATGGTAAAAAACCCATGTTGATATAACTTTTCATTCTGGAGAAGTAGTGACAACAAGATTTACAAGGTGGCTGCCATAGCAGTGAGATCAGATTGGCACCAATTTCATTCAGGACAAAACTATATATCATACGAAGTTTTCTGGTGAAAAGCCCATGTTATGACTTTCTGTTTAAAAGGAGTAGCGACAACAAGGCCATCGCAAAGGCTCTTCTGGTCATAGATCAGAAGAGCTAAATATGAAGTTTCAATGTAGGAAAATATATCTGAGATTTAAAAAATAATTATGATGATATTAGATACAAATTATAGATTAATATTTGTGACTCATCATTCTCATTTATACATGCTAATTTGACAACAATAACAAAAAGACGATAGCTTCTCTAAATTAAAGGCATGATCTTTACAATAATTAATGATTATTACAATAAAATGGCAGAGAACAAACTCTGTTGTTGTAACAAGAGTTGACTTTACAAACTTCTTAAGCCCTTCAAACATGGATGACAAATATCTGACAAATACAATCCAAACAAAGTCACCTGAAAATCAAATGCACGAAGAACATTGGAGATAAAAAGTGAGACTAAAAAAATCTAATAAATCTGATCAACTTGACACTTAAAAGTATCAAGTATTAAATAATTAATAAGCATAATTTCCAGATCTTAAATTCTTTAAACAGGAGAAATAAACACTGACTGAACACTCAATTTGAAAATTTTAATATCAAAATTATAGTTTTTTGAGGTATAAGCTAATATATTTTATTGCAGTTAGAATGAATGACTAGATAAATTATACCTACCATATATACTCACTTATAAGTCAGATTGAACTGAAAAACTGCATAGACCCAGATCTGCTATTGCATAATACACCATCAGATCTCAGTCTATGCAGTTTGTTATGACTATTCTGTAGAACAAACAACACAGACCCTGACCTGCTGTTGCATAATGCACCAGCAGATCAGGGTCTATGTTGTTTGCAGTTGAACTCAACTTATACACGAGTGTATATAGTACTAATCCAAATGTTGAGAATACAAAAGGTAGCATGTGTGTGTGCAAAGCTATATCTACAAAAATCTCATGTCAATCTTTAAAAATACTTGTATACAATTTCTTGCTATACTTTGATTTCAGATTAGTAATGGCAGTGGTCAAGCTTCAATCACATTTTGGACAGGAGACAGAAAAATGATGGACTAATGTCCTAAGATACAATTAGCAGAGTCTATTCTAGAACTGAAAATTTAGGGGAGAAATATAAAAAGGGGGAATTTTCTAATTATAGGAGAGATTGAAGGAAGAAAATTTGGTTGATTTTTTGGCAAGATATTTGACAAATTTTTGTGAAATTCACAACTGCGCATCTAGAATAGACCCTGTATCTGATATTCAAAATGATGTAAGTGTCCATCAAGAAACAACTTTTTTTCATAAAACATCAATGCCTCACTTTTTTTGAGACAGAGCATAACTTCTGCTTTGAAAATTGAGCTAACAGGGGAAAAAATCAACATTGTTCTTCAACTTGAACTTTACATTAGTTAGAGCTCTTATTTTTCCAAACCTATCCAAAATGTGAAATACTCTTTATATAACAAACCTATTTAATCAGGAAATGAAGTGAATACATACACAAAAGGAAATTTTTAATGTTTTTAAATCAAACACTTCCAACCTAATGTCCCAAAGCAATTTTTTTTTTCTCAGTGGTTATTTATCAAATTTCTAGCACGCAAACTGGGAAAGTAATGCAAGACTCTGAGAGAACAGTGCCCCAGCTAGCTGCAAGTAAAGGGGCATAGCACCGCACCCTAGCTAAGTCCTCTATTTTTCAAACAAACCCATCAACGTTTTTCTTATCTGTCTCTTTCTTTTGTGATGCTGCTCTTATTTTTAACAGCGATGCTAAATTTTGTTCATATCTTTAATTATCCGTAAGATGCTGTCACCCGAAAAATGTATTCTGATGACTTCATTGCTTATGCTAATTCATATTAGAGAGTAAGCGCAAAGGGCCAATTGACCTTGAATTACATAATGCCACTTCAATTAGAAAAATGTCTATATAAGAAAGATTAAAGACATCCTTAGCAAAAGCTGGTTCAAAACAATAAGTTTAAGTTCACATAGTAAGTCTGTATTACAGTGTAGTTACAAAAACATTAGAAAATAAATTCATGAATGTATTCGAGTAGTTTGCAAAGTTAACCAGAATTTGCTTTAATAGCTACACAAATTAGATTGGTAAATGCCTCTCAAATAGGAATAATTAAACTAGATCTGAATTTAGTTCATCCCTAACAGCTGATTAAAATTTAGTTCATCTCTAACAGCTGATTAAAATTAATTTATTACTGTTCATGTTTCATCATCACTACAACAGTTCATATTACTTCCACCACATGATAAGTCTGATGCTGTAATGAACCATAAAGCAGTGCATATTCTATTGGAATAATAACAAAATTATCTGAAAATGCTGTCCTGCTGTTGAGCAATAATTTGAAGACAACAAGAAATGATATTATGCTATTAAAAATAATTTGGAGATAAGATATTTCATCTTAATAAAAATAACTGGCTTTAATTATGTATTTTGCCATATCTTGTTCTGATGGGTTGCCAAGAAATAGGTGCAAGGTACCCCAAAGTATTATTCAACCACACTTTTTACCCTGCTCAGAAGCCTCTATTTTTCAATTCTAGCTGGAACAATGAATAAAAGTTTCCAGTTTTCAGTTCTGTATTTCTGAGGTTCCACTTACTTATCAGAAGATAATTCTACTTGGTACCTTGCAAAGTATAATACTGTGTATGAATGATCCAGACTATTTAACTTTTTTGAAGGAGATCACCAAGAAAGTTTAGAAAAGAAACATTATACACAACCTATGTTGTCACATGAAACAAAAATATTGAAAAGAAATTTTTTAAAAAATTAAGAAAATATAGGGCTGATTGGTAACTTTTAAAAATTAACTGTCCATCTGGGCAAGTGGATGGTGAAATTCACTTATCCAAAAGTAAAGGTTAACTTGTCTAATGAAACTGTCAATAAAATTTCCCTTTATTGGATATAAAGGGAAATTTTATTGACAGTTTCACCTGAAGTGATACCAAAGCTAAACTGCTTTGCAAACACTGATATTACTTCTAAAAGAGTCCATCTTTTGACATTTAAAAATCTGGAAAGTTGAATAAACAAATATATAGCATAGTTCTTCAAGCCACTTGCTCAATCAGACAAATGGGATGCACATTTTACTTGTATATTCAAGTTTTAGTTGTCCCAGAAATTGGACAACGGCTGAAGTCCATCCCTGCATAATAACTATGTTATGCACTTGGGAGATACTATTCTCTGACAAAAAGGACAAATACAAAATCCTTATCGAATTGTATGGTAACAGATGTTGACCAAAAATGTGGATATAATAGCAGCTGAGAACCACAAAACACAATGTGTTCATGGAACATGCATGCCCTATCACATTGCTTAAAAGGACCTAAACACAAAACTTAATCACAGTGTGATGGATGGACATATGAACGTATGGATAGACAACATTAACACTATATGCCGCAATCACTGTCATGATAGAGCATAAATATATGATGTACATAATTGCAAAATACATAACTATCAATATTTCAATTTGTCTGAAATCTAATTTTGTTATATCTGAACAATGGCATATAATAATATATAGTTATGAAGAAAAAAAATTATTTTCCTTTCATAATGGTAATTGTTTGATTGGACTGAGTTGTGTATCAATGATAAAAGCAATAATATTTTCATCAAGATGAACAATTATCTCATAAAATTTACATATTGTTCATTTGTATCATAGTAGAGAACATCTTCAACTGCTTCAGCCAGAAACATGTACATATTAGTCACCTTGGTTGATAGAGAAACATTTGTACATATTAGTCATCTTGATTGATTGAGTAACATTTGTAATATTTTGATGATGTCAATAATTTCAAAATCTCAAGATTTATCTAAATATTACTTGTATATAAAGACCATGCATTTCTCATCACTATCTAATCTGCTGCTATCTTTGTAATGAAATTCACATAAAACAATATTGGAACAACCTTTATCCATCTAAAAATACAAGGTAAATATTATCCTGTTCCAAATAGTATGCAATGTATTGTTGTCAGGCCAGTCACATATCAATGCTCACGGTTATGTAAGTTTCTACACAATCCAGCTTAAATGATGAAATATTCATCTCAACCATCACTTGAAATGATGATCTTTAAAGATATCTGCCTGACTGCAAGTGATATGCAAAATTTAGGCTTAATAATGAAATTTGTGTATGTTTTTAGTACTGTATGCTAATAATGACTGGTTGTATGCTATCCAGGAGATTAAAAATTCATATGGAACACAACACGAGTCACTTATCCTGCCACCCCACTATTGATGGGTGAATCTGGGGTACTGTGATAGGGGCATACTCCATCGGGATGACCTCCAGTACATTCTACAGTTGGCACATGCCCTGAGTCCCACATTCCCTGTCCGCATAGTGAACATAGTCCATAAAGAGTGCATGGAATTCGTGATCTCCTTCGGTACTGATACAGTAGGCCTCGAGCCTAAAAATAAAATAGAATTAGATATATTCAAAGTAGCATATCTCCATTTGTTTTCTCAAATATTATAAAGCACCAGAAAAGACTTGAGCTAAATACAAATTTGCAATTTTTGCTTTTGACTTAGATGGTATGAACTTTATAACAGTCAACTCACATTAGGCATGTGCTATGCCACATTCAACATAAATGACAAGTTTTCAAGCTAGTCAACAACTGAGTTTGGTTATCTCAGTCAAATGCAGCATAGAACATACACACTGTATGTTGAATGTGATACAGCATGTACCATCCCAGAAAAATGCAATATAGCTATGACCATCTTGATCAAATGTGAAAATGGTGAAATGGTATTTACCCCATGAAAATCTTTATTAAAACAAAAAGGTTAATGCCAATAATAACACTAATAACTTCTTCTGAAAGTAACCCTATGGTGCAGCAGATTCAATTTTTTTACTACTTATGCAAATACCCTATGGTGCAGCACTCTCAATTTTTACACTACTTATGCAAATACCCTATGCTCCTTGAATCTCCATTTTCATACTGCTTATGCAAATACCCTATGGTCCTTGAATCTCAATTTTTATACTGCTTATGCAAATACCCTATGGTCCTTGAATCTCAATTTTTATACTACTTATGCAAATACCCTACGGCGCAGCACTCTCAATTTTTATACTACTTATGCAAATACCCTATGGCGCAACACTCTCAATTTTTATACTACTTATGCAAATACCTTATGGCACAACACTCTCAATTTTTATACTACTTATGCAAATACCCTATGGCTCAGCACTCTCAATTTTTATACTACTTATGGTACACTTTGTTTTCATACCAACATAAAAAATATTTAATGAAGAAAATGTCACCTCTACACAACTTGATTGTTATGTGTATCAAGTTTGGTTGAAATATCTTGAACGGTTTGTGAGTTGTAATCCGGAAATGAAAATGTTCATGGACAGACAGAATGACACATCAACAGATATATCTCCTCATATTAATATCAGAGGAATAAAAAAAGAACTAGAAGACAGAGTCATCTACATCTCGCACCCTGCCAAAATGTGTGATAGGAGAAAGAATGAATTGTTGAAGATTCAATATAAAGGAAGCTTGTATGTCCAAAATATACATCAAAGTAATAGGTTTCATGAGTTTTGCTCCAGAAATGAAAGTATGACTGTGGATGGATGATCAACAGACAAATGGACATTAACGTTAAAAATACTGAAACTGAACAATTGTGAACAGCAAAAGACACATCTGGGCCAGTTGTCTAATATGTGTACCAAATTTCACAGACATATCTGAAATGGTTTTAGATTTTGCCCTAGAAATGAAAGTGTGAATAATAGATGGATGGATGGGGAAACAGACAAAAACATTAAAAATATTGAAACTGAAGAGTTGTGAATAGCAAAAGACACATCTGGATCAGTAGGCTAATATGTGTACCAAATTTCATAAAGATTTCTTGTTTTGTTTGCCTAAGTCAGAAGTAAAAAAAAAGTATAAAATCATTCAAATACCAAGAAAATCTCATTATGTCATATGTATACAAACATTACTATCAAAATAAACATCTCTGCATCATGTGGTTTTTGCAAATTTGTGTTCACAAGCTTCCAGAGATGTATAGACAGAAGTATAGATGAATGGACAGACGTACTGGATGTCAGATTGGCACCATTTTGAAGTCTTTTAGTGAAAACTCCATGTTGATATGACCGTCCATTCAGGTGGAGTGACAATATGATTTTCAAGATGACTGCTGTGGTGGCTATATTAGATTTCCAGGTGGCACCATTTTCATTTAGGATCAACTAGACATCCTAAGGAGTCTTCTGGTGAAAAACCCATGCTGATATGACTTTCCATTCAGGAGAAGCAATAACAAGAATTTCAAGATGGCTGCCATGGTGGCCATAGTGGACATCAGATCAGCACCATTTTCATTTAGGACAAACTATACATCAAAAGAAGTCTTTCAGTGAAAACACCATGTCGATATGACCATCCATTCAGGAGGACTAGCTATAAAATTGTCAAAATGGCTACTGCGGTGACCATATTGGATCTCAGAGCAGAACCATTTTCATTTAAGAGGAACTTGATATCATAAGAAGTCTTCTGGTGAAAAGCCCATGTCAATATGACTTTCTTTTCAGGAAGAGTAACAATATTAAGATTTTCAAGATGGCTGCCATGGTGGTCATATTAGATTTTAGATCAGCACCATTTTCATTTAGGACCAACTAGACATCATAAGAAGTCTTGTAGTGAAAATACCATGCTGATATGACCATCCATTCAGGAGTAGCAATAACAAGATTTTAAAGATGGACACTTTAGTGGCGATGTTGGATGTCCGAGTGGAAAAATTTTCCTTTCTGACCAACTAGACATCATAAGAAGTCATCTGGTCAAAACCCCATGTCGATACAACTTTCCGTTCAGGTGAAGTAGCAATAACAAGATGGCTGCCATGGTGGCCATATTGGACATCAGATCAGTACCATTTTCATTTAGGACCAAAAAGGACATCTTAAGAAGAGGAATAGCAATACAAGATTTTCAAGATGTCTGCAGTGGTGGTCTTATTGGATGTCTGAGCAGCACCATTATTATTTAGGACTGACTAGACCTTGAAATGAATGTGTGTGTAAAGTTTCATGGTAATCCTCCATGTAGTTTAGGAGGAGTAGCGATAACAAACTTATGCTAACGGACAGACAGACAGTGGACAACAGATGGCAGACAACAGGCCATCCCATAAGCTCTTCTGGCCTATGACCAGAGAAGCAAATAAGGGTTCAACAAAATAAAGTGTCTTGCCTGCACACAGAGAAATGATGCATAACTCCACTGTATCAAACTTACAAACACTTAGAATAATAACATTGATGCAACTGCCATCACTGCAGGAAAGTTTATACCTGTGTCTCACCATAGTAGTAGTAGTAGCAACTGCAATAATGAGAAGAGTAGAAGAAGAAATTATAAGAAGGTAACTGGTGATTCAACTGACAGTGGTAAAATGGCTTACAATTTTGCTAAGAATTACACTAAAAATGTTTTTCAACACTACATATTTACCTTTCGTAGCACCTGTTTTCCATTCATGTGGCAGGCAAGACTGCTGAAATGCAGGAGAATCTCATCAGCAGTAAGCTTCTGGTCCACCACATCATCGCCATAGATACTAACAATGGCCACACAAATGAAGAGATGGAAATAGTCTGTCTGATAATGGGCCCAGCATGCCTCCCAGATCTGCAGGGCACCTGACTCTGAAAACTCTCGCTTAAAGCAAAGTAAAATCCATCTGCAAAAAAAAAAATTATGCTAACTTCATAATCAAATCATGTTTGCAAACTTCATGAGCAGTTTAATGCATACAAATTGTATTCACAAAATATGGAATACTGATATGTTATTTGCAAAAGTTTTATACTTAAAAATCCTGAATTTATTGTGCTTACAAAAATGTTATGATATTAACATGTCATTATTTACAGTACATAAATAGTGCAGATCATAATATTTTTACCTAACATTTGGTAAAATATTTGACATATCATAGCTTTCTGATGTAATCAAGTATACTACACGCAGAAAATTTAAATGCATTTTTCTTTACAAAATGATATAACTGCCATTGTCTGCTTTGAAAATGGTGACTTTATTGTCTGTTCAGTACTGCTTTCAAAATGGTGACATTATTGTCTGTTCAGTACTGCTTTCAAAATGGTGACTTTATTGTCTGTTCAGTACTGCTTTCAAAAATGGTGACTTTATTGTCTGTTCAGTATTGCTTAAGAAAGGGTATAAATGATGATGTCGTTCAAAACAAAAGTACAATTTAAAAAAAAAGAACAAACAGTAAATATTCAAGTGACAAAGAGACCTACAAAAGGCAGACACACAGAGTGAGAGGTAGATACACAAAAAGGGAGACAAAAGATAGCAAGTACTAAGCAAACGATACTTTAGCTACAAAGTGTGATGTATGAATACACTTTATTTCTATCAATTTTTAACAAGAGTACCATGAACAGCACATTATACACCTGCTCCATGTTTAATAACTCTCTATGTAGGAACTACTACTTACCAATGGGTCTCAATGACCTAGACTTTTGGTTATGGTATGCAGTTTTAAACTAAATATACTGTGCAGAAACCATTATTTTCTAACTTACCATGAACATGACCTCTGATCTTTAGATTATATGATCTATAGATTTCTTTCTCACCCTAAGTGCAAGCCATCCACAAAGTTTGGTTACGGAACTTACTCTAAAACAAAAGTTATTCTACAAAGACCCATTTTATCTTTGAGGCTTATTGATCTTGACATTTAACCTCTTGACACTCAAATCAATAGGTTGCTTCCATACCTAAGTGCAAGCCCTCCACAAACTTTGGTCAAGGTATGTGATCTAGAACTAAAGTTATTATGCAAAAATCATTTTTCTTCTTTTAGTCACAGTGATCTTGACATCTGACCTTTTCACCCTGAAATCGATAGGATTCTTCCTTACCAGAGTGCAAGCCATCTACAAAGTTTGATCCAGGTCTGTGATGTAGAACTAATGTTATTGTGTGAAAACCATTTTTCTTCTTTGAATCAATGTGACTTTCACTTCTGACCTTTTGACCCTCAAAATGATAAGCTTCTTCCTTACCCCAAGTGCAAGCCATCCACAACATTTGGTCCTGTTATGTAATGTAGAACTAATGTTATTTTGTAGAAACCATTTTTCTTTTTTAAGCCAGTCTTGACCTTCTACCTTTGACCCCAAAATCTTCTTCCTTACCCCAAGTGCAACCCACCACAACATTTGGTCCTGGTATGTGATGTAGAACTAATGGTATTGTTCAGAAACCATTTTTCTTCTTTCAGCTATTGACCTTGAACTTGACCCCCAAATCAATAGGGTTCTATCTTATCCCAAGTGCAAGCCATCCACAATGTTTGGTAACTGTAGAAGATGGTGAACTCGAGTTATTGTGTGGAAACAAAACTGGTAACAGACACACAGATGGATGGACATCAAAACATAATATGCTTTGCCTTATAGCAGGCATATACAAAAAATGAGCAACAGATTTTGATTTTTCAACATTTTTCATCTTTTAAGAAATCTATATATGTATCCGTATAACAGTTTTGTAAGTCTTAATCAGCTACATACACAAAGTCAAGGACATGTGAACCAAAGGTTAAGGACACCTAAAAATGCAGATTTTTACCTGTGAGCAAATAGAAGTTCCGTTGCATCTTCACCTAACTGCTTTAAATGGTCATAAAACTTTGGCTCCAACAGTCGTAACAGTTCTCTTAAGTTGTTCTGAAAGAAGATCTGACTGTTAAAATGTGATTGATTAATGCAGTTTTTCAACCAGTGCACTAAATAAAATATATCTGTAAATACAGAAATGTCTTTTGCTACTTGTAATTGAACATACATGAAAAATCATTTCCTACTGTTATATCAATATGATACATAAGATCGGCATTATGACAAGTTAGACATCACAATTCAAATAAAGTAACCTGAATTAATCTGAACTAGAATACTGGTAAGGGTACAATTCTTCCAGAACTTTTTTTCCTCTTGAGAGTTTTCTCCTTTCCCAAATGCATACAAGTTCCATCTTTCTAACACCCACCACATCCCACTCCACCCTGCCCAAACTCCTACACATTTTAGAAGCATATTTCAATCATATCCTACAAGTTTCAAATCTGCAATATAGAAATAAAACATACACTCAGGCAAAATCATACAGGCCCTAAACTGTTTTTGACATGGACAAGAGACAATGAGTCCAGTTAACCTACCAGCTGTTTGTCCATATCAGAGTCTTTTGGTGAGCTGACAAAGATGGTTTTCTGCATTAGTCCCTCAAAACACCAGTATGTGTCAACCTCATTCTGTACCTCCGCTAGAACAGGTGCCAGAAGATCTGACATGCCCTGTGTGTACCCAAACTTAGGGTTGGCTACAGCATAATTCAGCAGTATGTTCCTGCAAAAATCAATTACATGCTGCCTCTTTTAAACTGTCAGCCATTGCAGTTAGCTTGTTTAAAAAAGGTGGCTGTTACTACAAAATTATAGGGATAGATAGATGGAAGGAGGAAATCATAAAGTGGTTTTAATGGGGAAGCAGCTGTTAAAGAAAGGTGACTGTTACAAGGTACACTGCACTAAAACAATACAATGTGCCATCTGTTTTCAGACTAGAATTTGTGTCTGCATACATTTTGGATCTTTAAGGCAACTGAAAAAACCGAAGTCAAATATATTTATCATGCAATACAAAAATATCCATTTTACTGAAACAAAAGTCAGATAAAGAGTATGTTGATGCCACAATGTGTAAATTATTTACATAAAAGCAAAAAGAAAATAAACAGGAAAATATGCCAAAATTATCTAATACACCACACTGAACTTCCAGATATGAACTTAGTTGGACAAATATGGACTAGAAAGGGCAAAATTAAAATGTAGAAAAAGAGCAGAATTTTGTTATTCCCTCTCAAATTTATGCTGAAGCATAGTAACCATAGAAATATGAGCCAGAAATGTATACTGTGAATTCATTATTTTTCATGGAATACCAATTTTTCTCAATTTTGTGATTGCTACAAACTAAAAATTTAAAGATCCTACAAAAAAGCAAATTTTGTAGTAAATTATGTTTCTATGAGATTACTTGCCTGATCAAATTAATGTTAGGAATGGAACTCTGCAACCTCATGAATCCAGCAATCTTGAAAAGACAAAAAATGTAATCTTTCCTGTCTATAAAACATGTAGACAAAGGGAAGAAACTCTTACCCATCACCTCCCCTGACCACCACTAGGTGGTTACAGTTGTTTACTTGGTTTTAGCTGGAGCAATACATCAATAAGGATGTTTGCATTTGTGGGGAGGTGTGGGAGGGTTTAATAGTAATGTGATTGGGTAAGTATTCTCTGAGAAACATAATTTATTTTAAAAAACTGCTTTCTTCTTTGAATACATTTCCCAATCACATTAATATTAGGAAAATAGATAATAGGAAGAGGCAAAGCCAAGCATCCTACCTCTACAATGGGTATCCATCATGGGAAAAAGACTGTATTCCCTATATGAGGAAAAACTGCACTCCTCACAAAAGACCAGCACAACTGACAGTCATGTAAACCATGAAAACCATATCCAGATAAGAGAAAAGAAACAAAAAGTCATTTTCTTACCAAGTAAAAATTTCAGATGAATCCAGTGAAAGCTCTGTGTATGCTTGTGGTAAGGTTGTGCTGGCTTCAACTGGAATGGTGATGGTCTGGGTTGCAGCTACCGGACCTACCAGATTCAATTCTCATCTCTGCGAAGCTAGATGATGCAGATAAAAGCTTGAGAAGGCTGATTGTAAATGCCAGCCAATGGTTTCTATTAGGTCTCAGATCAAATGTTCCATTCAAATGCAAGGCTTGTACAGACAGCTCTCATTTCATGAGCTCTGTTCTTCATGAGGCATATCTGATCTTATGAGATCTCAGAGTATGCTGAATATATTACCCACTTAAGCCATGTTGCAAGGGCTTGAGAGGTTGTATCTTCTTTCCTTGGCTTCACTGGAAGAAAGAGGCATTTTTGGGCCCCATGGCACTTTTCTGTCGACATCAAGTAGTGTTTGAGAACATGTTCCTACATCGCCACCTCTCCAGACTTATTGAGAGGGGCCAGATGACCAGTTTTGTAATGCCTGCTGACAGCAACCTGTTCTTTGCTATGAAACCCGGTTGTGTCATTATGACCAAGGAACCATCTGAACTGAACTGCAGATAGTTTGGGTCCACTGAAAGGGTGTTCAACTCACTCATCCTGCATGGGGAAGCTAGAGCTATCAGAAAACACATTTTGAATGATAGCAAGATCAATGAGGTTCTGACTAAAGCTTCAAACTAATCGGAATAGAGACATGTCAACATCCATCCACAGATTCCATTTAGGAAACAGGGTGTTGGCTTATTCAAGTCAAAATTGGCTAAAAGGTCTGATAAATCCTTATTGTGACCAATATCAGCGCTACCATGATGTCTGAATGTGTCTAAGATCATGCAGCAGTTGCCTTGATAGTAACTGGGGTCAACTTTTTCTCCTCAAAAAGCCAGAGAAACAAATTATCCAAATGTGGGATTGATGCATTCAACAGGACAATGCTGTTGACATTGCACCAGTCCCTGAAAACCCGCCACTTTTCTTCATACACCTTCTAAGTGGAGGGCCTTCTAGCTTGTGTGATTCTCTCTATGACTGAAGACTAAAATTCTTTTCTCCACTCTCCTGATAAGAGCCAGGCATGAAGAAATAGTCTGTCTGGGCTGGGATGAAACATCTGCAACCATTTCAGGGGAATTTTCCTGGGAAAGTCTTTTGCTAGATTGAGCAGATTGTTCACCCAGGACTTGTCCCACCTTAGGGGAGTTATCAGAATCAATTTGCATTTGTGACCCCTCTTTTTCTTAATTATTTTTGGTACCAGAACCATGTGGGGATACACAAAGCCCCAAAACCCCTCCCACTGAAAGTACATCCATGGCCCAGACTTCTGGGTACACCACTGGAGAGATAAAGGTGGGCAGTTTGTGCTTCCACCTTGTTGCAAACAGATCTATCATTGGACACCCCCAAAGTGCACAAATCCACTGAAAGATCAACCGACAAACAGACCATTCTGTGTAAAGGATAAGGGTCTTTGCTGACAATGAATTGGCCAGAACATTGACATCCTGGGGATATATCTGATTTGGACCATTATATTCATTTGTGCACATTAGTGCAGAAAGCCCCAAACCCAGTTTGGTGATTTTGTCTCCCACACCTCCTACCCATATGAGGAGATAAACCACCACCACCAAGTTGTCCATCATAATGAAGGCTACCTTTCCGTTTACATTATTCATCCAGAAATGAAATGCGTTTACTAGGGCCTTCATTTCTGGAAGGTTGATGTGAAGAGGTAAATCTTCTGGATCCCATTTGCCACTGAATGTGGTAAGGGTGGGCAACAAGTGGGCTCCTCTGTTGTAAGAGTTTCTTCCCTTTGTCTATATGTTATATAGATGGGAAAGACAAAATGTTTCATCTTTTCACACTTGCTGGATTCGAGAGGTAACAGAGCCTCTTTCCTAACATTAATGTGATTGGGGAATGTATTCAAAGGAGAAATTATACTTCTGTGGAAACAATAGGATCCCTTCCTCAAAATACAAATTTAAGTACTGAAGAAAATGTCATTTTACAATAGATGAGTTCACTATGCAACAAAATTTAGGGATTTGATACCACATGATCACCCATTTGGAAAATAGTTAACTTCGTTTGTGAACCTATCCTTCATTAGGCATATGCATGTCTTGCTAAAGGATCTTTGTGAACCTATTCTTCATTAAGCATATTAGGTATGTCTTGCTAAACAATCTTTGTGAACCTTTTCTTCATTAAGCATAGACATTTCTTGCTAAAGGATCTTTGTGAACCTTTTCTTCATTAAACAAAGATATGTGTTGCTAAAGGATCTTTGTGAACCTATTCTTCATTAAGCATAGACATGTCTTGGTAAAGGATCTTTATGAACCTTTTCTTCATTAAGCAAAGACATGTCTTGCTAAAGGATCTTTGTGAACCTTTTCTTCATTAAACAGAGATATGTGTTGCTAAAGGATCTTTGTGAACCTATTCTTCATTAAGCATAGACATGTCTTGCTAAAGGATCTTTATGAACCTTTTCTTCATTAAGCAAAGACATGTCTTGCTAAAGGATCTTTGTAAACCTTTTCTTCATTAAGCATAGACATGTCTTGCTAAAGAATCTTTATGAACCTTTTCTTCATTAAGGATCTTTGTAAACCTATTCTTCATTAAGCATAGACATGTCTTGCTAAAGGATCACACTCTCTTCAACTGAAAAGTTGAAAACACTAAAGTCAGTTGTACTGTCATGATATCCAGTGATGCACAGTCCTAGTATGACTAACGAAATGATGTATCACATGCTAATGACATTGATTAGAATCAGAATGTCAGACCACCATGACATAAACATAGCAAAGTAAAAAAGCAACATTACTGAGTAATTTCGTGTTTTTATGATTATATGATATGAAGAATTTCAAATTAGACATACAAATTTTCTAAACTCTTTGAATAATACCAAGTGCCACTTGCTGCAGCTGTTTGTGACAAATAACATTATTCAATATGTTTCATAAATTGAATATCTAATGAACAACCATGCAAGAGCCTCGTTGTATAACACTACTCACTTGAGGATCTCAATGTTGGGGTTGTTCTCTCCCCTGAAGTAGGGGTGACTTCGGTCCGTCCTGACTACATCTTTCTCTACAATAAACTGGATGTTCCGGCAAAAGATCTCACGCTCTTCCTCATTCATTGACTCTCTGAAATAGGTCATTAATTTTCATATTTCAAACTGACTTATGGTAAATTATTTAAAAAACTGATACATACGAACTTTTTGTATTACATCTATGGTTTCATTTAAGAAAGTTTACAAATCTTTATCCAGTGATCTCCCCAAAACACTTTGATAGAAGAGTGCAACAGTTGAGAGCATAAAGGTGACATCTGCAGTTGTCATACTTTTGATAAAACTGCAATTGAATATTTGATTCAGCAGGTAAAATTAGAGGACTGGTAACTGAATATAGTTCTCGTTCTTTTAAAATAGAAAGATGGTAGCCTTGGTTTTAAGTTCAGCCAACTATATCTGCAGTAACTTGCTTTCATTTTGTAAAATAAATCAAACTGCACCCTGATGCACTGTAAAAAGTGCCATATGTCATATCACACCTTTATGTTGAAAATTACTTAGATTTTAATTTTGAATTTTAAACAAAAAAACCAGCAGAGTGCTTATTTTTGTATCATTTAATTGTATATTTGTGAACTGAAAACTATCATATGAACATGATGTTTTAAAACCAAACAACAGACACTGATATAGTTATTTTCATCACTGAATGCTTATAAAACAAATTACATAGACAATCCTGCCTTTCATAATGATGATCACTTTCTGGTACTATAATGAAAACAAGTTTGTTTTTCAAAGACATAAGTTTGAATATTTTCATATGCACATTGTTATGTATGATGTTTATATAATATTATAGATATTTTAGGAAATTATAAATGTTTCTTGACTTTAATATTTGCTTAAATCTTAATGTTGATTATCAGGAAAAACATGTTTAACTAGTGTCCTTGAATTAGGTTGTTTACTTCAAATTTAAGTTCAAGCATAGTTTTGATAAACATAATGTTTACCAAATTTGAGGTCAAGGTTGATTTTGTTTACAGATAAAACTGGAAAATCCTTAGAGTTATGTGTAAAAAGTCATGTCCATACAAGTAAAATTCCATTAAGATGACACACATTCTAGAACATTCTGTCATGTGACCAATCTTTATATATACCATGTTTAGTGGACAGTTTTTCAGTTTTGACATTACTATCAGTCTTGTAAAGAGCTATTACAGTTGTGGAAAGTCATTCCAAATTCTAAGAGAGGAATTATTTAAATATTTATTGGATTGTAACAGTGCTCACAGACTTTTGGATTTTGGATTTTTAATTGATGATTTTGGAATTTATATGAACTTATTCAGAGATATTTTGGAGTACTTCATTTTGACATCAGCAAATTAAAGACTACTAGTACATCAGGACTTTGAAGACCATCAGCACATCATAACATTCAAGGATACAACCGCGAATTCGGAATATTCTATATTTAGGACTTGTTATTAGAACACTAATTCTTATTGGATTATTTGGATATTAATACACATTACTGTAAGTGTCTTTTTGATTTTTCATTTTAATTTTCTAGAAATAAATTGCTTGTTGATTTTTACTTGATTTGCTGGTTTCACTTTCTTTCTGTTACATTTTTCTAGACCAGCTCATTGTGTACACATGTTAGCAAAATCCAATTACTCAGCCACGCACCACTACACCAGTTGCAACAAATGCTGGAACAGTATTGGTCATCAGTAGACTGGTTCTGACTGGTTTCTGTAATGCGTGGATAGAACGAGTAAATATGCTGGCTTTTTTTCTATCTTTTTTTTCAATTTAAAAAAAAAAAATTCAGTTAGTTTTCAAAAGCAACAGATTTCAACAATAAAGCGGAATGTGTGGTAGACAGCCTTTAAAACTGTATTTTTGTCCTACTGCCGGTAGAATCACATGTATGTTAGCACTAATTACAGGTAACCCAGGCAATCTGTTCCCCATTCATAGGCCACATGCTTCACTTTGTACACAAAGTTTACAGCTTTCGATAGAAGTACGGTAAGAAGACGATCTTCATATGGGTAAGGGGCATACATGGGGGTAAATGTTAATAATTTACTAGTCCTTCAACAACTTGAAAATAAAATTCCACATTTTGTCAGCAAAATCGAAGTTTTCTTAGTCAAATTAAATTTTTGTTTTCAACAAGCCCGACGGGCACTTCACTTGGAATACAGGAGGGAGGCCTGATCGTAATTTTTGAGCACTGAACAGACAATGTTTAGTCAATTTCAGTTAAGAAAATGTTCAACAATATGTTTACCAATCACCTGTCATGAAGATGTCTGTTTGTATGTGGTATAAATGGTTATCATTTATTGCTATGTTATTCATTCCACGGCATAAGCAGTGCAACCAGTCATGCTAAACTATCTGTTGATGTAAGTCAAATGCTTATCTATATAATGCACATCACAGATAAAGGGCTGAATTCACAACCAGGAACATGACAGGCACCAAGACATGTTAAATTTGTACTTATTATTTTGACACTGCACTGTGATGATGTGTTTTTCATATTTGAGTGGTCCATCAATAATTTGTTTGCATCACTGGCACAAGATTGAACCCTGTTTTAGTTTGTTTTTATTTATCCAAATACTGGAAGGTGCAAGTTATCAACAAGTAGACATTTTACTTTTCTTTGAGTGTAGTCTCACATCAATTACAGTAGGAAATCTTTATATTTAATTCTCGATACAGTCACTGAACCAATAACCAGACACTAAAATAATATTACTTTTCTCTCTGTCCAAATAATTCAAAAACTAATGAAAATTATAAATTGTCCCAAATACTTTGTCCAGAAACGAATATCTTTATTGTCATGATTGTGTATTGATGCACCCATTAAGTACAATGTCTACACAGGTAAACTAGGTTGCATTATATTCTTGCTTGCCAATAAAGAACATGTGCATGATAATATTTCAATCTTCTTTAACAAATAAAGAATTCTGATTGCATTTCTCGTGTTTGTTTTTCTTTACTTTTTTTTAAAAACAATGACAGTCTGTCATTGTGTACATGTATGTCTTGCTAGAAACTTGTCTACGAACATGACCCAGTTCTAATATCAGTAGTTTCACAACATAAAGATTGTCTTTGACAACAGACTATATCACTGAAATAATATACATCTATTCAATGTATCTTACCATATTTTCCTTCAAAATGCTAAAAGTGATCTCGACACTAAAACTCCCAATATTGCGATCAGTGCCCTAAATATATATGTCATGGAGCAAAATCACTCAGACTGGTTCAGGAATTTAATTGTAGATTACCATTATCTGTACTCCAATTATAGTAAGAAGACTGAACTGACTACATCCAAAATGAAATTATCAAGGGGAAATGTGTCACTGAATAAAACTAAGACTACAAGAACTTGTGAAATTTGTGTGTCACAGATGTTACCACCTTATCAGAAATAAATGTATATTCAGTTCAGTTTACAGAAAATGGAAAACAAAGATAATAACCTACATACATATTTAAACACTTTATATCACACAAGTTAATCCACTTAGGTAAGTATAAGAATTGATGTGCATGACTGCTTTGTCTCCCTTTGTATGCTTCCCAGTGGTAAATATAAAAGAATTCTATAATCACTTGTTGGCTCAATGTAATGTTGATGACCATTGATTTTACAGTTATCAAAGTGATTAATTAATTCTGCCAACTGTCTCAAGATGTAAGGTTGTTTTATCTTTATCATTTATCAGCTCACTTGGGAACTACTTGATCACAAGTTATGCAGCATGTCAGCTATTACATCTGCCTGTTGACAACCCTTTCAGTTAATCCACATGATAATTAGGGTCATCAAAGCAGTTTCACAGTCAGATGGTTGACTACTCAATCACCAGTTTTTTAGTACAGGTAATACATTCCTTAGTTTATGTTCTAAACTGAATTTTTTATTTCTTGTTGGATTTAACAAATTTGAACTATTTAATATAATAAAACATTTTGAAAATATGGTGTATGGAAAATTGAAGAGTCTGGTTATTTAGGTTAATTACAGTAATTGTGAAAAGAAATTTTAGTGTTATCTGCATATTAATGTTTTCTTCTCAAAAAGCTATATCGACATTTAAAAACACCTAAGCTTTTAAAGTTCTTAATAAAACATTTATTCTCTTTTATGTACCTACAAAGGCAATACAATATTATTTTCCAGAGATTATCTTGTTCATTATATTTATTATTCTGGTATACAATGTATACAATATGAGGTTTTTCCATTATATGAAGTGGTCAGTCCACCTTCTGGGGGGCAGCGGTCTCTTTTGTCCCCCAAATTAAAGGTAAAATCTTAAATTAAAATCAATTTTTTAATCACAAGAGTGCTTCATTGTGAAGTTAAACAGTACCATTGTCTTCTATCCTGATGTGACCCTGTCATGATTTTTGTGTTTGCTATGAAATATTGAGATTGTAATTCACTGCCAGGCAGTGTACGTTACCAAGTAACCACCCAGTATAGAGTTTACCAAACACTATAGATCAAGCACAAATCCTACGTAATCAAGTTGGCAGTGACATCCTTAGCTAAGGGGGAATTGTGGCACCATCATGTTACATGATACAGATTAGTGACTGCAATCAAAACAAAACTGGTTACAATATTCCGAAGAACATTTATACTAACTGGCGTGTTTAATAAACAAACCAACAAATGGTCAAGTACTTACAGCAGACTGTCATGGAAGCATAGAGTTACCAGCGCAAAACATATTGGCATCTTTTTAAGGAATAGCAACTGGTCACGATAGAATATTGGGCCAGGTATCCTAAAAGACCCTGGGAAGAACATATTTTGTCTAACTGACAAAAAATTGTGTAACAATTTAAGGCCACTAACTTGTATGCAATGTGGAAGAAAATGACACTTTTGTATATGTATGAATAAATGGATATTCCTTTCATGTTAAATATTTTTTTCAAAATGACAAATACACAAAAAATAAAAATGAACCAAATGATATAGCTGGAATGACAAAAACAATGCTATCAACAACTGAATCAAATATCTCCTATGAGTTGAATATTCTGACGACACTGCATTGATCCAAAGACATTCACTGTATTAGTAACAATGCTATCAACAACTGAGCCAAATATCTCATATGAGTTGAATATTCTGACGACATTGCATTGGTCCAAAGACATTCACTGTATTAGTAACAATGCTATCAACAACTGAGCCAAATATCTCATATGAGTTGAATATTCTGACGACACTGCATTGATCCAAAGACATTCACTGTATTAGTAACAATGCTATTAACAACTGAGCCAAATATCTCATATGAGTTGAATATTCTGACGACACTGCATTGGTCCAAAGACATTCACTGTGTTAGTAACAATGCTCCAATCATAAATCTAATTGTTAGGAAAACTCAAACTGTATGCAACTGCTGAAGACAAAGTGATACCTACATTCTTGAAATTCCATTTTAATCTGTGGTAAATAAAGACCTAGAAAAAAAAGGTGAATGTGACCTATTCCTTCTCACTGATTCAAAATAAAGCAAGGAGAAGCTTGTCCAATAAATCATTCCTAAGGTTGAAAATAGACATGGAAACTAACTCAACTTACCATTAAGCTGAATTGCATGCACTGCTTATCACATCTGAAGTGAAACATGGACACAAGCAGAAATTGTCAAGGAGTACAAATTACCTTTTCTTCCTGATGTTTTGGTATTCTATGTACTTGTCATTTCTCATCTTTTCCCTCTCCTCAAATGTAGATGAGAAAGGATAGTAATGCAGAAGAAATGGCCAAGCCTCATGTCTTAGAGATGGATCCAACCCACCAAAGAATATGGCCTAAAATAAAAATAATTACAAATATAATGAAAATGAAAGAGTTGGCTCCCCTGAACTAACTACAAGTAAATACTCTTCCTGCTGCCTTAAATAAAAATGCTGAAGTTTAAAATGTTTAAAACTTACAAAATTTATTTAAATGGCATAACAAATTGAACCAAGTAATTCTACATGTCCATATAAATAAGACAACCAAATTAAATTTTATTTGTATAACTCAAGCATCTACCGCGTAATTCTGCTGAAAAGGTTGTCATTAACAGTTAGTAACATTTTCCTGCTTTTGTGTATGTGTGTGTGTGTGTGTGTGTATGTATGCATATATATATATGGTACAATTACTCCCACTGATTCACAGAAATTTACTGTAAAAATTAATGAAGAGGTTAACAGTCAAATATGGAGAAAATCTTCAATACCCCTGGTAAGTAAATCTTTCTTGCTTTTCTGAAGAATAATATGTGTAAATCATAAATATGCATCTTGGGTAAAATTTACTCTCAATGAATTGCAGAAATTTACTGCTAAAATTAATAAAGAGTTGGATTGTCCAAAAACTGCTGACAGCATAACCTCCCTTAACTTAGGTTCAATTTACTGTTATGTGTGATGTGATTCCATTTGGAGTCAACCATCCATTATTGTATAAGTGTACTGACTGAATGGTTATTTCCAGTAAAAATAAGTTTTTGTGCAACTTACAGTCACAACCCATTATCAAAAAGAGAAAAAGGGTCCCTCCCAAAAGTTATGAACATTTTCTGACTCTACACATGAGAGAAGTCTGCAGTATGTTCCAACAGACTGTTCACATCTCACCGTGTCCTGAATTCCCAAACTCCCATCCATAGCCCTGGATACCAAACCAAAATGAATGAAATTCCTTTATTTATGTGCATAATTATGTGTGCATACAAACCAACTTCAGGACTGTATTTGCCGATGCAAAAATGATAAAGACTACATTACAAACAGATGCACATAAATGCACACTTGTGCATAAGACAGAATGCTCCCTGCTTCTTCCTCAAACAATGTTGAGTTAATAAGTGACAGGAATATATTTCTTGTCTAGTCCCACCTTTCTGAGCTGGAAGTCATCCTCAATAACACCATCATCCATCAGGTGGTTCTTCCAGATATCCTCAGTCACCATTCTATATACTCCCTCCTCTGGATGACATTGGTCATCAGCCACTTCCGGCCGTACAATCATGAACTGCTTGTAGCTCTTCTCTGTATCGCTCTGCTGTTATCAAAAATATAACTGAATGTAATAAACTGGCCTAAAAAGTTTATTTCTAACAGACATTCACAGAAATATAACTTCTTATTAACACTTAGTTATGATGAGCTAAAGAGAAATGAGGCAAGATGGACCACATTGAATAGAGAAAAATAAAGTGAGGTGGACTACTAATCTACAGACAGCTTTTGGTGACAAAATGGAAATGTACCATCTATACTCGCTTATAAGATGAGTCCAACTACAAATAACATAGTCTCTGATCTACCATTGCATAATGCGCCAGTAGAGCAGGGTCTTGTCAGTTCAGTTTGTAGTTGGACAGTCTTATAAGCAAAGATATAGGTATGACTTTTAATCTGGTGCCAAATGTGTAATGTGGCTATCTTATCAGGTGTGCAAAATTTGACCATTATTTAATGCACTAATAGCTTTGGGTGTTAAAAATAGGATGCAGGACTTTTGCAGATATACAAAAGACAACTTTTGGTTTCTGGATTGGGAAGCATGACTATCACGTCAGACCTGAGACAGTTCTAGAGACAGAAGTGGAATGCATGATTGACTGGTAGACCATAAATACCCTCCTGTCTGAAAAGTGGGATGGACAAGTCTGACAGCTACGGTAGATTATACACAGTTGCTGGTATAAGAAGTGAAATGCTTGGCGGACTGCTGGATTCTACACAGTTATAGGTGTAAAAAGTGAGATGCTTGGCTGACTGTTAGCCAACAAACAACTATTCTAGGTTCACACTAGCAATTGCCAAAATTGCCAATGGTGATTAATCATTGTAGGTGGCAATTATATTATGCACAAAGTATTCATTTGGCAACTGGAAAATCCTCCTATTTTTTGTTGTTGGAATCAATAAAATTTCAAATAAAAAGTCCTACTGTCAGTTACAGATAACACTGACTGCTAGTCCATAGACAGCTTTTGGTGTGATAAGTGGGACTTATTACTGACTGCTAAATCATAGACAGTTTTGGGTATCAGTGGTGGGATGCATTACTCTAACTGCTAGATCACATAAAAGTTCTGGTGCTTTAAGTGGGGGATGTATAATCAAATCAGCTATCTAGTCTATTTCTGACTGGATACTGGATTTGTCTGGGGGCGAACTCACTCTGTACATTTCCATATTGGATCAGTAACAAACCACAAACTTTTTTATCCCACTGAAGACATTAATTCTGAACCACAGTTGATAGAATCATTCTTATTTGTATTCAGCTGTTGATACTCCAGAAGCACAGGCTTCTTGTTCATCATTCTGCTATATTTTATTGACAGCGACAAAGTATTTTTAATTTTATGTTGTGTTAAAAATAAGAATTTCAACAAACTGCGGTCCATCTATTATAAGGCCACCCCTTCTACAGCATGAAAGAGGCATTATAGGAGGGGTCCCCTTTCTAGAGAATGATCACACAGATTGTAAGTAAAAATAAGATACAAAGTAAAAAAGGCATAACTAATTTCAAAATATTTAACAATTCCTTAGAAAAATGACATGCATGTTATAGGAAAAATATGACAAAACTTGTATTAATGTTATTTAAAATAATTATGAATAATCATCAATTGCAGTACAAAACCATTCAAAAACCTTGTCAATAAAATCTTAGTACAAACATCTCTGTCCATTTCATTTTTCACTTTACTGTTGTAGAATGTATAACTGATGCTGTTTATTTGAACCTTTCTGACATAAAATTTCTCAGCAGTGATAAAATCACTCTCCATATTTTTGTTTAGTTGAAATACTTTCACATTTTCTTCTAAACTGAGAATGTCTGACAACATTTAGCATTTTTGCAACAACTTATTCTTTAAATCGCAACTATACCCCTCTCAAACTAATTTCTAGCTCTTACACTAAATGCTGTGTTTACAAAAGAAGTGAATTTGTCTCATGATTGACTGGTTTTAGTCTGGTACCCTTTCAACTACATTTCATAATCTAGAAGAGAAAAGTCACAACAGCTCGATAATTACCAGTAGTAATAATAGCCAGTAATTATCAAAGTCACAAAACCTAATATCTAAGGAACAAACAGCAATTAAAATAATTGGATTATTTACAGTATCTCTCTCTATGGATTATTAGCATATTGGAACAAATGTCAATGTGTTGAATTTAGAAACCAACAAATATTCATGAGATTTCCATTTCTAAACCACATTATGTGTCTTCTTGCGAGGGTTAAATTTGACATTTTCTGCACTAATATGCTGGTCATTGACTGTGTTAGAAGGATGACGACCCTAGAAGGGTACAACTGAACACAAACCTGTTGGTGCCAAAGGATTCTGGCCATAAAAAGCAGGTGGATGCTGGTCTGGGGGTTGTTTAAGAGTGGGACATGCATAATGACTGTGATGCACTATCTGATTGGTTTTAACATCAAAATATGTAGCAGAAAGGTGTTGTTTTGGTGGTTAAACTAATTTTAATTATGTAATACTAACCTGTTATTATTACTCTGCTATCACTTTTTCTTGGCACTAAACCCCAGTCCATGGTGAATTCTCTCCTCCAAATTAGTAACTGGAGGTTTAGAACACAATAAATGTAGTCCCAGTCTGATACCTTAGTCATGTCTCTCATTTGGAATATCATCTTTCTCAGATTTGGACCAAGACTGAAAGGACATCAGAGCGGGGAGGGAGGAGGGAATCTGGTAGTAAGCATTACATAATTAAAATTAGTTGAATCCCCCCCCCCCCCAGCTACATTTTAATAGTAGTAATCCACCTTGAGATGGTGGCTACCAAATTACCTTTGAGAGAGAGAAAGATGATTTTGACCATTTCTTTTCCCTTTTGATTTAGCCAAATAGAAATGTAAGGCTCTAACTGGACAAAAGAGTCGATCTTGATCAACCATAGCAGAGATGCAATCAAGACTAAGGATTTCAAATGATTCAAAGGTTACTGAAGGTAGCTGATTCTTGGCCAGAAAGCCAGACTGGTAAAGAGAGGCTAAATCATAGTTGCCACTGAATTGTAGGCAACCCATTTCCACAGGTATGGCAGGAATTTCACTCCTTCTCCTCACTGATGCTAGGGAGAGAAGAAAGATGATCTTTAAGGTAAGATTCTTGAAGGAAGATTAACTCAAGGGTTTATAAAGTTGTTTAGATAACAACCAAGAACACATGAAAAGTTCCACCCAGGCATTGAAGAGCGAGAGACTGGTCTCTGAAGCTCAAAATACCTGATCAATTCTGAAAGATGTGGGTTAGACCGAGCTCATAGAGAACTTGAGGGTACAGGAGAGGGCTGCTCTATAGTCCTTAATCGTGGAAACTGAGTAATCTTTTTCTTCAAAAAGAAAGGGAAGAAAATCACAACTGCAGTCAGTAAGGGGAAGATCGGATCAATGTTTCACCTACTGTACCAATTCCAGAATACTCTGAATTTGACATCTTAGACCCTGGAGGTCGACTGCCCTCTAGCCTGACTGATGCAGTCTACAACCCTGCTTGATAACTGATCTTGGCAGATACTGTAGTACAATTTATTTTCGTGAGGCTCAGTTTTCATGGTTTTGTAAAAAAAAAGACATTTTCATACTTAAATTCATGATTTTGCCTGTCAAAGTTTGCATATTAGTAAGTATTTAATTTTGTGGTTTAACCTCTACAAATACCCAAAATAATGAATACAAAAGAATAAACCTATGCCAACGCATTTGGCGGTCAATGGAATGTTTAAAACAATACTACCACATGTATGAGCACAAATCAAAGATCTGATAAGTTCATTACTTGCACCGTTTTTTCATCCAAGTAGATAGCATCAATGGAAGCCGACACAGCCAACAACCCTAAAACAATACTACCACCTCTATGATCACAAATAAAACACCTGTCAAGATCAATCACTTACACTGTTTTCGTCCGAGTTCTCAATATCAAAGAAAGCCAACACAGCCAACAACACTAAGCCAATCAGTTGTTAAAGTACATCTGTATGACCTGTTACTTAAACCACTGTCCATAAAGTGAACAAAACACGTGACCGGCTGTCCCTTGCTCAATGCAATCAGCAGGCAGTGGCAATATTTGACGTGTTTAGAGCAAACCAAAGAGCGAATATGCTAACTAAACTGAAAGACAGTGGAATCACTCATTTGTTTGTGCCTGCTTCATGTACAGACCAACTTCAACCACTAAACTTGACAATAAATGAAGAGTACAAAGAAGAATTAAAATCACACTTCCACACAACTGGTATACTAAACAGGCCATGGAGGCTATCATGGAAAAGCAAGATGTTATTGGTGACGATCAGTGAGCTGTCTTAGTGAACCTTGCAACCCAATTAATCAAGCAAATGCACACTGAATGGATAATTGCAGCTCACGCGACAATGAGTGAAAGATCGGACCTAATTATCAGTGGTTTTAAGAAAGCTGGACTTGTTTAATTCTGCAATTTGGGGATTATTTACCTGACAAGCATTTGAATATACCATGAGACTTGACTGATATGATGTTGATACACTGGCTTTGTCCAAAAATCAGTGAAATGTGTGCTTTAATGCTCTGCTGTAACTAGTGTACATACATAGTGTTTCATTAATAATAGTGCTTCAAGCAATAGTTCTAGTATTTTACAGGCTTGGGGTTCTCTTGAATAAAAAACCTGGATAAAATTAAAGGTGCTTTCAGGAGGATTTAAATATTTCAACAGCAGTTGTACTCGAATGAAGGATCGATTTGAATAAGTATTACATTTAATTTTCATATATTAGTATTTTTTTATTCTTTCTTTCATTTTCAGTATTACTAGTGTTTGAATACCTTATGCTTTTTCTCATTTCTCTCTATCCTTACTTATCTCACATATCAAATTAAGGCAGTGAGTGGAAATTACACCTGTCGAATACCTTATCGATATGTGTGCATTGAAACAATATCAAATGCTTTATAATTTTTTTTTCAAAGGGTTAAAATAAAACAAACACATGTAAAAGCTAATAGTTTATTACCTGATTACAGTAATAACGTTGATTTATCAAATACTAGTGGCTTTGTTAATTTCTAGGAATGAAATACAGTAAAAACATGGGCGGGGGGGGGGGGGGGCATCATCATGTGGCTAATATTGTGTTGGGTATTTAAATTCATGGTTTGGGGCAACAACAAAAAACATGAAAATCATGCCCTATGAAAATTTCTGATACTACAGTAGATCATTTGATATGAGCCAGGCATAAAGAGGTGAATCTGTGGATTGTTCTGCTGGAGGGACCTTCTGTGCTGCAAAAGCAGATAACTCCCTGGTGGAATCCACCAAAAGGTTGAGATCATTGAACCTTGACCATTGGGGCCACTGGGGGTATCAGGATAAGCCACGAGATGGACATCATGGCTCTGTGAGGATTATTCTGAAAGTTGGGAGGGTGTAGGTGTCTAGTTGATCCCACTTCAGAATAAAGGCATCCACCACCCGTGCACTCTGGTCTGGAACTGGAGAGACATAAAGTAGTAGCTCGTTGTTCAACCTCATTGCAAACATGTATACCATTGGCCTCTCCCCCATCCCTGCCTGGACAGGCTGTCTGCTAGGATATTTCTCTTGCCTGGAATGTGGTGGACTATGAGTGATCCCCTCTGAAGCCATCCATCTGAGGTGATTTCAGATTTCCAAGCAAAAAAAAGGGGCATGAGTACCTCTTTGATATCTGTGGTATGCCAAGAACAATGTGCTGTCTGTGAGGACCATAACATAGCTGTGTCTTACGAGGTAGATACACCCTGTATTGCTAGGAAAACGGCCCACATTTCTTGGTTGATATGGAGAAATAATTCCTGCGAAGATCAGAAGAGATGATTCCTGCCAAAACCACAAGCCCAGCAGGACTATCCCTCTGGCTAAAGCTCGAATCTGAGGTGCTGGAATACAGGAAAAAGCCAGGTTCTGGGGTGTGTATCGGAACTTGAGCCGGAAACCTGTCCTGATTTATCAGATGGTGACAAAATTTGGATCACAAGGAATCTGAGCTGAAAGAGGGTCCTTGTGAGGTCTCCAGGCTGCTAGCAGCAGAAACTGGAGAGGCCTCATATGAAGTCTTCCTAGAGGAACCAGATCCGCTGCTGCATTCAGGGTCTGGCAAGCAGACAACATAATTTTCTCTAACACTCTTGCTATGAAGGATGCCTAGGATCTGTAATCTGTGTGATTCTGTCACAGGGATCACAAACTGTCCCCTGATTTATAAAGAAATTCAACACTATGTAAGCAAAATGTTGAGAAGGAATCAGATCTGACTTCACCTGGTAGGGGATTATGCCCTGACAAGTCACTATCATCCAACAGAGTGACAGATCTCTCACATCTGAGAACATTGTGCATCAACCAGTTCTCGAAATACTGAATGATAGGAACCCTAACAGTCTTAAGTGAGCCATTATTACTCCATCCACCCTACTAAGGGCTCTGCTGAAGGGAAGAACCTAAAATTGAAAGACCTCCTTGCCCAAACAGATTTGCTGTAATTTTCTTTTGGATGAGAAAATGGGATTTGCGGGTACGTATCCTGACCAGTCATTTGTCCTTATGGCATTCCTAACTGAAGCTAAAGTCTCCATATTGAACACTCTTCCTGAATAAATTTGTTTAATGGGGAAAGTTCAGTGATGAGGCAACATTTTGTCCCTTTCTTCGAAACCAGTCAGATCAGGGAATAGAAAATCCCGGACTTTTAGTGTTTATTAACCTCTCTACTGCCCTCCTCTTTTACCACTTCCTTTAGGGATTCCAAATTGGTCTGATGAAACCAAATAGGGATCCTTGATAGAGGTGGAGTCACAGAAGCAAAGATGGTAACCCTCTCTTATTGTGGTGAAGACCCATGCATCGTCTGTTCGGTCCCACATGGACTTTGAAAAAGGCCAAGCCTGACACCTACCAGAATACAGTATCTGGAAGAGTTGGACTTAGCAGGAGAGGGTGTGACTCACTGGGGTCGAATGCCAGTAGACTTCCTGCCCTGGCCCTTCTAGCCAACCCATTTTTTTACAAATGAAGGCAGAGAAGGAGCTTTAAAGAGGGTCAAGTGGTTCTGTTGGGACCAATGTAGCAGGCTGAAAGAGGGGACTGACCAACCCTCTGTTGTCTGGCTGCTTCCTGGTCAATGTCCCTTACCATAGCTGAGTGGTGAAGCAACAGAAGGTCAGATTATTTTTTATGTCTCCGACAGTGTCTCCAAACTGGAAAGGATCCTAGAGTCGGAAAGCTTCAGACAAGAATCCAGTGGAAGCCAGCACCTTATCAAATGCCCACTCTCAGGGTTCTCATGTTTATTAAAATAAAAACTTTAAAATTTATATAAATTTGCATGTAACTCATTTTAATTTACGGAATTAAAATGTTAACTTTACTCTCCTTAACTGCATATATTGGTATGAAGAAAGTCTTTTTGGCAAGGGTTGTTTTAAATTTGGACAAAGAGCACTTAAAAATTATATATCTTGAGATATAAAAAAAGTTAATATTTTTTTAAAAATTCCACTTATGTCCAGTTGGTGCCCTAACATCAACATTCATTTTAATCTATAGACTGTATATCTAATGCAGTCATTGTCAAGGACACCCAGAGCATGGGATTCTGCACTGAAAATTGCCCCAGTAGTTGATACATTTCTAAGTACAGGGATGATTCTGCTATATTAATTGGGGCTGCCTGGCAGTCCCATAATTTTTATCTTGAAATATCCAATTTGAATGTTAGTAAATTTTGCTTGCCAGAACCTTTACCTCATTCCATTCCGAGTTACAATGCTGTTAAGTGCATTTAATTACGACAAGTCTGGGTCCAAGCTGGACTACAATATTTCTGTGAAATTACCTCTCCCTGGCCAGAATAGGGTAAAGGTAGCGAAAATAGGGAGAAGAGGATGTACAAAGTTCAAACTAGTCACTCAGAACTACTGTTTGTGCATATTTTCATGTCAGATGATTAAAATGATGATGAAAATACTATTAGAAGTTCGTAAAATTAGTAACACTTTTCTTATATTGCTTCACTACAGTTGTTGCATAACATAAAACAGTATAGTCGAAAATCGGCAACCATTTCCACACCAGACGGCTTCTTTTCATATGTCTGTATGATGAAATATTGGATACAATGATTATTTATATTAGTTATGGACCTGGATAAATCCAATGAGTCGTAATATACTTCAGATTGGACTGCACAAATTCAATTTTTCACATGTTTTTCATGGATCATGTCTGAATTTTCGGCGGGAATTCCATAGAAAGCAATGTAATTTCTGGTATTTATGATCATCAAATTAGGACCAAAATTTACAACTAAACATAAAACATTTTTTTCCTATATTTCCACCTTCCTCACTGAAGAAAAAATGTACAAAAAGTCAACGTTTTACTTTCATTATTAATGCATCCTTTTGAAACAAAAGGGGGTGGGAGGAATGTCTTGAAATCAATACAAGGCAAAGTGAACTTCGCTTTTGGGGCAAGTTTAGGTGAAATGACCGACTCTAAGGCAACTATTTCACTTGAATTACCCCCTACTGTGGACCCTGTAAGTATTTGGATTCTCGAACATGTGTGCATTGTTGAAAAGCTGACAAGCAAGCAGACAGCTCCTCCATTTTCATAGCGACAGAGAAGTTTTTCTTCCTTAATTATAACATTTTTTGTGACAAGCTGTTTTGATAGTTGACAACACATACTGGTAATGATCGATTCTGTGCTTTGAATTACTTAAATTCATCACATAACCTGAGATTCATTTGCCAAGATATTCTTGGAGTCACATGGTCTAGCATGAAACGCTAAATGACTTGACTACTTTACTTTTAATGAACCAAATCATGCTTTTATGACATTCTATTTTATGCTTTTTGCACTGTGAATGGAATACCGGTATAGTTCTTAACAGTATTCAGTATTTTATAGTATGTTGGCTTGTGTCTGTTTGGTAAATATGCTGCAAATATTCCTATCCTTTAAAACAGAACAGAACTTTAATTTAATGTGAAACTAGAAGAGGCATATGATGATAGGGCACCTTTATTCCAGTAACACCTGTAAGTATGAAACAAAATTATTATAATGCAGCCTAAATTTATATTATGTTACATGAATAAACAGATAAATTTGTTTCATATTAAGGACTTATGATTTTCAAAATGCTATTTTTATGCCAAGAACACAACAACTTCTACTGCTGCTGTTATTTAAGAAGGCAACTTCTCTACAAAACAAAAACAAAATTATATATAGCTAAGTTTTTTTACACTATACACAAACCCTAATAATATTAATTTTTAATCTGCTATAAAGGGATATCTGAAAATAAATTGGAACAAAAATTATGAGTGATAAGGGATAGGAGGTTAGAAACCATAAGACTATGTGTTAAAAATTAACCAAAATACTCTAAAAATACACCCAAAATACTTGTTTTGTGATAAAATATCCCAATTCTAGGGCCCCCCACATTTTATTGTTGGAATCATCCCTAAAGTAATTTAGCAAGGTCTGAGAGTAAAATTCCCTGCAAAGGCGAGTTGGAGGAGGCAAAGGTTACTATTGACAATAATGCTTAACACTGTGTTCCCAGTACAAACTAACAAGTAATAAGCAAAGTTTATCATAATACATTTTCATTAACATTACATATCAAAAGGGGAACTAGGGAAGAGAAGCTTTATTATTTTTCTCTTATGCTCATCAAGATTACATGTTGTAGCCATGTTGAAACATTATGATGCTAGACAGTTTATAACTTCTAAAAAAATTTTTTTTAAAAATATGATACCAATATGGCACAGACCAAGAGGTAAACGAGTCTACTTGATCAATCCAATCATCTGATCTCTTGGATAGACTACACAAATATGTTTCGGGCAAACACCCAATGATCCATACAGCAATTGTATCTCAACTGACTGAAGAGTTCTGCAACCTCCAAAACTTCTGGTAAGAACTCAATAAATTTAACTCCCTATCTGTTCAGTTACGAATTAATTACATTTCTTTTTTGTGACCAAGTGGCGGATGAAAATTTCCAATTTTCCCCCAACTTTGATCAATATTTGCAAAATTCAAGATCTTTTCCCAGTTGGGAACAAACCCATTATTTCTCCTGACTATTTCCCAATTTCCTGTTAGTGTGAGAACCCTTCTTCATCTTCTGTTCCCTGACCACCTGGGTGAGATAGAGATGGGGACACCAGAGGAGGAGAACAAACCGATGCAATTGGAGCCTCCTTGAACTCATTTGAAATGCCATAAAATAATACCCAATACATGTGATAAAAAAGGCAAATGATTCATGCACATTAAAATGGCAATACTAGCAAAAGTCAAACTCTATTTCACCAAACATATCAAGCTAGCTTAAAAATATTTAAGAAATTAAAATGTAGCAAACATTTCATAAATAATTATCTGCAAATAAATTTATAAACTTAGACACGGTTTTTAAAAAAATATATTCTTACTGGAGCAAAATCAATATTAAAAAAAAATTAAATGAATATCCATAAATGTGTAAAGAAATTCTGATCCCTAATCACAACACTACACACAGTTTATGCTAGCCTGCAATTATACATTTCCTCTAACAATATTTCTATTTTATACTTTTTTTTCATTTATAAAGTAGAAATTATTCATTATAATCCCAAAGATGTATTATTTTGCAAATTTTTACATTTTCTCAAAAATATTTATATTTTTTATTTTTTACAGTAAAAAATTACATATTATTCATTTTAATCCCTAAGACATATTATTTTGCCAATTTTTATAAATTTTCTTTTGAAATGTATGCATCTTGTGTTATAAAATTAACTGAATAAAATCAGGTGTGCATAATTATTTGCAATGGAAAGAACTATATGTAACCCATACCTGCCATAACATGACGTGTCAAGCAAAAAACATGATTTTGGACTCCAAAACCCCCTGACACGGTCGTGTTTCTAAAAACACGATTTTCAATAATCTTAGGGGAAAAAAAACCAGACATTATTTTACCACTACTATACATGTCCAAAGCATGCAGTCTGTATAAACAGTAAACAATCCTGCTTAAAGCCCATGTAAAACTATCCTCAGGGCAGTTGATACAGCTGATTATCACGGAGTCAATTAAAAGCTAAGGTGGTTAGAGATAAGCAATCACCATTTTACAGATTACTTAAATGGCTGAAAATAGCTGGGATGATGCCGTGTCAAGTCCTTTGAACACTGCTGTGGGAGAGCCCATTAGGCTAATTTGCATAGGTAAAGTACACTAAGTGGAACAACCCAATTTGCTTGAGTTAGGTACAATCATAGAGATGCCTGTTGAAGAACAAAAATTATTACACATTATTGCCTTGAATGAGAATGTTTCAGCCATCATTATTAAAGATTATTGGAAGTTTTTAATCAGTGGGAACGTTTCTTTGAAGTAAGATTTTGTTCCATATATAAATCTCAAAACACAATTATTTCTGTTGTCCGAATAGTGTACAAATGTGGTAATTTTTTAGGGAAAATGTCAAAATCCAGGTGTGATTTATGAAAAGATGTGCCATATGCAGAACGAGCAAAGCCCAGCAGAAACTAAATTTCTGAAATCCTTGATGGAGTTTGACTTTGTTAAGTGCAGCAGCAAGGGGGAGCATTTTATTATTTGCAAACACTGCAAACACCATATCGACATTAGTCATTCTGGAATGTACTACATCTGTCAATGTAGCAATACCACTCAGCATGTTTGCCACTATCTCACAGCATTGCAATGCAGAAAGATCATTTTCATTTGAGAAAAATCAACAAGATCTTTGGGAAAGTTTGAACATTGAGTCTCAAATGAGTAACAAGATGAACACATATGACATTTGTAGTACCTTTACCACCCACCCACCCAAACTACTGAGAGCAGCAAAGATTACATCTAATTAAGAAAATATTCCACTGACCAATGGATTTTAAAGACAGAAACTTGGTATATACATATATATTTGTTTTTATTTAATGTCTATGTGGTTGTGTTTACGTGAGTGTGGGCACATGTGTGCATGTGTGTGGTGATGATATTGGACAATGCTAAGTCTACCAACTATTTTTGGCTTGTAAGTATATTAAATGCTTCAGAGAAAACACTTATGTTGTTTTCTTTTTTTTAAATCAAATTTGAATTTCCAGTAATTTTATATAGGCTTATATGAAAAGATAACTTAATCTCAACTGGACAATGTCACCTTGTTAGGTCACATGTAATGACCCCCCTTGGGATCTAAAAACACACTTTTTGAGTCCCCAAAACCCTCCAATACTGTCTGGGAATATGGAAGGTATGGTAACCCCAACTTGTGATTCTCAATAGTCAATATCATGGGTTACTTCCCTTGCTTTCCTTTAGACAAAAGACATATTTTTAAGGGAAAAAAGCATGATTACATCGCTTACAATTTGAGAACTATTTCTAACTGCTATGACTTTTATTAAGATGTGCAGATCTTGCTAATAATCTATTTACCAAGTTTACTCAAAACCGGATCCAAAATACAGTATATAGTGTGGTCAAAAGTCAAGCCAATCAGATGCAAGCTCAACTCATTAATATCCATGGATCTCATTCATTATCAAACTCAAGTGAGATCTTGATCCTATAAGCCAATCCCAGTTTTATCAAACTCTGATAAGAAATTTTACCTCCAGAGTGGTAACAAACTGAACCAATCAGATGCAAGATCATCTCAATAATATTCATTGATCTTGCTCATCATCAAACTCATTCAAGAGCTTGATGATATAAGCTGATATTCCAAGTTTGATTAATATTGTATCAGAAATATGGCTTCCAGAATGGTAACAAGATCAGCCAATCAAAAGCAAGATCACTTCATTAATATGTGTGTATCTTGCTGATCACTGAACTCATCTGAGATCTGGATGATATAACTATATAATCCAAGTTTGATCAAAATCAGATCAGGAATACAGACTCCACAGTGGTAACAGGCTCACACAATCAGATGCAAGATTACCTCATTAATATGCATGAATCTCACCCATTATTGAACTTTTCCGAGATTTTAATGGTATAAGCATATATTCCAAGTTTAATCTAAATAAGATCAAAAGCATGGCCTCCAGATTGGTAACGAGCAAATGTTGACAGACAGACAATGTATGACTAATGACAGACAACAGATGATGGACAACGGACACAGTGCCATACCATAAGCTCACATTGCCTTATGGCCAAGTAAGCTAAAAATTCAATATGTGACAGTAAAAACCAACATTACCGTTCTCAAATCCACACATATTTATTTACTTTTGTTTTCATTTTTTTTTTTTTGCATTTTGAATTTTTCTAATTTTAGTTTATCTTTTTACTTCAACAATTTTATGAAAAGTAAGCAGGGAAATCACCTTGTTTGCCCTTGGCATGTGTCTATATCGGACAGATAACTGGCTGATAAAGGATTATAATGGGTTGTCACATAGCTTAAACTGACTAATGAAAACAAAAGATTTTTGTCTGACATGGAATAAATTCTAAATGAAACAAAGGTTTTAGTGTTTGAAATGGGAAGTATGACTCTACCTTCTCCTGGGACTGTGCAAAGAGACTCCAGTCCTCAAAGATCTCTGCCAATTTGTCCAATCCACCATGATGAAAGTGCAGAATTTTGTACTGGCTCTCTCGGCTTGCTATAACAATCTGACCAGTGCATTTCTCTCTGTCACTGTAGAACAAACGCAATGATCTCATCTGACCTAAAATGGTAATGAAGTTCTCATTTCATTCTCCTGCTACACAAATATTTAAGTAAAATTATGAAAAATGGTATTCAAAATCAATCATCAAGAAGAGCTGTAGTAATTAAGGTAAACAGTTTACAATTTTTGGTAAAAAAGTGAATTGATGATGGCACAATAACAGGTATATTATATAAATGAATTATTAATATTACAAGTCCAACAACAAAAAAGCTTAATGTTCAAGTAAATTCAAGTATCATGGATTTTTAAAAAAACACTTTGGGACTAAATGGAAAGAGTGAGATATAAAGATTATCACAAATACCTAACAATACCTCAGATCCATATAGACAGATGGATAAACAGACATGCTTAAATACAGAAGATCAAGATATCTCTTACAGGAATGATTGAGGCTCGAATACCATTTAAATTGTACAACATGTTTTCCATCAAAAACATTTCCTAAATAATACCTACAAGTTGATGTTATAAAGATGAAACAATCTGCTTCATGCCAAACAAAAACAACAAAGGTTCTAACAGAAGATGAATGACTATTAAATTCTATATCATTTCAGAAAAGCAACTATATGCTATAAACCTCACATTTCAAGATGAATATTTATTACCATTAATAATAAGCCTAGAAGTATAACCATGCTACTTGCTGCAATAAAAGCTACTGAATATTTTTACAGCTACAATATCCATTTACAAAAAGATCATTTAACTTAGTAATTAAATTTTAATTTTCTTATCAAAACCATTGTCCAATGACATGGTCTGCTAAAATCATGTTAAAAACATAAAGTAAAATATGTCTCTGAGACTACGATTTTATATAATATTAATGATCCTCTAACTTACCAACAAATGGCCATTAAAATCAGACTTACCTAGATCAACAGAAAAGACACCACATACTTGCTCCTTGGCACTTTTTCTCTTATTCATATTTTTCTTTGTCAAGGCATTTTCTGGAAATGTCAGGTCATGTGTGAGAGAATCAGGGCTGGAGGGTGATTCAATTTCAGGATCCCATGATGACAACTCTGGTGAGGATGAATATGGGCTAGGTGGTTCCGAGTCAGGACCAGATGTTGTTGTTGAAGATGAGGAATTTCTCTGCCTCGTCACAGAAATGTCTGGACTTTGCAAAGAGTTGGTGGTGTGAACTGAACCCAGATCAAGAGTGTGGGGAAGCCTGGCCCCTAAATGGGGCCTGGATGTCCCCTCATTTTGGAAAATTTCATCAGTAAGTCCATCAGAGCTGCCATGAGCAATGCTACTGTCTCCCCTATCACTGCTGTGTTCACTTTGGGAGCACAATTTCTCACGAATTTCATTCATCATTTTATCATAATGGTTTCTAGATGGACTAGGACAGGATGAATCTGAACTTAGACTGGCTGCTTCAGTATCTGTGGATTGTGAATTTGAATTGGAGCTACTACTGTCAAATTTATTTTCATTTTTATTAATATTTCTTTCCTTGATATAATCTACTAAGTCCTGAGTATCGTCAAGTTCTTCAGTGACAACACATAGATTATCGCCCTCCATTTCTATACTAACAGAGCAAGAACAGTCATTCCTCTCCTTGGTTTTGGAATGTAACTTATTCCGACTTAACATTGCTGCCAATTTTTCCTCAGATGTTAAGCTGTCACTTGCTGTTGACGAACTTGTGTCATCTTCCAATGCAGCATTAGTGAGATTCTTTATATCAGTATTAAGCTTGGTAAATTTCTCTGTGTTAAGGTAATTAACATGTAAACCCAAAGATGCATCTTTGTTACCTCCATGAATACACTTTTCATTATTTTGCATGAAATCTTCAGTGCTGATTCCAGAATCGGCCTGAGATTTTCCACCGGTACTCAATTTCCTCAGATTCTCCTCACATGGTGTGCCAACCTGACTTGTGTCAAGAGAACCACCTGAGATTTCTGAGTTAATGCTGGCACTGTCAACACTGCACTTTTTCCTGAAAGCTACTAGATTGTTCATATAATATGGATCCGAAAATTCACTTCCTATGGAGTAACATGAGTCCAGTGGTGACAGTGTAGTGGAAGGAGTGGAGACATAACTATCAGACCTGGCATAATCCTGTCTCGGAGTTCGATGTGGACTGCTGCGTGGAGTGACACCTCTGGATCTATTGGGACTGTTTTCAATACTTTTGGGATTTTTCTTCAGAGTTGAGTTAGGAATCCATGTGAGAAATAGGGTTGGACCAGTGACCTGGAATATATATATATATATATATATATATATATATATATATATATATATATATAAATTGATTTAGTTTGGTGTTTTACAATACAGCAATACTCTGAAGAAATTATATCATGCCAATGCAAGTCGAATTAGTTACATTGACCAAGGAAACACCACAGTAGCCAATCTGGGCTGATTTAACAGTGGGAAATGAACCTGCACCCTTGTGGTCACAAGTCCAACACCTTATACCACTGAGCCACCAAGAATATATATAGAAGAGTTATCCATTGTCCAAAAACCTTATTTTGCCAATTATAAAATAAAATACCTAATCAGAAGAAGAAATAAAACATACAACCAGTCGCCTTACATCCTTTTCCTCCCTTCTATTACTTTAACATACACAGTCTTCTGAACCTGTTAACTGGATATGCAGCCAGTATGCAACCAGTATAGGTTGTATTCACAAGTATTTCCATTACAGCAAATGACACAATTTGGCACCACTGCATCAAAAGAAGTAACAAAGTTTCTACACGGTTTTTAGACCATATTAAGTTGGACATCATCACACTAAGAACTGTGAAGAAAAAAACAAAAACAAATGTTGGACATAGTTTAATGAGCTGACACCCTTAATCTTATTCACAGGTTTGAAATATCAATGCTGTAGAATAAGCTACCCACCATCATAATAAACACAAACAGATACACAACATGATAATACACACAAACATATACACACATCATAATTCACATACACACCATGATAAAATACATAAATGCATACACACTATGAAAAAACACAAACACATACACACCATGATAAGACACAAATACATACACATCATGATAACACATAAATACATAAACAACATAACACAAATACATAAACACCATATCACACAAGTGCACACACTCCATGACAACACAAATGCATACACACCTTAACACACAAATACATACACACCATGATAACACACAAATGCATACACAACATAACACACAAATACATACACACCTTAATAACAGACACATATATACCACAATAATACACACAAATACATACATCATGATAATAGACACATACACATCACAATAATACACACAAACACATACAGGCCATGATAATACACACCATGAAAAAACACATACACACCTTGATAATACACACAAATACATACAAACCATTATAATACACAAACAAATACACATCATGATGATACACACTAATACATACACATACCTGCCATAACATGTATCACTCATAAAACACAATTTTTTTACTCCCAAACCCCCCGACACAGTCGTGCTTAGAAAAACACGATTTTCAGTGATCTTGGATGAAAAAAAGAAACAACAAAAAACAATTTTTTTTTTTACCACCACTATATTTGTCCCTAGCATGTAGTCTGTATAAACAGCAAATAGTCCTGCTTTGAGCTCATGTAAAACTATTCTTGGGACAGTTTATACAGCTGATTATTACAGTCAATTAAAAGGTAAGGCAGTCTGAGATAAGCTACCAGCATTTCACAGACTACATATTTGGCAGAGAATAGCTAGGATGATGCCATGTCAAGACCTTTGAACACTGCTGTGGGAGAGCAAATTAAGCTAATTTACACAGGTAAAGTACACTAAGTGGAACAACCCAATTCAATTGAGGTTAGTTACAATTATAGAGATGTGTGTGGAAAGTTATTACACATCATTGCCTTGAATGAGAATGTTTAAGTCATCATTATTAAAGATTATTGGCAAGTTTATGATCAGCGGCAAAGTTTCTTTGAAGATGGAATTTTACTCCATATATGAAATGCAAAATACGATTATTTCAGTATTTGGAATAGTGTACAATTGTGGTTCAATTTTTAAGGCAAAATGTCATAATGCAGCTGTGATTTAAGAATGGACAAGCCATCTGCATACAAGCAAAGCCCAGCAAAATTAAATTTCAAAACTCCTGAATGGAGTTTGACTTTGTGATGGGCAGCTGTGAGGGAGAGCATTTTATTTTTTGCACACACTGCAAACACAATATCGACATTAGTCATTCTGGATTGTACAATATCTGTCAACATAGCAACACCACCCAGCATGTTTGACACTGCCTCACAGCAATGCAGATGTAGAAAGATCATTTTCTATGCTGAGAAAAATTCAACATGAGTGCCAAGATGAATACAAATGGCATCTACACCCCTCCCCCCACTGAACTATTGAGAGCAGCAAAGACTGCATCTAATTAAGAAAATATTCCACAGTGCAATGGATTTTAAAGACAGAAACTTGGTATATTTTTTTTATTTCATATCTGTATGATTGTGTGTTTATGCGAGTGTGGGTACATGTGTGAAGTGATGATATTGTACAATGCTAAGTCTACCAACTATTTTTGGTTTGTAAGTGTATTAAATGCGTTGAAGGAAACAGATAGGTTACTTTCTGTTTTATCAAACTTTAATTTCCAGTTATTTTACATAGGCTTATATGAAAAGATAACTTATTCTCAATTGGACAAAGTTGCATTTTGGGTCATGTGCACTGCCCCCCCCCCCCCACGACATCAAAACACACTTTTTGAGTTTTTGAGTCCCCAAAACCTCCCAACACTGTCTGGGAATATGGCAGGTATGCATACACAGCATGATAATAACACAAAAACACACTGGCAGAATTACATAATCCACTAGGTTTCTGTTTTCAAGGGGGGGGTGAAGCAAAGTCAGATTTGCACAACTGCACAGTTTAACTTACGGTGTCTGTGTGTGATCGCAGTGTAAGGTAGCCTGGATGGTGCTCTGTGTCCAGTGACAGCAGGGCTGGAGGGTGGACACACACATTATTCTTGCAGTAGATAATTTCCCCCTCCAATGGTGGAGGCTTCAGGCTGTTGGTACCCAGACCAAGCAGGCTTGTAGCCTTCTTAAATATATTACTGAACGCCATCAGGTTGTCCATCCCAGGTACACTGGTCAGTAAAACAGCCCAGGGTCAAATCTGGCCTCTTCTACTTCCCCCTCATCTTCATTCAGCACAGTTCAAGTAATTCTGTTTCAGCTTTGGAAGGAATTCATAAAAAAGAAAACAAATGTTAAACCTGTGATAAGGGCTCATATTTGAGAGGCATATCCATCATTTTTTTTCAGGAATACAAAAATGAATGTTCTTCTACAAATATTCTAATAATCCAATACATAGTTCAGTAGTACTACATAACAGCAAGGACTAATGTAAACATTACAAGTGTTTTTGAAATAAAGGTCAACTCCAATCAGCTGACAGCATGATAATTACATCATCATCAAGTCGCTACAAAGTACTGCAGTGTGCCAACTGTATTGTCAAGTTCAAATGACTGACCTGACTCCAAATACACACTTAATTAACAGTTCTTGGTATCTCCATACCAAAATCTCATCATGTAATTTATTTCCTTAAGTATGACCTGTTACCATCAGCTATTTTTAACCCAATAGAGACAGTACACAGGGTTCCCATGCTTTTTGAAACAAAAATTTCTGTCTTTTCTGGGGTCACATGCCCCTTACTAAACGGAATAAAAAACATTTTGCTTCAGGAAATGTGCATTATTAAAATCAAAAGCTGTTTCTATTTGGAGACTCTCCCATAACATCTAAATTAATCATATGACCATGTACCAAAATACAGGATGTATCACTAGAAACAAGCATATCTATTGAAATTTATATAAATTTGCATGTAACTCCTTTTAAATTACAGAATTAAAATGTTAACATTATTCTCCTTAACTGCATACGTTGGTATGAAGAAAGTCTTTTAGGCAAGGGTTGTTTTAAATTTGGACAAAAGCACTTACAAATTAGATACCTTAGGACATATAAAAAGAGGACTGAATTTTTTATAAAAATCCCACTTACATGTATGTCTAGTTCAAAGTAGTTGGTGTCCTAACATCAACTTCCAATGTAATCTATCGACTGTATATTTAATGCAGTCACTATCAAGGACACCCAGAGAATGGGATTCTGCACTGAAAATTGCCCCAGTAGTTGGTACATTTCTAAGTACTGGGATGATTCTGCTATATTAATTGGGGCCATCTGGCAGTTCCAGAATTTTTATTTTGAAATATCCCAATTGAATGTTAGTAAATCTTGCTTGCCAGAACTTTTACCTCGTTCCATTCAGCTTTGCATTGCTTTTAAGTGCATTTAATCATAATAAGTTAGGGTCCAAGCTGAACTCCAATATTTGGGAGAAAATACCTCTCTCTAGCCAGAATAGGGTGAAGTCGAGGAAAATAGGGAGAATAGGTGTACAATGTTCAAAATAGTAACTTAAAACTGTTTTTGCATATTTTCACACCAGATGATTAAAATGCTGATGAAATACTATTAGAAGTTTATAAAAACACTTTTCTTATATTGCTTCACTACAGTTGTTATATAACATAAAAAAAAACTTGAAAATAGGTTACAATAGAAAATCGGCAACCATTTCCGATACCAGAAGACCTCATTTCATAAGTGTGTATGATGAAATACTGGATACAATGATTATTTTTATTAGTAATGGACCTAGATATGTCCACCAAGTCCTAAGTTGCTTTAGATTGGGCTGCACAAATTAAATTTTTCACTTGTTTTTCATGGATCATGTGTGAATTTTTGACAGGAATTCTGTACAAAAGCAATGTCTATTCTGGTATTTATGATCATCAAATCAGCACCAAAATTGACTAAAGAACATAAAACTTCTTTTTCCATATTTTCACCTTCCTCTTTGATGGGAAAATTTACAAAAGGTCCATGTTTTACTTTGATTATTAATGCACTGTATTGAAACCAATGTCAGTGGAGGGAATGTCTTGAAATCAATACAAGGCGAAGTGAACTTCGCTTTTTGGGCCTGTTTAGGTGAAATGACAGACTCTAAGGTGACTATTTCACCTCAATCACACACACACACAAGTTCATAGGGGGATTTATTTAGAGACCACAGACACTGGTCTTTGCAGCTCAAAATACCTGATCAGGTCTGCTAAGTGGGAGTCCGTCGGGCCTTTTGAAAATTAAAGAGTGTTGGATAGGGCTGCTCTATAGCCCTTGATAGTAGAAACTGAGCATTGTTTCTCTTCAAAAAGGAAGAGGAGAAAATCAGTCACTGTGCTCATAGAGCAACAGCTAGGATTGACACATTTTCTACTACACCAATCACAAAAGATTCTCCATTTGTCATCATAGACCTTAGACGTAGATCGTCTCCTGGACTGAATGATGCACTTGGCAACTTTGTTCGAAAACTTCTCTTTGCGGAGAGATCGTTTGAGATGAGTCAAGCATGAAGGTGGAGAATTTGGGGTGTTGTGTAGGAGAGAGCCCCTGTGCTGTGACAGAAGGTCCCTCCTCTGGGGTAATGTCCTGGGATGGTCCACCAGCAGATCGAGAAGATCGTTGAACCACAATCGCTCAGGCCACAGAGGAGTTATCAAAATGAGCTGAGCAGTGGAGTTCCTTATTTTGTGAAGTACCTGTGGAATCATCCTGAAGGGTCAGAAGGCATAAGCGAGCAGACGATCCCACTTCAGGCTGTAAGCATCCACTACCCAGGCCCTCCGGTTGTGGACTTAGAAAACGTAAAAGGCGAGCTTGTTATTTAGCCTTGTAGAAAACAAGTCCACCAATGGAGTCTCCCAAAGCTGGAATAGGGAATCTGCTATGGATTGGTGTAGATACCATTCCATGAGGACTATCCTCCCTTCCCTTAATAGACTCTCTGCCAAAATATTCTTCTTGCTGGAAATATGGAGGGTAATTTCTTCCAATGTTGCCCAGCCAAGGAGGTTTCAAACCTCCATGCAGAGAGAATGTGCATGTTAGCCTCCTTGTCTCCTGAGGTATGCTACCACCGACATATTGTTGGAGGAGATCATCACGCAGCTACCTCTTATTTTGTTGATGCAGCCCTGAAGGGCTAAGAACACTGCCCTCATTCCAAATTGTTGATATGGGGGACAAATTCTTCCCGGGACCACGAACCCTGAAGAATCAGTCTTTCTGGCTCCAGATGAGCGCTCCACCCTGAATCTGACATGTCGGCGAACAGATAGGAGTGGAGTTTCCAGCCAGAAACCGGTCCCAGTTTGTCTACCAAATCTGATGATGGTGGAAATCTACAGAAATCGGAGCATTCAGAGGGTCTCTGTGCAATTTTCAGACTGCCAAAAGCAGAAACTGGAGAGGTCGCAAGTGCAGTCTGTCTAGGGGAACCAGGTCTTCTGTGGAGTTCAAGGTCCCCAGCAGAGAAAGAAAAGACAAGCTGACCACATGGTCTTTGCTCTCACCACCACCAACAGGGACAGAATCTTGTCTACTCTGTCCTGTGGGACACTGACTAATCCTCTGTTTGTGAAGAAATTCTTCTTCACATAGACAAAATCTTGAGGTGGAGTAAGCTCCAATTTCTCAAGCTTGGGTAAAAGACACAGCCTGCTCACTATGGGCCAACAGCGAGACAGATCTAGTCGAAGGGACTCTAGCCGGACATTGTGGATCAACCAAGTGTCAAAATATTGGAGGATTGGGACACCTAGTAACCTTAAATGGAATACAACTACTGCCATGACCCTGGTAAATGCTCTGGGTGCAGAGGATGTGCCGAACAGCAGAGCTCAAAATTGGAAGACCTCCTCATCCAAGCAAAACCAGAGGTACTTCCTCTGTGGAGAAAAGATAGGGATGTGAAGGTATGCATCCTGAAGATCAATGCAGACTCCCACTGTCACCAGATCTTATGGCATTTCTGACTGAGGATGTGGTCTCCATCTTGAAAGGTTCATCCTGCTTAAATCTGTTTAGAGAGGAAAGCTCAATAATTAGACAAAACTTTCCCCCTTTCTTGGGTGCCAGGAAAATCCGGGAGTATAAGGCCGGAGATTGGTCATTTAACACCCTCTCCACTGCAGCCTTCTGAACAGGGGAGTGAACCACTTCCTTTAATCGCACCAGATTTGACTGGCGGAAGAACATGGGGGAATCCTACTACAGGAGGAAGATCCTGAAACTGAAGCTGTTAACCACCTTTTATGATTGAAAGGACACAGCCATCAACCGGAACCAATGGAAGAGGGACACTCTGCAGGAGAGGAAGCGAGTTCCTGGGGCTGTCCACTCTTGTCCTCAGATAAGAAGGAAGGGCCCACAAACTTCTTCCCTGGGCCTCTGTGGCCTCCTTTTAGGGCCAGACTGCTGAGGGGGAGCTCTGAAATGGGGTTGTTGCTTTGATTGGGGCTGCATGGCTTTAAAGAATTTAGCCAATGGACCCTGTGGCCAGTCAGGATGATTTCGCTTCTTGGCCAGTTTCGAGGTGCCAGGAGCGGATGCGAGGGACTGGTATTGTTGATCTCTCAAATCCTGAGAAGCCACTGTGAAGATGAGCCCTCCAAAACAAGAGTCTCTGCCTCCAGGGAAGCAGCCCTCAGAGAGTTCTTACTGTGCTATAGTAAGACCTTGGATGTGTCCAGAGCAACATCCCTGCAATGGTGAAGCAGCTCTGCTGACAAGGCCATGGACAAGGATAACAAATGTCTAGAAGTTTTTATCACTGCTTCCAACAGACAATGAAGGGCAACTGGCAAAAGAGATTCCTCCCTTCAGCAGATTGAATAAGGCTGCTGAAAAGAGGTCAGAATGCGAGCCTACAGCTACTAGTGACCTAGCCTTTCATTCTAAGGTTTCCAGTGTTTTAACTGGAAGGCGAGCCCAGGTCCCACTTGTGCTGCTTCAGCATCCAAAGTGGGCAGTTTAGTGGGCGAGGAAGGGGATGAACCTTACAGCTAGTTGCAGCAACCAAGGGTCACAACATAAAGGGGAGAATATAGCACCCCTTACGTTGTCTAACAAAGTTTTGGCTCTTGCTAAACCTCTGGGAAAGCTCCTTAAGCGTAACTGAGTGAGGAAGCAATGAGAGATCTGGTCGAGAGTTTGCCCCAGAAAGCTTGGAAAGAATTTTTAGAGTCACCAGAGCCTAAAGGGCTGGGACACAGGTCACTAGGCAAAAGAAGGTAAACCTCATTTCCCGCTTTGTCGAAAGACCAGCTCTCTGGCTCCTCTCCTGCCTTGATCAACGGGTGAGAGGAGGCAGGGGACCCGAAGGAAGTGGTGCCACGCTGGCCTGTTCTGTATCAATCTCATGCAAATCGACTTGGACAGAAAGGACAGCTTCATCCCACTAACTCTCCTGGGAGGCAGGACTATGTGAATTAATGTCTCTCTGCTGTGGGGGAGACTTGGGGGTAAGAGGAACTTCAACCCTTAACTCCTCAGGCAGAGCTAATGGACTGTTCTTGGTAGCAGACTCAGCAGGTTGATGAAAGCAACTCTCAACCCTTCTGGGAATTTGATGGAAGAAGGTCCATCCCCATTCCTCTTTATTGACCCAACTTCATACAAGGTAGATGTAGGTCCACTGCCTGTGACATCAACCTCTCTATCATGTGGACAAGGTCCTGAAGTCCATGGCTGCAAGCAGGGAAAAAGTCAATCACTTCACTGCGGTGGAAGGCCCACATCCCATAGGGATTTAGAGGGATTATAGGAAAGGGGGGATACTGATCTGATCCTCTTCCCTAATCTGGCATGCATAAGTCAATTCCCAATCCCCCGCAGGATGAAATGGCAGTCTTGAGAGGGGGTGGGGGTCTCAAGCCGATCATTATCCCTGTACCGAAGGGGCTCCAATGACAGGTGCCCGGTGACCAGTCAATGAATAGCACAATTTACAATAAAGGAATGTGAGTTACAATGATTCATTAATTGTAATGAACAATAAAATGAATCAAAATGAGTTTGTAGACCAAATTAGGCAAGGATAGGGATATTTTAACTAAATACCTAACCTGGCTATAAATAATTCCCAACAAAATTAGTATGCTAACACCCCTGTGGGGTGAGATATTAAAATGCAAGATAATACAAAAACGTGTACCAGAACAACATGCGAATAACTTGAGAGAGAGAGCTCAATTTCAACAGAAAAAATTCTTGATCAGGGCCAATTCCACACAATAAAGATGATGCACATAAAGAATAAGTTAAATCACTACTTTAACACATGAAGCGAAGGCGATTCTTTTTTGACATAAATCAAGCAGCCATTAATGTCTGAGACTGAAAAAAGAATGAACGACAGTGTGCAGGGGCATGGTATCTATGTACTAGAATAGGGGCAACCTAGTATTCTAGAATCTTCTGGTTCACCCTATAGGAGGATGAATTCTCATCATATGGTGGGGGTATTTTCTGTCTGAAAAATGAGCTAGCTACTCGATAGCAATAGGTATGTATTACTGTTATATAAATTCCAGGTTTTTCCCCCTTTTTTGATCAATATTTGCAAATTTCAAGGGCTTTCCCAGTTGGGAACAAACCTACTAGTATTATTTCTTGCAACTTTTTCCCCGATTTCCCAGTAGCATGGGAACCTGAGTACAGTTGAACCTATACTAAAGGCCACCTCTTTTAAAAGACCACCTGTTGTAAGAGATCATCAAATCGAATTCTACATTCAATATTTCTGACAGTGTTGTACATTGAGCGCTGGCTTGCGGGTCTCCCACAATTTTTTATCCTATGTCTCCTAATTCTTGACCCTGTGCACCGTCCCGTGTGTGCTTTTTCGTCAGAAAAATATAAAAAAATAGGTCTACAACTTTTCATTAGAGGATGTCCACCTATGGCATGTGTCCCCCAAATCTAGAGGGAGGGGGACACAGTGTCCCCTGCTCTTGGGATCCTATGTACAACACTGCTTTAGATGCTCAAAAACACTGTATTAAAGGACCACCTGTCATCGGAGACCACTTTTGGGGTTCAAATAAATGATCATTTAGGATGGGTTTCACTCTCTACCACCCCATCCCACCCCCACCCCCACAAACACACAGCATCAAGTACAAGTATGCATACAAACACAACATGCTGAAACATGCATGTTCATCCTGCACTTGTCAGTGCTTGTTTATAAACCTCAAAATTATAATCTGTTATAGGCTGTGTAATAAATTTGTGGCAACTGTTTTGCTGCTAAGTGCTTAAGGGTTCATTCCTGCACAGAAACACAGGAAATACATTTAGACTGGGGGTGGGATGGGGGGATTCTTACCTTACTTTCACTGGGAAAAAGTTTTGCTTTGATTTTCTATTTCTCTCTGTGTATATGTTGAATTTTATCATTTTAAAAAAAATCCCTGACCTTAATGAGGATGAAGGAAAATGTTCCTATGTTCCTGTTCTACTGAAAATTCAAGATACCCCCCCCCCTCCCAATACAAGGTTTGGGATCTCATAAGAGAACTTAAGATGACATGACTTTCATAGATCAAATGAAGCAGTAATAATGCCCTAAGTAATAAATAAACTGATCTCAGCTGAAATGTCATTTCTCACTTCAAATTGTCTGGTTTGTAGTACAGCATGATCCTCCATTCCGAAAATATGGTACATAAGCAAGGGAGAAAATTAGAAACTACTTCAGTGCAACATGGTCTACAGTGATTAACTTCCCTCCTATTGATTTCATTTGAGTGGCAATGTTTTCCCCATAGGTTCTTGAAATCAATTGTTGCTGACAACCTGCTTCCAATACCTGGTGTATTAGCGTGGGAAGTATTAATTGTTACAATGGATGCAAGAGGCTAATTACACATAACAGAGCCGCCATAATCAAGGCATGGACTAACTTCCATCCAAATATCGACTTCTCCATACAAATTAAATCTGGGACTTTGATCACAACAAGAACTCTTCTGCTTATTGTGGTATTGATTTTCATAGTCCTATAGTGGCCTTCTATCTCTCATAATCACTGCATATTGGTATTTTAAGTTACAGGGCACATGCCAATAGGTGGAACAAATTATACTGCTGTGTCTCATTACCAGCCACAAATAGAAAGGAAATAATGTACACGGGGAAATTTCTCTCTTGTTAGCTTTTCACAAATTAACAATTTTGAAAAATTCAGCATGTTTAATTTGGCAATTGTGGCACTTGGTGGCACAAATTGTTTACTTCCTTAAATTTCCAGACGATTAAATTTTCAATATTTTCATGTGAAAGTCATGAAAATAAAACCACTCAGAAATTTCACTGTATAAAGCATTCTGACTGTATAATGGAGGTGCACAATTTACATGGAAAATTACTGATAGGAAAATCCAATACTGGCTTGACATGAGAGAATGCTGTTGTCAGAAGTGACCAATCACCATTATGGAAAGTCAGACTGAACATTTTTAGAGCAGAGCCAATGACTGTGTTTTTTGTTCACTGATTTAAGACAGAAACTAAAAAAAGTGTGCATAGAACATAAAAGCACTACCAGTGCCTGAAAAATGGCCTAAATTCAAAACTTACCCAATGCGTGGCAGATGGACAGTCATGGGTAACACTACAATTATGCTGCATCAATAACATGAATGCCCCATTACCACAGTTTCTGAAAACTGTCTTAAATGCAAAACTTACCCAATGTGCAGCAGATGGACAGATATAGGTAACACTATAATTGTGCCCTATCACTAACACAAATGCTCCACCACTGCAGTCCCTGTTATGGTGGGGAACAAAATGTCATAAAGACCCTGATCTAGCACTACTCTAAGAGAGGAAAAATCTGACTATTCTTCCAGTACAAGAAAATGCCTGAATATTATCTATTGTACATATACTACATGTATAGTATACAGTCATAATGGAGCATTTACACTGCTAATCCTTCAGTGTATATATTATGTATTGTATAGATTTGCAGTATAGTCATAAAGGAGCATTTACACTGCTAATCCTTCAGCGTATATATACATGTACAATGTATTGTATATATTATAGTATACAGTCATAATGGAGCCTTTACTCTGCTAATCCTTCAGTATATCTCTACATCTGAATGAGCTGTGCTCTTTAATACAACTGAATACTGCTGATTCTATTCCATTGTATTATGCTGCAATGTAGTGCACTCTACAAATGTAAAATTTTAACCTAATTCTACATGTAGATTAGCTGCATGCTTGATTTTGCTGCTACTGTTACACAGAACAACCCACCTTAATTTTTTCATAAGTTTTGGGCCATACCAACATTCTTAGTTTGCTATCCCCATTCCAAGCAGTATAAGGTACCGTATTTACTCGCATATAAGCCAATAGCAAATGCAAACTGCATGGACCCAGATCTGCCGTCACATAATGCGCCAGCAGATCTGGGTCTATGCAGTTTGTAAGGACTAATCAGTAGAACAAACAACATAGACCCTGATCTGCTGGCGCATTATGTGACAGCAGATCAGGGTCTATGTTGTTTGCATTTGGACTCGGTTTATACACGAGTATATATGGTAGTTTATGCAGGTCAATGTTGGGGGGGGGGGTGTCTGTTGCACAATGTTAAACAATTGTAAACTTTTCGCATAGATAATTATGCAAAAAAGTCCCCCAGAATAATTTTTAAAAAGTCAATTCTTTTTGCAGGAATCTGGATTAGTTTGTCAAAGGACAGCCAACAAAGATTTTTAAAAGATGGCTTTGTGTCAGATTTTTCTGACTAATGATTGTGTAGTGAAATGGGAGCTTCTTTACACCTTTCCTTCAAAACAAAATATTAAATCTTACAATTCTATGGAGTATAACTACTAAAAATTTTGATAGAAACTTAGAGAGCTTAAAATCATTTGCTCAATATCTGCATTACCTTTCTTGCTTTTTTTTGTCCTGCCAAAATACTGCCAAGTTGAATCTAAAATTTCTCTAAAATTCCTGTCATTAAGTTTTTATTAACCAGATCTGTTGTTGGAAGCATCCAGCCCATCAGACATTACCACTCCAGCTGCAAAATATCAACAGCATTTTGAAGCATGACAATCAGCTAACTGCTTGCTTTTCTAACAAGGGTTCCATGAAATGCATTGTCAAGTGGACAAGTTACACAGTAAAAACTATGCAAAAGTAAACAAAAGCCCAAGTGGGCCCAATATCATTCATTTGGCTGACATCTGCCCATTTACAGCCAAGTGCAAGAGCAGTTGGCCAAGAAATCTAGGTCAGCAGGATGACTTCCGTAGACATTTCGTCCAATGCTGTTGATTGCATATGTTATGAGCACAACTGTTTCAAGATTTCTCTATTTTGTCTATCTTCATCCATATTTGATGACACATCAGCATCATTTGTCCAGTATGATAGGCCTTTATGCCAGGAAGTTTTCTATCAAAGTTGGACAAATTCGGTTGAGTTTATTCTAGATAAAGTTGTTTAAATTTTAGTAACAGCAGCAATATATGATGGCAGATCAGCATTACTTGTATCAATTTGCTTTCTGTCTAAATTTGGTCAAATTCTGCTGAGTGGTTTTTGAGAAGTTGTAAAAGGCTTTTCTCTTTTTTTGGCAACAGCAGCCATATTGGTAGTGGATTGGTATAGTTTGTATAAACTTTAAAGTTGTTCTTGCCTTGAGGCTTTCTGTCAAACATAGTCAAATTCTGTTGAGTGGTTTTTGACAAGTTGCTCAAAGGTTTTTCTATTTAAAGGTTTATCTAATATTAGTAATGGCATACTTGATGGTGAATTGGCCTTATTTGTATCAAATTAAAAGCCCTAAATGCTAGAATGCTTTCTGTCAAATCTGAAAAAAATTCTAAAGATCAGTCTATGAGAAGAAGTCATTAACAGGTTTTCATATTTTATGCAAGAGTGGTCTGACATCATATGTAAACATTTTAAAGCTCTTTATGTCAGGATGCTTTCTGTCAAATTTGATCAAATTCTATTGAGTGGCTTTTAAGAAAATGGTTGCTATATTTCATGGTGGATCTGGATCATTTGTATCAAATTGAAAGACCTTGATAGAAAGCTTTCTGTCAGATTTGGTGTAATGTCTGTTGGACTGCTTTTGAGAAGAAGCCATTTCAAAGTTTTTCTATTTTTAGTAATGGTGGCCATATTTGGTGGCAAATTAGCATCATTGTATAAACTTGAAAGCCCTTTATGCCACAATACTTTGTCTCAAACGATATAGAATTCTGCTAAGCCATTTTGGGGATGTCATTTAAATGTTTGTCTATTTTTTTTGTAATGGCATCCATATTTAATGGCAGATTGGAATCTTTGAATAAAATTGAAAACACTTCATGCTAGTCAAATTTGGTCTAAATGTGTTAAGTGGTTTTTTTAGAAGCTAGTTTCAAGGTTTCCCTACTTTTGGCAATGGCAACCATATATGACGGAATATTGGCTTGATACGTACCAAATTAAAAGCCAATTATGCCAGGATGCTTTCCATCAAATCTGTTAAAATTCTGTTCAGCAGTTTTTGAGAAGAAGTCCTTTCAAGGTTTTTCTATTTTAAGTAATGCCAGTCGTATCTGATGGTGAACTGTCATCTCCTGTACAATGTTTAAAGCCCTTCAAGCCAGGATACTCTCTGTCAAATTTGGTTGAAATTTGTCCAGTGGCTTTTGAGAAGTTTAAAAATAGCAAATGTTGACAGATGACTGACAACCAACAACTGACAATGGATTCTAGATGCAAGTTAGTAATAACATATACGTAACTCATTTGGCATTCCACCCTGATGAGGTAAAAGTTGCTAAAATCTTTAGGAAGATAAATTCTTGCAAATAAAACTAAACATATATTCCTCTAAGATAAAAGATTACATGTTAAGATAATCTAAAAACTCCTAAAAAGGTATACAAACAGTCAAATGAAAAGAAAATAAAAAATTTAAAATGGGTCAAATGACTTGCAAAGACTTTAACACAAACTTAAACAGAATCTTGACAAAGACTATGATATGATGCCATCATAGCAATAAAAGATTATCACTGTCTTGCCATCTGTTAAAACATGCACAACCAAAATAAGATTGTAAGGGTCTATTCTAGGATGTGTGATTGTGGAATTCATGCTAATTTCTCCAAAATCACATAAAAAAAATCAACTGAATGTGCTTAAATTGAGTATAATACATATTGCAAGCCATATCTTCATCTTCTTCAATAAATACCGCCTTTATTCAGAAATTCCTGCCCCCACATTGTTTTGATATGGGGGTAATTCCCCATAATTTTCATTTCTAGAATAGACCACGGATTGTTACATCTAGGGTGAAATAATATATAGTAAAATCACATTTTTCGTATGCAATTCACATGACAAATTTCACAAAGAAATGACAGTGGAATTATTAGTTATTTAACTGAAATTTATTTACTTTATATCTATTGTACAATAATCATTTATACAACATGTTGTTTAGAGCAAAGGTACTATAAATGTAAAAATCAGTTTTTGATGGTGTGGCAGGCTCCCAGGAAATGAACCTACTGGTAGTTGCCAAGTTTACATTCATTAGCCCAAAGAAGGCACTTCAGTATGATTGTTTTTGTTTTTGTTTTTGTTGCTTGTAATGGAACTTTAAACACATTATTGACTATATACAGAGGCTTTGAGAATGATTTATTTAACTCCATATAAGACAGTGATAGTGATTGTCAGTGGCAAAGATTACAGCTGTGGTCACTCCCTAGACACAATGGAGGAAGACTTGGAAAGTTTAATTTATTCAGCCCAGGCTTATTGCAACCATGACACAAATCTGGTTATATCTGGACTACTGCCACATAGAGATGCTGATGTGGATATAGTCAACTAGTTCCAGCAGACCATGTGCGAAAACTTGGGGCTGCACTTCATCAATTATTATGAGACCTTTCTCAATCTTGATGGTGGTATATGATACCTACTATCACAGAGACCACATTCATCTAAATCACAAGGGTACTGCAGCTTTTCTCAAAGGCATAGGTGGTTACATTAACATCTTAAAAATGCCAATTCAAAGTTACTGCTTCTACTGTGGAGAAGAAGGACACAGCACTGATGTTTGCAGGCATGGGAATAGAATTCAGTGCAACTTGTGTGGTTGGTATGGCCATAAGGAAAAGTTGTGTTTAATGTATACAAACTGACATCATGGCAAGGAAATTTCTCAGAACTGAAATGGCTGAAATTAAAATACAGATTAGCCTACCACAAGTCATTATTAATGTTCAAAGTTAAGAATGAATGTTGCCCTCAATATTTGCATGGCATGTTTCATTTTAATTCAGAAGAACAACACCAGGAACCTAAATTGAGATCAATTACAAATGATCAGTGCAGAATACCATTTCCCAAAAACAAATACTTGTAAAACATAATTTGCTTACTCTGGTGCTATTTTATGGAATGAACTCCCTATAACCATTAGATCAGAAACAAATCTAAATGTGTTAAAAACAAAACTTTATAATGATTATCTTGATGGGCAGTTGTCATTTGAAATACTGAAATACATGCTCTCTAACTTGCTCTGTTAATGCATATCATATACACTTTGTACTTTTATACTTAATGTATCCTGAGGGCTTCAGGGGAGAATATGAGTTACCCTCATAAAAGAAAGTGTTTTTTTATTATTATTATTATTATTATTATTATTATTATTATTATTATTATTATTATTATTATTATATCTTGCAGAGGAAACAGGGGCTAAATTACTTTCCCAAGGACACACTGAGGAAGCTAACCTGGGCTGGGCTGGGAAGGTATCGAACCAGCGACCTTGAATTACAAGTCCAATACTCTACTAACTGAGCTACCATGGCTCCCTACCCTTCAATATGAAACTTTTACCTTTAACAGCTCCCTTTTTTTCCTTGTTATGAGTCATTAATAATTGTTCTCCTTTATGAAATACTGTTGTAGTTATGTTTTGATAAGACTAGGTCTAGATTTGTGATTCTTGAAGGTGCAACCTAGTGGTGCCCAAATAACCACGGGGAAAAATAAGCAACAATAACATTTTCAATCTCAAATGCCAGAAAGTCCGAATAATTACCCAAGTTTAAATAGAAACACTAAATTGGATCTGCTGATAATGTCATATGTTCAATTTTATTATGTGGATGAACATTTAGTGCAGAAGTGATTTTCAGGGACAGTTTGTAGCAGATGGATTGGCAGTACAAAAAACAAATCATGAGATTTAGTAGCACAGATATAAAACAAACCATTGATATAAACTAGTGACCCACTGGCTATCTAAAACAAACCATTGATATAAACTAGTGACCCACTGGCTATCTAAAACAAACCATTGATATAAACTAGTGACCCACTGGCAATCTAAAATCAATATATGGTAGACCATATCCAACATTCTGGTAACTCCTGGACACCAGGCACCAGATCTACCAGACCTTTAAAGCTCGGATGCTGGCATTAGGTGCTCTGTGGTGTGAAAGAATTAACCAGAGAACCTGCACTGAACCACCAACCCTAGATTAGTGACTGAAGAACAGGATTGAAGCCAAAGAAGTGTACAGTGATAATGTTATTGCTATGCTTTTGAGACCACATTATTGATTGGTATTAACTTTAACTTAAAAATGGACTGAATATCAAAACTTGTTGTCTTCTGGTTCTCTCCACTATACCTGGAATTAATAAAACAGAAATGTGGTACTGTTGAATGTTCATGTGCAAAAATGGAAAAGTAAGAACAAAGATGGCAACCCCTAGTCTACCATCTTGCTTCAGTAAATAAATTATGGCTAAATATGGTGGCCCCCTGTTTATCTCATCTTGCTACTGTTTAACTGAGGGTAAACTCTGGTTACATTTGGTTGGAACAATAATATCACATGACCATAAATAATTTAAGTCACCAAAAATACAGAACAATGATCAATACAAGTTACTGGTAAGAGCAATGGCAAAATGAAGTCCATTCAGAAATAAACTGTGTATTCTGGGACTGCTACAAATTAACAAGGGTTCATCAGATAACTAAATCTTGCCTGAATACATCTTAGGTTTTGTTTGGTGTTTAATGGCACATCAACACATCAAAGGTTATATCATGCCATCACAATTAGAGTAAAGAGTCTTGCCCACCTAGCCTGGTCTTGCCAGAATTTGAACCTGCACCATTCTGATTCCAAGTTCAGCGTGCTAACTGCTGAGCTATCCTTCATCATTAGAAGTATGATCAAGGTACATCATACGACTTTCAAAAACTTCAACACAAAATCTTAACAAAATAACAACAATGATTATGACTACATGTATATCACTGCTGGATTGGTGATACCTACAGTATATCTTTCAATCAGTATATATTTCTGCAGGCGAGACAAATCAGATCATGGCATAAACTAACACAATATTTCCGAGTATCAGAGAGGCTGCTATGTATGTGTGTGTGATTCAACAAAATTCAGTTTCTGCATTAAGGAAACAGTGCCTTGCTGTATTCATTTGACACATCAACTCAATAGCATTTATTTGCTCTGTAATACTGATAGACTGATAATTGGATCATCATAGAATGAATATTTCAAATCAGTCAGAGCTATTAATCCTGCCCATTCATTTCAAGTTTCAGCTGAACAATACATCTCTACTGCAGGAAAAGAGTTAATTGAGAAATAAACTGGATGTAATTATGTATTCAGGATGAATTTTTTTTCAATTCTCTTGATACTACAGATGCCCAATAAAATACTAATTCCAAAATACAGCATGCAATGTGGAATAAGAAACAGTAATTCAATTGTAGGCAGCTCAGCATTTTCACCATAAATTGTTCCACTGCAGGAAATGTATTACCATATTCTATGTTGCAAAACCAGACAAGCTGAAACATTACCAAATACAGGCGAGGGCATTTTAACACCTACATACTAGTATCTAAGATCAGTCAGAAAGTAGCATGATAATTAAATGTCTTCCAAAGTCTCATTCTATATTTGTTCACTATTTGAAGTTAATGATCCACAAATGCTTTATTAGGTCACATATTTATTATTGTCCCCTTATTTGGCATTTCTGTTTCAAACAAAATTCTGAAAAAATGGATAAAGAGTCCCTCAAAGGGACTGACACTCTACTGACTGAAAAGAATTTACAGGAATTCAAGATAACACATTTCTTCCTTTTAACTGCTGAGTGCTGAAAGTATCTGATATTCTTCAGCGATAACAGGATTTTCAAGTTAGATACTGTGGTGACCATATTGGATGTCAGATTGGCACCAATTTTATCTAGGACAAAGTATCAACTAGGTATCATTAGAAGTCTTTTGGTGAAAACCCCATGTCAATTTGACCATCCATTCAGGGTTAGCAGTAACAACAAAATTGTTATCACAGCTGTCATGACAGACATATTTGATATATGACTGGCACCATTTTCATTTAGGATCAACTAGGGATCATAAGAAGCCTATTGGTGAAAACCCCACGTTGATATGGCCATCCATTTGGGAGGAATTGAGATAACAATATTTTCAAGATGAACACCATGGTGGCCAGACTGAGGGTCAGTTTGCATAATTTTCATTTAAGACCAACTAGATACCGTAAGAATTCTTCTGATGAAAACCCCCATGTCAAAATGACTTTCCATTTAAGTGAAGTGATAAGATTTTCAAGATGGCCACCATGGCGGCCATATTGGAAATCAGATCAGCACCATTTTAATTCAGGACATTTTAATAGATCTTCTGGTGAAAACCCCATGCTTATATGACCTTCTGCTTTGGAGGAGTAACAATAACAAGATTTTCAAGATAGCTGCATAAGATTGGCACCATTTCCCTTAAGGACCAACCAGATGTCGTAAGAAGTCTTTTGGTGAAAGCACAATGTCAACATGACCAGACAACTAGGAGAAGTAGCCATAACAAGATTTTCCAGTTAGCAAGTGTGGTGGCCATATTGGAGGTCAGATCAGCACCATTTTCATTTACAATCAATTAACTATCATAATAAGTCTTTCAGAGAAAACCCCATTTTGATACGAGTTCTTGTTCAGGAGGAGTAGCGATAACAAGATTTTAAAGATGGCTGCTCTGGCACCATATTGGACATCAGGTCAGCACCATTTTCATTTAGGCCCAACTAGACATCATAAGAAATCTTTTAGTGAAAACCCCAAAGTGATAATGACCATCCATTCACTAGAAGTAGCATTAACACCCTTTTCAAGATGGCTGCTGTAGTGGCCATACTGGATATCAGATCGGAACCATTTTCATCTATGACCAACTAGACATCATAAGAAGACTTCTGGTGAAAACCTCATGTTGATATCAATTTCCGTTCAGAAGGAGTAGTGATGACAAGATTTTCATGATGGCTATTGTGGCCAGTCATATTGGATGTCAGATTGGCACCATGTTCATTTAGGACTAACTAGGCATCATATAATGTCTTTGAGTGAAAACCCCATGTTGATATGACCATCCATTCAGGAGAAGTAGCGTTAAAAAATATTTCAAGATGGCCACTTTGTTGGCCATAATGGATGTCCAAGCAGCACCATTTTTACTTAGGACCAACTAGACCATAGGATGAATGTGTGTATTAAGTTTCATGGCAATCCTCCAAGTAGTTTAGGAGGAGTTGTGATAACAAACTTGTGCTAATGGATGGACAGCAGACAATAGACCATCCCACAAGCTCTCCTGGTCTATGACCACGATCTAAAATTTACAGTATCGGGCACTAAAGTTCATATTTTATGATTTTAATAGTTCATATGATTCGAACAAGCAAATCTTCCAACTTTAATACAGTGAGACACATGGCAATGAAAGTATAAAAGATACTTCACAAGAAAAGATCTAATTACTTATATAATCTAGTCACATTCAAAGAATACAACTATAATTGCAGACACAAATTTGGCCACATTACGTAAAGTACAGACAACAAAATACTGTAAGCTTTCTTTAAATGTGATGCCCAGAGTCTGGAACAGCCCAACAAATTAAGAACAACCTCTGATTTCAAAGAATTCATCTGGATGATTTGAACATGGTCAGGGACTCAATATAAATGTGCTTCAAGTCAAAATTAACGGTCACTGGCAATCAACTTCATAATTATCAATGTTTATGGAGTTTCTTTGGTTAAATCCTGCTCCAATTTACTTCATCAGCTATTCTTTGACCTTTTCTCAAAAATCCTGTTCCCCATCTGCTTATTTTTTTTACTTTTGTATTTATCTAAAAATTTTAGCACTCTTATTTCCTGGTATCTTAAATATTAAAATGTCCATTGTGTATGCATGTTACCAACACAATTGTAACAATTTTTATCTAAATATTGATATGTAAACATTGTTATGTATCATATGTTTTATATACATGTTGTATTCATCATCATTTTCCATTTTAGCTGTTGTTGCTGTTGGTATTTTAACTTGATCTGTACTGTTGTATCATAAACATGTTCTGTCTGTGTACCTGTCTGTTTTATATGCAGTTTGTTTTATGTCATGTCAGTAAAATAGCATGTCTAGAGCTATTGTTTTTATGTTACCTAGACCACCGACATTAAATAAGTTTCCTGAATCCTGTATTACTTGCCATAAACCCCCTGTATACATATGATAACTCTGTACATTGTAATATATGCAACCAGTGGAAACTAAATAAGAATGATCAGCTTTAAACAGGCGAATAAACATGATAGTTATAGGACAAATTATATTATATTATATTACGTATGTATGTATGTATGTATGTATGTATGTATGTATGTATGTATGTATGTATGTATGTATGTATGACTTTATTTCCTCTTCAACAGATACATATGTATGTATGTATGTATGTATGTATGTATGTATGTATGTATGTATGTATGTATGTATATATGTATGTATGTATGTATGTATGTATGTATGTATGTATGTATGAATGAATGTATGTAAGGGTTTAAAGGCACATCAGCACAATCCTGGCTATATAGTGCCATATAGTGTCAAAAAAAGTAATGTTAATCATAATAATTTTGAGTACATACAAATTTGTGGAATTGTTTAATTGAGGATACTTTTCTGGAATTGTTTAATTAAGGATATATGCAATATAACACTTTTTTGTACATTTGTGATTGAAATCACAGCAAAACTCATTTGTAACAATCAAGCACCATGAAAAGTTTGACTTTTTTGGACAGGCATCCTTGATATGGCAGTTGAAACAAGTTATGGGATTAATAAAGTGATTCACAGATATTGCTTTCTAGAAGCAGGTGTTCTTATATTGAAGTAACTGCTAAGACAGGTTTGATGGTAATATGTAGTTTTTTTTGTGGGGGTAAAACTAATTTTAATTATGCAATACTTACCCATTGCTATTGTTTAGCTATTTTATTTTGTGCCGAAAATCACCGTCCATTTGATGTGAATACATCCTCCCACAGAGTGGTTAAAAGGTTAGTATGACCTTTGCACTCTAGTCTGTGCGTTGCTTGGGCTTGTGCCAAACTGTCATCTTTTTCATAGACGACGATTAAGCAAAACATCAGAGCAGGGTGGGAAGACGGCATTTGATAATAGCGACGGGAAAGTATTGCATAATTAAAATTAGTTTTACCCAAAAAAAACCTACATTTTAATAGCAGCAATAACTTTTCCCACCACTATTGTTTAGCTGAATTTGTCAGGGGGGTAGGCTGATGCTCTAGTTAAACTGATCAAAAACAGAGAAAATGTAATGTACTCACCGTAGAGGTCAATCTTATAGAAGGTTGGTGTCTCTCTGAGCCACATGCTGAGCTGCAATGATGGGCCCCAGAGAATAAATGCCTGCGCTCTGTTGTGCTAATGAGCAGAGATAAAAGGAGGAGAAGGTAGAATGGGAATGCCAGAAAGCTGCCTTCATGACGTCCTCCAAGGGGAAGTGATTAATGTAGGCCCATGAGGGATCAATGGCTCTAACCTCATGGGTTTTAAGTTTCATAAAGGAAAGGTCTCGATCAGTATGGGACTGATATGCTCTTTTGATTGTAGTGACAATCCACTGGGAGATAGTGGCAGCTGAAAAGCCTTTAAGAGGAAGGAAGAGACGTTTCCTACCCTTTCCTTTTTCCTTTGGAGGCATTAAGATAGAAACAGAGGGCCCTCATGGGGCATAAGAGTCTATCTGGATCATCCCCTGCACAGATTTGTCTTAGACTGTTGATCTCTATAGGTAGTGGAGCTACCAAAGGTAACTGATTTTTAGTGAGAAATCCCGGTTGGCAAAGGAGGGAGACTGAATCATAATTCCCATTAAACCGGAGACAACCAGTGTCAACAGACAAGGCATGAATCTTGCTTCATCGTCTTGCAGACACGAGAGTGAGTGGAACACAGTCTTGAGTCTGAGGTCCTGAAAGGAGGCTTCACTCAATGGTTCATAGGGGGTTTTCGTTAAAGACCACAAAACACAAGAAAGATTCCATCTGGGCGTAAGAGAGCGGGAGACAGGTCTCTGGAGTTCAAAGTACCTAATAAGATCGGCAAGGTACGAATCTGAACCGATTGCTGTGCCCTGAGAGAATTTAAGTGTTGGAGATGGTAGCTCGATAGCTCATGATAGTGGATACTGAACATCTTTTGATCTCAAAAAGGAACAAAAGGAAATCAGCAATGGAAGTTACAGAGGGGCAGATAGGATCAACGTGTTTCCTACTACACCAATCACAGAAGATTCTCCACCTGGCATCATAGATCTTGGATCCAGAAGATCTCCTGGCCTGAATGATGCAACTGGCAACTCGGCCCAAAAACTTGTTCTGGCAGAGAGATCGCTTGAGATGAGCCAAGCGTGAAGGTGGAGAATGTGTGGGCTGTTGTGAGAAGGGACCCCCAGTGTTGAGACACAAGACCCCTCCAGTAAGGTAGAGACCTGGGTAGATCGATCAACAGGTATAGCAGATCATTGAACCATGATCGCTGGGGCCACAGTGGAGCGATGAGGATGATCTGTGCAGTGGAAGTTCAGACTTTTTGCAGAACTTGAGGCAGCAGTCGGAACGGTGGGATGGCGTATACAAATAGCCAATTCCACCGGAATCTGAATGCGTCCATTGCCCATCCTCTCTGGTCCAGGACCGGAGATACATAAAAGGGAAGTCTGTTGTTGAGCCTGGTCGCAAAAAGGTCCACCAAGGGTCTTCACCAGAGTATGAACAGGGACTCTGTTATGGAGGGGTGAAGAGACCATTCCGTGAGGACAGCTCAACCTGTCCTGGACAGGCTGTCCACTAATACGTTCTTCTTGCCAGGAATGTGGCAAACTCAGATTGTGATGTCCTCTGAGGCTGCCCACAGGAGGAAATTCCGTACCTCCGCACAAAGAGAAGGGGCATGTGTGCCTCCCTGATGTCGTAGATATGCTACGACGGACGTGTTGTCTGAGGAGACAATGATGCAGCGACCCCTTACTCTGTTGATGCACCCTTGCAATGATAGAAATACTGCTTTCATTTCTAGGTTGTTGATGTGGAGGGATGATTTGGCCGAGTCCAAAGACCCTGGAGAATTATGCCCTCCGGTTCTAAATTAATACCCCAACCAGAATCTGATGTGTCAGCGAACAGATATGAGTGGGGGTCAGGTGCATGCACTGGGACCCCTGCGAGGAATCTGTCCCAATTCATCCACCAGAGCAAGTGGTGGTGAAAGTCCCGTCCTAGTGGGATTGGGATTGATAGAAAATCTCTTGTGTGGTTTTCACCTTGTTAGGAGGAGGAACTGTAGAGGGTGCATATGGAGATGTCCTATAGGAACCATGTCAGCAGCGGCATTCAAGGTTCCCAATAGGGATAGATAAGGGTGAGCAGATAACAATGTTTTTGCTCATAGTGCCTCTATGAGAGCCAGGATTCGATCTACCCGATCCAGTGGACCCCGGACCAAGTTCTGGTTTATGAGGAAAATCAACCCCATGTAAACAAAGTCCTGTTATGGAATGAGTTCTGACTTCTCAAGGTTTGGTAAAAGACCCAACTGAGTTACTGTTGACCAACAACAGAACAGATCCTGATGAAGGGACTGAACCTGAACATTGTGGATCAGTCAGTCATCGAAATACTGGAGAATCGGTGCTCCCAGTAATTGAAGGTAGGCCGCAACCACTCTCATAATTCGGGTGAAGACTCTGGATGCGGAAGAGATTCCGAACAGCAGAACCCAGAATTGAAAAACATCCTGGTCTAAGCAAAACAGGAGATATTTGCAGTGTGGAGGAAAAATCGGGATGTGCAAATAGGCATCCTGATGGTTGATGGAGACTGCCCAATCAGACGGATGAAGTGCGTTCCGGATCGAAGAGGTTGTCTCCATCTTGAAAGGTTCCTCCAGAAGAAACTGGTTGAGTGGGGAGAGATCGATTATGATCCAAAATTTCACACTTTTCTTGGTGACCAGGAAGATTTAGGAGTAGAAGGCAGAAGACTGATTGTTCAGGACCCTCTCGACTGCCCCTTTCTGCAAAAGGGTGTACACCTCTTCCCTCAATTTCACCAGATTTGACTGGGGAAAGAGAATGGGGGTCCTTGATAGCAGGGGTTGTTCTCAAGAAACTGGAGTCGATAACCCTCGTTCACAATGGAGAGGACCCACCCATTGCCCATGATGCTTGACCAAGCCTCTGAAAAGAGGCCTAGGCGAGCACCTACGGGGACGTTCGGGAGTGGGATGCACGGCAGGAGAGCGGTTTGATCCCTAGTGCTGTTCCCCCTTTACTCCGGTGGGATAGGAGGGAGGATTATAGAACTTCCTCTTTTGGAATCTGCGACACACCTTTCCTGGCCGATTTCGATGGGCCGGGAGTGAATGTAAAGGATCAATGTTGATGATCCAGCAAGTCTTGAGAAGCCACAGTTGGTATGAGGCCCCCAAAGAGGGTCTTGGCTTCTAGAGGAGCAGCTCTTAATAGGTCTTTACTGTGGTTGAGTAAGACCTTCGAGGAGTCCAATGCAACGTCATGGCGGATGTGCAGAAATTCCACAGATAAAGCCATTACAACAGAAAGCACATGCCAGGATGTCTTGGCCACAGCTTCCAGCATGCGTTGTAATGTGGCTGGATTCAAGGAGGCCTCTCCCAGCATACTAAACGCAGTTGCCGAGAATAGATCGGAATGCAACGCAATGGTTACAAGTAGCCGGGTTTTCTGCTCCATGGCATCAATTGTTTTTATTGGAAGGCGAGCCCAGGCTCCCGTAGAAATGCCCACTTTGGCCGCCTCAGCATCCAATTGTGGAGGTTTGGTAGGTCACTTTGGGGAATGTACCCTGTAACTGGCAGAAGAGACCAGGAGTCTCAATATCGAGGGAGGAACAAACCACCCTCGATGATGCAGAGCTATGTTTTGGCCTACTGAAAACCTCGGTGAGAGTTCCTCAATCGTTGGGGAATGAGGGAGAAGCAAGAGGTCTGGTTGTGTTTGTTCCCCTGGAGATCATTTCTATAACGGAAAGGATCTTTTTGGATTGTGTGCCAGATGATTTGTGGCACAATTCCAGGGGTAAACTTTGTTTAACACCTTATCAAAGGACCAGACCTCTTCCTCCTCTTCCAACTGAGAGGTGTCAGTGCCGCTGCTTCTGTCTTGAACTCATTTGAGTCAATGAGAATAGAAAGGACATCGTCATCATCTAGTATACTCTGAGTCGGAGAGTGGGTGGGCATCGCTATGTCCCTCGATGGTGGATGGGGCATAGGAGCACTCTGCGCCACGGCCCATAGTTCAGTGCGAGTTCCAGTGGGGAAGCCAGACCGCCTGTCTACCCTGGATGATGTGACACCTCTAGCCTTCCCCGTTGAGGCCACCTGGTGTAGAGGTGATGGTGGGACACGAGCCACAGCATCACCTCGACTGTGAGGGCAAGGTCCAGTAGCCTACGGAGGCAAGGGCCTTGATGTGAAGGGCCCCACATCCCATCAAGGATTCATTGGGATAATAGGGTGGGGGGGATGCCGATCTGTTCCCCTTCCCTAGTCCGAGCCCCGTATGGGACAGTAGAGGGGTGGTACTCAGTCCATACCCTGTCCCCATACCATGGGGCAGACGAGTGATAATCGAAGAAGACATCATCTTTGACTGTTATATCACTCAGGAGGGTGCAGTGCTTATAGCTTCACTCGGGGGAGGGCGCGAGACCATACCCAGGAAGTGATGAGAGCGGTGTATCACTACCTGAGTGGGAGGGAGCTACATGCTACCATGAGCACGAGATGTGTTGCATTGCTCCACCTCCCGAAAGGGAGGGAGCAGTTTGCTGTCGCAGTGCTCTACCACCCTAATGGATGGCGCAACCTGCTGTTGCGGTGCTTTACCTCCCTAACGGGAGGGAGTAACCTGCTGTCGCGGTGCTCCACCTCCCTAACAGAAAGGTGCAACCTGCTGTTGCAGTGCTCTACCTCCCTGCCGGGAGGGAACGACTCGCTGTCACAGTGCTCCACCTCCCAAATAGGAGGGAGCAACCCGCTGAGGCATATACGCTGTCTTGAACGTGAGAAATGTTTGCCTTCTCCTCCATGTGGAGGGGAGGCTATCAACTCCTTGAACATCCAGTACCTCCTTCTGGAGGGGCCTTACAGGCCGCCAAAGAAGTTGGTCCCAAAAGATGAGACCTAAGAGTGAATCCAGAAAAATCTGAAGATGAGGGGCGGAAAGATTCTTGCATCTTCGATAAGTACGTCTGGAATCAATTAAATTCCAGGTGCCAGAAGGCCATAAATTGCAAAGTGCGTAACTATTTTTTCGTGTGCACTTGGAGCACTTTATGCAGTCTGGGTCAGTGTCCCAAGGGCCCTTCTTGTGGCCACACTTCCCCACAGACTGTCCTGACATTATTCTGAAGAGAAGTAATGATAATATTTAATAAATGTCACGCTAAACTCACTTTGTTGTCACGATAAACTCACCTTGTCGTATGTACTGTGTACCGTGTACACCACTGTGTATCCACTAAGTACACTGTATGCACGAGGTAAATGATAGATTTGACCTCGTAGAAATAAACCTGTCTTTTTCCTGTTGAAAAGTAAGATATTTCACACTGTGAATTTTATTAGAGAACATGCAGACACATATGCAATGACCACGCAATTCATGGTGTGGACATTAATAATATACGTGAAAATTTACAGATAATTGTCACTTTCTGAAAAAGAGAGAGGAATATGCTGTCCTCTATGTTAGGCAGGGCCTGTTGTTATTTTTTCAAAACACAGGGACTTACCCGTACCTCAGTTGTATATCAGTAAAGTAAGGGAGTGTTCCCACCCCTAAGGGGTGGAATACACGAGGTAGCCTAGGATGCCCCTTAAAGAACTAAGTTCTAAAAATGGGGAAAGTTTACAATACGGAATAAAATACAGAACGGATAGTGCAACACCAAGACTTAATTATAAACTGCAGAATGGAGACCGCTAATGTGGTAAGTTGCTACAGGCACAATTTCTCTGGTGATGTTTCAGGCAAACGTCTACACAGTATGGTGTCCATGAAAAAGATGACAGTTTGGCTCAAGCCCAAGCGATACACAAGGAGATATGAATGGTTTTGTTGATGTTCATAGTCACTATTTACTTCAAGTATGATAAGTATTTATTTCTGTAATATATCTCATTTATTTATCATCCTTTATCCGTGAAACATGATATGACAAATAACCACACACACACACATGCACGCACACAGTTATACTATTATATTTTTCATGACTAAAGCAAGTTTAACATAAAAGACAGTATTGTGAGCCTTAAGCCCGCATTTAAGTGATGGACCTTACTTCAAATGGTTATATGGGTATCTATCACACATTGAGTGAACATATTTAGCTTCATCCCCACTTTTGCGCACTAAAATTCACCCACATATTAATCCTTCAAAAGGTGTGTACTCCATAGGTACATGTATTTTGGTTCCCTGCTTCTGAAGGCTTTGCTCAAGAGCCAAACCTCCTGAAGCAGCTAACCATCCTCCAAATCCTACAGTATACTCGTGTTCTCTGCTGACGATTAACGGTGCACTGTAAATTCCATCCTTTAGCATGTGTTGTCATTCCAATTATTCTGATTAACAAGTAACTTCTGTTTTTCCAGGGAACATGAATTCAACATAATTACTAGAAGAAAACTTGGGAGGACAAGGTGCAAACATGGTCCTTCACATGATATGCAGTCTGTAAGACATTATGACATGAGGGATGAGTTAAAATTATTGCCATGTGTCCACTGTGGCTTAAAGTTAGATTCCATCATCAAGTGAAGTTATTATTTTCATACATCTAGTCTTGGATGCATCATGTCATTACTGTAGTAAATAACAAAGTAAATAAGTACCACATACATGTCATTACTGTAGTAAATAACAAAGTAAATAAGTACCACATACATGTCATTACTGTACTAAATAACAAAGTAAATAAGTACCACATACATGTCATTACTGTACTAAATAACAAAGTAAATAAATACCCCATATTCATTTGTTTGTTAATTACCTGCTCCATCTGTAACAATCCCATATCCAAAATCTAAACAACAGATAACACATGTCTGGATACTTACTATCTTTAATAATTCACAAGTACACAGGCTCATGAATCCACCATGTGAAGGTCAGCTAATGAGTTAGTTCTTTGTTTCTTGGGCACTAGTGAATTTGTACACTACTGTACGGTCAAGTAGATTTCCTTATATGAATCATTCAAGTCACCATACAGGGGTTATACATGGTCCAAATCCAAACTAAATCCTTGTTATTTGGTGGAAACACAGGTGTGTATACACTGATATTTCTGAATTGTGGAGTAGGCTTGGGTTTACTTATAACTCATCAATTGATTTAGTGAGATTAAACAGATGATATATTACCATCTATACTCGTGTATAATCTGATACCAACTGCAAACTGCATAGACCCAGATCTGCCATCGCATAATGCGCTGGCAGATCTGGGTCTATGCACTTTGTTAGGACTAATCAGCAGAACAAACAACATAGACCCTGATCTGCCGGCGCATTATGCGACAGCAGATCAGGGTCTATGTTGTTTGCATTTGGGCCTGGATTATACGCGAGTATATACGGTACAAGTAACTATTATTATTTGTTTTTGTTGATGTACAAAAAATCCATGTCAATAGCCTGTTTACAGGGTTCTTCTTTTGCCTTAGCTACCGTAAGTACTGTACTTGATCGATGAGGCAAAAGAAGAATACTACATGTATAAATATAAGAGTACCAAGACATTGTGGAAGCATCTTAAAGAACTGAACCCATCCAAGAATAGTTGTTCCACTAAACTTAAGCAAAATGATGACATAACATCATCTCTACAAGACATTGTTGAAATGTTCAATACATGTAATTTCTTCACATGCCTCTCCAGTGGACTGTATTCATCAGTCTAACACCTCAAATGACTGTATTCAGAACAAGACTATCACCCTAATTGACTGTATTCAAAACCAGTCTACCATAACACCACAACTGACCTTGGTGCCCTTTTTATCATATACAGAGGAGCCTCGTTAATCCGGACACCTTCGTTCCCAGTGAATATTTCCGGATTAATGAGTTTTCTGGATAATTGAATTATGCACATTTTTATTTTACGATGTCATCATACCGTATACATGTACTGTACATGTACATGTATTTGCTAGCTGTAAATGTAATGTGTATGCAATAATGGTTGAAATAAATTAATGAATACATCTACTGAATTGTGTTTATTTCACTTTATTATAACATGCACTTGTACATACACTTACAGTCAATATAAGTTTAAACAATTAACACATCACACTATGTACATGTACATGTATGTACTGTACACACATTTATTATGTCAATTTCCTAAAGAAATCTGTGACCTTTGTTTGCCTGCTGGCCGGTATCTCTACTCATCTATGCTTGCTTGATGGTGTCGCCATAATAATATAAAAAGTACAACGAATACAAACTGATATCTCGCAGTTAAATGCGTTATGGTAAACTAATAAAAATGCAGTCATTTTTATAAGTCGTATTTTACAACTGTTATAGCTGCTAATGAGCCGATAATTGACGTCCCCCTTTATTCTGAAATGAAGCCCTATACTGTCCACAGCTCAAGTCAATCAACATTATTTATTCAGCCATCAACAAACTGTGATTGTTACATACAATTGGTAAACAGCAAAGAGACTTAATGACACTTAATTTATTAACCATATGTTACATCAAAAAGTGGACGATTTGATCCCAGTGTGTTTATTTAATTATTAACACCCCCATCGGCGACTAGCTAAAACTGACATTGTTTATACAATTGCTGGTTACAATACGGTCACGCTACTTTAAGTTTTTACCTCCACACATGATCATGTGATCAATTTATAACTTTAACGTGCCTCTAGAATTTGACCAATCAGAGACTGATACATTGACACACCTCCATATTTGCGTAGGTGAATCGGTGTTATCCAACTGACTGCATTTTCATATATGATTTTTTCCTGATTATCGAGGCAAGTTTTATAGTAATTTTACACTTTGGTCCCCGATTTTGATTTCCAGATCCGGAACACGGAATTCTTGATTAACGGAGCAAATTAACGTTTAGGAAATCCATTCCCGTTGAATTCTGTCTGGATAGCGTGATTTCCGGATTAATGGAGTCCGGATTAATGAGGCTCCTCTGTATACCCAATAACAAATATTTTTATCAGTACTTAAGGTTAGTGAAGCTGAGGTTTTTGATACACTCAAAAGGTTTTAATAAATCCTTGGACTGGATGGCACTGGTCCACACATTCTTAAATTTGCTGCACCAGTAATAACAAGAAGTCATTAATGCATATTATAAACTGAAGTATAATGACTGATAACTTTCCAGATACCTTGGAATGTGCAAAGGTTACACCTATCTTTAAAAAAGAAGAAATGGAGGATCCTGTGAACTACAGACCAATATCCATTCTACCTATATTATCAAAATTATTTTAAATGCAAGTAGCTAAACAGGGATATCATCTTTTTTAAAACTTACTTTCTATTTCATAATGCACAATCAGAATTTAGTAAATATCACTCATGCCAGAAAAAACTCACATAATTATCAGGTCTTCGGCTACTAGAAATGAATAATGGTTATTTGACTGTGATTATTTTCTTTACTTCAAGAAAGCCTTTGTTCTACTTGATCACAGAATTCTGCTGCAAAAGTTGAACTGTTATAGGTTTGATAATTCTTCCGTAAAATGGTGTAGATCATAAATAAATTAAAGGTCTCAACAAATGACCATTGGCAATATGAGCTCACAAACTTGCACTATTCATTCTGGGGTACCTCAAAGGTTATTTTAGGCCCTCTCCTCTTTCTTATTTATGTAAATGATCTTCCATTAAGTAATGAATTCACACATAATTGTTCACAGATGACACAACCTTGTATACATATAGCTTTTATACTGAAAACAAGATCAGACTCAGATCTTATTAGAATTCAAAGTTGGGCACAACAAAATAAAGATACAAAAAATGTACGATTTGGGAGACATCACAAAAACTACACTGTACATAAATTTTGGAACCCAAAATTATTTCTTACAATAAATAATCATCAGTTGGAAAATGTCAAAGATGAAAAGCTTTAAGGTGTATCTAAAAATAATAACAAACAAGATGACTGTATCAACAATACTGGTAAAGCACTATCTTCCAAACTGCCCTACTCAGCAGAATCAAGAAATATTTACCATGAGAAACTCGCATTCTATACTACAATGCATATATTCTTCCAACAATGGATTAATGTTGAGCTGTATGGGGAAACTGACAAAATCTCAGCTTGACAGAATTTATAAACTTCAGAGATGGGCAGTACAGGTTATTTTAGATGCATCTATTGATTATTCATCAAAAGCATTGTTTACAGAACTAAAATAGCATACAATATATGAAAGGATTGATTTTACCAGAGTATCTTCAGGATTTATTCAGGCTTATTCAACACTTTAACAGTTATGATCAACACCACATGGAAACCTTCAACCACCAAAAGCAACAACAGAGCAATTTAATAAAAGCTTCCAATAATCTACTATAGTTCTGTGGAATATACTTATACTGTATGTAAAATAATCAGAAAATATTAGTACTTAAGAGATATTATGAGCATGTATGTGTTACTAATATGTCATAATAAAATTTAGTATTTATAATACGAAATACATGTTAAACTAAAGAGTAATAACAGTCTACTATTATCTTTTGTATAAAGCAGACATGACCAAACTGCACACAGACAGACAAACCTTTGCAAATCTTAGGTAACTTTGGAACTTGGGGTAAAATGTGACAAACAGGCAAAAATCATCTGTCCAATAAAGTATTAAAAAAAAAAGGAGTCTAAATTTCACCCATTTGCTCATGCACAAGCCTAATAGCCAATCCAAAACAACTTTTCTTACATACCTATGCACCATTGATATGAAAGTCTCTATGAATCAGACGTGCTTGGATTCAACGGAAAACTTTCTATTCTACCCCCATCTTAAGTGAAAATGAAAATAATTTCCTGGCCATAATTAGTTAAGATGGAACCTTTCTCTGCAGTTGTCCTGAATAAAAATCCCACATCACTGGCACTTTTATATCGGTTGAATAATAAAAAAGTAACCCCTGAAAAACAGGTAAAAAATATGTTCATACAGAGTTTAGTCTTAGGCCAAAAAAAATAATGTGTGTTTCCGGTCAGCCAACCGTCCCTGTTTTACTAGCACTTTTTTCCAGCTGTTGCTAAAAAAAAAAAATTGATTTGTGCATCTAAATGAGCCAGTTTTTGTTTTGAAGCACTTGAAATATTATTTGATTTATATTTGATGTTTAAAAAAAAAAAAAAACCTGCCTACCCTAATTTTAAAACCAGTGCAATAGGAAACACATTTTTGGGGGGCCTTATCTAATTCCAGAACCATTCTTGGCACCATGATTATAGCACATTAGTAACAATAGGAAACACATTTTTGGGGGGCCTTATCTAATTCCAGAACCATTCTTGGCACCATGATTATAGCACATTAGTAAATTAGTGACAAATGACAGTCCTAATAAATAATTAAATAGGGCTGATGATATTAATATATATCTACCAGTACTTAGTTTACACCTCATTATGAGTCAGTACTTGTTACATGAGATTAACCTCCAGGCTAACTAACATCAACCTACACTATTATGTAATGATCCTAATACCTGGATTTCATATTACTAGTACTTAACCTACTGCTTACAATGCCACACACCTCTTTCCTGCCATATGCTGCGGAATATGACAGTAAGAGAGTTCCTTTCAAGGTTATGCAATACACTGAAACTGGAAAGTGAATCTAGGTATCGAAAGTAGTACAGTAACACATGTAAAAATTAGAGTACTAAAAAAGAAATTGTTTTTTTTATTGTTTTAATTTTTAGATTTTGCCATTCTTAAAAATGTTGGTGCTGACATTTTTAATTTACAGAAAATGACTTCAGCATGATAGCCAAAATTCTGTAAACTCAAAACAGAGAAAATTAAATATGTTTTTGTCTGCCCCAGTAATTCACAATAAATAAATATTTCTTAACAGCTTGAGTAATTAGCTATTTCTGAATTTCATATATCTATTAACTTCCTGATTTTATTCATGTCATTATCAAGTCACCATCTTAAGCATACCTGTTTCCATAACTCTAACATAACTCAGACAACAGATTATCCAAGCTTATTTTGAAGGCTTTTTCAGAGTTCATGAAGTTTCAAGTCTATCACTGACATCATTGCAGGGTGTTTGTTTTCTGTGTACAATGTAGTTTGACGGAGAGCATGTGTGCTGTTTTCTGACCAGTTTAAGTAATGAAGATGAAAAGCCATATGGTAGCTCACACCTGGAGGTGCTGACAATTAGGCTGGCCCATGGTGGCCTCAAGGTCAACCTAACTTCCAAGTGTGTAAACAAAACAGGTTCAAGACTGGTCCATGACCAGCCCTTGACTGACCCTGGGCCGAGCTTAACTACTAGTGTGAAAAGGGCATTGGCTGTTCTCCAAAACTATCAAACAATTTTATTTGATCAAAAATGTCAACAATTATGCATATATCACTGATAAAATTGTGAATTTTTAAATGCAGAATGATATAAAAAAAAATGTGGTGAAAAGTGTAAATCAGATCCAGAAAAGTTAAGAGTACATCAAAGATCCTTGGATGAAAATGATTTAAGCATTATGTTGCAAGCTAAGAGAAACTAAACAATATGTGTCAAAAGCACTAAATCTACATACAATAAAAACACAGAATTGGAAGCTTATCTCTAAAACAATCATCAAATCCACTAGTGACACATAAACAGTTTTTTTTTTTTTTTTTTAAACCCATTTTCAAATAATTAAATGAGCTTGGCAATTTTCTACATGAAGAGGTTGAAGATTTTATTCATTACATTGATAATACAGTATATACTCGTTTATACATGTAAGTTGGGTCCAACTGCAAACAACATAGACCCTGATCTGCCATCCCATAATGTGCCACCAGATCAGTGTCTATGTCGTTTGTTCTACTGATTACTGCTAACAAACTGCACAGACCCAGATCTGCCAGCACATTATGATGGAAGATCTTGGTCTATGCAATTTGCAGCTGGATTTGACTTATACATGTTTATATATGGTAATTTAGTCTATCTTGATAAAGTATTCAAAGAATTAAATGTCAATATATCAACTGAGGAAAATATAAATGCTATTCCAAAGTTAAATCAGAACAAACAGTGAGGGAATGATGATTTAATCAATGAATATTGTAAATACAGAAATTATATTTTATTGCCGCATCTAGTGACAATATTTTTTTTTCTTTCCAAAAGCCATTTTCCTAATACTCTGAGAGGTGTTCTTATTCCTATTTTTGAAGAAGGGAGAGTGAGAAGATCCAAATAATTATAATTCAGTGAAGTCAGAGTTGCTGACACTCCACTAGGAAATGCCCTTTCAAAACTAAACGAGACTGAAATGAAAAAAATGAGAGCTCTCTTTAACACAGCCTACACCCTAGCCCGTTATAGAATACCATTTTCTGATATGGAGAAGAACGGTGTTGAACTTGGCATGAATTATAAGAACAGATTCAGGGCAAGAGAATTTGTTCAATGAACTTAATCAAGACTTCTTTAAGAAATTCCTTAAACCAAAAGAGTTTACAAATGCTAATGAACATTTCCGCAAATGGACCTGAGCTTGAGGACTTTAAGCCAGTCACAGCTATCAACTGTTGGCTTAGTGCTGCTGCAGGTGGCAGACATATACATGGACATTTTTTCAAATCCATCAGCTAAAACATATATACATGAACCTGAAGAAGCCAAATGTATAACAAACCAAAAAATTTTGAAAAATTAAATTCTTTTAATAAATAATTATGTTGTATATTATTTAGTTTGCTTTTTCTATGGATTAAGTACATTCATCTCATAAAATCTCGGCAAGTGATTACCATTTTGGGACCAGTGAAAAGTAAGGTGGGACTAGTGAAGAATAAGGTGGGACAAGTGAAAAGTAAGGTGGGACAAGTGAATTTTCTGAAACCACTTGTCCTGGACTAGTGATAAAAAAAAATTTGCTCAGCCCTGATTGTCACAAGATAAGTATATGTAATTTTATTTTACCTTTTATTTATCAAATATCAATTTTTCTTCTTCTGTTCGCTGATTATATCAATTTTTAGTTAAACCTAAGAAAGAATTACAATAAATGCTTCATCCACTTTACAAGTATTGTAAAAAATGGGAATTAACTGTAAATACTGAAGAAAAAAAAACTGACAAAGATTATAATATTTCTAAAGAGTTGTAAATTCCAAGATGAAGCCCAGAGCTACTCTGGTCATTTCATCACGCTGCTGAACAGTATACTTATCTTGGTATAACTTTCTTTAGAAACAGTACACGTATATTTTCCATAGCCCTCCAAATCTTTTCAGTCAAAGGTATACAATTTTGAACATTCTTGTTTTAATCTTCAAAAGTTGTCTTCTTAAATTTAATGAAAAAGCTTTTGTACTTAAATATGCATCTGAAGTTTGGGGTTTCACAAATCAAATTCTATAGAAAGGGTTCATGGAAAGTTTTTGAAATATCTTTTTAATGTGAAAATCTCAGCTCCAAATGAAGCTGTTTATAGTAAGTTAGGTAGGCTCCTTCACTTCTTTGCAATCAATTAGTTACAAGAATTATGAAATATTGGTTCCACATTTTGAATTTAGATATAATATTTTAATATACTGATGTACATGTATGTACTATACTTTTTAATGCTGCAAATAGATCAAATGGGTTTCCTTTAGAAAAAAAATGTTTTGTCAGCAGGGCTTTGCTGATGTGTGGATGTTTCCTTATTCTGTAAAAACTGATGATTTTTTACCTATTTTCAAAGCTAGGAGTACAAGATAACTACTTATCTGAATGGAATACGTTACAGTTTACTTCTCCAAATTATTATTTTATAAAAATGTTAAATCATCTGTTCCTTTTGAACAATATCTTGATACACTTTACAACTATAAACACAGATTTGCTATTATTAGACTGTACTGCATCACATCAACTGAGAACTGAAACATGTAGATATAGTGATAATAGAATTGAATGAAAAATCAAAGATACTTCTTAGTATGTGGCAAAGGAGACACTGAAGATCAACTGTAAAAGTTTATGACGATCTAAGAAAGAAACTGATACAAAAATATTATTCAAGTAGAACATACATGTATAAATGTATAGAATTATTTATCTCATCAAAAATAAAATAACCTGTAACCTTAGAAACTATAAATATGAAGCTTTTAAATGGAGAGCAGTGACTGAACATTTAATTTTATATATCTATCTATCTGTATGTTGGTTTTTCTATTAATCACTCTGCTGATACAAATAATCATTCACACTTATTACATCCTCTGAATAGCCTGTACTTATTGTTATTCTGATTTTTTCCAGTGAATATTTGTTATTTAAAGATTTCTGTGTCATTTTGCACAACTGAACTTTTTGAACAAAATTTTTTGATACATTTAAACCAATTACTTGTTTTATTCCATAACCAAGTACAGTATATACTCGCATGTAAGCCTATTCGCGTATAAGCCAACCCCCCAAACTGAATAGGTAAAAACATTAAAAAGCGCATGACCCGCACATAAGCCGACCCATAAAACTTCATCAGTTTTTGTCTAACCTGAACACCCAGGTCCTCCTGTACCAAATATTTCCTTCCTAATGGCTTCTGTCTAACCTGAACCCCCAGGTCCTCCTGTACCAAAGGTTTCCTGGCTAATGGCAATATACACCAGTAATCAACAAGAAAACTTAAATTTTTTTAAATTATCGGAGGTATCTGGATGTGGAGGAAATTTTGGGATGTGCAAATAGGCATCCTGAAGGTCGATGGAGACCACGTAACTTTCCATGATTTTGAGCTTTTTACCCAAAAATTGATAGTGTGTTTCCTTATACTAAGTGCAAGCCATTCAAACTTTTGTGGTAACTGTTGATGGTGGACAGCTCAAGTTATTATACACAAACAAAATTAGTAACGGACAGACAGATGGATGCTCCACCTTATGGCAAGCATATAAAAACCTACATGGCAGAAGTAAGCATAAATCAAGCAGCTGTTACCCCAGTACTAAATTGATCCATCAGACTTACTTTGCTGTTATTGCACTCCAAATCCTATATCACAGATCTTTGTGACACAGGGATAGCTTCAATATTGTTATTACATGACATGTCTGTCTCTGTTGTGCAGTAAGAACAATAAATAACACAGCATGTGTTAGTTATTACATAAGTTTGAAACCATAATACAAACAGTACAATTTGTTATCACTGTGTAGTTCTCATGAAGACAGCTGATCCAGAATCAATAGATGCCTCTAAAATGCACAATCCATATAGACCCATATACAAGCATTGATTACCAAAATGATAAAGTGCTAGATTTCATCTCAATTTCGACAATACTTGCTTATTTTTACTAGACATTCATGATCATTTGTATTAACAATAATGAACTTGTGCTATGGCATAGATTGATAACAGCTTGAAAGAGCCAGCTGCTGATTTTCTGTATGGAATTTGACTACACACAGAATGTATAGAGAAAGTAAATACTATATATAAGGAATATAATGGAAACAAGATGGGTCATATGGTCAATATATCATATTGATCACATGCCACAAAGAAACTACTGATGCTCTAAATATGGCTAATACTATAAGGACACAAATACTCATCAAAAACAAGTATAATTTTTTTTACAATGTCACTGATGTGTGTGTGTATGTGTGTGTGTGTGTGTGTGAACTTTAATGCTCATCATCCTCAAAACACAATCTTTTAATAGCATTAAACTGAGTTTTATTTTCATAAATCCATGAGAAGTCCATGCTTCATGATACTCCAGTCCCCACTTTTAAAAAACTTTTTAAAAAAAGGCCTGGTTTGATAAGGATTGGTCCTTGATCTAGCCATAGTTTTGGGGACTAGCAAAAACTCAAAAGAGGACTTAAAGTAGCTTTTAAAACCAACACAGCCACCAAAACATTTATATAACGTTCAAGCCCTACTCTAGGCTTTAAAGTCAGCAGTAGCAATTTTTTACCATGAGTAATCAGAATCTTGAATGTCCTTTCTTACTGTGCAACAACACTGTATGCATTTCAACACTATCCGAGCTCCAACATGGAAAAGCATTTTAACCTTTAGAAGTCATGTAGTTTGGTCTTTAACTTCTAATTAATACCACCATAGTTTTCAGAGATGATATTACCACAGTTGAAACCAGTGTAGTATAATACATCAGGGGTGGTATTCAGTGTTGGTAAACTTAAGCCAACAGTTACAATAATCCTTTCAATAATAATAATACAAGTAACAATAATAGTAATGCTTTATTTATAGGAGGTAACTCAATCAGTACAAAACTTGTCTCCCCTGAGGCCTTCTCTACAATCTGCTCATGTATAATACTGTATATAGTAGTAGGACTCTAGGTCTTAAAATATGTAACAGAAAGAAAGTGAAACCAATAAAATGACGTAAAACAACAAGCAATTTATTTCCAGACAATTAAAGTGAAAATTCAAAAGAGACTTACAATTTGCGAGTTAAATTCCAAATAATCCTAAATGTCCTGACCACAAGTCCAAAATAACAGAATGTTCCGAATGAATTCCAATAGCCTTGAATGTACTGATGTACCACAAAGATGTAACCCAGAATATATTTAAGTTCACATAAATCCCAAAATCATGTATTAATCCAAAAGTCAATGAGCACTTTAGTAATTCCAATGAATATTTTAAATGAATAATTCCTCTCAAATTATATCTGATTTCAACAACACAACTGTAATTACAAAAACAGATTACTTACAGAGCGATCTTAAGAACTGGAATTCTAGAACAGGAATTAATTTGTTACAAAAATCTGTATATAAATACACATCCCTACATGATCTATGTCACATCAGAATATGAGTAATTCTAATGGAAAAATACTGGCCTACCTGACACTTGTCACAACTTACAAGCATGGACAAAAGTTAAGTATGTATTTTCAAATAACCATACAACTTACAATCATAAACAAAAGTTAAGTATGTAAATATCATACATAACACCTCCCCTCTTAAAGAAAAAAAATGATTTATGCAATAAAGCTTTCTTTTAAATATGCATCTGATACTATAATAATCAAAATTACATATGGAAATGTCTTCTGAATGACACTCACAAAATAAAACAATATGGAACTTCTATACACAGGAGAGTGCATCTGCAATTACATTATCTTTTCCCCTGATGTGTCTAATGTAGGTATTCTTGCAGCATTAATCTCCATCTCAACAATGTCTGATTTGTATCTTTCATTTGTTAATGAAAGTAAAGGTATTGTGATCACAGGATACAATAACTGGAGGTATAGTCGAGGTAACAAACCACTTCAAAATGTTGTATAGCCAATATCATAGCTAAACATTCCTTCTCAATTGTGGAATAATTTGTTTATTTTACTTTTTTTAGAAAAATAGCACACAGGATGACTCACACCATTTTTGTCTTCTTGAATCAATACTCCACCAGCCCCTACATCACTTGCATCAACAGACATTATAAATAATTGGCTGAAATTCAGTGCTGAAAAAACTGGTGCAATCTTAAGCACGGCCTTTAATTTATCAAAGGATTCCTGACACTGGTCAGACCAATGAAACTTGGATTTCTTACTCAACAAATTTGTCAATGGCTTGGCAATTCTGGAAAAATTTGGACAAATTTCCGATAATATCCAGCCATACCTAAAAATCGCATCAGTTGTTTTTTTACAAACAGGCACAGGGAATTCAGAGATAGCCTTGACCTTAGCTTCTACAGGTTTAACTTGACCTTGTCCCACAATATGTCCTAAAAATGTCACACAAGCATAGCAAAACTCAAAACTTTGCTTAAATTAATCATCAGATTTGCATCATTGAGTCGATTGAAGAATTTCTGAATGGTTTCCAAGTGATTTTTCCAAGTGTCGCTGTAGATGATGACATCATCGATGTACACGTTACAGTTATCTAGACCAGATGTTATCATGTTCTTAAGACACTGGAATGTTCCTGGAGAATTTTTCCTATCAAAAGATATGACTTTATATTGATAAAGTCCATTTAGAGTTACAAATGCTGAAATTTCTTTTGCTCTTTATATGAGTGTAATTTGCCTGAATCGTTTTAAAAGGTCAAACTTGGTGACATTTTTTGATTTCTTATTTTATCAATACAATGATCCATTCATGGCATTGGAAATTAATCCGTTTTGGTGACACTGTTGACTTTTCTACAGTCAGTACACATGCAGAATGTATTATCTGGCTTAGGCACAAAAATACATGGTGAGCTCCAGTTACTTTTACTTGGTTCTATAAAATCATTCTCCAGTAAATATTGAATTTCTTTTTGTAAATATTTTTGTTTGAGAGGATTCATCCTGTAAGGATGCTGTTTCACAGATATAGAATCTACAATATCAACATCATGATAGATTTTATTTGTTCATGTAGGAACATCAGAAAACAAGTGCTCATACTCATGTAATAGCTGTTTTCGTTCATTTCTTTCCTTTGTTGTAGATGTGACAATTTCGGGTCCAGATTGTTTAGTATTTCTGAATTCCTAAGTCTGATTAAACCAGAGTCACTACGGTCAGATTGCATTCCATTGTTTTCATCCTCACTGATTGAATAATTAACCGGGTTATCTCTGTCAAAATACTCCTTTAACATTTTTATGTGACAAAGTTGTTTCTGTTTCTGCATCCCAGGAATATTAATGATATAATTTAAGTATTTTACTTTCTTTTCAATGGTATAAGGACCATAAAATTTAACCAGAAGGGGATTTTTGAGGTATGGACAAAAGAGCCAGAACTTTCTCACCAGGCTGAAAACTCCTTTCCTGTGTATTTTTGTCATACATTAATTTTATTTTTGACTGAGTAGAGTGAAGATTAGTTCTTGCTACTTCACAAGCCTTCGACAACTTATATTTGAAATCAGAGATATAGTCAAGAAGATTAATCTCTGAATCTTCACTTGAAAGAAGTTTCTCTTTCAATAACTTCAATAGTCCACTGACAGTATGTCCAAAAACCAGTTCAAATGGACTAAAACCCAACGACTCTTGAACTAATTCCCTAACAGCAAACAACAACAAATGAACACCCTAATCCCAATCCTTTCCTGTATCAAAGCAATATGACCCAATCATATTCTTCGAAGTCTAATGAAATCTTTCCAAACCTCCTTGACTTTCAGGGTGATAAGCAGAAGATTTAAACTGTTGGATGCCTAATTCATGCATAACTTGTTGGAAAATTCCAGACATAAAATTAGACCCTAGATCAGACTGGGCAGATTTAGGAAGGCCAACAAGTTTAAAACATTTAACCAAAGCTTTTACAATGGTTTAAGTTTTTATATTTCTCAAAGGAATTGCCTCTGGAAATCTTGCAGATGCACACATTATGGTCAACAAGTACTGGTTGCCTGACTTAGTCTTAGGTAAGGGACCGACACAGTCTACCATTATCTGATAAATGGTTCTTCAAATGCAGGAATAGGTTGCAGATGAGCCTTAGGTATCTTCTGATTGGGTTTTCCTACCATTTGACAAGTGTGACAAGATCTACAGTATTTAGAAACATCACTTTTAAGTTTCAGCCAATAAAACTGATTCAAGATCATGTGATAAGTCTTACTGACTCCTAAATGACCAGCCAAGGGAGTTTCATTGGCTAGACTAAGAATTTCCTGTCGATATGACCTCAGAACAACAATTTGACAGCTCATTGACCACTCATCACCAGCGGGTACCTCAGGTGGCTTCAATTTCTCATAAGGACCCCATTTTTCACAAAGTAACAATCTGGGACTTGTATGGCTTCAGTTTCACTAACAGCACTCTGAAACAAACAGTAGGTCTCTGGATCTTGTTCCTGTTCGACAATGAGTGATTGTCTTTTGGCACCCTGATTAGAATAGAGAGAATGAGTTGTAAAAAATAGGATCACTGTGATCAATACCTTTTGACTGATCAATATCAGGAGAGAAAGTGACCTCATCAAAAGACTGACCAATAAATGTGTTAGCTAAAGGAATAATTTCCTGATCAACATCATTCTCAAGAGTTCTTTTTACCATAGCTCTGGTACTTGCACAAGGAGGATACAAATCAATTTAAAAGATAACACTCATGATAGAGCTAATGTGTAGGCTTAGTTATATCAATTCCAATGTAACAATACTGTAGAAATTCTTATACAGAACAGGAACATATAATAACTGAGCAATAATTTAGTATCAAAGAGAACCACTAGTATGAATTTACTGCAGTAATTAATATGAACTTCATGTAAATGTTCATAATTGTGGTGATGTAATTAGCAAATAATAATTAAATAATTAAGTAATAGGCATGCCCACTTGAAAGTGCAAAGGGACACATAAACTTGACCCAGACCATTCTCATAAATTTGGAGAAAGCACTGCTTGGCCTTACAGACAGGTGACCTGAAAACCTTTATATCTCAAAAATAAACATTAACTTGTGGCAATTAAGAGTCAGATGAACAGGTGAACTAAGTAGAAACGGAGAACAATGTGATGTAATTAGGCTTCTTAAGAAGCACTTCAACAATAAAGTTTTTCTTGCAGCTGCTGCCAAGTTCACAACACTGTTTAAAAGTTTTTGATTTCAATTAACGTTGAGGTGATGAAAAAATAAGTAAAGACATGAAATTACAGACAAGACAAGCAAGGCTAATACTATGTGATATATGACCTAATGTCAGCATGTTCCAACATGTGAATATAATGGCCACTGGAGCTTAAAATCATCTGCTAATGACCTTACGGTGCACTCAGTTACACGAAACACCCAAATAATTTGTGTTAATTAAAATTCGTTTTTCATATTGAAGATCTCTGTGTGTTCTAATTTCTTGTTTTTGGTCACCTCAAGTGGCTACAGGTTTTGTGTTAATTAAAAAAAATTCTTCTTTGTAAAGGATCTACCAAAAGTTATGTGTGTGTTCAAATTTCTTGTTTCTTGGTCACCTCAATTGGCTAGGCTCTGTTAATTTAATTTTTCTATGTGAAAAGAAACTACCAGACCAAGAGTTTTAAATTGCATATGTTTATCTGTTGTTCAATATATTGTAGACTTTATCTGTTATTGTTTTATCAACATATTCGAAAGTTGTGTTTACTGTTTAAATATATCGCCTACATACACTCTTGGGAATGATAAATATACCTTCTCATTTTACTAAAATAAACATATGGGGAGTGTTCACGTACTGATACTCATTAGTGTTATGTTATTTTAATACCTATGTTATCCTGATCAATTATTTAAACTTGCATGTTTGTTTTTTGTTCATAAATTTACAAAAAAATAAAATAAAGCAAATAAATTTTGTTGACATTCAGAAGAAAATACAAATGCACATGTATTACACTTGCATGTTCGTGGGATGTAGCCTATTATAATTCATAAAGTATAATGTTTAACTGTGTCAAACTGCATTCATTTTTTCCATTGATTCAATATGTTGTACATTTTTTCCTACTTATTTAACATAATTTCCTCTTTTCATTAATTAAACTAAAAGACAACACCAAGACAAAAAACAGAATACATTTCATTAACTGACTAAAGTAAACACAAAAAGTAAACAAAAAATCTACATATTAAAATGTATACCTGTCCTATATTTAAATGTTCATGTGATGTATGATTCTTGAACATCTTTATAGTTCGAAAGTGTTTGCATTTTTTCTTCTTCATTAGATTATTTTTGTTTGTTCAATAATATATTGTACAATCTGTTGTTATATCGATCTACTTATACCAACTTTTATTACCATTATGAGGGGTACATCCATTTAGTATTTGGCGAGTAATAAATCTGGTAATTCAAAACAAAAGGTAATTACATCTATTTAGAACTAATCACTGAAAAAATTAGTAGAAAAAAAAAATAGACAAAAAAGTATTTTAACTTTTATTATTTTGGCTTTTAAAATACATAACAAAAAGGCTGGTGAAAGTATTTGGTTCTTAAAAAAACTATTAAACACCAAACTTAGATCAAGACACACATCCACTTGGTACCAGCTGGAAACAACATCAATACATATTGACTAATGTGAGAGCGATTTTGTATATTGGGTTAATCTAGTTTTAAAAAATCTGAACTACAGTTTCTTATACACTTTTTTGATATTTTCATCAGATACATGATACCCAAGGAACATACACTGTGTATATAAAGCAAATTTGGGTGTATTTGGGGTATATTTTTGCACACACCAATACACACAAATATACTTTTAATACCTATGATATGCAATATAAACAAGGTACTTGTTATTTGGGTAATATACAATGGTGATAAAAGAATAAGTTCCAAATACTGAAAAGTTTTATATCATTATACGCAATTTTAAAAAATTTAAAAAAAATTTTTTTACAGAGATTTTATTTGTATCAGTAGTACACATGAGCATTTTAAACAAAATAACGCACACCAAACTATTGTTATGCTATGCAAAGAAAATCTTAACCATCTATTGCGTCTACTTTTCTGATATTTTCGAGTAATATTTGATGCCGCCTAAAGAACATACTTTGTATATTATCCGTATCCAAAGTATATTTGGCGGTATTTGGGGGTATAGCTAACCCCGGTGCACTCGTCTTTCAGAATGGTAAACAATAACAGCAACACCCTTGCCCGTTTACCCGATACTTAAAAAGAAAATTTGTTTTAAAAATATATTAACCGATGATATGCAGTTACACATATAGGATATATTCCGCCTCGGAAATTGGTGATTGTCAGAGGAAACGGTCATTAAATAAAACAAAATGTCCAAATGAGGTACTGCATGAAACATATGATTTTACTATCGTAAGTTTATAGTACTTAGCCTTGAATGTAGAAGAACATATGCAACAAATCTCTGAAAAATATCTATAAAGAGTAATGAAATCTAACAATTAATCATACACGTACTCACCATCCGTCTCTGAAATGATTGCTAATGTAATGGATTGGTTCGCCGTTGTTCGAAAGTAGATTGTGGTTGATTTAAACTATATAAGACAACTAACCAGTCATTTTATACAGTTTCTGCCTTTCTTTCTTTCTTTCTTTCTTTATTTATTTGTTCCTCTCATTCTGGCATAACATTAAATTTCTTGTTTCATATATTTTGCGCCTTATATAATAACATAATATCGATAAAATGTGCTGACATATAACCAGTGGCGGAGCGAGGGTTCAAGGCGCCCAGGGGCACTGTTCTTTGGTGGCGCCCTTTCTTTGCCACAGACAACAGTTTTTATGTCAGTTGCCAACCTCCCCCTCCCCCCTTCTACGTATACATTTTTTTGAACAATTGTTCACGTTACACTAAAGTGAGGTGAAATAGTATGAAAATGTCAACTGCTAAAACAAAAACAAAAAAATACTGACAGCGCCCCCCCCCCCATCCTTTGTCGTATTAAATCTTGTATAGAAATAAGTAAATTAAAATTGATCCAAGACTTGTCAGCAGAGCTTGATATAGTAATTATCAATGAACTGTGAATCAAATAATTAAAAGGGAGTTTATCTGTATGCAAGATACAATATGCAAGAAATTTTATTTAAAGTCACACTAACTCTGTACAAGATATTTTATAGAAATAACATAAAACAAGTGGAACAATATCATAACAGACAGACATGCCATAAATTTACCTGCATATAAAACAGATCATAAGCATGTTGAAATAGTGCAATGTCACAATGTGTGGACATAATGGATAATATAGCGGATTTAAAAAAATATAATATAGGGAGAACAAATAAAATATTTCTTTTTTCTTGCCTTCATAACAATATTAAATATAATCCCACTTATGATGCACGTGTACCAGATGATGAGGATAAAACATTTGCAGGGCTCAACAGTTATATCAGGGACTGTATATAGCACATGTTAATCTCATGTTATATGAATAGGAAGCAAGCGCTTTTTCACAATTTACTTTTCCTTTCTTTGTTTGTTTTTTTTTTTTTTTTCTTTCTTTTTTTTTTTTTTCTTTCAATAAAATGAATTTACACCGTTGTAAAGATTTTCACATTATTTTGTTTGTTCACGAGAGAGAGAGAGAGAGAGAGAGAGAGAGAGAGAGAGAGAGAGAGAGAGAGAGAGAGAGAGATTTAAAATTCTAAAATATATTTAACATGCCTATGAAAACTATTATTATATTGAGAAAATGAATCGATAGTTATCGATACTTGCAACTTTCCATCCCTCCTTTTCTCTGAGTCTACCCTCATTTGAAAGGTGACACTATCTTTTAAAATTGCATGCTTTAACGAAAATGTAATGTAAAGTAATTTATTTATGCCAAACTATTCATCGCAAACTCTCGTTCATTTGTTAAATGTTATCGGGTCTTATTTGGTTCGGGTTTCTGATGAATATCTGTTTCGGTATTTAGCAAGATACCCATAATTCCTTGCAATATTATTTCCTGCCTAGCAACAAAACATCATGGCGGATCAAGAGGACAGGTCGGCTAATTTTATGTTGCGAATGTCTTATGAAACGTTAATGTGCACTGTTAAAGGGACCAATCATAGCTACTTGCATTTAATAGTTTGGATAAGACAACATATTTCATTTTAAAAGGAAAATACGCGCCCCAGTTTTATACAACATGTAGATTCCCCTTTGTTGATATCGAATACCAAGTTTATTTTTTTTTAAAGCTTTACATCTTTTTATTACTTGTGTGTACTGAACTAACAAAAAATCAGCACATTTATGAAGCCTAATTGCATGAAGTATGAACGCCAAAACAAGACATTGATCTCGTTTTCAAATAGAATAAACCACTGCTATTTCAATTGCTCACACAAGTTGCCCTTACCATTGAATGTAGTGCTCATAATATCCAATAGGCAAAGCTTTGGATAAACGAGTGCAGCATCAAACGTGTGAAGTGACTGAAATATATAGCATGTACTGACTGATTGTTTTTCAAAATTGAAGCAGAGAAATACACAAGAACAACAATAATGTGTGATGTTTTGGAAATGTTTTGTAAAGTGTCACATGAGCATTCATAACATGTGCAAAGGAAGTGTTTCTGCATTGTGTTAAATATAAATTTCTTTAATGAATATTGAACAAATATTTAATGTCAGGAATTTGTACAATAATTTTTATTTTGCTAAAGTACTCTACAGAGTAAATCATTAAAGAAGCTGGAGGTATACAACTAGAAACTAAGGTTTTCAGTTGAACCACTGATAGTGGCACTGTGCAGATGATAGGTGTTACCATAAGATGACACTTGATATGTGCATTGTGAATATTTAAGCTGTGAAGCTTAATGTCATATTTTTCTTTGATCTACATTAATGTTTTAAAATTTGCTGAATATACCATAATAGTTTATACATGACTGTTGTTCCATGTGCAATGCAATCAGTAGATAATTTCCGTCAGTCATAATCATGTATGTATAGAAAATGGTTATTTTTGGCTGTCGTGCAATCAAATAAAATGTGGAGGGAAGACTATACATTCCTTATAAAACATCCCTTGAAACCAAACTTATAAATAATTCACTAGCACTAGTATGTGTGCAATATCATTCTGTTTTTATACTATCCTTGCATATTATTATAATTTGTTTGAAGTAATTTATCTTATACACTGCAATTAAAGACAAAGATGCTGCAGAATTTTCATAAAAATATTAAAGTGATCTGTACAAATATGATAAAAACTGCATTATTGAGATTGTCATATTGAGACAATATGCAGATATCGAGTTTCAAAAAGCATGATTGCTCACAGGACAACCATACTAAAAAATCTGGTTGCCCAACAAAACATATGGTTGTCCAACCAATAGTCTTCAAGGGAATTTAATTACATGATTATTCAAAATTTAGCATTGGATATCTTGCAAATTATGTGAAAATGAGTACCAAAATATCAATTTTTCATTGTTATTTCATGTTCAGTGCCCATTTTATTGATTTTGTATCATATCAAACATCTTTGTTTTAAACCATTGCCATCAAAATCTGGCTGTCCAGCTGGGCTTGGACTTTGAGTTATTTGGTTGCCCAGTATCAATTTTAAGTTGTCCTGAGCGATTTTTCTAACCCTGAGATCTGTTTATATTATTTAGCTTTTACGATGTGTCTGTAATACAGTGAAAGTTATAATGACTAAAATCTTGGTAACCCAAGAGATACAAGTTTATAAATAAACAGCCACTTCATGTCACATTAGCAAAATGTACACGTATTCTGGGTTTTATTTTAGCCTTAAGTTGATAACACAACATAATGTCATACATAAAAAATGTAAACATTTAATACTGTTTTCAAATTAATGTGATGCATAGTGAAGTACATGATTTTACAACATACCATGAAGCAGTCTACACATACTTATGGTTCCCCAAAAACATTTTTTACAGGAAAAATATATTGCTTTGTAATAAAATTAGAGGAGATTGATAATTTACAGCTGAATTCAGTCACTTTGAAAGCAAATGACTGTCCTGTGGTTATGTTGATGTGTAAAAGTTTCTTGCATTTTCAGGAGCTATATTCAGCATAAACACCTCTGAAAAGTAAATGGAAAAAAAAATATGGATGTAAGAAGTTTAAAAAATATTTTAAAAAAGTCTAATCCAAGGCCAAACCTGTTGAATTCTGTGTACCGGGGTAATATCCCTTGGGGGGGTCTCACTGAAATGATACCCTTAGTAAGAAAACTAGTATGAGGAACATTGATTTCACAGTCATTAAGTCTTCCGACTTGTAACTGGTGGGTTGCAAGTTTAAACCCCAGTGCCAATGGGCTTTTTCAAGTACCTTTGAGCAAGGTACTTTGCCACAGCTCAGCTTGTTGGAACTGTTGTTTTGTGGCAAAAATAGCCAATAACAGCTAATGTTACTTGTTGAAAATAAAAAGCCATGTTAAAAAAAGATTATATTATTATTATTATTATTATTATTATTATTATTATTATCATTATTGTTGTTGTTGTTGTTATTGTGACAAATCCTGTGTTTGTTCAATGTAAATGAGCAACCATGATCTGTACTACAACTTGCCTGTATTTGAGAAGGCTTCTTCCTTAAGAGATTGAAAATATCATTAACTTTTTATGATTCTATGTTGTTTCTCTGTTTTCTGTCTTCTTTTTTCATTCCTAATAAACTGGAATTCAGGGTTTTAAAACTGACAGATTATATCCCTACCCCATCCCACTCCCCACATGAAAATCAGTATGTGGCCTCAAAAATGCTTTTCAAATTTTATTTTACACTTGATAATAGCTCCAGAAGGTAGGCAAGTAATCATTGCTCATTTGTGACAAACATACCCAATGTCAAGTGATACATGCTATGGCTGATGCAGCAATATAATGTTGCATGCAGAGATGGTGTCTAATTTTAAATTTTGTATAGCTAAGATATTTAAATTAATAAAATCCCTTTAGACCCTGATATTTATATATATCAGGGTCCAAAGGGATTTTATTAATTTAAATTTAAAAAATTCTTTCGACACTGGTATGTCAACACCACTAGGAAATCTTGCCCTAAATTCCTATTGAAAAACATGACCACCCAGTTAATTATCGTAAATCAAGAATCTATCTCCCCTCTTGAAAATTTGAATCTTGGGTGCAGTAGATATCTCAGCCTACTTTTTTTACACTATTGGAACTTGTACAATTTTGTCTTACTTATGTTAATCTGTGCATTTGAGTTCAAGTCAGTTGTTTTATTTTCTTTGAATTTGTGCAACTATTTTATATTTTCATAAACAGGTAGTATTACATTTTCTTTTCTTTTCCTGAAATCACTTAGAAGCTGTATAAACATCAATGGAAGTAAGACAACTTCAGCACAGGGGTTCTTTTTTTTTTTTTATGTCCTATTATCTGCCAGTGTTTACTTGCACATTGCATTTTGCATACAATTGAATTTGGATATTTATGGAACAAATTCCAGGTCGGTATTGAATTTTGTAAGAAAAAAAGTATTATGAGATAGGAATGGCTTTGACCTCTACTGTTTCTTGTATAGGCCACCATCTGTTCAGGAGGAGGAGGAGAAGGCAGCCTCTAGACCCCCATCTGGAAAGTCAGGGTCTAGGCCAATGTCGGCAAGATCAGGTATGTGAAATAGCACTCACCGATTGTATTTGAAATAGCACTCAACGGTTTCTTTTATCACTGATTTTTTACTCACCTGCATTAGAAGATAGTGAATCAGGGAACATTTCTCTGGCAGTGACATCAATATTCCATGTTAAGATATTATATTAGAATCATACAGGGAAGGTATATTATGGTACTGTTTGCAGGCAAAATGTATTCAGATATTTAGTGTTTATTACATTTTGTTTCTACAGTATTTGTTCTGTGATAATGCTTGATAATAAGCCCACTCCCACTTTTGCAGAATTTTGCCAAATATTTACTAAAGATATATTTGCCTGATTATAAACCCATTCCATGCATTTATTAGACTGACCCCCTGGGCTTATCAATGGAGGAATACTATGTATGATTGTCTTACTTTTGTGAGTAATAATTCCTTAATAAACAATAACTCATTAGCATTTTAGATTGATTGGCTTGTAAGACCTTTAAAATTTTTAATGAAATTGACAAAGATTCTATGCTCATTCAGGGGAAAGTAAGGATTATGTTTGTGGCCCATTAATTTGTTATTTACCTTTTCGTCAAGGTAGCACCGCACCACATTTGCTTAAGCTTAAAACAATGTAGTAAATGATTTCTATGCATGATTCATGGACCTTTACTTAGTGTGAAAAGTCTATGACTATTGGATCAGACAGAAATTTCCAAGCCAAGGTTTAAAATGATTGACTTATTGCTAAAGTCAGGCATATTATGTTTTGGCAATGTCCATCGTTCCATCCATCCATTAACATTTGCTTGTCCAACCCATAACTTTGTTACAGTTGGAGATATTTTCATAAGACTTAGCACAAATGTATATCATGACTACTGGTAGACAGTGTGTCACATATCATAGCCAGGCCCCCTGCTACAAGGTGGAGGTCACAGAAAGGGAAAATGTTATGCTGACTTGTATCCTTATCTGGAGTTTAACTTTTGAACCACTGAAGATATTTTAATTAAACTAACCAGTTGTATATCATGACTAGACAGTTAGTCACATACCATTTCCATGCCCCCAGCACCAAGGTCAGAGTAACAGCAAGGGAAAATATAAATCAATGCCTTTTTAAATCAATGATTATATTTTAATGAAACTTTAGCGTTTTATATATCTTGACTTGAAAGAGTCTCACATATTCACAGTCATATGTTCTGCCTCAGTGTCAAGGTCACAACAAGGGATAGATGTCAGTGCCCTGTTTCCTTATCCAGGCTGTCACTTTTTAATCCTTACAGATATTTTTATGAAACTTTTTCCAGGTCCACACCTTGTAATACAATAGTCAAGTCCGTAGCTCAAAGGTCAAGGTCATTAGTAGGGAAAAGGTCACAAGATGGGCATATCATGTGTCATTTGCAGTATTCATTTTGTCTAACTTTACAGTTCTCTCTGTGACTTTTGGACACTTAATTCACCTGTCAAGTTATCCCCCCTCTTTATTACATACATAATCTAATTCATGATTTTAGTGCATTTGTATGATTGATGCTTGAAAGCAGACATTTGACAGCATTAAGTATTAAAATGTAGGAGTCAATGCAAAATTGTGCCGACTTCATGTTTTACACAAATAGTGAGTTTTTACTTGATTGTGTCTTCCAATACAATACATTGTCATTTTGACGATCCATTTGTAATGTATTGATTCTGTTTTAAAGTAGAGGTATACTCATGTACAGATGACCGGTTTAAATAAGGTTTCAACACAACACTAAAATGAACAAAATTTAGTTTAACCTTTAAGTTGTCGACAGAAATTAATAACATACAGAAAGAAAACAAATAAGTGGTATATTTACTATTATTAAATGTGATTTTAATTAGGCAGGTAATTTTACAGTTGTTTAAAAAGAGCATGGATATCAGACTAACATATCACTTTGACACAAAAATTTGTCACTAAGCAATAGATTGAGGCAGAGTGTAAAGTTGTTTACTAAGATGATTCATTTTAAATTGATTTATTGGGTCACCTGTACCTGACAAAATTATAAACATATTCAGATCTGCATCTTGGTGCATAAAATAAGTTGCTGTCAGTTTATTTCAAGCAGAAAAACATGAATTCTGTTTCATTTTTTAAGGATGTTTACTTTTGCAAAATCAGTGTTGTACCAAACGGCTCGAAATGATCTGATCATTGTATTGTAATGTCATTGATAAGATGGCACTTATTACCCAAGTGTATCGTAATGATATTAACTTTGGGAGATATTTAAAATAAAATGACATGGTTGTGATTTCTGGCTCTTATTAAACAATGACAAAGAAAAATACTAATACAATTTAAATAATTGTAATAACAGTCCTGTGGAAAGAAAATTTATATGATACCTTGTGAAATCATTAGCAATTTGTGACCTACCATAAATCAGTTGTGTAGGCTTTTTGTTGCCGAAAACAGAGGCAGTCTCAATAATTGTGTCATATTGAAAAATTCCTCACCAATATACACTTTTTTATGTATTTGATTAGAAGAGCCTTTACTCTTCAACCTGTGCATTTGATGAATTTATAATTACTCATTCAAATACTATTTTATGGACAATTGGTGAGAAAGTACTCTTTCCCATATGTTTCTATGTAATGGCTCTTGCTTAGAGATAGAGGTTCATTAAAAGTAGTGTACCTTATATACTCACATATAAACCGTGTCCAAATGCAAACAACATAGACCCTGATCTTCCATCGCATAATGCGCCAGCAGATCAGGGTCTATGTTGTTTGTTCTACCGATTAGTCCTTACAAACTGCATAGACCCAGATCTGATGGCGTATTATGCGATGGCAGATCTGGGTCTAAGCAGTTTGCAGTTGGTTTTATTTGAGTATATACAGTAAGAAAATGCACACCAACCTTTAATTGTTTAACTGACTTGGGATTACTTAGACCCTTAGCTATGTAAAAATATAAATTGTTTAACTGACTTGGGATTACTTAGACCCTTAGCTACGTAAAAATATAAATTGTTTAACTGACTTGGGATTACTTAGACCCTTAGCTATGTAAAAATATAAATTGTTCAAAAAGTTAAATACACTGTACACTAATATTTCAGAAGCAATTATCCTTAAAAGCTGATACCCATTCAAAATATCTCTTCGAATTATGTTAAAAACTGGATGTAAGAAAGAGATAAACTATTGTAAAAACACTTCATCCAGGTTAAAAGTCCATTCAATTCTTTGTAAAATCCCATATTGCAATTGCAATGATGCATATTGTGAACATAACAAATTTGGTGACCCCCCCCCCCCCCTCTAACTTTGACATATTTTTTACAACAGACTAAATTTCTACTTATTTCAATATAAGCAATTTTTGGCTCAAAAACATTTGAGTAAACATCTACTTTAAAGAACATCTCTACTTTTGGATTCATAATTGACTCCAATTTTCAAAATTCATAGCCAGTATTTTGAATTACAGTGAAACATGTGTTACAAAATCTCTTTTTCAAAAGATGGTACCAGGTAGTCATTTTAACTTGCTCAAAGAGCCATAATTCTGAAAAAGTTTGCATTTAACTTTGCTAATATTTCATAGAGAAATCTTTCATCACTTAATCTTTATACAGGATCAAAGGCTGGATCCAGACCAACATCAACCAGACCAGGATCCAAACAAGCGAATCAGGAGGACCTTGCTGTTGATGGGAAGCCTACATCTCCAGCTGGGAGTGCCAGAGGGTCTGTGAAGGATGAAGGAAGTCGCCCTGCATCAGCAAAGAGCTCTCATCCAGGAACAGCTCAAGGTTCAAAACCAGGCTCAGCTTATGGCTCAAAACCAGGATCAGTGAAGATGTCAAGGCCAGGATCTGGTGTCAAGTCCCCCGAGCAAGCAATGGGTGAGGAACCTGGCTCCCCAGATGCCGATAGACCAGAGTCCAGGAAGTCTTTGGCCTCAAGGCCACAGAGTGCAGCTAGAGGTATCTCTGACAATGCTTTTCAAATATAAATCTTTACCTCAGCTCAACTACAAAGCAATACATTTTAGACAAGACTGATATCCTGACCATAGCTTGAATTATTTTTAATTTATTTTTATGTCCGAGTTAGCTTATAGTATGGCCCTGTGCCTGTCGTCCATCCATCCATCAACAATTGCTTGTTACCACTCTGGAGGATATATTTCTGATCTGATTTTGACCAACAGGGTTCGCACACTTCCTTGAAAATCGTGAAAGTTGATTTTGGCTTTTTAAATTCAAGACTTTGAAATCCTTGAAAACTGACATTTTAGTTTTTTAGTCCTTCAAAAGTCATTGAAAATCATTTTTGCTCACTCTGAAATCATTTTTGATTAATTTTTGTCATGCTATTCCTGGAATATTAGCATGATTGGTTCACTGATGATATTGCTCTGTTATGTTGCCAATCTCAGGAATGAGAATTTTCAGGAAATTCCCTGTTTTCAGGGATTTTTACTCCCAATTAATCATTGAATTTTGAAATGTGTCATTCTTATGCCTGTGATATCCATTGTGTAAGCTTTTTTTGTATCACTCATCCTTATGTATATGATTTTTGCTTTAACTGTCTATATTTGAGGTCCAGGAAAGTCCTGGATAAGTCCTTGAATTTCACTTAAATGGGAAATGTACGAACCCTGGATCAGACTTGGAATAAGAGCTTATATCATCAAGATCACAGATGAGTTCTGTAATTAAAGCAAGATCCATGCATTTTAATGAGGTGATCTTGCATCTGATTGCCTGTAGTTGTTACCACTGAGAAGGCCATATTTCTTATTTGATTTTGAGTTAAATAATGAGCAAGATCCATGCATTATAATGAAGTGATCTTGCATCTCATTAGGTTCACTTGTTACCACTCTGAAATCCAGATTTGGTCCAATTTAAATCAAACTTGGAATATGGGGTTAACTCATCATGATCTCAGATGAGTTTGATAATGAGCAAGAGCCATACATATTAATGAGGTGATCTCTTGCATCTGATTGGCTGAACTTATTATCACTCTAGTAAAATAGGTAAAATCCACATAATATAAAGGTTGGGAGATGGTCTACATAGGCTTATGTTCTTACAATACTACAGAAACCCACTTAGTGAAATGGTAAATTCTTAAGTTATATAAGCCAAGTGAGCAATATCAGGCTTACTTGTGCCTCTTGTTATGATATCTGGTTTTAAAAATATGTAATTTTTGTTTATGCAGTATAATTATCATATTTTGCAGTAAAAGCCATCTCATAGGACCACTATTTCACTTTTAGACCATATTGTGGAGTAAACCAGAATACTCATTTTATGATAATTTAAAGAAAAAGATAATAATTCTTTTCTCTTCTTTTTTGAGAAAAAAATGCAAGATATAACTAGCACGATTTTATTTGTCAGCAGTGGTGTCAACTCAATGTTAGTGTTTTTTTGGCAATCCCATATCTCTGAAAATATTCCAAAAAAGGCCAGACACTTCATTCTACGTAAACCTTGTTATCCATAAAAAAATTGAAATTTAGTGATCTCAAGATCCATTAAATGGAGGTCTTACTTTACATGCTGTATTAATTGAACACATACTTATCCATTTATTAACAAAGTTCGAATGGTGAATAAAATATATCTAGACATTAGATGACCTCATACAACCCATTTCTGCACATGCTCAGACCTCTAAATGTAAATGATTTATGTTGCTACTGCAAAGTATTTACTATTCTGCAAGCATATACAAACAGTTGACAGACATACTTGGATGTAAATATGATATGCAACATGTATGATAAGTAAGGTGTTTGTACCCATGCCATAACCTCTTGTATCTAGTGAATAATATCTCATTCATTACCGGTATATGCAGACATATACTGTATTTACCATATATCTTGGGGCAGGATAAAATAAACAAATTTTGTTCCTGTCCCATAACTTATGCTTAAACTTTCTGACCTAGATCATATGTCCCAAAACTTACAGAAATAAAACAAATTCAGACACTACATGTTACAATAAAGTCAATAAATAACATGCATATTTGATAATAAACTGAATGAAACTAACCTTGTTCTGTTCTCACTTACTAGTATTCCTTTTCTTTTGGCTGTTCATAAGCAATTTATGTATAAAAGACACAAATGTCTCCACTATCCAAACTCCACATGGTCCTGTAATGTAGCACATACATCCAGTGTGTATCGCATCTGTCAGGTAAAAACATTGATACATTGTTTGTTCATGTGAATATAGATGAATAAATCATATGTAGTTGTCCTCAAAGGTTTGCATATGCTATCAAACTGAAAATTGGATCAAAAATATTTCATGGTGTGAAATAACTACAAGTGTATTATATCCAGGTTAACAATATAACAATATTTTGCAAGTAAAAATCATTATTAGGAAATACATTCACTGTGAGTGCATTTGACAATATTTTTACTCAAATAGGTTACAAAAAGTATTGTTAAAGACAATTAATATTGTGCAAGCTATTGCACCCTGCTATTTACCCTTCAGACATCAATGCCTGTTTCTATCAATTATGATGTCAGGTGGCAAACAGTAAAAGCTTGGGAGGTGAATAAACACACCTGATAGAGAGTAATAAATCCATTGTTTCAACTTAGTCTATCAGATACAAAGATTTTTTAATTACAAAAAAAGTCAACCCCAGGAAGCTGACTTTTGATTCTTTTTATTGTGCAGATTTTTTTATATATATAAAGTAGGCTGACCCAGGGAATCCATCTTTGATTTCATTTTGAATGTGCAGATATTCCAGTATGCGCAGCAATTTTTTAAAATAAATTGAAACAATTGAACTGTTTTAAAGGAAACATTATCACACATTTTAACAAATAAAGTGAGTCCTCACATTCATTGTTACCATATAACTTGAACATAAAGGGTAATAAAAATAAAATAAACCACAGTGTAGCCATGATGGATAAGTTTGTAGTGTGATGTTCAGGTGGCAAAGAGGCTTTGTCTCTTGCATGGAAAGAAAATCCTTTGCCTAAAGTTTCACCTAAGAGGCCCATAGTTTGACAAAGAAAACATGATAGAGAGGAGGAGTGTGATGTCAAGGAAACCAGCTGCCAGAAAAGCATGAAACTGTGGATCCCACCCAGGAGAGAGATGATGCTTGTGAAAATGATGTTGTCAGACATTACAAGTAGTTTCACACTAAAGCAAAAACTGGAAGTAGCAAATTTCTCAAATTTACACAGGCATTGATATTGCTGTCCCAGCATCTCACAGAAGATTTGGAGGAGAAAATAAAATCATCTAATGAATTTGTGAAGACCAGAAGAGAAGAAGATGATTTTGCTGACAATATGATCATTAACATGGATGAAACTCCAGTGTTCTTTGGTCTCATTCCCAGATTGACTGTTGATAAGAGGGGAGTCAGAAGCTTGAGACTCTGCATGACTGGTGCAGATAATAAACATCAAACTTTAGTCCTTGCAGTTTCCACTGCAGGGAATGTATTGCCTCCAATGATAAGTTTTCATGACATGAGGGAGCTAAAGGATATTAAGGTACCAAAAGGATGGATCATATGTGTGCAGAAGAAGGGTTGGGTGAATGAAGAGGCGATGCTGCAGTGGATTAAAGAGATCTATCTTAAATACCGGTACACAGGCAAGGAGCAATCTCTTTTGGTGATGGATTCATTGGCACATATTATGCATGCTGCAAAGAAGGCTTTGAGAAGGGATAATGTGGTGCCAGCAGTTGTTCAAGGTGGATGCACCTCCAAGCTGCAGCCACCAGATGTTAGTATTAATAAATCAGTCAAGTCCAACATGAGGAAAAGCTGGTCAAACTTTATTCATGATGCAGCAGAGGGCCTTGCCAAGAAGAACAACAACACTTCTCATATTAAGAGTGCAGACAGACAAACACATCTGATAGAAAAATCATTTAAAGTGTGCAGTACTAACAGTAACTTGAATGGATGCATAAGAAATTCAGAATGTGTTGACAATGGCAGCAACAGCAAATAGAATAAGTTTGATGGGTTTAAGCCCAAGGATGTTTATTGGGCAATGAAGAATTTGGACAGCTTATAGGATCTCAGTTAAACATGGTATGTGTGTTTCTTCAGTGGGGTTTGGTTTATGTTTATTTATCATTGCTGTGTACAGAAAAGGTTTTGGGTTTCAGAATTAACATATTTATCTATCACTTTGTACCTTCTCTATCAAACTCAGTAGCTTTCATCCATAAATCTCTCTCTCATCAAATATTTTATGTAAATGCCTCATACTTCATCAACAAGACACTTTGTCAAAGCATAAATTAGAACAAAAAAAGTTGAACTCATTTTAATGTGCACAATTGATTCATGCTTACCTTTTCTTTGAAAGTTTGCAGTTAGGAAGAAAAGTTTAAACAACAAAACTGACATCATTTTTTTCTTGTTGTAAAATTAAAGTTCAAGCGCATTATTTGACATGCAAATTTTGAATGATTTTCTTTTCAAATTCGATCATTTATACCCTTTATTAATCATATTTACCAGCTAAGCATAGATATTATGATTTGAAAAAGGTGTCCCAAAATTTACAACTAAAACAAAAATTACTTTAAAAATTAATGTATGGTGTTCCGGCATATACAGAGACCCAGTGTATATGTAAATACAGTACATGCATTGTTATTATTATCCCTGTACTTTATGGAGAAAAGGCAGGGATTATATGATCTTGCCCATATGTGTAATATCACACAACATTTCCTACACCATTCAAGATACAGACTTCATGCCTTGGAATATAAAATTTGGGGATGGTCTGTAGATGTGGAAATCAGTTTTAGAACTTTGATGCAGCTCCTGCAGGTACAGGTTGTTGAACATAAAATTAAAATAATGACCAAATTATGAGACTAACACGTCTGAGAAATGGTGTGTGTGTGCGTAATCACTGATGCAAGTATCAACACATATCAGATGGGAGTTAAACAAGGGCATACAGTTGTGGTCCATGGGACATAACTTAGAAACAGTTGAGATCCCCACCATATAACTGTATGTACACTAATTGAGCATGTAAAGACAGATTCAGAATGCAATTAATATGGGCCCCTGGATCAATTCTTATCACCAGGAACTTGATCTTGTGACCACAGATTTTGGGATTGGATTGAACAAAGTGGGAGAACATGCGATTATGTTTTGCAAACTCTGTAATTATAATAATAATAATAATAATAATAATAATAATAATTATTATTATTATTATTATTATTATTATTATTATTAATATTATTATAGATATTAGTCATATTACTTTCCTTGTAAGCAATACACAGTATTCCCTTGCTTTAAAAACAAATGGGCATCTTTATCAATTATTTGATGTAATGAGACATTTGTTTTAAAAGAGTGCTCTATATAAACATGTCTTTTATGGTTATATATAATGTATTTTTACATCCTGGAATGCATAATATCAGGGTGCTTGTAACTGCTATGTTGCAGGTATGTCCAAACAACTATTTCAATTGGCTGCTTCAGGAATAGATGGAGTTGGATGGGCATCAATCTATAAATAAGTAGTTTGCATGAAAAGTGGGGCAACAATGGCCATGTACACTAATTGTCAAGATTCTGATGCATTTATGTTGGCTTGTTCCCACTGAAATGTTTTCAATTACAAATGTAATCACTGTTATTTCAGAAGGGTCAGCGGGAGGTGGAGATGATGATGCTGATGGTCTCCCAGAGCATGAGGAGGAGGGGGAGGGGGAGAGAGATGGGGCAGAGGATCCCTTCCCAGCTCTCTCTATAATGCCCAATATCAGTGACATAATGGTCCCCCAGCATGCTGGGATCCCCGCTGGTGGTGGGGGTGATGATGGGGATGGTGGTGAAGGAGGAGGGGACAGTGATGGAGGCAGTGGTGATGAGGAAGAGGAGGAGGGAGAGGAGATGTCTGATGAGGAAGGGAGTGAGACTGAGACAGGAGACATGGTTGTCTTGGATCCAGATCATGTAAGTTTGTCATCTGAGAAATGTATAATTAGAGGTCCAGTGAATCGTTTTCTATTCACTTTACTGAATTCATTGCCTTGATATCAACTGAGATTTCAAGAGAATAAATTTATGTCAGTTTTATGTCTTTTATGCTTTCTAATAGACAAATATAAAAGGTTTAATTAATTAATCCTCGATTCTGCCATGATACTGTATCTGGGTAATTTTATCTTGTTTATCTATAAGGAGAATGCCATATTCAGGAGGTGAAGAAAGCCATCTTTTTTGTATTGCTCTGTCTTGCTTTAAAATTAAAAATCCAGTCTAATTAGTTTTGAAAATATATACCTTGATACAATAAAGTAAAAGTGACACATTATAAATTTGGATTCTATTGAGCCAGATATCTCAGAATCTAAATGATCCAGATTCTTCCTTGAACTGTACAAAGAGATGGGAACATAAGCCCATCCCCTCTTTTAACATTTTTAAAAAATATTTACTAAGGATATCTTTGTTTGATAATAAGTCCACATATTTATTAAACTGGCCCCATGTTCTTATAATGGGTAAAATACTGTACATGGATGTGCAGAATCATATTCTTTACCACTGATCTAATAGAGATTGATGGGAATCCAGAAATATTAGTCCTGTTGCATATTTACGCTGTTTTCAGATTGGCATGTAGGAAAGAGTCCACTGTTTACAGATTGGCATGTTCGAAAGAGTCAACTGTTTACAGATATTCATCTAGGAAAGAGTACACTGTTTATAGATTGGCATGTAGGAAAGAGTACACTGTTTACAGATTGGCATGTAGAAAAGAGTCCACTGTTTACAGATTGGGATCCACATATGTTAATACTGTATAAAAATGAGAAAAATTTAAGTAATAGGGGCTCATTAGAGTCGAGCTTTATTTGTTTCTTACAAGGGGATTTCAGAAGAGCTTGGTAATTTTTACTATGGGCCACATCTGCAATGTATCATCATGTGAACTATAACTGGTTCTAGGTTTAAATCAATATGCATTTAACTGTTTTTTCTAAAATTCTTTTGTTAGAATTATATTTTGAGAAATAGCACCAGCCTTGGTTAGAATTATATTTTGAGAAATAGCACCAGACTTGCTTAGAATTATATTTTGAGAAATAGCACCAACCTTGGTTAGAATTATATTTTGAGAAATAGCACCAGCCTAGTTAGAATTGTATTTTGAGAAATAGCACCAACCTTGGTTAGAATTATATTTTAAGACATAGTACCAGCCTTGCTTAGAATTATATTTTGAGAAATAGCACCAGCATTGGTTAAAATTATATTTTGAGAAATATGACTCAAACCTTTCAAATCTGTCCAGAATATTTGGGATATCATTATTTTTAAGTAATACTACATAAATAATGATATAATATTTACAATAAGCTTTAAATATTCATTTTAAGATTAAAAAGCATTATTAGATATTCTTTTACTTGGATTCAAGTCTGGTAGTTGCCTGTACAGTATACAATTATAAATTAAATGATGTAATTATATATGAGCTTTTGTTATCAATTGTTGTTATATACCAAGACAACTTTAATTTAATTTTTACTATATTGTTATTATAAATTTAGACATATTTCCTTGTATCATTTCTCTGTTTCAGCCATTGATGAAAAGATTCCAAACAGCACTCAAAGCTCATCTGAAGAAGCAAGATGAGAAGTTTTCCCTGGAACTTCGGGAGATGGTATGTTATTCATAAAATAAATTAAACTGTACATGAATCCTTAATTAAAATGAATTTCAACATTTAGCATTTCATATCCTTAATCTTGATATCTCTGATGTCAATATTTTATGTAATATTTGTTGAAAATTGATAATGCTTCTGTCAGATCTGAATATTATATGTATATGCTTATTTTTGAAAATAACAAAGGTTATATGTGCTGCTTTTTTATATGTTCTTATCGATAGTGATATGCATCACGATATAACTAAATAATAATATATTACATATACATGGCTAATAAAAGAAAGATAGTAAAAAGGAAAAGGCAGAACCAGAATATGGCTACTGTATATACTCATAAGTAGGATCCAACTGCAGCATATACAGACCCAGATCTGACATCACATAATGCACCAGCAGATCGGGGTCTGTGCAGTTTATTAGGACTAATCAGTAGAACAAACAATATAGACCCTGATCTGCCGGCGCATTATGCATTATGCTCAGGCAGATCAGGGTCTATGTTGTTTGCAGTTCGAACCGACATAGACACAAGTGTTAATGGTAATAGAAAAATATGAATACTAATCACTGAATGAGGAAAGACCAATAGTTCAATTATTCATCTTAAACTTTGTCTTTCTTTCACACATTTATATGCACATTATGGTATAAAAAGGCCAGCTGGTCATTGAGTGATTATTTTTCCTTTATGTCATTACTATCCAGATTTTAGAGTAATATATAAAAAGAATACTTTGTAAATAAGGAAACTTTTGTATGTATATCAGCTTGCTCTTTGTCAGCTATCAAAAACTTAAGTTTCAATCTTGTCTTCATTCATATTTAGGAATTTGTTTCTGTATTGTCTCTAAAAAAATTGTACCCTCTAATTTCTCATGCACAGTAAATAATAAAATTCATGATTATTTTTGTTCTCTAACTTTGGTACAGTTAACTATTTTCTCATTAAAAGATGCAAATTGTGAGTACCTAAGAATTATGAAATTATTGTTTTTTTTCCTAGAATTATTTGTGCACTAAAAATACTGTTAAAATGTTTATGAAAAATTGCAGATAATACATCACTTCACAGTATATTAGAATTCAGTTTAGGTAACTTAAACTGCATTGCAATTAGGAACAAAATGCAAAGGTTATCTCTTTTATGGGTTCAGACAACATCTGTATGTTGTTCTTATATAAAGAAAGTTCTTTTATCAATATGCCACAGGTCACTAGTTGTTGGTTTGAATTGAGATAGATTTTATCTTGATGATTAATTTAGACACCTGGTGAGCTTTTACCTTGAAGGAATTACTTATGTTGGTTATCTGTCAAGTCTTATACCTCAAGTTCATTTATTTGTACATCAAATGACAACTATTATCATCATGAGTGATTAAAGCTGTGAAAATAAAGTTTATATCTGTGTGTTTTGTTGATAATGGTTGATACAGGTATATTTTGTATAATTTATGATCACAGTATGCATATGAAGAACATATGATTCAATAATTATTTCTTGTACTTGAACAATTTCATGGGTGGACAGGGTATTAAATTTAGTTATTGACAGGTCAGTGAATATATATTAATGCATACAATATGTAACCAAATTGATCTTGACATGGGAAAGTAGATGAAAGAAATTAATTTACCTGCATAGATCAGGTGAAGTTACAATATTTAAATGAGTTTTTCGTTTCTTTTGTTGTTTTATTTATCATCATTTGTTGTACAGTATTTAAGAAATGTTATGCTATACATATTATGACAAAACACGAGATACTGAGAGCACTGGAGCAGCATTTAAAAATCTTGAGTTTTGAAAGAAGAATAAAAAGAATATTCTTGAGACATAAGAAATATTTGAAAGAGACATGTATGTACCTTAATTTTAAAAAATGTAATGAATTTAAATTTGTGTACAATAGTAATAGAACAATCTTACCATATATACTCGCGTATAAGCCGATACCAACTGCAAACTGCATAGACCCAGATCTGCCATCGCATAATGTACCGGCAGGTCTGGGTCTATGCAGTTTGTAAGGACTAATCAGTAGAACAAACAACACAGACCCTGATCTGCTGGCACATTATGTGATGACAGATCAGGGTCTGTGTTGTTTGCATTTTGAACTGGATTATATGCAAGTATATACGGTACCTTTTCTTATTCAATATGGTGCTTAAGAAGGCCTTAGGTAATCTGATCAGTGATGGTGCTTAAGAAGGCCTTAGGTAATCTGATCAGTGATGGTGCTTAAGAAGGCCTTAGGTAATCTGATTAGTGATGGTGCTTAAGAAGGCCTTAGGTAATCTGATCAGTGATGGTGCTTAAGAAGGCCTTAGGTAATCTGATCAGTGATGGTGCTTAAGAAAGTATTAAGTAATCTGATCAGTGATGGTGCTTAAGAAAGCCTTAGGTAATCTGATCAGTGATGGTGCTTAAGAAAGCCTTAGGTAATCTGATCAGTGATGGTGCTTAAGAAGGCCTTATGTAATCTGATCAGTGATGGTGCTTAAGAAAGCCTTAAGTAATCTGATCAGTGATGGTGCTTAAGAAAGCCTTAAGTAATCTGATCAGTGATGGTGCTTAAGAAAGCCTTAAGTAATCTGATCAGTGATGGTGCTTAAGAAGGCCTTAAGTAATCTGATCAGTGATGGTGCTTAAGAAAGCCTTAGGTAATCTGATCAGTGATGGTGTTTAAGAAGGCCTTAAGTAATTCAATCAGTGTTGGTTGCTATGATATTGTGCTTATTGTTTAAACAAAAGAAAACTTATTTTTGTTGAGCCTACATTAGTTGCAAGCAAGGCACAGCATTCATTTTTCTGACAGTGTCATAGATGGCATCAGCAGATTGATAAGGTTTTGGTTAAAGCTTTTTCGTTTGCTAATATTTCCTAAACTGCTTGACAGATTTTCTTCATACCTGGCATGAATCATTGTGAAGTTAAAACAATTCATTTGGTGACATGCTCATATGCTACTTTGACCTTGGGGTCAAGGTTAAAGTCAAAGAAAATGTATGTTAAGGTTTTGTTTCTAAACAAAATTCATTTGCAACATCTACAGGTATATATTGTTCTGATATAAAAAAAAGTTCTTTGATCAGTGTGCCATAAGTCACTAGTTGTCATTTGAATTGAGATAGATTTTTATCTTGATGGGTAAGTTAGACACCTGGTGAGCTTTTGCCTTGAAGGAATTACTTATGTTGGTTATCTGTCAAATCTTACACTGCAAGGTCATTTTTGTGTGCGTCAAATGACAACTATTGTCATCATGAGTGATCAAAGCTGTGAGAATAAAGTTTACATCAGTATGTTTTGTTGATATTGGTTGATACAGGTATATTTCTTATAATTTATAATTACAGTGTGCATATGTAACCAAATTGATCTTGGTAAACATGTGACAGAACCAGGACATAAAATCAGTAGATTTAAAAATTTTGATCAATAGATTGGCTTCTCAATCACTAGAATTTTTTATAGACATAAAATTTATGCATTTTAAGGTGGGCTGAAAACAAAATAAGTGCATTTTTTGCCATAAAATGTATTCTCTTCGTATTATAATAAAACAGTAAGTTTTGAACATGAATCAGACTCCGGTAGCAAATATTATGATATTAATTAATTAATATGAGTCAGGGTACAGTCAGTAAATGAAAAAGGAAGAGTTGTATATCTCATTGTTCACTGCAAAGATTTTTGTATAAAATCCACAAGCATTTTTAGTTTCCTTTACAAGTTCACTGCCTGGTGACCACTGGTGACATTCATTGTTCTTATTAAGTTTCACACTTAACAGGCTGTCAGTAGTTTTCTGGTCCAGATTTCCCAGTTGAATCACTCAGTATTTTTTTTTGAAGATTGGAGGATGTCCTCTCTATATCAGCATTGGAATGTGGCAATGACAGAACTTTTGATCCAGTCTCAAATAAGGTCATCAAAGTGGGTGTGTTTGTTACAGAAGAATCATTGCTCTTTAAACTCTGATTTCCAAGCATTGTTGAGCTTGTGGTAAAATTTCTTAGGCTGCATTTTTTTTTTGGCATTGGGAAAAGTGTACATTTTGGCATTTTGACATAAATTGACCAAAAAAAAGATAAGAGCTGCCCTTAAATATTCCTCTTAAAACATATTAAAAAACACAATCACAATTAAACAAGACAAAAAAATCTAAATACTTATGCAAGTGTTTCTGCCAAAATAATATTTTGGTCAGTCTCTCCTTTTTATCTCACCTCTGCCAAAGATCAGCCGATTTTTAATCAAAGATTCACAAGTCATCATGGATCGCCTTTGATCCCATTATTACTTATAACACCTCAATAAATATCCTACCTTTAGCCTTAAACTCTCCAAATTACAACTATAAGGTAATCAATTTACAGCTTTTCAGTAAGAACATTTGTGTTAGGGTTTTGGATCAAGTTTTTACATTTGGTAATATCTTCTAAACACCGAGATGGATTTTCTTCGTGCTTGGGATGAATTATTATGAGGCTAAGTCAATTCATTTGGTGATATGCACACTTGCCCCTTTAACCTTTGGTCATGGCCACAATCAGAGAAAATTTGCATTAAGGTTTTGGTTAAAGTTTTTCGTTTGAAACAGTTTCCTAAACCCCACGATCAATTTTCTTCATACTTTAAATGAATCATTATAAAGCTAAGATAGTTTATTCTGGGACATGCATACTTGCCTCTTTGACCTTTGCTCAAGGTCACAGTCATAGAAAATTTGCATTATGGTTTTAATTCAAGTTTTCATTTCATTATATTTCCTAAACCCCTTGATGGATTATCTTCACGCTTGGGATGAATCATTGTGAAGCTATGACAATTCATTGTGCAACATGCACACTTGCCTCTATGATCTTGGGGTTAAGGTCACAGTCATAAGAAATTTGTGTTAGGTTCCCTCTAATATTTTGTTCTTTGCACAGGGTTTGATTTTTACTGAAAAAGAATTTACCAGGTTTTACTTGCTGGTTATCTTGGCTATTTTTAAAAGACCCTGTATATCTAAGTTATTGTTAAAATAACTTTTAATTCACTTTATTTGGGTGTATGATTGATGGGTGTAATTTGGGTTATAGGGTATATGGCTTGGTCTTACTTCAGATGTGCACCTTTCAAAAGACTGCTAATTCCATTTTGTCATTGTCACTTCCTGAACTTCAGATGTAAATCAGATAAAAAATTAGGTGATAACTTTTTTCATTTTTTAAAATATTTTATAATGCATTTATTGCACTTTCAGAAGTTAGTATTGTCTACTCTGGCGAAATTCATTTTACCTATTTTAATAACTGCTAAAGTTAGTGTACTTTGGCCTAATTCAGGTTCATTTCTTGAACACATGGGAGCAGCCATTTTGATCAGCTGTCTGCTTTAGGCAGCACATTGTTTCCCTAATACCACATATAATGAAATTTCAGTCATAGTACATGAAAGTAACATGGAGGTATGCCAACATTCTCTCCATTATGTATGTTACAAATATACATAACTTTACCTTATACCTGTCCTGCTTTCAAAAGTACTTAATAACTGTAGAGCAGAACCTTAAGGTTTTGATTAAAGATTTTTCATTTGGTTATATTTCTTAAATCCCTTTATGGATTTTCTTCATATATTGAATGAACCATTATGAAGCTAAGACCATTCTTTATCATGCTTGCTCTCACCTTTTGACCCTGGGTCAATGGCACATATTTTACAGCAATGCTTTGACCATGGGGTTGATATGCAAAACCTGGCCTTCTTGTTTATTATCCATACTCACAGAAAATGTTCCTATTCAATAAATAATATTAATTCTTGCGAGATAAATTTTAAAGTGACACAATATTTAATCATCAGATGATCAAACTAGAAAATTTTATGATATATAGTTTTGTGCAACATTTTAAACTCACACACATATATAAATTCAGTAAGCTACTCTTATGCATTATTATTCTGATTCTAGGAGGAAGGAGTGAAGAACAGGAAGAAGGATCGTGAGGACCTGGGTGTGGAGCTGTATGGCATTCAACAGGAGCTGGCACGGTACCAAATGAATCTAGAGAAAAATCATGATGAGTATGCAGAGGTCCAGCAGATTTATCTGCAAGAGGAACAGCAACTGGCTGATGTCAGGAACATGTACAAAGAAACCCAGTACAACATCAACCAGGAGAAGAAAAAAAGTATGGGACTCAATACTATATTTTAACACTTCAAGTAATGCTCATGCTCAATGATTTTCTCATCTGCTATTTCATTTTCATTTTTTCTGTTTATAGCATCAACATTTTTTTGAGAAATTTACAAATGTTGCAAGGGTTTTCCTCCACAGTTTACTTGTATCCCATACACAGGTTTTCCCCACAGGAAGTCAAATTTATCTATTGCAAGTTTACCTATAAATTTGCAAGCTATTTCATCTTTTCTCAAGCTTTTATATCACAATGCATAGACTATGTGCAAACTCTATCTCACATGAGACTTGAAGCTGCTTCACATAAGTTAGAAGACCTGAACAGGGACAACTCCAGGGTTAGGGGATGTAACTCTTGCCTATTTTCCTAACGTATTATGATTGAACAACATATTTGAAGAATATGGTTTGGTTTGGTTTGTCCTTTTATGGTACAGTGACACAAGTAGGCTATTTAGTGCCCAAGGATGCAACATAATAACTGACTTTGGCCGATTTGATGGCAAGATTGGAACCTGCACCTTTTTGGTTGCAAATCCAGCAGAAAATAAGTTTTGGAGTAAAATGTGTTTCTTTGATAATTCTTACCCGATCATAATATTGACACATACCCCTAAGCCCTCCCTGCAGTTAGATCCCAGAAAGAGTATGTACATGTGCTCCTGTAGTAACTGATGATTGATGGGATTTGGCGCCAGTCCCTGTATACAAGGGGAGACCACTCATGTGACATCTACCTAGGCAAGCAGACAACTTTTAATGCTGTTGTTTGTTGGTTTTTTTTGCTGGGAGGGCTGCATTTGCAAGGTAGTGGATGTTCTCCAAATGTGTTATGATTGGGTAAGTATTATCACAGAAACATATTTTACTCCAAAAGATCGGTTTCTCAATAATATCTGAGTTAATTTTAATACTCAGGAATTAAAAAAGATAAAAGGAGGGAAGAAACAAACTTATATTGGGAATTAATAGAAATTTTTCCATACAGGAGAGCATCAGTCCATGTAAGGGACTTTTGTTATATCTGTCCTATGCCCACCAACTCTACTTCGTCAAAACAATCCATTTCTATAAAAACAAACAGCTGCATCATTTTCTTGAGTTTAGACTGAAGAAAGAATTTATGCTTAAAAGGCTTCATTTGTTTTTGTAAACTATTCCATATCCTACCTGCTATAACAGTTACCTCTCCTGAACAGCTACCTCTCGTATTCAGCTAGGTTAATTTTTCCCTTCTGCAAACTTTCTTTGGTATATTTTTTCTCTCTCTACCAACCACCCACTTTCACTGTCAACATGACACCTTCCCTTGAAGATCATGATGTATTTTTAAGCATGTAAGCACTTCCATTATGCTTCTGCTATATTTATAAAAATAATGAATTAATTTTTATTTTCTGTTCATCAGGTAGTGAACTACAGGCAGAAGTAGAAAACCTTGCCCTGCGACTCTTTTACATGCAAAATGCAAAGGAGGATGTTCGCTCTGATATCGCTATAATGAAAAGAGCTGCAGAGAAAGCTGAGGCTGAAGTAGGCAGGGCAGAAACTGAGAAACAGAGACAAGTATGTGGTTTTTTAACAAATTGAAATATAGAACAGAAAGACCATGTCATATATTTATTTTCATAATTTAAGATGACCTGCAATTTTTATGGCCCTGCAATACTTTGTGGTGTGTTACCTATGTCTGTCAATCCCATATACTATGTACATCACAGATATTGTTTCTGCTCAATAAAGTTAAGGATGTAAACCAAATTTGGTGTGGGGCTTGATATCAAGAAGAACTGAAGCAAGTTCAGTTTACACCTTTTTCCATCAAAATTTGACAGAGTTATGGCCCCTATTTGACTTAGAAGTTTGCCCCTCCCCTGCAAGACAAAATGTTGTTTCTGCATACCATTTCTTTGTGGCAGCTCTTGCTCTCAGCTCACATTCAGTAGAAGTGTACAGTTGAATATATTGTTATCACAATACTACATATGTAAATTTAATCTGGGATAACTGAACAAGAGTATGTGAAAAATTTCTGTATTTACATAATATAGCATTTATACTGGTTTAGTAATGCTGGTTGGTACCCTATTTTTTCCATGTGAACAGGGTAAATGAATAGATTAAACCATTAAGAGGTTACTAAATATTGAACGTTCATGACAACATTTACTTTAGCAGTTGACAGCCTAGCAGGTCTCGACCCATTAGTCTTGTGGCAGGTTGCCTGATATTGGTGCAAAAGGTTTTGGGTTTGATCCTTGGTGACTGCTATGTTTTATTCTTTCCCAGATACAATTTGTGCAATGATCAGAATTAATTTTTGATGCCATTTTGGATGCTTTATGGTATTTTAACTGTTTCAAGGAGTTATGACTAGATAGTGCAAGATTCATGGCAAACCTTAAGGTAACAGGTGAGGATGAGAACACTTATTGACCTGTGTAGCTAGTCTTGACCTTGTAGAGTAGTGGTATGCGTGCCTAGTTTTGGTGTGAGTGGTACTAGGTTAGATATTTGGCAGAAGCTATGTTACAGGTAAACATTATGCTTGATTATTCTATTTGTAAGTCAGACCAATCAATAATTTTCCTCTGTTTATTGAACATTGTATTTGTGTCACACCAGGATCTGTTCGTGGATCGTCTGGTTGAGCGGGTAGACAAGCTTAAGGAAGAGATTGCCATGTATGAGGCCCAGATCACAGCACAGCTGGAGGAAACAAAAGCTGCCAAGGAGGCTCTCATGGAGGCACACATGGAAATAGAGGTAATGGAACTAATTAGTTTTCTGAATTACTTTTATATTAAATTGTCTTATCATTAGGGGCATACAGTTTCAAATGTAGAGGCTATATTTGTTATTATTGTGAAGATCTGAATAGAACTTCTTTTTTGGTCCACTGGGGATATTAAATTAGGCCTGTCTGTCCATCCATCCATCAATCCGTCCCACTTTTGTTTCCGCACAATAACTTCAATAACTCCATTAATTATTGTCTGAGTTCAGATTATTATTGGATTTCAGCTACATTTTATAGGCAGCTTGATACTGATGAGGCCTCAGATGAGTTTAGTTGTCAGTGTTCTGCATCATCATTTAGTCGAGTTAGAGACCCTTCTAAAGCAGACAGCTGATAAAATGACTGCTCCCATGTGCATAAAAAATGAACATAAACTAGTCTGTTGGCAGATCTGGGTCTATGCAGTTTGTTAGGAGTAATCAGTAGAACAAACATCATAGATCCTGATCTGCTGGCTCATTATGTGACATCAGATTAGGGTCTATGTTATTTGCAATTGGACTCAACTTATAAGCATGTATATATGGTATATTACCATTGTCAACCTGCCCTTTCCTCTACAAAATTACACTCTCCTCCTTCCAACAAAAAGTGGCGGACATCAGTTCCTGGAATTGGCTTGTTAACCTGTAAAATAAATGTATCAAGTTCTTATGAAAGTATGAAGAACTTGGTGTCAATCTCCAAGTATATTCAGACATATCTACCGTGTGAAGCAGAAAATTAGCTTTCTCCTATAAAAGTTAAAATTGAACTTTTGAGCATCAGTTTCAGTACACATGCAGTAATGTCAATAATTCACTACATAGCAGAAAGTTAGATCTTCAGTCTCATTTATCATGAAGAAATGTTGTTATAACCTCTCAACAGATGATATACATACTACATATGATACATTGATATACATACTACATATGATACATTGATATACATACTATATATGATACATTGATATACATACTACATATGATACATTGATATACATACTACATATGATACATTGATATACATACTATATATGATACATTGATATACATACTACATATGATACATTGATATACATACTACATATACATTGATATACATACTATATATGATACATTGATATACATACTACATATGATACATTGATATACATACCACATATGATACATTGATATACATACCACATATGATGCATTGATATACAGACTACATATGATGCATTGATATACATACCACATATGATGCATTAATATACATACCACATATGATACATTGATATACATACCACATATGATGCATTGATATACATACCACATATGATACATTGATATACATACTACATATGATGCATTGATATACATACCACATATGATGCATTGATATACATACCACATATGATACATTGATATACATACCACATATGATGCATTGATATACATACCACATATGATACATTGATATACATACCACATATGATACATTGATATACATACCACATATGATACATTGATATACATACTACATATGATACATTGATATACATACTACATATGATACATTGATATACATACCACATATGATACATTGATATACATACTATATATGATACATTGATATACATACCACATATGATACATTGATATACATACTATATATGATACATTGATATACATACTATATATGATACATTGATATACATACTACATATGATACATTGATACACATACTACATATGATACATTGATATACATACTACATATGATACATTGATACACATACTACATATGATACATTGATATACATACCACATATGATACATTGATATACATACCACATATGATACATTGATATACATACCACATATGATACATTGATATACATACCACATATGATACATTGATATACATACTACATATGATACATTGATATACATACTACATATGATACATTGAGGGCTTTTCCAGAATATAGGTGGGGATTCAGAAGGCATCTACCGTATATATTCGCATATAATTCTGGTCCAAATGCAAACAACATAGACCCTGATCTGCCGTCGCATAATGTGCCAGCAGATCAGGGTCTATGTTGTTTGTTCTACTGATTAGTCCTTACAAACTGCATAGACCCAGATCTGCCGGCGCATTGTGCGATGGCAGATCTGGGTCTATACAGTTTGCAGTTGGTATCGGCTTATATGCGCGAGTATATATGGTACATGTAATTACATTTGGATTATAGGGATAATCCAGACCATTTAAGTGTTTTGTATCAATCAGTCCATTTTAAATTTGATTGGTGGTTGAAGCTGTACAATCAACCCTAACCCCTATACCATGCATTTAGCTGTTGAATAACCTTAAATTATATTTGCCTTCAGGAAAAAACTTGTATGGTCAGTAACAGTGTACCAATAATTTTTGCAAACATTATGTTCAGTGTACAAGTACAAACTATTTATATCATATCTGCATTGAACATTTATCAAGTAGAAGTTGTGTCTGGTCCACAGGCCATCAGCCTGGAGAAGAAGCAGCTGTACCAGCAGTGGAACAGCAGTCTGATAGGGATGAGAAGGAGAGACGAGGCTCATTCGGCCATGTTGGAGGCTCTCAGGTAAAAACTTCTGAGCAAGATGGACAACTTGCCCCTTCTGTAACATAATTCTAGTGATCGGATTCAGGAATAACAATATCAGAAGTAACTTGGTAACAATTTGGAATTGGTCATGATTTGAGAATACTTGAAACCTTACCTTCCAGTCACCCAAAAATTATAATTTGGAACACCCTGGGTTTTTCTGCAAAGAAAATAACATCTCAGATGTGATTGTCCAAACTACTTGCCTTCCTACATAGGTCACTGCCATCTTCTTCCACTTTGATACATACATTGCTACCATTTTCTTTTGGTGAATGCAGACTGGTTATCACAGTTTATAGGGATGAGATTCATCATTTGAATGTGTCCAATTAGCCATTCCGTAATGATGCCACAAATACATCACAGTGTCATTTGTGACATAACATCATGATGTGGTCATTGTTTGGCTTTTTATTACTGCTTCCATTTCAGGTTTTACTTCCTAATATCATTACATTTGTTAAACATGAGCAATAATGTTTTGCTAAGTTTTATGATAAACTATTGTGTGTTGTTTCATTATTACATCCAGATCTCTGTGCTCTATGTTTTTTGGGCAAATAACACTGTGGAAGGTTTTGAATAGCCCCATTTGACTGAAATTTGAGCATATCCCTACAATCACATCCAAAGTGGATTTTGGCCACCACAAAAAAACCTCAGGTGTTCTGAATGTCAAAATTATAAGACCATTTTTAATACGAACCACATTTAGTCATTCCCATTCCCATTCCTTTAGTTAGATATCAAAATTATCTTTTGAAATAAGAACACTTCCTGTCAGGTTTTACTGAACTCTGCTTTGGACTTTGGGTGAAATTGTGGCCTATTTGTGGCCCTGAGGACCACTTTAAAAATTCTGGGGATATCACAAGGTTTTTGGTGGTACCCATACTCATTTGCTGCAGATGGAATCTTGAGATACCGTATATACTTGCATATAATTTGGGCTCAAATGCTTACAACATAGACCCTGATCAGCCGTTGCATAATGCAGCGGCAGATCAGGGTCTATGTTGTTTGTTCTATGATTAGTCCTTACAAACTGCATAGACCCAGATCTGCTGGTGCATTATGCGACGGCAGATCTGGGTCGATGCAGTTTGTAGTTGGTATCGGCTTATATGTGAATATATACAGTAAATAGGATCAATGTTAAGATTTTTGTTGATATATTATGATATGTGATTTATCTTTTTTACATGTTTCAGTGAACACAAATTCATGTCTTATGTTTTTCATATTAATACCATATAATGGGTTATTTTTACTGCTTAAAAATGTTTATAAAATAAAGTAAATATGGATGATTATTTATGTTTTTATGTTTACTTTTATGGGGTTAGGAGTCAGTTAGTAATGGATAATAATGTATGTAAATGTTTATGTGTTTAATTATTATAGAAAGACTAGATGTATAAAAATTAGTCATAATAAGTAGTGCATACAAATTTACCATTATATGGTATTTCATTTATGAACATCATCTGAAGACCCTGTAGTGGGTTATTTTAGCAGTGGAGAGATTTTAGGGACTTGGAAGGCTCAGATTGAGGTCATTAAAATAAATCCCATCAAAACAATCTCATGCAAAAATAAATGTGGCCAATACATTTATAATTTTGTGAAACTTTGCAATGAAAATGTGACGGAACTGTCCTATAATGAGATGACTTTGATAATCTCTTCTTGCAGTATGTAGGGTAACTAAAATGCAACAATAGCTACAAATAGTATAACAAATAAATGTTTCTTTTGACTTCCCTCCCATGGGCACCCAATAGTACTAATACATAAATTCAGCAATGCTATGACTAAGAGTTCTAATGACCACAGTAGTACTAATAAATAAATTCAGCAATGCTATGACTAAGAGTTCTAATGACCACAGTAGCCTATCATACTGTGTATGATACATAGGAACTGTTCACGCCATGCACTTCGACTGGCAGTGTAGTATTCAATCAGGCTGACAATGGAGGGCAGGGAATATTCATGGATTAACTTGATACTGTTGTACTATTTTTTTTTTTTCTGACTGAACGGACTGATGTGTCAGTCAAATGACATAATCTGATCGCATGATTTACTCCACCTGTTGTTTTTTTCCTTTGGTAAATGGTAAATCAAACTCACCATGTTTGTCATCAAGAGTAATTTATTGTAGGCTAAAATGACAATTTTTCCTAGGGGTAGAAAATACTGGTGGTTATCCCTATTAAAATAAAAACCGCCAGATATCTGCAATTACTAAAATATAAAACTATCTCTTTGAACAGAATTGCTGTATTTTACATTTGCAAGAATAGCCCACTATACAGTAAGTGCAGAACACCAATTTATCAACTTTCATTCTGTTCTAAGTAGAACAGTCTAAATGAATCAAACATTTCAGAATGCCAGTTAATATATGCATAGACAATTCTTTTATCAGGGAAGAGATTGGTTTCTCTAATATGAATCAGTTGTCATATGTACATGTTTTCTTTAGTCAACAGCAGCAGAAGGTGCTGTCCCTTGAGACAGAGATCGAGGGCTACAAGAAGTCAATTCAGAAGGAGCAGGAACAGAATGAGAAGCTTACACTGATTTTGAACAAAGCAGAACGAGACATTGAGACCATCAAGAAACAGCTAGCTCAGTGCCAGTCAAAACATGATGCTCAGAAGGCTGAGTATGCCACTTACACCAGAATGCTTCATGAGACAGAGCAGGCACTTAACAGGGCCATGACAGTAAGTTTAGTTGGTGACTTAATTTTCAACACAATTTGGAATATAATTTGTATGGCTGTTTGATACAGTGTATATCCAGAAATGGCCATGGTATAATGACATATTTCACTTACCATATATACTTGCTTATAAGTTAAGTCAGACTGCAAACTGCACAGACCCAGAGCTCCCATTGCATAATGCACAAAACAGATCTGGGTCTATGCAGTTTGTTGAGAATAATCAGTAGAATAAAGAACATAGACCATGATATGCCAGTGTGTTATGTTATGGTAGATCAGGGTCTACATTGTTTTTAGTTGAACTCGACTTGTAAGAGAGTATATATGGTATCTTGCATCAGTATGCTGTAGACTAAGGATATGAGAGTAACTGGTAATACTCACTGTTTATGAAATCTGTAATGACAAACATCCTATAACACTTGTAGATAAACTATAGTGTATTGCTTGCATCAACTCCCTCATATTCAGTATCTTTGTATGATGTTTCTTTAAAAGCTTCTCTGTTTCCTTTCACCTTTTGATAAGAGTTGTAATGTTATTTTGGAATTGAGAAAGGTTGTATGGCCTATTTGATGATAACAGTGATAAAATTACACACTGCTCATAAAATGATACTTTTTTTCATTCCATACATATTTTTTGTCTGTATTCCAATTGATATATCAAGTGATAACTTTTCCCTGTATATTTCAGGACAAGACTTTGCGTATGAATGAGCTGAATGCACTGCGTAAGCAAATTGAGCGTGAGTATCTGGAGAAGGTTCAGCTGGAAGATGACATCATGGAGAAGATACGCAGTCAGCTGACGATGGACAAGGCTGCTCATTACACCAAGAAACTGACTGGCAAGAAGAGGGACCTTACCAAGAAACTGGTCTGTTACAACACTTGCTCACAAATTAATCTTTATTTCTTTTTACAAGCTAACTTGATTGAGAGCCCAAGTGAACCCATGGCATAGTAGTATCTCCATTCTTGCATTAATTAAAAAGTGTATTATGGTCACGTAATATTTTTCACACTCTCTACTCAATAGCAACATTGATAACTTAAATATTTTGTCAGGATTTTGTACATCACACTTTGTATCAAGTGATTGATAGATCAGTGGACTGATTGCTTGATTGGATAGATTTTTATTACATAGTCTACCTAAATAATGCTTGAAGTTGCCTGATAGTGGACTCCATAGACAAACTTGTTTTTAAGACCGCATGGTGATAGCAAAAGGGGGCATATTGTTTTGCTGCTGTCCATCCATTTGTCCACACGCCCATTACATGTCCATGCATCCATCCCAAATCTATTTTAGAACCATGAAATTTTAAACACTTTATCATGGTTATAAGTAGATGATCTGATTGGATTTTTAGGTAATTACAGATATTTTTCAATTTTTTTTACACTTGTAACATAATTAAGCAAAAAGCACATAAGGTGGACAGATGAAATTTGGCTGGCTACTGTAGTATCATTTAATTTCGTGGGGCTCAATTTTCGTGGTTTTGATAAAAAAGACATTTTCGTGGGTACTTAAATTCATGGTTTTGCCTGTCAAAATTTGCATATTACTAAGTGTTTAATTTCGTGATTTAACCTCTGCAAATAGCCAAAATAAAGAATAAAAAAGAATAAAACTATGCCGACGCAAACGGTGGTCACTTGAATGTTTATAACAATACTTCCACATGTATGAGCACAAATCAAAGACCTGACAAGTTCAATACTTACACCATGTTTTTGTCCAAGTGAATAACATCAATGGATGCCGACGCAGCCAACAGCGTTAAAACAATACTACCGCTTCTATGATCACAAATAAAACACATGTCAAGATCAATCACTTACACCGTGTTTTCGTCTGAGTGCTCAACATCAAAGGAAGCCGACACAGCCAACAACACTAAGTCAATCAGTTATTAAAGTACACCTGTATGATCTCTTACTTAAACCACTATCCATAAAGGGAACAAAACAAGTGACCAGTTGCCTCTTGCTCAATGCAATCAGCAGACAGTGGCAATAATTGATGTGTTTAGAGCTCATCAATGTGAAAAAATGCTAACGAAATTGAAAGACAGTGGAATCATGCGTTTGTTTGTGCCTGCCTCATGTACAAACCAACTTCAACCACTAGACTTGACAATAAATAAAGAGTACGCAGAAGAATTAAAATCACACTTCCACAACTGGTATGCTAAACGGGTCATGAGGCCATCACGAAAAAAAGGAAAATGTTACTAGTGACAATCACTTATTGCAACCTCATTAATGAAGTAAATTCGTGCTGAATGGATAATTGCGGCTCACGCGACAATGAGTGAAAGATGGGACCTAATTATCAGTGGTTTGGAGAAAGCCGGACTTAATTTAATTCTGCAATTTGGGGATTATTTACCTGACAAGCATTTGTGTGTACCTTGAGACTTGATTGACACGATGTTGATACAGTGGCTTTGTCCGAAATCAGTGAAGTGTGAGCTTTAATACTCTGCTGTACTTAGTGTATATAGATTGTGTTTCATTAATAATAGTTCTTCAAGCAATAGTTCTAGTATTTTACCGGCTTGTTGTTCTTTTGGATTAAAAATGCATGGATAAAATGAAATGTTGTTTCAGGAGGATTTAAATTTTTCAACAAGTTGTACTAGAGTGAAGGATCGATTTGAATAAGTATTAAATTTAATTTTCATATACTAGTATTTTTTATTATTCTTTCTTTCATTTTGAGCATTACTAGTGTTTGAATACCTTATGCTTTTTCTCGTTTCTCTCTATCCTTACTTATCTCACATATGAATTTAAGGCAGTGAGTGGAAATTACACCTATCGGATACCTTACTTACACGTGTGCATTGAAAGAATATAAAATGCTTTATAATTCTTTTTTCAAAGGGTTAAAATAAAACAAACACATGTAAAAGCTAATATTTTATTACCAAATTAAAGTATTGACGTTGATTTATGAAATACTAGTAGGTTCCTTAATCTCTAAGAATGACACACAGTAAGAAAATAAATGGGGGGGGGGCGTCATCATCATATGTGGCAAATTTTTTGTTGGGTATTTAAATTTGTGGTTCGGGTCAACAATGAAAACCACGAAAATTGGTCCCCCATGAAAATTTCTGATACTACAGTATTTGTATTCATGTATATGAATGACATGACTAGATTATCTTGTCATTACAGCAATTTTTTAATCTTTTTCATTTTGTAGATTTTTTTGAGAAAAACTTTGTTTACACAATTTAACAAAAACTACTTGAAGTAGGTAAACGAAATTGGTATGCCTTTTTGTATGCATATGTAGATGATCTGATTAGACTTTCATGCCAATATAGCAATGTTTCAGTTTTTATCCACATTTTTAACTTTTTGTCTGCAATGAGGGCTTACACATTTTACTAACAAAAATGAAATTTATTTTGTACCTAATATCAGAAACTTGTCTGAAAAGTAGTTTTTTAGAAAGAGTCATTGAAGTAAGCTTTTTACTGTCTTTCTCATTTACCAATTAAGATAAAAAAATTACCTCTTTTTACCATTTTTTTTACAACATTTTAAATCATTAAAACTTTCAGGAAACCCAAATGGCTGAAGTGGAGAACCAGATTTCTCGTGACACACTGGAGATTTCCAATGTCAGGGCTCGCATTGAGAGGCTGGAAAAAATTGTGGCTCAGTTAGATAATGAAATTGCATCCAGAAATGAGATCATCAGTAAGAGTGAAAATGAAATTGTGAAGAGAAATGCCATCATTGAGAGGAAACAAAATATAATCGACCAGTACAACAAGAAACTGGAGTACATGATTAGCAAGGCTGGGGTAAGTTTCTACTAGGTTGATTCTTCTAATGTAGGGAAGCATTTCCTTCAAATCCTTGCAAGTCTTTCACGAAAAGAAAATGATCAGGGTCTAAGTTGTTTGCAGTTGGACTCGATTTATAAGCAAGTATATATGGTAGTTTGTTTTTTCTTCATATTTTCTTCATAATATGTCACCATATTAAATAAAACTGGGAACCTTGACCCTTTGTCACCCTAGGCATGGAACAATTACTTTATATGCAGTCCTTGATATGAAATTTAATTAACAACTGCAAATAATAATAATAATTTTTCAGCATCATTAATTATTTAAAACTTTAGCAAATTCAACATATTTGTATTAAAAATTTGTGTCAATTTGCTCATTAATGATATGAATATTGCATAAATATGTCACTAGTAATTGTAATAACATTTTTACAATGGACAAGGTTGGATAAGGGTTGATTTTGGCCCCCAAAGGACAAGGTTAGATAAGGTCCAATTTTGGCCCCCAAATTAGTGATAAATTAAAGTGTTTGTAACAGTATTTGTTATGGTTATACCATAATCATGATATGTCCACTGCAATATATATACACATGATATAATGAAACACTGTAAAATTAACAGTTAATTTTGCTACAAAATATGTGTGTGTTCATCCAAAACCTCAAATTTTGTCAGATTTCCGCATCTGAAGAGTCCTCGAAAACTAACAGTGCAGTTGAGAGCATGTTTGATTTTTTTACTCAAGACACTTTTTGTAACCATCTAATCTGAATCCAAATTTAATACATGTTCTCATTTGCTGTCATCCCGAACAAACAAAATGAGATGGTATTGTGCCAGTTGCATATCAGACACATATACCTGACTCATACATACCTCCTGAAGGGTGAACCTTGACTGGATTGCATACCTGGCCAGTGTCCACTGACAGTGGAATACATTCTTGTCGAGTGTGTCAACTTCAATCCTGTAAGATAAAAGTATATTGATGTGAACTCAATGAAGAAACTGTATGATGATGTACCACCTGAGAAAATCTTGGACTTTTTTGAGTGAATGCAGTTTATATAACAAATTGCATGTGTTTTATTTATCTATTATTTTATATACCTTTTACAGAATTTTAACATCTTTACCTTTTATATTTTATCTTGTTGTATTTAATGTTTGCATTTATTTGGAAGGTTTTATCTTCCTGTTTTATTTTGTGCAATTCATTTTTAAATTTGTGGAACTTTATTTTTAGTTTGTATCATGTAGTCACTGTTGTGCTGATGTGCCATTAAATGCTAATACATTTATATTTTTATTTAAACAAAACTGACATTGAAATGTCAATTTCTGATTGTTTGGAAGATTGTATTTTTTTTTTCCTGTTTATGATTATGTTTTGAGGGCATTCTTTAGTGCAAATCATAATCAGTTGGAATATTGGGATGAGTGTAGCTAAATATAGAAGAGGTGCACGAAGGAAGGCAACACACAATAACAACAAACAGCCATATATGTCATTTTTTACTAAAGTGGTCTGAAGAAGAAAAAAAATGACGATGAGAAATAAAAATTCCCATGTATTTTTTGTTACCTTGATCATTTTAAATTGCATTTATTATTTTAATTTGTGTGTGTGATTGTATTCTTTTATGAATTCACTATCTTGAACTCAGAAAACCATGATCAGAATATGCTAATAATATGAATCACACCCATACAGGCCATGAAAGACATGAAATCAGCATTGAACCCAGTTACCATGAAATATTTGTTAGTATTATTATTCATTTCTTTCCATTTGATGATTTATTTTAATACACAACCTCAAAGTACAGAAAGCTGTAGACTAGATCTTGGCCTACAGTAGTCTATAACATAAACAAATAAAATTAATTGCAACAGTTCTTGAATAAATATTTATTAAAGAAAGGAACTATATGGTACTCTTGAAAATTTTGGTATTCTTTTAATGCAACATCATGTATAAAATTTAAAAAAATTAAAAAAGGGAGAATACAATTTTTGGATATATTTACTTATATCGTAAGGAACCTCACATGGCCACGTGCTATCTGTATAGAATAATGTGCCTACCCATTTAGTAATGAAGTTGCAGTGGTGTAAAGGTAAAAAGGTTGTGCACTTTTTTCAAGTAAATATTAGAGAAGTGGTTAGAGGCTAACTTAAAACTTTATTTTGTATTTTTTTAAATGCATATAAACAAGTTTGTTTTCCTTTCAGTGAATTTTGCTTATTCCTGTTACACTATTTATTTTTATTTCTGTCTTTCTTTCTCGTGTTTCAAATTTTTTATATAATAACTGAAACTGTTATCTATCCGAAGGTTTCAATTAGGATTAGGAGCTTAAAATTAACTCTGTAAGCATTTCATGCTAAAATACTGTTATTTTGACTGGTTGTTTACCTAATTAATGTTGTCTGTTTGCCATTATCTAGCTCATTTCTTATTTATTATTCCACTGTTTCCTGATGTTGATTAGTATAGATTTTGTACTTGTGTCCATTCATGTGTGTGTTAGAGAGAGAGAGAAAGAAGCTATATGAATGGTCATACTGAGAAAATTTGCCACTGACATCCCTTTTGGAGTCTATCCTTAGCATCTTTGCAAGTGTTCAGTTGCTCGATTTTGAATGTCATATATATATATTTTAATTGTTAAATGGGGGTGTGCATGCACAAACTGAAAGATCCTCAGAACCATGCAGCATGGTGTACCATAACTGATCCATTTTGTTAGATCAAATGCCAAATGAATTGACTGATTGGCATCCTCAACTCTGCTACAAAATTATCTTTATCCCTGAGTAACCAGCCCCTTAAAAAAAGTTCCGCAGTTTGTGTGTGTACATGAGTGTGTATACATTTTTGTTATGTATGCACTTCATATTGATACACACGAAAAGCATTTTTTAAATTTGTTGCACCTGTAAGTTTGTTGATGCCCCTGTTTAATAAGTTAATCTTACATTATTAAAAGTGGTGTACTTCTTTTCAAGGCTTAGTTCTATGTTGGCATGGTTACAAGAAGACAAATGTTAAAATGTCAGTTTGGAATTGAATACCCTTTTTCCATGTTTTATTTGAAGTTAAATGGTTTAACAATATAAACTACATGCAACTAAATCATTATGGTGTATATCCAGATATTCATAATGGACCATCCTTAATTTAAAATCATTCAATATAAAGTTAAGAAAATCGTGCAAATAAATGTATAAATATGGCACAAATTTCTCCAAAAACAAAATCTAGCACTGTTTCATGATTATATTGACCACCAATGAATATACAGGACCTTAAGAGATAAATGCCATGTATTTTTTTCAATGAGATATTGTTGACTTCTGATTGGAACTCACAGTGATGATCTTGATGATAAAATAATGGGGGGGGGGACTCACTAGAACAGCTACATTTGTATTAATCTGTTGTACTGTTTTATTGTTTTCCTTTCCTTCATTCTGGTGACCCATTTGATATAAAATAAGAAATCAGCGCCTGTCTACACATTGTCTTAACAATGAAGATATGAAAATTTATACCCTCATTCTGTGCAGTAAGAAAACCATGTTATTATTGTTGCACAAGTGCCTCACATGGTGCTTGCTTTACAGCTGTTGTACTCTCTCTCTCTCTCTCTCTCTCTCATTCTCTCTTATAAAACTTGTATAAAATTATCACATTTTGGGATCAGTCATTAATGACAGGAATCATTTTATCGAATTGTTAATAAAATAAAGTGAGCTTTTCCCCCGCCTTGTACATACACAAAACAGCTTTGGTTGCTGATGTTCTGAACATTTTGAATTCTTTACTATACACTGTAGCAGCATCCAGCTATTACTAATGTACAAACTGTTTGCATGACATTTTTGTGCAGAAAAATGAGTAAGAAATACATACATTTTCCTTGTTGTGATTCGGGCAAGATTTTGACAGCTAGTCAGTACTAAATGTAAACATACATGAAACATTTTAAATAAAAACAAAAATAGGTGTCAGAGGTAATTAACCATATTTAATAGAAATATACACATCATTTAAACAATGTTGCAAAACAAAAAGTAAGTTTTATATATACTATCATTGACTATTACACATATTATGTGCAATGCACACTTTAAGATGTATCTTCTTTGACAATACGCTTGAAAGTAGCTTGTTATCCATAATGACTGTAATGCACAAAAGTAGATGCCACAAAGGAGGAAAATACCATTGGCTTTATAACTGTTGATTTTCTTTATTGAAAGTGGTCTTGGAATTTTTTTTATACATAATTAAGGAAGAGAGATGGACATCTTGTATCTATAAGAGTTTCTGCTGGATCTGATTAGGGACCAGAATTATCCTTTATCCTACCTTATCCTTGTCTTGCTAAATTTGCAAAAATTATATTCTCAGACTCATGAACATTTTCTAATTCATAGTGTGGTCATTTACTTTTCAGGGTGTTGAGCTTGGCCCTCTGGAGATACAAATCAACTCGCTGCAGAAGTCCATTGATGCACAGCTGCAGGAGATTGGAGAGCTACAGCAGCTGTGGTTACGTCAGCAGAGTGAGCTGGTTCGACTCTCCAAGGAGAAGGATGAACAATCAAAGGATGTACAGAGCCTTAAGAAACAGCTCACCATCCTTTTGCAGAAAAAAGCCAGGACAGAGGGTATGTTGGCCTCATTGCATCCAGCTCAGTGCATCTAACCTTGCCCATTTGAAACAATATTTTGGAAAATTTTACAGGCTTTCTCTTTGATTCTATTGAAAATGTTTGAAAATCTGCTTTGGTGCCCAACTTTTTGAGATAGAGCAATGCAATAAAAGAAGGATTCTTGGAACCAGAATCCTAAAGAAAAGCTGCATTGTATTTTTGCATCAGTACTTTACTATAAACAACAGTTGCCACATTACTATACTTATGTTACAGAAAATATTATTGGCAATTATGATCAGGGAACAACAGTCTTTTTTAAGGCGTTTTTGAGAAATTGTAAATATTGGTGCCATTGGTTTTACTCTAGAAAATCAATTGTTACCTGAGATACATAAGCAGAGCTTGTAAAACTTAATATATGAAAGTAAATCCACCATTAACAACTGCAGATCCTTATATACAAAAACATTCCAATTTTAACATAACTTGGAAATAGATAATCTTATACGACTGTTCATTTTTATATGAAATTTATGAATTTCAACAATTTGAGTAATATTATATACCACAATTTTGCTGGAAGTAAGCAGCATATTGTATTATTTAAATAAATTTATCAGTTTCATGTCAAATGAACACAAATTCATGATTCTGTTATCACATAACATTAAGGACTTTGCATTACTCAATGGCATTGCTATGTGACATTGGTTATACTACAGTGTGGTGAACAATTTTTATGATATAACATCACTGTGTGATAAAAAATTGTTAAAACATTCTCAAAAATGTAATTCTTTATGGCAGTATATCATATGGAATGTCATGTAAACATATTTCTTTTCGGGGGATTTTACAGCTATAAATAAGGACTCTTGACCAATTAGGAAGTGTCAGACACTTATAGATACATTCAGTTTAAATAATTTAGACAATAAGGGTTAAAATCCTCGAGTTCAAGTCTTTTCATGGAGTAATTACATCTGGTTTCAGGTGAGATTGATGGTGAGAGACGAGAGACATACGATATTGAGCGAAGCATCAGAAATATGCAGAATGACATGATTAAACTGAACACCCTCCTGTACAAAGAGAGGGGAACAGAGGTGGGCCTTCAACAGGACAACATTCTCAAGGAAAATGATTTTGTCATCCATCTTAAGGTAAATATTATTGATAAGGATATGTGGGTACATAAAATGTATCATAATTTTAATTAAGGAAATTTCAATCTTTTAAAGTACCACAGATTCGGATGAAATTTCACCAGTTGCCATTGTGTATTCATATGCCTTAAAAGGTTAGAACAAAAAAATAATTTTCACACTGGTCTTTTTGAGCACTAACTTGAGCTTAAGCTGAAAACATGCAACACAGTGTTGAAGTCTATTAAATACTTCAAAATGTGACAAAAATGAGGAATAGTGTACAGAAACACAATCATGTAAATTTCTTTGCTGTAACTTTCTGCATAAGAGAGCAGTTTATTTGTAAAAATGTTAACCAGAATGAAAACTTGTACACAACGTTTTATAACCTCTAAACTAAACGAAAGTTTCTGTTATTTACTGTGAATTCACTATTTTAGGTGGGGTATAATTTTTCATGGATTTTGTAGTTTCTACAAACCATGAACTTACAGACTCAATAAAGAATGATCCATCTGTGAAAACAAAAAAAAACAAAAGAATCCATCTCCCAATCCATGAATTTCAGTACTAACAAAATTGTCATTTTTTTGCAAAACCACTACAATTTATACACATACAAATAAAGGAATTCACAGTAATTATGTTTCTTGTTCTTTGCAACAGAGTTTAAGCAAAGAGAAAGATGGGAGATTGGAAGATCAATGATTGCTACATAGATGGGTGATAGAAAGCAATTTTGAAACCATTACCAGAGTTCATATTGGGCTACACCAATGTGCCATTAACTCTTATTTTTTATCTTTGATGCAAGAAAGTTGCCTCTATAGCACCCATAGGGTGCATAAAAACCCCAGAAAATAAAGATAAAAGATCATTACAGTTGATACTAAACTGACCAAATTAAGCACATCCAAACTGGCTTAGTGAATAGAGTACTGTCTATACTCGCGTATAAGCCGGGTCAAAATACAAACAACAGATCTGCCATTGCATAATGTGATGGCAGATCTGGGTCTATGCAGTTTGCAGTTGGTATTGGATTATACACGAGTATATATGGTACACTTATTGCCAAAGAAGCATAAGATGATGAATTTCACTTGCTTCAGCAAAAACACTGCTGCGTTTATTTAGAAAGTACTAAACTGCTACTGAGTTTGCTTGCACCTTATTAAGATCAAATACAGACAAATTTAGGTTATTGTGACCTATCTGTGACATTTTCTTTGTTGAATCTTGTGCAATATTCATGCAACATAGAATTGTCACTTTTACATTTCATCAGACTTTTTAAAATTCATTGTAGTAAACAAACCTAAATCTGCAGTATAAAATACTAAAGGCTTGCGAGATGTTTACAATTTTGCATATGCTTGCACATTTATAATTATATTCACCAGCTTTCATTGTAATATATAACAGATATCAAAGTATCCATCAGTGTTGTAAAAACTATTACTTGTTGTTTTTAGGATGCAGAGCTGGAATCTATTGAAACGCAGGAGAAGTTGGATTCTCTGCGGGAAGAAAAAGAACGTCTTCTGAACAGTCTGGTTGAAGCAGAGTAAGTGTAATTTTAAGCACCAGCAGTGATCTGGCCCAGGAATAATAGTTCAATTATTTTATGTCCACTGTACAACAAAGTCTTATAAGATAAGTCTAATGACCCAGAGATTCAGGTGGTGACCTAAAGAAGTCTTTTTTTTTGCAAGCAGTAATTAAACTATGCCTGCACCATGAATTTAATTTTGGAGCACAGGGATTTAAAATGAGCATGTTACTATTGCATTATCCAGGAAGTGATATCACAATACTCCTGGAAAGTCACTTGCATATTCATGGTTGTTTGTTCTATTGGAGTCAAATAAATTTTACCATCTACACTCACTTATAAATCGGGTCCAATTGCAAACAACATAGACTTTAATTTGCCTTTGTATAATGCACCAGCAGAGCAGGGTTTGTGTTGTTTGTTCTACTGAATACTCCTAACAAACTGCATAGACCCAGATCTGCTGGCACATTATGCAGATCTGGGTCTATGCAGTTTGCAGTTGGACCCAACTTATAAGTAAGTATAAATGGTATATTCTGGAAAATATGTGAGTCTTGAATTAGAGGACATTAATAGTGAATTTACTGTCGCAAATTGAGTATTACCAATGACGAATCAACAGAGTTGGTAAAACATATTTATGAAAGTACAACCACCATTAACATCCTCTGATCCTCATACACAAGATATCCCCACTCTAAAAAAAATTTAAAAATTCTATTGAAACATAACAGAAAAGAAAATTATTCCTGGTACTAACTCACAGTACTAAATATAATTATTCCTGGTTCTAACTCATGGTACTAAATGTAATTATTCCTGGTTCTAACTCATGGTACTAAATATAATTCCATGTGTTCTTGGTTCTAACTCATGGTACTAAATATAATTATTCCTGATTCTAACTCACTGACAGTCATGATGTCATAATGGCATCAAAGTTTCTGGCAGTCATGGATTTCACTGATGCCAATTTTGATGTTCGACCAATCAGAAAGTGTGTGATATTTTCATATGTGTTAAAATACATTTTAACTGCATCCTGCCAATTTACAATCTCAGAATTTTAAATAGGAGACTTCACTGTATATATATGTATAATCAAGGTACTATCTATGCACGGAAAACTATTATGAACACGTTTAGTCTCCTGGTTTTGTGTTTGAAACAATTGTTTTAAAATTCTAATGTTTTTTTCTTTAGTGATCTACCACTGGATTCAGCACTTTTTACCACTGGAAAACCAAACCTTTTCTTTCAATCATTGTATTATCGAGTAGGGCAAGTTTTTTATGTTGCTTTTTGTTTTCTTAAAGCAAATCAAAATCCTTGTGATCTATTTAATTCTAAATTCTCTTAAAGCAAAACAATCCCATTTTCATCCACTGTACATCCACATCTTTACATTGCTTATTAAACTGTGAGAGGCACTGAATAGTAGCCAGCAAGTGGGGTTTTTTATGAACAGATCCAGGATTGTAGAAACCATCTTCCAGTGTTCATCATCTATTCGCCCTTGATAGTCTTCTCATTTTTTCTGCTGATTTCAGGCGCCAGATCATGTTGTGGGAGAAGAAGACTCAGTTGGCACGTGAGACTCGTGCAGCTGTGGACTCTGAGGTTGGACAGGGAGAGGTTAAAGCCATGAAGGCCGAAATCCACCGCATGCAGGTCCGCTATGCTCAGCTGATGAAACAGCAGGAGAAAATGATTCAGGAAATGGAAAAGGCAGTCACCAGGTATGATAAATACATGGGGCATGACTAGTCTCCAAACTTCCTAAATAGCAATCTGATGTTATTGACCCACTGCAAATATGGCTTAATAATAACCTGCAAGTAGATTGATAATCTGTAATTTATATTCTTATAATTGCAAAACTGGCCATCAGTTTTTAGCAAAAGGTTGGCAAGTAAATGTACAGTTAGATGTATTGAGCTGAACATGTCTACTTATGTAACCACAACCTATCCCTGAGCTGTTTGGTAGTGGTGGGAACAACTATGTTGAACTAGGTACCTGTATATGTGTAAGGCTGGGATCCCATGTGACCTGGACATATTAGGATATGCTTATCAATTATGGAATGCTATCAACTACCAGTCATTTGGAAGTGACCAACAGACTCAAATATGTAGCATAATAAATCAAATTACTTAACAACAAGGTTGTGGCTGAGGGGATGGTGATGGTATTATAAATATTTCCCAGCAATAAAGAACCATTGGTTCCCTACAAACTAAAACAGGAACTAGTGTGAGACACTGGTTATCATCCAATTAAAACTAGAACAAAGACTGATATCAAACATGTTATACCAGCTAACTCAGGTGATTGGAATATATGCTATTGGTTGGCACTACTGCAACAGTCAATGATAATTAGCAACCACTGCCCTCTACATACATGAACTCTGACCACTGCCCTTTACATACATGAACTTTGACCACTGCCCTCTACATACATGAACTCTGACCGCTGCCCTCTACATACATGCACATGCACTCTGTATAAACTACAGTGAAAGATTTTAAATATTTAAAAGAAATGGATCATTATCAGAACTGTTGTAGAATGTTACCCCACTTACTATAATATTTGTGTTCATTGTGACTTCTAATTGATACATGTGCTCATGACTATAAGAAAAAGAAATTTCTTTTCTTTAATTTCTGCCCAAAGTTATTTTGAGACATGTAAGAGAGGGGTATAATGAGTAGGTATATATAATCTGAGCTTGCAGATACTGATATTTATCCTTAGCACTCATTTCAATAGAACTGAGTCCTCTACTAATCAAACATCTGCAACATGAAATCTACAATGTACAAGATAATAACCTCCTAATTTGTGACAACTTTTACAAAACTACACAGATGTGATAATCCTTTAAAATTACCAACAATTGAAGAAGTAATACATTTTTTGCAACTTTTTCAAAAGAATGTCACCGTTCTTGTTTGTACTAAAGCTGACTATACAGTGGTCCACCTCTTGAATGTCCTCCTCCTGACTGAACTAGGTACCTGTATATGTGCAAGGCTGGGATCCCATGTGACCTGGACATATTAGGATATGCTTATCAATTATGGAATGCTATCAGCTACCAGTCATTTGGAAGTGACCAACAGACTGCTTTTTATGGCCAGAATCATTTGACACTGATGAGTTTATGTTCAAAAATACCCCTCTAACATGGCCAATGATGAGCATAATGGTGCCAAAAATATCAAATTTATCCCTTACCAGTGAACACATATTGGGGTTTACAGATAGAAATCTCACTAATTTTTTTTACATTTCTAAATCCAACACGTTGACATTTGTTCCAAAATTCTGATAAACCAACCAACTTTAATCAATACAAAGAGGTAAGTAATCCAATTATCCTTACTGCTATGTGTTCCTTAGATGTCAGGTTTTGTCACTTTGTTAATTACAGGCTATTATCATCACCAATAATTATCAAGATGACAAAAACTAACAGCTGAAAAGCACAGTATTTTTCAGCTCAAGTCAGCGTGACATCCGGTCACCATAAAGTAAAAATGATATGTTAGCCATCATGGCTTCTCTCTATTAGATTATGAGATGCATATGAAAGGATACCGGACTATAACCAATTGATCACATGACAAGTTCATCTCCTTTGTAAACATTGAGCATATTGTGTTTTTATAGCTAGGGAGACACGAGAGTTTACCGTAATAGCCACAATTTATTTTCAAAGTGGTATGGTTGCCAATGAAGGAATAAGTTGTTGAAAAGTGAAAAATGTTGTCAGACATTCTTAGTTTAGAATGAAAGGTGAAAGAAATTGGAACAGAGAGTCCCATGATCATTGCCAGGAAATTTTGTCGGAAAGATTCAAATAAACATCGTCAGTATACATTCTGCAGCAATGGGAAAATTAAATGGATGGAGATAGCTATCAAATCATAGCCTCAGCTTGGACAGAGAATGATAGTTATATTCAGATGTTTGTAACTTGATTTTATTGACAAGGTTTTTATGTGGTTTTGCACTGCAATTCATAATTATTTGAAAATGCATTAATTTAAGTTTTTTCACATTAATTCCATACCATACATGTGCTTTTTTTTGTAATATTTAAAAATTAGTATCGCTTTTCTTACTTCATACATAATTATTACTCAGATCTGTGGAATCCCCCTCTTGAAAGGTCACCCTTCTTATAAGGCCACTTCTCTGCTGCAGAATGTATGGCCTTATAAAGGGGGGACCACTGTATATGTACATTCCTGTCATGTCAGAGATAACTGGCTACAGATTTTTGTCTGTAATACTAAGAAATGTTTTGCATCCAAGTAGACTAAACATATGTCATATATGATGTAACATCTGCACTGTGCACTTAAATATTATTTTTTGGGTCCATTTCTTGCAGTTACAGCTCATCGATATAAGATAATAAGTGCACTCCAACAATGTCAAAAATTATAGTCACATCATGTATATGTACATTATGTGCATACTAGAAAAGTTAGTTCACTTTGACTCTGTAGTGAGATCTTCCATTTGGAGGTGCATTTTCTCTGCAAAGATCATTGCACTGAATAAAACATATCTTTGATCAATTGTTTAGATAGATTTAATCCTCAAAGTTAAAGTGTACTGAGCAGCTGTGCTTGGTAGTAAGTTTCAAAACAGTACAATGTTTTAGGTGGGTTTTCACAGCCACTTCCCTCCCACATGGCATGCCAAGAGAGAGACATGTGCAGTTTTGACCATAGGGGTTGAGGGTAGTGCTTATTAAGGTATGTGTGGGTATTATTATAATTGTGATAGTCACACAATATTCTGTGTAACATTGCAGGAGAGATACAATCGTGACCCGTGGAGATGCCCAACAGAAGATGAACAAGAAAGTTCTGACAAAAGGAACATTTGAGAGGCAGATGGCAGAAACAAGGAAAAAGATAAAACAAACTATCCAGGTTAGACAGGACATTTTAAACAAAATTGTTGGTACAGTGATCTTCATTTTTGGACCACCCCTATTATGTAAAGAGGGCCCTTTCAGAGTAATGGTCTCTTATGATGGGTAAAAAGTGTTAAAGATATTTTTATATTATATGGATGCGTTTCATAGCAGGGGACCACTAAATCAGAAATTTATTAGAAACATACACTATAGAAGTAGTTCAGTGTATTTAGTAAAAAATAATTGGAAAACTCAGACAATTCCAATTCCAATGTAACTTACCATTGCTGGAAACTCCATAATTCTATAAAAAAGATGTAAGTTATGCTAAGTTTTACAACTAATCGAAACTACCTGTATTTTTTTATCTCACCTGTACGAAGGCCAAGTGAGTTTATGGTATGGCTCTGCATCCATTGCGCATCATGTATCATGCATAATGCAACATGTATCAATCAACAATTACTATTTTAACATTCTTATCAGAAATCGCTGGACCAATATAGACCAAATTTGGCACAGAGGATCCTGGCATGAAGGGCTTTGAGATTTTTACACTCAACACAATTTGACCAAATTTGATATAAAGCATCCTGGCACAGAGGGCTTTCAAGTTTTGTACAACTGATGCTGATCTTCCATTGAATATGGCCACATTTACTAAAACTGAAAAAACTTTAAATGACTTCATCCCCAAAAGTGTTGAATACAAATTTACCAAACTTGACAGAAAGCATCCTGGCATTAAAATCTTTCAGTTCTATACAAATGCAGATCCACCACCAAATATGACTGCCATTACTAAAAATATTAAATGACTTCTTCTCCAAAACTGCTGCATAGAATATGACCAATCTTGATTGAAAGCATCCTGGCATGAAGATCTTTTAAATTTATACAAATGATGCCAATCCACAATCAAATATTGCCACAGTTACTAAAATAAAGAAACATTTAAACAAGATCTTCTAAAAAATCAGTTTAACTGATTTTGGCCAAATTTTAGACTGAGCATCCTTGCATAGATAGCTTTCAGATTTGGCAAATGATGTCAATCCACCACTGATAATAGATAAACATTTACATAACTTTATCCCCAAAACATGCTGTTTAAAATGTGACCAACTTTGACACAAAGTGTCTTGACATCTTGGCCTTTCAATATTGGACAAATGCTGCTGTGGATGAAGATAGAAAAACTAGAGAAACTTAGAAACAGTTGGTTTCATAGCATATAAAACCAACATCATTGGAAGAAATTTCAACAGGAAACGTCCTACTGACCTATGTTTCTTGGGCAACTGTTCTTGCATTTGTCTATATGCATTAGGCAGATGTCACCCAGGTGAGCAATTGCAGGCCTACTTGGGCCTCTTGTTAATTTGATATTATAGCCACAGTGAATGTTTTACACTTTTGTTGTAGTTGCATGGCTTTTGGTTTTCATGTGAGTGGAGTGTTTCCAAATAATTATTTGCAAACATTTGTCAAACATTTCCTGTTCATATATTCCTAAGGTTACACTAAAGGTCATTAAAACAAAAGACAAACCCTGGTTCATTTGTCTTTTGTTAGACAGATTCATGTGTAAGGTTTAAGATTTACAAACCAGTATTTGTGGATTAGTGTTTGGGGTATCCATTTTGATAAAAACATCCCAAAGAAGAAAAAAAAAAAAATTCTAAACTTTAAAAACAATCACTGAAATAACTTAAATTTGATTCTTAATGTGACTTCAAGTATATCTACACTTATTATTTATTAAAGAAATTTATTGCAATTTTGTCTTTTCTCTGAATTGGTTTTATTGGAGGGGTAAACAGTTTCAAAACACTTGCCATGTTCATTCCTTGAACCAAAAGTCATACTAACATCTGTGCACTAAGTGTGGGAGGGAACGCTTTTAATGTTATTTATATTGTCCTGACAGGTTGTCAAAGTGTGACATGACATTTTGATTGGTACAAATTACTGTCAGTTCACAACTTTCTTACCCCTGGGTAGAAGTTATATGACTGTTTGTAAGCTTGCAATAAATTACAACAATAGAGATTGTAATCTACAACAGGGAAGTACTGTTCATTGACCTCAGGGCATGAAATGACTTGCATAGATCCTAACTTGAGTTTGACAAGCAAGGATTAACCTGAGAAAGTGAGAATGCAAAACCTGAATTGGGTAATAATTTCCAAATATGACATACAATACCGGTACAACAGTTGATGTTCCTGATATAAATACAGTTGATGTTCCTGACCCAAAATTTTTGTAGGCTTAACACATACATAAGGTACAGTCTTTACACTATGCTTTTTGACAGCAAAAAATTATTATTTTTTTAAATGTACAGACATTTACGGATATAGAATTATAAATCCCAACAAACTGACCAAAAACTTAGGGTGGGGGTGGGGCAAGATCGACCTCAATTTTTGTTTCTGGAGTTGGCAGATCAGCAATTGTGTTGGCAATGTAGATACAACAGAATCAAAATCTTTCTAGTCTATATATCAATTGATCTTGACATCTTTCATATAAATGCTGTTGCTTCCAAATGAGAAAATACTTACATCTAAACAGCTGTTTGTCAATGTCTGTGAAGTCCAAGTTCAGCTGTCAGAATTGCCATGCATGATCATCTCGCTGAGTATAAGATTAAACTGTTTCCGCTTAATCAGTAGATTGAAAAGAGACTATTGAAGCCTTCATGCAAAAAGATCAAAAATATATTGCTTACTTAATTCAGATTTCCTCTGTAATACTTCCGAGTATGACAAACTGTTAAGTATGCTAACATTTTCATACAGACTGAACAATTAACCAATCAGCACTTGAGTTGTAATGAAAAATTCATAAAGTAGCATGCTAAGTCAACATGAGGTATAAATATTATTGCAGTGTCTTATTGTTATTATAATTCAAACTTCTCACTGACATTTGAATGGGTTGGATGGTATTCAGTTGGTGAATATTATTCATTTGTTGAGTATCGTGGTTTGCAGCCCTCTCTATCTCTCTCTCACTTTAGTGTAAAAGAACAAGCAGCTTTCAATGATAAATATACAAGACTAATGTAATTTACCTAAACTGAAAAGCTGTATATTAACTTGACCAATTAGAATGGGGTTTTAAAAATGTCAGGTATATGTAAAGGCAAACATTATGCAAATGTAGTAATCTACTAAGCCAAGATTTATTTTTTGGAATAATTAATGATATATATTAGATAATGGGGCTAATGCATTCAATGTATACATTTTTTATAAGGTGTTTTATGATTAAAATAGTGCATCATCAATGCGAATTATGAGGGACTAACATTCTTAAACTGAAGAGTCATGACAGCTTGCTTAGGATGGATTCAGATGATATTCCACATTTTATTACCTGATGTTAAGAATCTGTATATGTATACTGCTTTTATCAGTTTATCTTTTTATAGTGAATGTTGAGCTTTATCTACAGGGAAAGTATTCATTTCAAAAAGGAACTTCTTAATGCAACAGATATAAATTTCCCTGTTAACGTATCCATCAATAAATGTTAACTTTAGAATAATAACTATATATAAAATAAAACTGAATGATTATAATTTTCAGACATTTTTTCACAAGATTTATGTGTAATACTATGGTTAATAATCATAAAACAGCAACTCTGGATAGTCTTTTATAGGCCAATGTATGTCATATTGGTTTTTCGTTTTTCAAATACCGGGCACTGTACAGAATCAAATTAACTTTCTGTTTCTTCATGCAAACTTTAACTGTTCTTATTTAGTGCATTCAAAAAGTAGGATCAAGAATAAAATTATCCACCATGATTGTTCAAAAACATAGGGTGCAAAAACAAATTTTAAAAAAAAACATGTAGGTTGTACACAACTTTAGGGTATCAAAAGACTTATGGTAAAGATTAGTATTTCTGAAAAAGTTTTCAGGGAGATTTTTTTTGCCAAATCAGGGAGATTTTGCAAAATACTAGTATATATGATAAATAAAGAAATTCTTGATTAGCTTGAACAATAATTCCAGCTTTTCTTACTTTTTTCTGACAAATTTTAGAGTCCAGTTCAGAGAATCTCATGGGAGCTGCATTAGCTCAGATGGTAGAGCATCAGGTTGTGGGTTTGATACCCGCCCAGGGCAGCCTGGGTCAGCTGCATCAGTGTGTAGTTGGGAAAGGCACTTAGCTCCCGTTTCATTGGCATTATACAGCCAATAATATATTAAAATTGCTGTTTAGACCAATCAACCAACCAATTGGAGAACCTCCCTGATGATCATGTGAGATATCATGTGTATATTGACATGAAAAGATTGCAGACTACTGTCAATTACAATATTTTAGCAACACTAAATTTTAACAAATTTTAAAATTCAGCATATTAGTGGCAGATAGTTTTAGTGAATCTTTAAAATTCAGCATATTAGTGAGATATGATTTTAGCAAATCTTTAAAATTCAGCATATTAGTGAGATATGATTTTAGCAAATCTTTAAATTCAGCATATTAGTGACAGAATTTTAGCAAATCTTTAAAATTCAGCATATTAGTGAGATATGATTTTAGCAAATCTTTAAAATTCAGCATATTAGTGAGATATGATTTTAGCAAATCTTTCAAATTCAGCATATTAGTGAGATATGATTTTAGCAAATCTTTCAAATTCAGCATATTAGTGAGATATGATTTTAGCAAATCTTTAAAATTCAGCATATTAGTGAGATATGATTTTAGCAAATCTTCAAAATTCAGCATATTAGTGAGATATGATTTTAGCAAATCTTCAAAATTCAGCACATTAGTGACATGTAATTTTAGCAAATCTTTAAATTCAGCATATTAGCAAGATACAATTTTAGCAAATCTTCAAAATTCGGCACATTAGTGACATGCAGTTTTAGCAAATCTTTAAAATTCAGCACATTAGTGACATATGATTTTAGCAAATCTTTTAATGTCATCATATTACCAACTGCACATGTACAATTTTAGCAAATCATTAAATTCAGCATATTAGCAACATGCAATTTTAGCAAATCTTAAAAATTGAGCATTTGAGTGACACACAATTTTAGCAAATCTTATATTCAGCATATTAAGAACATAAAATTTTAGAGAATCTTTAAATTCAGCATATTAACGACATACAGTTTTGACGAATCTTAAATTCAGCATATTAGTGACATACAATTTTAGAGCATCTTTAAATTCAGCATATTAACGACATACTGTTTTGACAAATCTTAAATTCAGCATATTAGTGCCATAAAATTTTAGAGAATCTTTAAATTCAGCATATTAATGACATACAGTTTTGACGAATCTTAAATTCAGCATATTAATGACATACAGTTTTGACGAATCTTAGATTCAGCATATTAATGAAATACAGTTTTGACGAATCTTAAATTCAGCATATTAGTGACATAAAATTTTAGAGAATCTTTAAATTCAGCATATTAATGACATACAGTTTTGACGAATCTTAAATTCAGCATATTAACAACATACAGTTTTGACAAATCTTAAATTCAGCATATTAGTGACATAAAATTTAAGAGAATCTTTAAATTCAGCATATTAACGACATACAGTTTTGATGAATCTTAAATTCAGCATATTAATGACATACAGTTTTGATGAATCTTAAATTCAGCATATTAGTGATATACAATTTTAGCAAATAACCAATGAGCAAAAATATAATGTTTTACTGGTAGTTTTTCTGTACCTAATTAAAAGTGACATATGCTTGTATGTTATGTTATGTAAACACATGTGAAATGAAGTGTGGGCATTATCAAACTGCATATAACATGAATCACTGCTGACAAAAAGAGAAGTTGAAATAAAATTATTAAAAAAACATCACTCAGAGCTCTGAGAATATGGTGGCACAGTGATTAGCATGCTAGATTCATGAGCAAATGGGTGTAGGTTACAAATCCTACCATCAGATCAAGTTAGGCCAGCTATCATTGCGAGTCCCTGTTTAAGGGAAATTACTCCAATTGTCTCAGTACTAAATAACATACATATGCTGCTGTACTGTGAAGCACCAAACCAAATCAATCTGATCATTTCTTTAAAATATGGTAACATCCACATATCATCTCTTCACTTAGTGGTATGGCACTTATGAAACAGTGGTTATTAATATATAACCTCAGTTACAAACTTTCAGAACGATCCATCCGGGTAGACTTTGATGTTTATATCATATGTGTATTGTCATCAATGCATGAAGTTTTAAAAAAAATTAGTTTGCTGACTAAATACACTGACATTTTGTGATGTACAGTATGTACTTTTATGCATTGCAACACAACTCTGACTAAGGAAGGTAATGTGGAATTGTTACATAGGCTCATAGTCAATGCATAATTTATCTTTGAAAAGAAATACTTCTAAATAGGGTCTGCTGGTTTTAATTATGAGGTTTCTCTTGAATAGATTGTGAAAACTTTAACAAATAAAGACCCTCCTTATTTTTTATCTTAAATTAAAAAGGAGGAATAGATAAATCTAGAAGTATAAGCAGTTACTTCCAATAAAGAATTGTCTGTTAAAAAAACATGAAAAATTCTTAACTGCATTGTACTTTTGAAAACACCAGGGATTTAGACTGTAAAATGATACCTTTGAATTACAATAACTGATAGAATGCATATTTTCATCAATTTTCCACAGCATGTTGTATACAGGGATCATATTGTAAATAATACATTTTGTAATTACAATTAATAAGCTACAATGATTTTATTTGAAATACAGTTTCATAATTGTATACAAAAGATTACATAAATCTAATTTCAATGTTACATTTAAAGAGAGCATAGAATGATTTACCTCTCATCAAATAAAATCATGCTAAATATTGAATAAAGTACAAAAGATTACATAAATCTAATTTCAATGTTACATTTAAAGAAAGCATAGAATGATTTACCTCTCATCAAATAAAATCATGCTAAATATTGAATAAAGTACAAAAGATAGGCGTGAAGATATTTCACCACCAAATATACGGTTTGATGAAATTGTTGCTTGAAGCTACAACAGTACTTCTCAACTGACCATCATTAAAAAGCTGTTATTGCACTCCTACTAAACTGTCTACATCTGCTTTTATTGTTGCTTGAGGGTTCTGTAAAGGTCAGAAGGGGTTATAAAAATGTATAGTACAGTCTAGTCTCCTTTATTTGACATGAATGGTTTCCTTCCAGTAAATTTGTCGAATAAAAGCAAATGTCAAATAAAGAAGACAGGACTTTGATGGTTGCCTCTAGGTGACTTCCTAAATGTCTTGAAATGTCTGCATATGGATATATCGGGTATAGTCAATGAAATAATGAAAATTTTACAAATAAAATGGAGAATACAAAAGATCTCCTTGAATACATTTTTATGAAAAAGAGAAAAAAAATTGGGTGGGGGGAGAAAAAGAGACAGATTTTTTTGTGCTTGTGTTCAATGTGTGTTAAAGATAGAATATGACCAATCTTCAGACAGTTAGAAATATAGAAAATACCAGTCATAGAAAGGAAATATCAGTCATATTTTTAAATGTTTAAATGTTTCAAAAATAGAAATTGATAGAAAAAGAAAGGGATAGAAAAGAGAAATGGTATACAAGTCAAAAAGTTTGAACTGTTATTACTGTATTTAGTAATTTAAGTGTCATAACCAAGTCTTTCCAACCTTGTAACAAAAGTTATCAATATTTTTGTGTGATGCTGGGGGGGGGGGCAGTTAACAAGGGGACCCTAAATCCCAAGTTTGTACATTGGAGGAGGGGGGAAAGCATTTTTGAATTTTTGCAGGGTTGCCCAATTTTGAAGTTATGCCACTATACATATATATCATATCAAATCTGACAGTTACAAACTAAAATTGCCAATGGGACTCAAACTATGAAGATTGACAAAAGAAAGTGCTATCTTATCCAGAAGACAAAAATCATGAAGCATATAGGATGATTTTTCTTTTTAAACTTTTTAAACAAAATTATTGATGGTTTCCTTAGAGTTAGGTTTTATTCATGTGAAAGATGAACTTGTACTACATCTGAGCTTTTGAGAGTGGAGTAAGTGGTTAAAAATTACTATATGAATGAATAAAATTTGAATTTTTTCATGTAATTCTGTTGAAAGGAGGCCAATGCATGTGACACCGAGATCCAGGAGCTGCGGCAGCATCAGCAGGAGCTGAGTCAACAACTTGAACAAAGACAGATCAATGTTCAGCATCTACAGTCATCCTCTGACACCCTTGATGGTGACATTGACAGGCATGTGGAGATCAAACAGAAGGTGAGTGTTCCTCTCTGTTTGTGCATGTGTATGTGCACATGTGTGTGTGCATGTGTGTGTATGTGTGACAAGAACATTTAGTCACACACATGAAGTGAATGATTTATAATGGTGTCTTTGCAGAAGGTAAGTACAAATGTGAATAATGTGTTTGTAAAACTTATTAAAATTCATGCACATTCAGTCCATGTGACACATACACAGGATGGCAAACTTATGAGGCTCATGGAGGTCAAACAGAAGGTAAAGGTACCTGTGTTGCATTCATATGTTTGTATGGTAGATGGATGATGGTAACATTTTAGGAGGTTTGTGTAAATGTAAATGTGATAATATAAAGGTTATAAAACTTAAACATATTCCAACTGCATCCCACATCTGATATCTTGATGACATCAACAGTTTGTGGAGGCAAAACAGAAGGTGGATGTTTTTATGTGTGTGACAAATTAATGCTAATGACATCACAGAAGGATGGTGTAACTGCAAGTGTCTTTATGTGTTTTCGAACAAATCAGCTTCCATCATCTACGGTCCAAACACATGCTTGACAGGAACATAGACAGGGCTTGTCAGGGAATGTGTGCATTTTTGTGCATTCATACAATCTTTTTCAATTACCATAATATTTCTTCTAAATTTTGTTTTGTTTTTATATTTGCACTAATGTTTTATAAAAATGCAAGTTGTATTTTCTCTAAAAAGGAAAAATGAGCACTGCTTTAAGTCTTCATTTCAAAATCAACAGCTTGGTTTAGCTATTGTAATGCATTGTATTTAGTTATTGTAATGCATTGTATTTCGTTATTGTAATGCATTGTATTTAGTTATTGTAATGCATTGTAGTTAGCTATTGTAATGCATTGTAGTTAGCTGTTATATTGCATTGTATTTAGTTATTGTAATGCATTGTAGTTAGCTATTGTAATGCATTGTATTTAGCTATTGTAATGCATTGTATTTAGTTATTGTAATGCATTGTAGTTAGTTATTGTAATGCATTGTAGTTAGCTATTGTAATGCATTGTATTTAGTTATTGTAATACATTGTAGTTAGTTATTATAATGCATTGTCGTTAGCTATTGTAATGCATTGTAGTTAGCTATTGTAATGCATTGTAGTTAGTTATTGTAATGCATTGTAGTTGGTTATTGTAATGCATTATATTTAGTTATTGTAATGCATTGTATTTAGTTATTGTAATCCATTGTAGTTAGCTATTGTAATGCATTGTAATTAGCTATTGTAATGCATTGTATTTAGATATTGTAATCCATTGTAGTTAGCTATTGTAATGCATTGTAGTTAGCTGTTGTAATGCATTGTAGTTAGCTATTGTAATGCATTGTAGTTAGCTATTGTAATGCATTGTAGTTAGCTATTGTAATGCATTGTAGTTAGCTATTGTAATGCATTGTACAGTAGGACCCCGCTATAGCACGATGGTCGGGGTCCACAAAACGAGATTATGCTATGTCCCGAACCGTGCTATAACCAACCAACCTAGACAAAACCAAGTCATTTAGCTGAAGAAAATGATGCATGCACCAAAAAAATGGGGGGGGGGGGGTAAATTGTGGGCTTAAAACAACGTGCTTCATTGGCACAGTTACCATCTTAAATCAATGCATATTAAACGAGAAATACACATGCAGTGAAAACAGAGATTACACATATAATATTTTACTTTTTTCAGAGAACCATGCATTGGTACATTTATATGTACATGTCTATTGTATAGCATGATTAGTTAAAGGATCAACACGTGTACTCACCAACCGATCTCATGGCATGCGTAGGAGTGAGTCCATAATAATTCCATCAAAAATATGCACACAGAAGTATAATATCATTGTCTGATAAAGTTCTGAAATCCTACATCGTCGTCTAGTCATCGTAAATCACGTCCAACTCCGATTCCTCAGCTTTACTGTCATATGCGGATGCTTATGCAGAGACTGAGCTTGGGCAAGTAACACTTTGATCATAAAGTCAGAAATCTATTAAAGGATGCAACTGGACGCGTGTCAGTTGTGCGGCAAGATCACAGGGAGTTCAAATAACCACCCTCTGTTACTTGGCACTGAACAAGTATCAAACTCGCGGCTTGATCAAAGGGTTGTCACGTGGGAAAACAAAGAGTGTGGTGCCTTTACCAGCTAAGGGATTAAGGTCAAAGTATATCCACAGGAAGTTGTAGAACTCTACTTGGCACTGAACAAGTATTAGAATCGCGGCTCGATCAAAAGGATTGTCAACTTGAAAACAAAGTGAGTGCTTTTACAAGCCAAAGGCTTATTGGCCCACGTGCACTGGCAGATAACTTGGGAAATATCACTTGGGAATTAAATCTGACTTGTGAAAACACCGGACTTAATCCTGTAAATAGTTTCAAGCTTCTCTTTAACAGTAAAAGCTTTACGTTTCCGTGTACTGTTATCCATTGTAAATAACTACTAATTAAAACTCTGACACCTATTTGTTTGAATGACTACAGCAAGAATAACTGTTAATCAACAATGGGGTCATTTTTATAGGGAATGTACAATATTATTCACTGGTCAACTGATTGCATGGCAATTGTCTAACAACACCGCCAAGCCACGTGTGCTCATTGGCGGCTTTCTTATTTTTTGTTTTATAAATCATTGCTGCATGGTTTGAACAACCTTTAGCTTTGAGATTGACTTTGATGATTGTCAAGGACTTAAATTAATTGATTTATAACTTCAGGTGCAAATCTTTTATCGACCACCGCATTGTTTGGTGCTTGGCTGTGTATGCAGTTGAATGAGCAAACATATGTCGGCTATTGTTTGAACAACGATTGTACACAGAATGTATTGAAGTCAAACACAAAGAAGACTTAATGACTTTATTGTTCATGTATCAGTAATAATAAGATTAACACTTATCAGCTTTAAAATGAGCTGACATCTTTCACAAATAAACTAAGATCAAAGTGCAGTGATTGACTACTGACACATTTGAAATGAACATTCACAAATAGAAATGTTCATCATCTTTATTCATATAATGAAAGATGCAATCATAAGACACTTTTTCTTCAAGAATACAATACAGCTTGCCAATTTATTAAATCAAACTCTTGTTTATTTTGGCACAAAACTTTGCAGTAGTTCAAGAAATTGGCAAAATTATTGTAAAATTTAGGTAGCCACGCCACGATCGTATTATATCCGAATTCATACGTGATCTCTTCCCCAAAATGATAATTAATTTTTTACACATTATTTTTTGTAATTTGAAGAAAAAAAATTGTTTTCATGTACGAAAAAATAGATTAAATTTCGGGAACCATGCCACGATCGTGTTATATCTGAATTCGTGCTATAATGAAGCATGCTATAGCGGGGTCCTATTGTAGTTAGCTATTTTAATGCATTGTAGTTTATCTGAGATCTAACTCTCAGTAGGACAAAAGTAAACCATATGGTCACTCTGTATTCTTCATGTTTTCTTGAGGCAATAACTTTTCCTTTCAAACAATTTTATTTCTTTATACCTTCTTTATTTCACACTAGTTGATATGTATTCTCTTTTAAAGAATTTATTAAAAAGTCTGTTTCCTGCAGCAAATACTATTGATTTTTCTTTAACCATTTTCTCATGTTGTCACTACAAATAAGTCAGACAGCTAATTAAATTTACATTGAGTATATAATTTATGGTGATTATATAAAGTAATTTTCAACCTTGAAAGGTAATTACAGCTAATTTAATTGCTCATTTGTTTTGATGGTGCATTTCATACTCACTTGAGTTGCTGGCATTGGAGATGGGATTAAGAGTGTAATATCTAACTATTAGAATGTATTTATCCTCAGACCCATTTTTTATTATTTTTATTTTCATTTGATTTTAAAGGCCCTCTACAAACTGGGACCATCAATGTCCAATAATAGAGCTAACTCAGCTAATAGTCCACGGTTGTCCATAGTTCACACACGGGAGGCATACACTCTAAGCTTCAATTTCAATCAGCAAGATAATATATGATAACCCATGTTACCTCTGCTTATCAGTGATTGTGAAACTTGTCTATTGAATTAGTACCATGTGCTCTGTAACAAGACTGGTCCTGCATCTGGACTGCATCTTCAGATCTTTACCTATCTCAGTCTTCAATCTCATTAACATTCAAACCAGCCCAACTCATCCCACCAGGAGGCCATCTCAAGGAGCTGCTAATTTCTTTCAGAGCTTCTGCTCATAACAGGAAAGTCCATAGTGGGCAAAATGAACCCCTTAATCTGCTATCCTATTACTTCTTATTAGCAATGGTTTGTCAATGGTTGCTTTCATTCATCACATGTAATTAGTGTACTGCATGATACATATGAACAAGTGTTCACCATATTTATAGAGATGATTTAAGAGCCAGCAGCTTTGTAGTTGAGGTAATATTACACCCACCCCTCACATAGAATTCCCCAGACTCAGTATCATGAAACTTAATATTACATCCACCCATCATGTAGAATTCCCCAGACTCAGTATCATGAAACATAATATTACACCCACCTCACAATATCATGAAACATAATATTACACCCACTGTCACAGAGAACTCCCCAGACTCAGTATCATAAAACATAATATTACACACACCATCACAGAGAACTCCCCAGATTCAGTATCATAAAACATAATATTACACCCATCATCACAGAGAACTCCCCAGATTCAGTGTCATGAAACACTTATCTTAGTTAAAATCCTTGCATCTATTATTTGTTTTGAATAATTTACTATCTTCTTAATTATTATGTGGACAACTGGATTGTAATAATTTAGGAATTGAGGAATCTAATATACTGTAGGTAGTTATTAATAGCAAATACTTTATGTATTTATTCACTCTTTATTAGGATTTGTTAAAGTATTCTGGGAACAAAAAAGGAATTAGAAAATTCCCAGGATATTATGGATTTATTTTGTTTTGAGGTTATTATCAGTATGTTGTGTTTAATGAATCAAGAGTTGATGAATATACAGCCTTGATTAACAGATATAAATTATAACATCATATGAAATCATTAAAATTTAGAGATTTTAGTAAACTTTTCATATTTGTGATATAAAAGTCTTGTGAATGACAGATAGACAATACATGTAATGTATTTTTTTAAAAACTCTAAACATAAAGAAGAATAAATTTATGTGAATATTGTTTCTTAGCTACATGTTCAGTAATTTCATCCTTACTAATATTTTCTGAATTTTAATGTTACAGTTTTTTCTCTTCATTACAGAATTTGACAGACCTGTCATACAAGCAACAAAAAATGAAATATTTCCAGCAGGTGCGTGATGGTAAATATGTTCAACTGTGTAAGTCGTCTGCCTCTCTTGAGAATGAGCACGAGAAACAAGTGGACCGAATGCAAGCTCTAAGCACAATTGTGGACCGTCTCAACCAGGAGTTCCCACATGCACAGCCTGCTCTCCGTCGAGCTACACTGTTGCTCAGTACACGTGCACTGCCAAATGATGAAGAGCAGACGTAACTTTCCCCACACTGCCTTTATAACTTTAAGTACTTCTTATCAATGTATAACATTCCTAAAAACTTATCTCCACAATTTAGTCAGGCCATTTATTTTACACTTCTTTTCTGGTTCGATTTGCTCAGTTATACCATGGCATATTATATAATATTAACATTAAATCCATTAAATTATATTTGTGAATTTCTCCAAAATCAGTAATATGTCTATTTGCCCCTGCACAAAATTACACTATTGACTTAGAGAAAACATTGATTCAAAAGCAACATGATCAGTTTATTGTCAATATTTTTTTCTCCTCTCATAGCTTTGTGTGGCAAATTTGGGGAATTTTTTTTCCAACTTTCACTGACATCTTTTTTCTGTTATGTCTATAGGGCCATTGTTCTATAAATACCTACCATACCTACCTTTCCTAAATAGTGTCATGAAAATGGATGGTTTTGTGACTAGCATAGAACCTGGGTACAAGTATTGGATATATGTGTGACAGGTATTGGTTGTTATATAATGCTATGGTATACAGTGAAACCTGTATATCAAGGACAGTCAAGTAACAGAACAAAATTGTCCTTTATATACAGGGTCCATTATATAAAGGGACATGTGTTTTACAGTTCATACAGTTGTAACTCTAAGTGTTGAGTAAAATGCAAAAAAGTGCAGGTTCTGAGGGATAATAAGATTCGTTCTGAACAAAAATTTACTGTACTGTTAAATTCAATAAGAATGAAAATCCAACAATGAAAATGTCACAATACAGTAGCAGTGAAAGCAAGATTATATCAGTTATGAAATCAATGCCAAATGAATTTATGTTGTATTGAAATCTAGTATAAAATGGTAATTGATCAAAACAACGTCAATACAGTAACAATTTACTATCTATAATTTCCAACACCAAGACAAGTGAACAATGTATATACTCACACAAACTATGCATGTATTCTTGATTTTGTGCCCGAGATTTTCACTATTTCAGAACATAAAAAGAAAAATACACTTACGGCTTTGAGATATTTGTTTCCACTATGCAAAGCAATGAATATTGTTAGTTCCATTTTCTTTCTGTGCCCAGGTTTTGCTTCTGAATAAATTTGTTTAAATATAAACATTATGTTTTGTCCTGATATTTATGTCAATATCCAGGTATTAAAAGAAACATTGAGATTTTCCATTTGCTCCTGTTATAACATACCATTCATTTTGTAGATATCTTGATTCAAAGCTTAGACAAACACCTGCCTTTAGAATGGCTTCTGTTGGTGTATATTGTAAGAATATAGCTCTAAGATGTATGTACATCATTGTTTAATTTTTTCAACAGATTATTATAAGGACCTCCTCAAGTTTTCAATTGTAGCTGTGATATTTATGAATTACTGTAATCTTTTATCAATTTATTTGTTCATTGCTAAAAATGTATTTGTTCTAATTCACTGATATGTGGAATATTTAAATAAATGATGTGATTTTGATTTTGTTTTATTTGTTCTTGTTCTTTTTAATTTTAAGGCAATTACTGATAAACAAGTTCCAATTTTAAATATAGTGAATTTGAATGCTGCATCATTTAGAGTAAGATAATGGCAAACATCCTTGTAACGGCATAATCTAAATGCACAGACTTTCTTCACATGTGTCCTTCACCTTTTTGACCTCAAGAATGATGGGCCATTAATATTCATAATATGAAGAAAACAAAATCCACTTCAACCTCACTCTTATATTTCAAGACAAGATGCAATTATCACTATAAATAAACACCCTCTTGGCAAGAAATGGACTCTAGAGCAGGCAAAGTAGCATAGCCTCAAACTTGCTCACTTGTAGACCCTTTCAGTAAGATCACGAGCATACAATTTTTAGACTTGTTGGTCATACATTTACCTATGTAGAGTACAGGCTATTCTCTTACTAACATCATCTAAATTCTCATACCTCAAATAAACTTATCTGAAGTGTAAGGATTTAGCTAATGGTGGTACAAGAATTAATAAATGCTGGCAGCTGATCCTTTTATAAGTCAACCAAACTTTGTGATTTTCAACTAATATTGAGACATAATCAAAAAACAAAGTACTCACATAGACACTGACTAAAGCCTATTTTCTACTCTTGCAATTGATGTATGTTTTATGATGTTTTCTGAGACTCAAAGAATTTATTTTGATTATCATACTCTATATATTACTCCATAATCAATAGTAAAATCCACATACTGACAATGATTTCATACTGAAAATGATCTATTCCCTCTCCCAGCCATCTTACATCAAGTGTTTCTCTTGCCTATCCCTCATGTGATGGATAATACTGGCAAATTGACTATGCCCCTCTTGCTGATTATCACACCAGCTTGTGTATTTTCATATAAAAATTTTAATACACACTTATAAGTCGAGGCCACGCTATAAAAGGGAGGGGGTTGCGCCTTTCAGTCTGAATTTGACCTTCATCAAGAAAACATCTTCTTATCAAGATCTGATTAGCTGTTAGGCACAGAAAAGTACCTGACACAGTGATTGACAGGTGAAGCTTGACCACCTGTTAGTGTTAATTGGCTATAAAAGGAGGGTAATTAGCCTACCATTCAGTACACCATGATATTGACCAATAGGTGTTTTCTTATATTACGCCTTGTTTAAAACAGATAACTAAGTTTCACTTTCTCAATCAATCAAAATTCATATGTAGCGTATGCCACCTACCCCCTACTAGCAACTGACCTGTTTTTAACTTTGGCTTTTAACAGTATTCTGATTACAAATTTAAACTTTCATTGGACTCTGGTGAACAATCACTAAATTATAACAAGATGAATTGGTATATTTTGCATAGTGAAAGCTATCTAGGTGTGAGAGTTTCTTTTATCATGGCTCTTATAACTGTTTCAGGTATAATTACCCTTTGATTTACACATTGCATGCAATATGATTGGTCAACTGACCAATGAGTTCACCAACAAGATTGATAGGTAATGTGGGTTAAATTCTTATAGTCGTAATGTACAAACTTTTTCCATCCATATATCCATATCTAAGGTCTGATGTTTCTATTTTGAGAGGTACAGGAGGAATTTTACATCAGGATGTGTGCATGCATACATTAAAAATAACGTGGCTTTTAAAGTGTTCAAGTGTTTGTATACAGCAATTTGATATACCAATACTGTTGGTATATCAAATTGTGATTCACCCTTTCTGTATGAAAATATGTATATATATGTGGTTTCAACAGGAGACTATTGCTTTTATACTCTCTAAAACAGTGATTAATTTCCACTTATTATTCGTTCATAAAATAATGAGAAAAATATTAATAATCCCCTTTTTCTAATTGAATGAAATATGTTACTCAATTTCATCTCAATCACCTCTGGTTTCCCTTTTATCTCTCATTCTCTCCCTTATATGTCATAAATGACAAAAATATATGGAAATCTGTGGAGTGAGAGAAAATAGACTTTAAGCTGGATGAAAAACCTTGAACTTTAACTTACACCAGGTAACCCAGAGGAACCCAAGTCATTATAATTGTACATCTCATGGTATATCAAAGATACAGCATACATACTATACATATCATATATATATAGAGAGAGAGAGGAAGAGAGAGAGAGAGAGAGAGGTTTGATATATACAAATTACACACACACACACACACACACACACACACAGACTGGTAATGAAAATATTTAAAGGCAGTAAACTGTTAGCTCTGTTCATAACAGAACAAGTATGGAACAACAAATTTCTGCCAACAAAAATTATAACTTTGCAACATACAAAATTTTCTTCACATCTCTTCGAGTGAAGTTCTTGCAAAATTAACAGATTGGAGTTATAAGAGTGTTTCCAATCCAGAAACCATTTCTACCATTTAAAACAATGTAGGAATGGAAAACAAAATAAATGTTTCCTGAAGAAAAAAAAGACCATTCTTTCCAATTCAGAACACATTTAACAGCTCTCTTTTTAATCTTCATCAGTCCAAGATATGTACACTTCTAATGACAATACAATTTGCTAATTAACTGTTCATTTTGGACAAGGTTGTGAAAATTACACTGTAAACCCTTGCAGTGCCTGGGTGAATACATAAAATTAGACAGTTTGAAAGCCTCTGACACCTCTAATCAAAGTAAACACTTTGAACAATATATGCATCTGTATAAAACACCAAAAATAACATTGCGTTGATAAGATAATAAATCCCTCCTTTATCCCTATTGATTGGACATAAATAGCATATTTCCTCTAGACAAAGAAATTTGCAAACTGTAATTACCCTCTTAAATCTTTAGCCCAACTGCAAACTGCACAGACCCAGATCTGCCATTGCATAATGCGCCAGTATATCTGGGTCTATGCAGTTAGGAGTAATCAGTACAAGAAAAAAACACAGACCCTAATCTGCTGGCGCATTATGCAAAGGCAGATCAGGGTCTATGTTGTTTGCAGTTGGATTTGACTTATAAGCGAGTACATACGGTGCCTTGAAATTGATTGAATAGTCGAACGTAATTAGATGAAACCTTTAATGGTAGTTTAATTTCTAAAACATCATGCGACTTTTAAAAACTAGAAAGAGGTTATATAGGCTCTACACTCAGGCTGAGGATGAATGTTATAAATAAAAGAGAAGAAAAGCTGTGGTAAATATTTACATCAAGCTATAAAACTCTCTAGCAATGTTAGTTGCCTTATTCTTAGCGTTTTATTTGTTCATGCTCTGTGTAAATGACATGACCAAAAATCACAATAATTAAATGTGACGAACAGTACATATGGATTCTTATTATAAATGTCATTTATTATTATATATAATTAAATTTATCCTACACCGTAGTTTTCAAACAAAATTGTCTACAGAGATACAAAGAAATTCCTCAAGTCCTAATTATCTTCAAGCTCTCTGTAAATTGCATTACCTAAAACACATTGGTTTCGTCAAATTATGACTTTTGTCGTTTCAATTTGTAAATATGCCATATTATGTATTTTCATAGTTACATTTTCAGATAATACAAAGAACAGTAAAATACTCGTGTTTGCCATTACAAATGGAAGTGTCCCAAACGCACCCACCCCAAAAAGCGCACCCCATTCACGTCCGAAGTGTATAAATACTAGTATGTTAGAAAGCCCTCGAGCTTACAACTCACGAACCTTACTGAATATAATGTAATATTCTCACGATCACTATAGTTAAGGGACACTTGTCGCGTCCTTTTGCAAATTAGTATGGTATTAATGTACTAAAATTTAGCTTAACACCGAACTGGCAACTTTATGCTGTCACTGCTGGTCGTTTTATTACTTTGTTAATGCAGTCACTATGATTGAATTTCTGGATTTGACTTACTTTATGAGTTTTTTAAAACCATGAAGTTGATTACTTCCTTGTTTATCAATATCTATATTTTTTTAAATATGGCATAACATGTTACTAAAATATTTTCTCCAACAATGACCGAGGAGTGACGACGACGAAGACGGCGGCAACATCACTAGCTTCACCAGCAAGAAAGGCAAAAGCTTAGCGCTTCAAGCGATAACTGTGTTCACGAATTTAATTTTGTTTTAACCCTTTGCATTTTCAGATTTCTGCGTAATTGTAACGAAATTTTAAAGGACTCATTATGAACTAAACAAATTAAAAAATGCCGAAAATTATACATTGGACTAGTATTAGTAGTGACATTTGATAAAGGGGCATTTCAAACAGGAAAAAAAAAAACAAAAACAACGATAGTTACATTCAGAAATGATTAACTTTGTATACAAATGCGCACAAGTTGCCATATATACATCGTCATTCGGGTTTATGCTGTAAGACAAAATCACTGCCGCCTTAGTAGTCTTCCTGTGGTATTGACGGCAACTCCAAGAAGAACTTATCGCAAACTTACCTGTACAGTACTAATTCTTGGTTATGTTAATGAATCAATGAACGAATGAATTTATTTATTTACTTATTCGGGATTATACATTTCGATTCCACTTTCAGAAATATATCAACAACACTGAAATAAATACATACCTAAACTGATCATCGCTATCTGATGGAACCACAAGTAAAGTAATATTGCTCTCAATTCAAGAAAATAATTAGTATAGAGTCCTTATTATTTTTGTATTTATTTATTATTTTTTTAGTAATAGGTGTTAAAGTGTAAAGACGATTTAAGGTATGAATCTCATTGACGTGATGAAATATTTGTTATATTCGCCGCTTTTTAGTAATGTTCGTATTATTTTACCTCAAACTACAGTGTGTGAAAAAGGCGCGCGCGGGTAATCATGTCGATGATAAACTAAAGTAAGTCTGTCATGTGTTGATGCATAGACGCAAACTGACTATTGTAAAGTTAATACTATAGAAAGGCCTAAAGTTGTCCAAGATAAGACGGGCAGTATATGTAAATACCTGCTGACTGGGGTGTTGCATGGTAACGTGTCTATGATAATACTAGTAATTATCACAAAAGAAATAGCTGTCGGACATTTGTATTGTATTCTACACCTACTGAGTGTTTCTGTCAAGTGAGATTACATACCGTTTAGAGTGAAAACGCATTAAGGAAATAATACTCATCAAGTCATTCTTAATAGTTCGTTTAATCTTTACTCAGAGAGTGACAACTGGATCCAAGCACGTTAATCCATGTTTGAAGAAGAAGAAATTATGATGAAACGACTTGATACAAGTTATGTACGAAAATAAATAACGTGTCTATGATAATACTAGTAATTATCACAAAAGAAATAGCTGTCGGACATTTGTATTGTTTTCTACACCTACTGAGTGTTTCTGTCAAGTGAGATTACATACCGTTTAGAGTGAAAACGCATTAAAGAAATAATACTCATCAAGTCATTCTTAATAGTTCGTTTAATCTTTACTCAGAGAGTGACAACTGGATCCAAGCACGTTAATCCCTGTTTGAAGAAGAAGAAATTATGATGAAACGACTTGATACAAGTTATGTACGAAAAAAAAAAAAAAAACGATTATTTATTGATTATCAATATTGCAGGTCCTCCTAACATGGCTTTAAGTATAATGGGATAAACGATTCTTATTTTCTCAGTTGTGTATTGTTCGACAATCGAAACATAATTGAAAATATATTTGACTGTCTTAGTTAACATTAATGCAAATAACTGCGTAGTCATGTGTTTGTAATTCAGCAACACAGTGGCCACATGGATTTTATTAAAGAATAATTAATTTTATTCGCAGCGAAGGCAGATAACCCGCATTTCAATGAAGGGATAATAAGATAAGAAAAAATGATGCCCAAAATCGATGTACTTGTCAAATTTGTTGGTATTTTGCATTCATTTATCCCTCCGCTTTTAATATTTTCAGTTACTAGAATATATTGCGACAAGACATAAAGCAGTAAGTGCTGGTATTCAATAAAGAAAGTGCTAGATTTATTGATGTAATATCGATAATAATATTACAGATATCCATATCAGTTCTCGTCAATGGCAACATAGGAGATTGGTTCAGAACCACATTCGGAGTCAGACAGGGATGCCTTCTCTCACCAACTCTCTTCAACATCTACCTGGAAAGGATCATGTCCGATACCTTGGAAGACCATGAGGGCAGTGTCAGTGTTGGAGGCAGAAGAATCACCAACCTGCGCTTCGCTGATGATATTGATGGCTTAGCAGGAGATGAACAAGAATTGGACACCTTAGTGAACCGTCTCAACCAAGCATCACTAAGGTATGGGATGGAGATCAGCGCTGAAAAGACCAAGCTAATGACAAACAACCCGAGTCGTATCCAAAAGGAAATAAGAGTGAATGGACACAGTGACAAGCTTCAAATACCTAGGTGCTATCGCCTCTGATGAAGGTTCAAACCCTGAGGTTCTTTCGAGTATTGCGCAGATAACAACTGCACTGGCTAGGCTGAAGCCTATTTGGAAGGACAGCAACATCACGATTGGGTCCAAGATCAAGCTTATGTACTCCCTCGTCATGTCCATATTCCTATATGCATGTGAAACAAGGACCCAGACTGCAGAACTAGAGAGAAGAATCAATGCCCTAGAGATGAGATATTATCGAAGGATCCTGAAAATCTCATACTTAGACCACGTCTCAAATGAGGAGGTGCAATTGGATCATATGAAGATCTGCTCACCACCGTAAAGAATCGCAAACTAAGATGGTATGGTCACGTCTCACGCTCATCTGGCCTGTCTAAGATAATCTGACAGGGCACAGTGAGAGGAAAGAGAAAACGAGGCAGACAGAAGAAGAGATGGGAAGATAATATCAAAGAGTGGACAGGCATGGACTTTGCAAAGTCCCGAAGAGAAGTGGAGAACACGGAAAAATGGAGAGAAATTGTCGCAAAGTCATCAGTGGCGCCCCTACGACCAGCCAGGTTACGGGAGAGATGAGATGAGATGAGATGAGATATCCGTTAATTGATCGTCCAGTCCGCGATAATTGTTTATATCGCCATAGTAAAACAATCCCGTGTCTTTGACCCTGACTTTTTAGCCACTCATTTCCTCTGCTTATACGTGACACATTTGATAATCGTTGATTTGTATTGTTTATTTTCTTAGTTTATTATTATTTTTTTTTTATTTTGTTCAGATTGCTATCAAACATTTAATTTTCAAAGAAATTAATCCAGATTTACTTAACAGATTAAACCTGCATCTTGAGAGCATGCGTAAATCACACGTATTCAACTTGCTAACAGAGCTCAGTGAAAAAAGTTTGAAATCATTTGTAGTCATCATAATCATAATCCGAATAAACATGCTGGTGACAAGAACTAACGCAACCAGTTAAAGCAAACAATGGAAATACCATAATTGTATCAAGACGATGATATACTTAACAGAGACAGACGTCTGTGGTATTACACCCCTCTGCATACAAAGAGGTAGAAAGTGTCAACGTCTGTTTGTCGGAATAATTAGATAATTATTGGAGTATTGGGGACGGAATGTTTGGATTTTTTAGGGTTAGTGACACATGCCAGCTAAGGCTGCTACGTGTGCCCTTATCAGGATCAAAAGCTTGTTTGTTTCTCATTCCAATGCACACTGTTTTGACATAGTGGTGGCGATGATATTGATTAAAAAGTTGTTGCTCTCATAATAATAATAATAATAATAATAATAATAATAATAATAACAATAACAGCAATTATAATAGAGAAAATCTTACATATAACGGCAGTGGTTGTCTACTTTAAGATCTAGCACAGTTTTCAGTTATACTGATTTTATTGTGTTTTTGCTAGATGATAGGACAAATAATATTGTGCATGTTGGTTCCAGCTAGATGGTAGAATATTTAGAGTTCTATTCCTTCTTAATATCATCACTTTTACTACAACTACCACCTTTGTAGTTGTCGTCGTCGTCATCATCATCATCATCATCATCACAATGACCGCAACAACAACAACAACGTTTATCTACCTCGCCGACCACGACGACGACATTTGCTTTTTAAATTGTCATGATGATGATGATGATGATGATGATGATGATGATCATCATCATCATCATTATTACTACTACTATTATGTTCATCTACTTTGCCGGCCATAACGAAAAAAAATGATTGTTGTGACCCCACTATTTGCAGCGGGGACATCTTGATTTGGTTATGTCCGTTCGTTCCTCCGTCCGTCCCGATAAACTTGTTATTAACATTAAGAAAAAAGAAAAAAAGTGAAATGAGGATAGTATGTAGATGGCCTGATTTGATTTGCAGGTCGTTACAGCAAATTTGTAAATTTTAAACCCATTTTGAAATTTGTGGACTTATACTATTTTTGACAAAAACCTTGTTAGCACGATTAAACAAAAACCACTTGAGGAAAATAAATAAATATTATACATAGCCATGTTTGTATTCAGATTACCTGATTATAGAGTTTTTCTATTTGTAGCACACTTTTGAACTTGTTGTACTTCAACTTTGTTGGACACAAGCTTTTTAGACACATGAAATTTTGCAGGCATAATTGAAATTATATGTAGATGAGTTGATTAGATTTTCAGGAATTTGTTAGTAATTTGTCACTTAAAAAAAATAAAAAAAACTATATCGACATACTTTTCTGACGAATACCTTATTAGCACTATTATAGTAAACCATTTCAGGTATGCATGTTTGTATACATTATGTACTTGAACTAATTAGATTTTCATGTAATCGTATAAATATGTAGTCTTTGTGGTCTGGAAATCTGATTTAATCTTTCTCTTCATTGTTTGTTAATTTTATAATGAGCTTATATTCGTAAAGAGTCACATGTTGATGCTATAAAATTATTAACCAATGAAAGAGCTGGGAATTTTAAAGTTTGAAAAATACAACTATGAATTGTGGGAAGGCGTTTTCCCCTCGTTTGTAAACGATCATTCTAATGAACCAATCAGCGTCGAGCTTATAACTTCGTCTCGTGGATAAGTGCAATATTAACACTTTCGTTTCTCCAGTTAAGCATTCTGTCAGTTCATGTGGTATCTATGGTCTCCTTTATAATAATTCATGCAAGATAGAAATATGAAAGGTAAGACATGTAACATTTTATTTGATAATGCAATTATTATCATGTAAAATTAGCATATTTTGCTTTAGACGGATAAATATAGTTGGCGGACTTCTCAACTTAAATGACTGAGGCTCCGGTGGGTGAATCAACGAACTTCTAAAAGTTGAAGCAATATCTTTGTCAGCAAGCAATTAATGTATTTTCCTGATGGCCACATTTAAAATGCGTTTGATATTTAATATATTTTATGCAAAAGTATGCAATAATGTACGATAAAGCTCTGTAAAAGTTTCAAAATTTAAAAAATAGTCTACGGTGTGCCCGCCTATTTTGTTGCGCCAATAATTTTGAATATGAAAACCACTCCGAGCCCCCGTTAATTTATTTTACCATATTGATTTATCTACAAAGGTAACTTTATTTGCATAAGTGTTATATACATTGTATATCGCCAACGTATCCAGTAATTTCGTTTTCAGATTTTGTTGCAAAATACAATGTATGTGAAATTGATCCAATGTCCTGCTGACACAAAATATGAGCTGTCAAATCACACTATCCTTGGTTTTACGAATTTATTGCTCACTAACAGTATGAAATATAGGAAATAATGTATAGCATTATTGTTGAATACATTCTAATACTGCCGTTGCATTTTCGAAGAGAAGGTTCGTTTATACCTATGTAGCCCCAACCATCTTGAACAACTTATTGATAATATAACATTTCGTAGAGCTTTTCCTGTAGAATAATACCTATTAAATATTATTTGAGACACCACGCTAAACATTGGTGGATACATGTTATTCGTATAATTCCTAAATTGTATAATACCTACTGCTATTTAAAATGTCATTGGTAACCCACGTTGTCTCCAAGGACAGTTCAAAACCTGACATTGTTATGGACTTTTCTCAATTAATGAATTACAACAGAAAGAAATACGAAGCTATATCGGGAATTAAGGGTAGATGCGTAAATTTGGGTGTGGTGTATGTTCATACCACTTTAAAACTGTTTTATGCCGGTGTTATATGTTCATACATGTTAGCGGTTAGGTGATTCCGTTTGGGCACGTCGGCAAATCGTGTATTTTGATTGGTTTATATTTTGACAAGAATAAACTTGTTTGGTTTTGGACCAATCAAAAGAAGGGTATTCCCAATATCAATCTAAAATTAGTAACAACAGTGCGTTGCTACCGGCTTCTGTCGGGTCATGTACTAAGCCAAACGTCAATATTGAACTGCAAATAGACATATATTTATGCTAAGTTCGCATTCTGAAGCAGGTAGACTAGGTGCATCAGCATTCCGCCAAAATGGTACTTATATCAACAAGTAAGTGCAAATTATAATATTTTCTCATAGCTGAACATGCTAATTTTAGTATTTGGTTCCACAGACCTTATAATGTTGTTTGGTATTAAGTTAAAAATTAGATTGCTAATCACATGTATATTTATTTATAGTTCATAAGCCTAATAGGTGAACATTACAAAAAAATAACAGAGGAAGACTTGTATTCCTGCTGCTGTGAAGGGGAAATAACTTTTATTAAGAATATAAAGTGCTAGAGATAACATTGAGAAAATCACTAATGACAAAATTAGGTTTCTTTAACATGACTGATTTGAAAATTTAATTGGTAAAGTGCAGACTCCTTATTAGATATTATACCATTCATATTTGATGACCTAATAATCTGCCACCTTTATTTGCTACATAGGAAAGAGAGGTGTAATTTGAAATTTCTTGTGCAAATATTCTAAAAGTGTCAAAATGTTAACATTTTAAAATGTATATTTCACCACTGTCCTTGTTGTGTGAAAATGGATTTGGTATTTTTCAATCCCACCCTGAAATGTAGTTTTATCCTTGTCTATCCATCAGTCAAATTAAAAGTTTTGCGTTGATGTCAGTTTTAGCTTGAAATTAATTTGATGCATTATAATCAATAGACTGGTCATTTGGAATTTTCAGATGGGGTGTTGTGTCAGGGATTTAAATTTTTTATAAAAGTCAGCATACCCAGGGCAAATTTAACTTGTCCATTTCAAGGGGCTCCGGGTGGCTGAGTGGTCTAACGCACTCACCTTTACAGATCACTGACATTTCACCTCTGTCCGCATGGGTTCGAGTCTGTGGCTCAGCCAGCGTGGGTATGTGAGAAAGCTTGCCAGGAGCTTCCCGTGGGTCAGCGGTTCTTCCTCCACCAAAAATATACTGGCCACCATGTATAGCCTACCATGTGCTGAAAAACGTCATTAAGCCCATAACAACCAACCAATGTCCATTTAAAAATTTGAGCTTGCGCCAAACATAATATCTCAACATGAGTTTTAAAAAAAGGATAAAATATGGGATATTTGAAGCAAGTCACATTATATTTATTTTAACTTTTATTTTCTTTTCATCTTTGTCAGTACCTTAAAACTATATGACAATAATTTAAAAAAAATAAAAATATAAATAATACATGTAGATAGATATCTGGATAAGAAAGGGTTAAAATGCGGAGCGAAAACAGACATGTACATGTATATAGATAGAAAAATGGATAGGTAGAAAAGGGTTTGGAAATAGCTAGATTTTTTAGTGAGAGAGAGAGCGATGTTTAGGTAAAAGACCTTGAACTGAAAAATTAAGCAAGCAATAAGAATATTTTAGGCAGGGATACTCATTAATCCATGACGATTGGAATTTTCTTGCATGTTTTGTTGCATCTTTTTGGTTGTTTTTCTTTTAAAAGGTTCATTAGAGCTATAAACTTAAAGTTTCCTTTTTTTTGTCAAGATAAGGCCCAAAAAAAATATGTGTGCTTCCGGTCGGCAGACCGTCCCTGTTTCTCATTGCCAATCCTAGCACTTTTTCCACACCCACACCCCAAATTTTTTTTGAAATAAAAAAAAAAATCACATTGCCAAAATTGATTTGTGCATCTAATTGAGCAGGTTTTGCCCAGTACTTTGAAGCGCTTGAAATATTATTTAATTTATATATAATGTTTTAAAAAAAAAAAAAAAAACTTACCTGCCTACCCTAGTTTTAAAACCAGTGCAATAGGAAACACATTTTGTTGTTGGCCTAAGATAGCAGATTCAGCACATCAACTACATCAACAATAACGAAATCTAGACTGTTTGTAATGATATATTTATACTCACAACTCATTTATTTTATCCATTTATGTAACAATTATCATCTAGTCACCTTGAAATCAGCAACAAGCATCAAAATATTTGAAAAGCCAACTTTTGAGATTGAGAGCACTTAATTTTATCCATTTAATTATTTGCCAAGCAGTAAGTATGTATTGGTCTCCTGTAATTGTCACATAAATAACAGTTCATAAACACAGCTTGTGGGTGCTACATTTTTGGTACATCAATCATGCTTTCAACAAAATCCTCCTGGGAGTTAATGGTTAGAGATGAGAGCCTTTTGTTTTGAAACACACCTGTTAAAGAAATCTCACAAATGATATTACCAACAATTAGCACCTACTAACCTTAAAATTGGTCACATGCATCAAACAATCTTTGACAAGCTGATTGTTTAGAGTATACAAACTCGCAGCCTGCCAGAGGCTAGGTTAGGACCTGGAAGTCGACGAATTCCTGATACATACAAATATTACAATTAAAATGTAAGCAATAAGTTAAAATATACATATATTCCTTATTTGTCATAATCTGCTTTAAATAGTAAATATTCACATTATGTCTGCACAAGAAAATGCAAGACTGACCTTAACATTGACTACAAGATGGAAATGTAATGTAATAGAAGAATGCGGTACATATAAACACTAACCAGAGCTGCTGATATATGTTTTGTGGCGAGATTGCAGGGTATAAAACTTGCAGAACATAAAGCAATATGAATGAAACATGACCATTTCTCCCTTTCTCAATTTTTTTGACTTGCCCAAGGGCAGGTACCTTGGAAACTTGAGCTTGTCTTTACGAGTCAGACCTCTGAGAAGATAAGAGACAGAATGTAAAATTGTTTGTGATTTTTCATCTGGTCAGGCAATGTAACAATTGCCCAGCTTACCGGTATTTTCAAGACTGAAACATTGATACATTTTCACACCAAAGGGAAGATGCCAGCATATATTTCTTATAAGTATGTAATTACTGTTCAGATGCAAAATGTTGCCAATTTACGTGAGAAATAAGTATTTGAAGCATCTCATCCAGTTCCCATAATAATGCACATAATGTTGAAACAACAGCTGACTGGTCAAAATTTAATTGGGATCATGACCTAGAAATGTTCCAGTACTTTTGACCTGCAATCTTCCCTTTTATGGTACCTGTGAGCAGCTCTCTTGAATGGAGGTTTGACCGAAATGGATAAATTAGTGCAAAAGTTGGTGGAAATTGAGGTGGTTGGAATTCTTGTATCAAATGCAAGTTACAGACATTTTTCTTGTGAAAAGTCATTACATACTTACATAAATATCTGCTGGCATCTTTGATTTGGTGTGACAAAACATTAAAAAAGCTGCACAGTCTTGAAAATACCGATGATCTGGGGCAAGTAACAATATCTGACCAGATGAAAAGCCTAAAATTTTGCCATTTTTTGTTTTGTTCATTAACTCATTCCATACTGAAGCCCAATCAGACAGGCAGTTGTGTAGAACTGGAAATTTGCCTAGTCACTGGTGTATCAGCACGAGAGAATGCAGTGATCTGGGTCAAGTAGCAATATCGGACCAGATGAAAAACCTAAATTTTGCATTTTTTTTGTTTGTTTGTTTGTTTATTAATCCATTTCATACTGAAGCCCAATCAGACAGGCAGTTGTGTAGAACTGGAAATTTCCTTAGTCATTGGAGTATTAACACAAGAGAATGTAGTCATATGTTTAAATTGAAAATTTTCAGATGTAAAATTTCTGGTGGAAGTAAAGTAAATATACTTTACATTTTTGGGGTAAAGTACCTCCTATATGTAAGTGTATGAAATTTGGTGAATTTTATGCCATTTGAGATGGTGAAAAAAATCCATCAAGAATATCAAAGGTTATTTACATTTTATTAAATTTACTGGCATGAATATTGGAGATCAAGCAAAACAGATTCTTACCGGAAAGTCGACAAAGCTGTTAATTTGATTCAGTATTTTCATTCCATTATAAAGTCTAATGCAAAAATACCAGAGTTTTGTTTATATTTATTTTGGTCCATTTCCTGGAATGCAGTAAAATTTCATAATATTATTCACACATATTTATGCTTTTAATAATTTGATTGTTTGAAAACCGTGAGTTACTTCACATGATTTATAATTAAAAATGTGTAAAAGGTTAGTAGTTCCATATTTGATTGAAATAATCATGGGACAGAATGCTATTGAAATTAGTCTTGAACATTCTTTTTTTTTGTCCCCAGTAGTCAATCGTGGATGAGAGACATAAAACACCAGTGCAAAAACATAAACCTATAAATGCATTCATAGTTGGAATATTAATTGGGTCCATTTTGGTGTAGATTGGGGGTGCTCCTGTTCTGTGTAAAGGTTTGTTTCTGTAACTAAATGTAGCCTAAGATCTTGATCCTTTATCAGATCAACTTAATGACACGGTAAAGCTTCATCTGGGTGTTGAATCACTGTCCCTCCAACCTCTGTATATGGGCGAACTTTATGACCAGTGAAGTTCCAAATGTCCATTGTGCTTGAAAACAATTTAGTCTTCATCGTCTTCAATATCCGAGTAAAAAAAAAACAACTAACTAGTTATCATCCACTCAGTTCATTTTGATGTAGTCAAGATCACAATCCCCATGAATGCCTCTAAGAAATCAACGGCTATGTGTGCAACTGCAATTTCTCGAGTTACAAACCTTGTCTCTTACTATATGTTTTATCTAAGAGGCAAAGTATTATAACATAAATAGTTCATGGTTTTCACCCAATTTAGTATCAAGCTTGAATCAGGTACCTGTGGTTCTTTAGGAAAAGCGTAAGCAGTGCAATGTAGAAGTGTCCTTTGTTGAGCATAATGAGGACAGGGTTGAGCAATTAATGCAACTAACTTGTCCCAGGAATGAGTGCTTGTAAAACATTTTCCTGAGCTCTGAATGCAAAGTTTGAGAAATACAAACAGTGGCAAGCTTATTTGCAGATATATGTCCACCATAAGGCAGATTGTATTGTTATATTGTTGTGTAATCCTTCAGTTACCAATTTTGTTTCTGCACAATAGCTAAAGTTTTCCAACATCTCCAGTTACCAAACTCTGGATGACATGCACTTGCAGTCAGGAAGAATCCTATTGAGTTTGAAGTAAAAAAGGTCAAGACCAGTGGGACTGAAGGAAGAACAGTTGTTTTGGCACAATAACTCAAATTGTCCACCATATACAGTTGCCAAACTTCGTGGATAGCTTGCACTTGGGTTAAGGAGAAGCCTATACATTTTGTGGTCAAAAGCTCAAGGTCACTGCTTGAAAGAAGAAATATGGTTTGTGCACCAAAATGTCAATCATCGACCAGGCAACTTCACCAAAGTTCATGGATGACTTACACATTGGATAAGAAAGAAACCTATTGATTTTGTGGTCCGAAAGTCAGAGGTCAAGGTTTCTTACAGAAAGAAGAATTTTTATTTTTTTTAATTTTTTTTTTTACATATAATAACTTTGGTTTTAAGATCATGTACCTTTACCAAAGTTTGCACTTGAGGTATGGAAGAGACTTATTGATTTTGGGGTCACAGGTCAAGGTCATTATGAAAAGAAAAATGGATTTTGCAGAATAACTTTTGTTTTCTAGAGTAAGTTACTTTACCAAACTTTGTGGATGGCTTGCACTTAGGGTAATAAAAAAAACTATATATTCTGAGGTCTAAAGGTTAGAGGTTATGGTCATGGCAGGTCTAATAAGGAAATAATGGTTTCTGTGCATTAAGTTTAGTGTGTTATGTGTATGCATAGAACACTATTAATCACAGGGCAGGTTTATAATGTACCATTCATGGTACTCTTGTTTCAGACTAGAATAATCATGTTCAATTTAAGGCTAGATAGGTCATTTGATAATAAGTGACACTTGTTTTTCAAAGCAGGTGGTAGTAGATGAGATCTGCAATAAACTGGTTTCATGCAAATGGCAAAGTTGCAGGGGGCTTACAGACAGTTTGATTAAAGTCATTTGGACTAGATTTATGGAATGTATCTACATATAAAAAAGACTCATATCAGTGCACTTCTAGAGTTGTAGGGATCAAACAAAGCAGGACTCATTGTCATATCCTTTTTTTGTTTTGTTGCTAGTTCTGAAAGCTTTAAGCAGTTTCCAGCATCAGCGCAACACCTTTATTCCTGTCCACAAGCATCTGCGATCCCGTCCACAGCAGGAGACGACAGTCACGATATGGAACCTACCAGAGGAAATTCTAGTCTACATTATGAAAGGGCTCCATATGCAAGACTTGCTCAGCATGAAGTTGGTGAGGATATCAGTTGTTAGATGATCTATCAAATGATTGATATAATAGCCTAGCAGAACAGTTTGAATTTATTTATTAATGAATCCAGTATATATGCCTTTCATATTTTCTTGACCATTTGCATCTGTTTATATGTTCATGTAATGCTGTTTTTGTGCAGAAATGTCAAAGACATGGTTTTCCGAAATCATTTAAGATCAGGGTTAATTTTAGAGCTGAAAATTGAGGGGGGTGTATAATCATAAATGTACAGACCTTTAATACATGCAGTGGAGATTGACACACAGTTTAACAGTTAATTTGATTTTATGGAAGATTTGTATGAAGTTATGAGCGGCTGAACACACTGAGGGTATTAGAAAATTAATATGAATTCGGTGAGGGGTCAGATTTTAAACCACTAGATTTGGTTACCTTGTATTGACTGTGAGAAAGGAAGTGCATGTTGTCAATAGTTTTTCCTTATTTAACTGACAGAGATGAGTGCCTGTTTTATTTTCTTCCCCCTCATTATTTACTGAAAATGGGCAATGGCTGGATTACCTGATTTTATTCCTTGGAGAAAAGAACTCATCAGTATTACTCAACAACACGATGTTATGCAATAGTTAGATATGCACTCTTTATTAAATTACTTTAATAATTTGCATTTGTCTGATATAATATGCTGTAAATTTAAATCTGACCATAATTAGCAAACAGCATGCAAAGGTAGCCATTATTGAACCATGCATTCTAGTCCAGTAGACACTTAAAATATTGTAGAAATAAGAAGTGTCTTAATGAGACTGATTATTAATGCTGTCATCTGTGAATGAAATAAAAACTGGACTGGTCATAACATTAGAAAATATAGAATTTTTTCTTTTTTCATTTTATTTATGGTCAGAAAATGTATAGGGTTGGCAGGCAAAAAGTAGAGTTGGTTGAGAAACTGGGAACAAAGCTATTTTTCGTTAGGCTTGGTTAGTGTGCCAGTAAAATATTGAACACTATTTTTCTGAGGACAACCAAATTTAATTGACTAGTTGACTTGTCCATTAGGGAGAATAAATATGATGCTCTCTTGATGAGGAAGACAAGAATACCGTATTTTGGTGTGTATAACGCGTACTTTTTTCACCTAATTTTCTTATCTTAAGTCGGGGGTGCGCGTTTTATACAAGAACTATTAAAAAAAAGTTTTTTTTCCAGGTCGATCTGACGAGAGGATGAAGGCACTATAGCCGCCTACATGTGTCACATTCACTCCTTGTGAAATATTAAATCCGTTGTACATTGCATTGTAACTAAATTGTTTACCAGTACTAGCCGTATTAAAGAAATAAATAATGCTTACAAATAGTCTTGTTCTTTGATTGCTTATGTTAATAAACTGGTTTCATTTCACATAAATGTGTAGCGTTTTGTTCAGTGCCTCGACCGGAAATACATGTACATAATGACTGGCAACTTGTTCAAAAGCTGTGTGAAGTGCCGCATTGGAGCGGAACAAATACCACTGTGAGGATTACCGTACCTGTTCCGTAAATGTTCAGTATTCCATAACTGTTGATCTAATACATTTTTTCTTCATTTATTCTTGGTTGAATTGAAATATAATATGTGTAGAATTCAAGCAGTGTTAATGTTCTCATCAGAGGCACCTTTAGGGGACATTTTTTGCGACTATGGTTTCTTTCTTACGGTAACACTGACACGTTGTGGAACAAAATAATCAATTAATGTATGAAGTCGGAAAATATTTTTTTCTTTGGAAAATAAACTTGGTTCTTAGTTTTTATTTCTCATCCTAAATGATAGTATTTTGTATTTATTTCTGACTATAGAGTGATCAATGTTTCATTGACTAAGTGTGGTCTTTTCAAGGTTATCAGCGGAACAAATATATGATTACCGTACCTGTAAATGTTCAATATTCGATAACTGTGGATCTAATTAATTTTGTCTTCATTTATTCGTGTTTGAATTGAAATATAATATTTAGAATTCAAGCAGTGTTAATGTTCTCATTTTTTTCCAACTACGGTTAGCCTGTTACGGTAACACTGATACAGCATTAATGTATGAAGTCAGAAAACATTTTGTTTTTCCTTTGGAAAATAAACTTGTTTCTTAGTTTTATTTCTCATCTTAAATCATAGTATTTGAGATATCTTTGCGACTATACGGTGATCAATGCTTCATTGACTCAGTGTGGCCTTTTCACGGTAATCGGCGCCAGGGAAGCTTTGATGCGCTCAACATAGTTACAATGCTTTGTCTCAGTGAGAAATAATTAATTGATTCAGTGTGGTGTTTTTAACTGTGATCAGTGCTTCATTGACTCAGTGTGGTCTTTTCAAGGTAATCGGCACCGGCTAAAGCTTTGATGTGCTAAACATAGTCACGTTGCTTTGTCTGGCTAAATTTGCAATGTATTTACTTTTCTTCAGAAAATAAACTTGTTTCTTTGTTTTATTTCTCATTTTAAACAACATTATTTGATACGGTACTTCTTTGTTACAATACAGTGAGCAGTGTTTAATTGACTCAGCATGGTGTTTTTAAAGGTAATCATCGCCGGCTAAAGCTTTGATGGGCCAAACATAAATACAATGCATTGTCTTGGTAAATTGTAGCTTGGACATGGAGATATATTTTAGAGGTGTAATGATAATCCAAATAAGTATAAATACCGGACTTAAACTTTCACATAGCATATTGTGTTCGATATTGAATCTGAATGAATATAGTCAAAGTATCAACATGGGTCATATAAGAAATTCGTACAATGCGAAAGACAAGCTAACCATCATTGCCTATGCAGAAACACATGGTAACAGAGCTGCTGGGAGGGAGTTTAATGTAGGAGAGTCTTCCATTAGGGAGTAGAGAAGAATGAAAGAAAGACTGAAGAAAATACCGAGAACAAAACAGGCAGACAGAGGGACAAGTGCAAAGTATCCGGACGTAGAGAGTGGAGTCCTTGAATGTGTCATGGATAGAAGAAGACAGGGAATCTCAGTATCCAAGACAGAGATTCGCTTTCAGGCAATATTGATTGCAAAACAGAAGAAAATAGATGACTACAAAGGGTCTGTGAGCTGGGCATATGCATTTTTATGACGGCACGTCTTGCCATGCATCATCATCCATGCCTTCAAAAAGTGCCGAATCTCAAATAAAATGGATGGCACAGAGGATGACATCTTGTGGGAGGACAATGCTAAGCGTGAAGACCACTCAGAGAGCGAGGACGAAGACGGAGATGAAAGCTATTATGCAGCAACACCAGGAATGATGACAGACGAGGACATGCAGCGACTTTTTGAGAGTGATGACGACGAAGAGGAATTTGAGGGATTTAATGCAATAGATTGAACTCCATCAACTAGACGAACCTTTAAAGGGCCCTTTTAAGGGCCAACCATAAAATTGGAAAGATACAATTTCAATATGGCCACTTTTTCATTCACTATCCAAAATGACCGACTGTTGTTGAACTATGAAAACGGAGCGAAATACCGGTAGTCATGATTTTAAAATGTATTATATCACATGCGCGTTATATATCGGTGCGCGTTATACACACCAAAATACAGTATGTCTATAAATATTGATCTCCCAAGTTAGGCTGAGCAAAGTTAGAAGGATGAATTGACATTTTTTTAAAATTGGCACGACTGAAATTAGCATGAATCGTGCAATAGCATGTCCTGGAATAGATCCAGAAGGATGCTGGGATATCATATTCAAATGAATGATAAAAACTGTTGTGCTTTGACAAGTTTTATGCCTCAATCCAGAAAGGAGGCAGTACATGGGATATCCTTTGTTTTTTGTTTAAAATATCTTTTTCATAAGTATTGGTATATATTGTATGTACCCAGTATAATATATATCATATAAAATCAACAGTAATGCCCAGTTTGCTGTGTGCTAACATCTATTGCAGACTCAGAAAAGACCCTCAGGATCAAACTCTTTTCTTGTGCTTTGGAACGTGTTTGCACACAGCAAACCATGTATTATTCCAATAGTGTGGGTGAATATTGTGTTCAGAGATTTGCACAAAAATTAGGTTACTGTGAAATCTCTTCCGGTGTTTATTCAATATTGCTTAAAAATTGTGGGCATTCAATCCAAATACATGTAAACTAAAGTTGGAAATTGAGCGAATTTCAGGATACAAATTTGTTGGTCTCAAAATCTAGGTTAGTGACTTTCTTTCTGGCATCCATTCAGCATTGATTAAAAATAGTGAGTCATGTCACAGAAGCAAGATTATCATGTCAGTTCATGCTCACTAACAACACTGGTTGGTCAAAGATAATCGCTTGATGTGCTGTTTGTTGGAAAGTTAATGCTCTTGAAAATAAGACTTGAGATATTGAAGTTGCTAATGTGTGATAATTTATTGAATATTATTGAGATATTGAAGTTGCTAATGTGGGATAATTTATTGCATATTTTTGAGATATTAAAGTTGCTAATGTGGGATAATTTATTGCATATTATTGAGATATTGAAGTTGCTAATGTGGGATAATTTATTGCATATTATTGAGATATTAAAGTTGCTAATGTGGGATAATTTATTGCATATTATTGAGATATTGAAGTTGCTAATGTGGGATAATTTATTGCATATTATTGAGATATTGAAGTTGCTAATGTGGGATATTTTATTGCATATTATTATTATCGTGAATGGGGACTTTTAAGTCATATGAAAATCAGAATGGTTGCTGATCTTATAATTGTTTTACATTTTAGGTTCACTCATACTTCAATGGTCTTTTGAACAACAACACATCCGTTTGGACAAATGCAAGTTTCCAGAACTCATGGCCATCTCAAGCAAATCTGGCCCATTTTGAGAAGTGAGTTTGTTTCATTTAAATGTTTTTTTTTTTGGGGGGGGGCATAATGTAAAAGAGAAAATACTAAGATACCTTAGTAATTTTTGGTAACAATCCAACTTTTTACAATCGAAGAAAAAAAAAGAATTATTTGAGCAAATGTCAACAGGTGATTTTTGTTTTAACTCAGATACTTTATAAATATTTGAAGGTAATTATTACAACATTAGAGATTTTTGATCTTAAAAATGCAAAAAATTGTATGATCCTGAAAAGGTGAAGAAAGGTGAAAAAAGTCAAGTTTTGGCAGGAAACTTAAAGTGGATAATTGGTATCTATACTGAATTGACCTTTTTAATGTCATTCACCTTGCTTAGCACCTAATTTCTGAATTGCCCATTGCTGCTGCTTACATACAAGATGTATTCACTTATTATTTGAAAAATTCTTCATTCATCTTAAATATGTAGCAATTGTCAATTCTGCTTGCCACTGCAAACACCAATTAGAAAACACTGTCAAGTTTGACTTGGGTGATTGTTTACATTATGTTTTTTATTTTCAGAGCTGCCAATGCTGGGAACATCGAAGCATTAGTGAAATTAGCTGTTGCCTACCTCTACAATGAAGGGTGTAAGTGGGCAGTGTTGTGCAATATTACTTACATAGACAAATCAGACAAATTTATACACACAGACATCTATGCATAGTTATTACGATATTACTCTCAATACCTCAGTCTATACATGGAAATAAAGCTGAAACTTGTGAGAATGATTGAATATTGAAATTACAGATTGACAATACTTGTGAGAATGATTGAATATTAAAATTACAGATTGACAATACTTGTGAGAATGATTGAATATTGAAAATACAGATTGACAATACTTGTGAGAATGACTTTTTTATGCACAGATAGTGCATATGCATATGTTTTAATGCAAGTTAAATATTGTTTCCCAGTCAAACCCGCTACTATGTCAAAAATTTCAGGGTTGTTGTTAGAGTTTCACGTATGAAGAACTTAAACAAAATTTGGAATAATTATGGGGATTTAAAACGTATATACTTTAGTTTTTTAGATTGAGTTAAGTTGCAAACGTGTAACTGCCTGTTTCATTTTTGACCATCATTTCAAACCTCACTTAGCAGATATATTAACAGTTTTCTTTAATGGGAGTTCCTGAATGCCAGTTTTTGAGTTCTAGGTTACCGACTTTTATGTTTTTAATTAGGACTTACAAGTCATCTGTATACAGGATTTGGTTCGGTTTTCTTTTAATTATTTTTTTTGTTAAGAAATGTGGCCATGGCCTTGAATATATAAAACTTTGTTAAGTAAAAGGCTAGCAATTTTACCCAAAGTGCCATTCATAGAAAACATGTCAATGCAAGCAAAAGCCTTCAAACTTTGCAGGTATATTGTACAGGACAAAGGTAGCCATTGAAGAAAATTTAATGCATATATCACTCACAACTTGTGAGTAAATTTGTAGTCTTGAAAATTAAATGAATTTGAGAGACAAATAGATTAGAAAAGTAATACAAGCCTTTCATTTACCATATAAAAATAATATTAATAATTATCTAAAGTTATTGTTGGTATTTCAAAACTTTACCATAAATATTTGTAGTACCAGGGGACCAGGAAGGACGTAAAGTGAACAGTAATGGAGAGAAGGCAGCAGAGATTTTCTGCAGAGTGGAGAACTTGACTACTGGCACCGATCCCTTCACTTGGTTATTTATCCGTCCACCCTGGTCAGTCAATGGGGCCTGCTGCAAGGAATCCGTTTTCAGATACATGAAGGAATATTTACACACAGTAAGCTAATCATTTGTTTCTCAGCTGTATTGGCAAATAGCAACACCATATATATCCTTTTCCAGTGTTGACAGTTGTATGTTGTTTTCCGGTAGAAGTATAAATATATGACCAGCTTAGCTTATGGCAGGTTTTATGACATCAGGAAAATGGACACAATGCTTTTTAACCATAATATTGTGAACAGATAATTATATACAAATAAATAAATCGAGTTGTTGTTTCTGTTAGAGGCATTGATAAGTTCATCAAGTCATTTGCAACATATTGTAAAATGGTCTATGGTTAGTGTGATTTTCATATTAATGTCATTTCGACACAAATCATAGTGAGGCAGTTTGTCAGTTTGTTTCAGTATACTTGTAATCACATTGCTGAAGGCATGATGACCTATGAATTTTCTTTTCACAAACAGATATCATTTAAAATATCTTAGTATTCTTAAACAATCTGGATGTAAGAAATAGATAACATTTTGTACAAATGTCTCATGTAGGTCAAAACTCGATTAAATCCTATATAAAATATGATTGGGATGGTCATATTCCAATGATATTCATTGTGACAAAGCGTGTTCAGTGATATCAACTTTTTCCACTTTGACGAACTTACTACACACCAGTTTTAAAGTTATTCAATATGAACAACATATGGATGTAATAGATTTGAGTCATCTTCTACCTTTATGTTTTTAAAATCATAAAAAGGGTGTTCCAGAGCTCAGAGACAATGTTTTTGTGAACCTCACTTTCTTAAAATGATTTTCTTTTGAAGAGATAATTGCTTTAGCAGTTTTCATTGACAAGGAGGGCTACATGTTTGTGGGAGAATTACCAGGAGAATTAAATTTAGCAGCTTATGAAGGTTTCATTCAAACTGACATTCAAGGATGTAGGATTCGTACTAATTTCTAAACAATCGTGCAGAAAAATCATCAGAATATGAGAAAATCATGCATTATATTTTCCAGCGATACCTTTTTTTCTTTATTAAGTTCCTCCTATATTCAGAAAATGTCCTTTTATTTTTTTTTAAATGGGTGGGGGAACCCCCCCCCCCCCCCGGGTTTACATACATGCCAACCATTACACTTTTGGCATAATCATTTAGCTTTTTTTCACCTAATTACATCTTATGCTCACCTGTGTATGGAGTACACTTTTTTTGGTACATTTAAAAAAAATGAAGCAATAAAAAGTTGTGTTTGTCATTTTTATTATCATCTCTTTAATCCCACACATCATATAAATTTGAGAATATTATAAAAAAGAAGACTGCTGTGTAAGAATAGCGTAATTAAGAGTACATTTGTCCATCGTAGACCTACATGTACTTTCCTATTTATAGCAGCTATATAGCGCACATTTCCAAGAAAACAGATGGGTTCTTCAATTTGAAACTGATCTCACAGATTAATTATAGTTTAATAATATATTTAGGTAGCAGACCGGTCAATTCTTTTTTAAAAAATGGCGCCATATGTTAAGCAAAACAGGCTTTATCGATGTGACTCATGATGTTATATGTGTGAAAAATGTTAGAGGAGTGGGATCTTTTAAATTTTTTCAAAACGTTGGATCATAAAAAGATGGGTTTCTTCAATTTGAAACTGATCTCACAGATTCACTATATTTTGATAATATATTTAGGTAGCAGACCAGTCTATACTTTGAAAAAATGTTAAGCAAAACAGGCTTTATCGATGTAACTTATGATGTTATATGACTGAAAAATGTTAGAGGAAAGGGATCTTTTTAAATTTCAAAACGTGTCGGATCATAAATAGGACAAATCGATAGTGCTCTGCAAATTTAAAAAGAATATGAGTGATGTAGTACAGCACTCAGGTTGAGCACATTGTCATGCTCATTGGTGGACTTGACTTTACAATCATTCAGCGAAAGTTCGACATTTTGACTGGTTAAAGTGAGTGTTGTATATAAATAATTTGTCAATATCTTTTGTGTTTGTATTCTGGTACTGATCCACACAGATTTTGCCCATTTGTGATAAGAATTTTAACCAGCTGCAGATCCAGGTTAGTAGCAAAACTAAATGTACATTTTTCATAGAGTTTCCTGTAATTATGGCATGTAATATATAGATTATATTTTTTATGCTCAGATTACACTTTTTGCCACATAGGTTACACTTATACCACTTGCGGGGTTGGCATGTATGGGTTTAATTGAAATATTAAGTAGTCACTCAGTACAGTTACATACTTGAGTCTCTACTAATAGAGGTGATACATATAAAAACTTTATTAACACCTTATAAATCTAAAATTTTATTGGTATTCCTGATTGCCAAGTCATGAAAGGAATTTAAGACTGTGCTTATACTCTTACTTTTAGTGAACAATGTGTAATTTTCATATGAAAGATTACAATATACATAATGCTAAAAATTGATGCTAAACCTTTTCTGCTTACAGGCAGATGATAAAAACATTAAGGTGTGTGTAGCTAAGACTCTACAAATCCTCAATGAGGAGGAGACCAGGGAGGAAAGCTCTGCCTACCTCCAGAAGGCTGCTAGTCAGAATTCGGGGATTGCTGCATACATGTTGTGGAAACAGAATATATCTTTAACTGTGAGTCATAATAAATTTTATATAGAAATTAAACCAGGCAATCAATATATTCAGGCTTATAAGATCTACATGTCAAGATAAGTATTAAGTTTAGTTGTTATATGCCACCTTAATATAAAGTTACCACCATTTGGTTATCCTGGCTAACTACGCACTGCAACTGCAAGTGATTTATGGTCCATTTGCAGTAGATGTTTCTTGATTATGAGTTCAATATTCTACAAGATTTGCATTTTTTTTCTCCAAAGAATTTTTTTGTGGTCTTAGTATTGAAAACATAAATCACTAGGCTTTGTGTTCGCAAAAAAGAGGTTCATCACTCTCTATTTTCCTTAGTAAATAACTGCTTTTACAAATGGTAGTTTTTTAAACATACTTTGGGTACATACTTGAAAATCTCACTTCATAATAAACTCAGCGAGCTCTGTTTATCAGTCGGTATAAATGACAAAAATGAAATAATTATTTTTGAAACATTTCATCAGAACTTTTAATTTAAATATGATGTACATTGTGCCTCTGCAGGTGATGGACAAAGCCAGTGAATTGGAGTCTATACGTAAACTCAGGGTTATAGCCAATTTAGACTGTTTGGAAGCAAAGCTAGAGCTTTGTCAGTATTATTCATTAGGAAAATATGGTGGGATCTCAAAGAAAAAAGCTGCGTCTTTCATTCAAGACTTCATCCATTCCGTCCAACCCTTTAATACTCATGAAAGCTTCAGGACATCTCAAGAACTCACTGCATCCATGAGGTAAGAACAAAAAAAATACTTCAAAGTGCAACCCACAAATCCATAATCTTTTCACGACTCTTAGCCATTCCAATCTTTGTAAGGGAAAAAAAGAATTCATAACAGGGTTATTTTATTCCTTATATAGAAACTTATGCTGGATATTTCCTACTTTTAAGCACTATGACCAGGTATTTATTTTTCTTTAGATAAGTATCAAAAATTTTCTGGCACAAAAATAAAACATAAAGTAGACAATGTTTATTCTTGCACTGGTTTTATACATGGATTGTTGAAAATGAATAAAGCAGTCACCACATTTGTTTACAATATTGTGACTTGTGTATCAAATTCAGTAGGAAGATGGATTGTTTTCAAACTATACTGATTGACATATCTCATTCCGATAAAGTAGAAATTAATTTATATTTTAATTTCCCAAGTCATGACAGATTTAATCTTTTAAAAAGTAATGGAGTGAATAAATTAGATTTTAAATTGTAACAGAAAGATAATTTCAACCATGGAGTGAATAAATTAGATGTTAAATTGTAACAGAAAGATAATTTCAACCATGGAGATTAATAAATTAGATGTTAAATTGTAACAGAAAGATAATTTCAACAATGGAGTGAATAAATTAGATGTAAATTGTAAGAGAAAGATAATTTCAACAGCAGATAATGTAGCTTTTTTACAAACAAAATTTTCTTAATTTGACTTTTGAGTTCTGTATAGTTTTGAGAAATTGTTTAGTACTAAATCCATTAAACTTCCATTTCTTTGCCCAGGTATATTTTAGTAGACTGGCTAGCTGAAGTGTGTGGTATGAAAGAGTTCTCCAGTCAGACACTGCATGTAGCTGTCAGTCTCATGGACCGATTTTTACGTGTTCACACAACTTCTAGGTCAAAGCTACAACTTCTTGGAGTAGCAGCTATGGTGTTGTGCTCAAGGTAAACAGGATTGTCTTTGTATCAATTTTAAGGCATTTCTGCATTTTATGATATGTTGATAACAGCTACATATATTTGCCTTAATAACAACTGGGTATATTGGATAGAGTTCCTATGTCTTGAAATTTTTTTATTATTAGGATGTTATTGGGCTTTTTTATTTTTATCATAACATCTTTCTGCAAAAAGAAGTTCTTCTCCGAGCTCTGTTCCACAATTAAGACAAATTTCACTCCTTGCAATACTGTAGTATCATTTATTTTCGTGGTTTTGTAAAAAAAAAAAAAAATTTTGTTGTGGGTACCTAAATTTGTGATCGCTTCAATGGTTAAAACAATACTTCCACCTATATGAGCACAAATCAAACACCTGTCAAGACAAATCACACACACGCATCATCAAAGGGAGCCGAAACAGCCAACAACACTAAGCTAATCGGTTATTAAAATACATGTGTTTAGAGCACATAAAAGTACGGAGATGCTAACTAAAATGAAAAACAATGGAATCACTCCTTTGTTTGAGCCTGCCTCATGTACGAACCAACTTCAACCACTAGACTTTACTTAAAAAGCTCGAGAATGTTTGAAGAAAATGAACCTAATTATCTGTTGCTTTGAGAATGCTGGATTCATCAGTTTCAGGATTGTTTACCCAACAGACATTTGTGTGTACCAACAGACTTGGTTGACGCGATGTTGATCCAGCGGTTTCGTCCTAACTCTGCGGTAATTAGTGTATACAGTGTTTCATTAGTAACTGTGCTTCAGGCAGTAGTTCTAGTATTTTACAGTGATGTTGTTCATTGGGATTAGACATGCATATTATAAAACCACAGGGTCTCATATTGTTGCTTACAATTTAACATAAAGTACATGTATGATTGATAGGTAAATTGTGAGCAAGAATACAAGCCCCTGTGGATAAAATAAGATGCTTTCGTGAGGATTTAAATTTGTCAGCAATAGTTTTACTTGAATGAAGAATCGATTTGAATAAGTATTAAATCTAATGTTCATTGTATAGTGTAATTTCTTATTCTTTCTTTCATTTTCAGTAATTACAGTGTTTGAAAACCTTATGCTTTTTCTCGTTTCTTGCTATCCTTGTCTCACAACATGTTAATTTAAGGCAGTGAGTGGAAATTACAGCTTCCTGATACCGTATATATTCGTGTGCATTGAAACAATATAAAATGCTTTATCATTCTTTTTTTAAGGGTTAAAATAAAACAAACAAAAAAGCTATTAATTTTTACCAGATTAGGCAACATAAAATATGTGTGTTTCCTATTGCACTGGTTTTAAATTTAGGATAGGCAGGTATTTTTTTATTTTTTTTTTAAAACATTGTATATAAATCAAATAATATTTCAAGCGCTTCAAAGTACTGAACAAAATTGGTTCAATTAGATGCACAAATCAATTTTGGCAATGTGATTTTTTTCTTGTTTTAAAAAAAAAAATGGAGTGGGGGGAGTGCTTGGGGTTGGCAACGAGAAACACATTTTTTTTTTTTTTTGGCCTTACAGAAATTAGATCGATTTATCAAATAACTTTGTTGATCTCTAGGAATGAAGTACAGTTGAAGAAAATGAGGGGGGGGGGGGGGCTTCTTTATCATATGTGGCTAATTTTTCATTGGGTCTTTAAATTTGTGGTTCAGGGCAACAACGAAATCCATGAAAATTGGTATGCCATGAAAATTAGTGATACTGCAGTATCTCGTCTCTTGTATATACAATATGTATTTGGCTTCTCTTTCACCTTGAAACTGTAAAAGTTGTTTTAAAATCAAAGTCAAGCAAACTGTACATTACTGATTGATTTCACTCAGATTTTTATTTTACCATCTCAGCTTCTTAAAAAAAAACAACCAAGGGAATATATTTATTGAAGTATCAATGCAGCTTAATCTTGAAACCAGGTCATTTTAAAAGAATGGTTGTAGAAGTGCCACATATGGACAGAGTGACATGACTAAGTTTCAAAATTTGGCCCAAGTCTCAGGTGTAAAATTGTATAAGCAAAATTTTAAAATGTCTGAAAACTTGGAAGACTGCTTGGTAACTGACAAAAGCAATGTGATATGGAAAAATATTCAAACTGGATTGGAACAAAAGCTGAACACTGGCATTTAATCTGTCCATTTTGTTCTTTGAACTGTGATAATAGTCACATAATGACTACTTTTCATCATGTGACAGCCACATGACAAATCCACAGACATTTGAGTCACATAACCAAAGCAGCTACAGTAGGACCTCGCTATCATTTTGGGGAAGAGATCGTGTATGAATTCGGATATAATACGATCGTGGCGTGGCTACCTAAATTTTACAATAATTTCACCAATTTCTTGAAATACTGCAAAGTTTTGTGCCAAAATAAACAAGAGTTTGATTTAATAATTTGGCAAGCTGTATTGTATTCTTGAAGAAAAAGTGTCTTATGATTGCATCTTTCATTATATGAATAAAGATGATGAACATTTCTATTTGTGAATGTTCATTTCAAATGTGTCAGTAGTCAATCACTGCACTTTGATCTTAGTTTATTTGTGAAAGATGTCAGCTCATTTTAAAGCTGATAAGTGTTAATCTTATTATTACTGAAACATTAACAATAAAGTCTTCTTTGTGTTTGTCTTCAATACATTCTGTGTACAATCGTTGCTTTAACAATAGCCGACATATGTTTGCTCATTCAACTGCATACACAGCCAAGCACCAAACAATGCAGTGGTTGATAAAAGATTTGCACCTGAATTTATAAATCAATTAATTTAAGTCATTGACAATCATCAAAGTCAATCTCAAAGCTAAAGGTTGTTCAAACCATGCGGCAATGATTTATAAAACATCAAAAAAACGAAAGCCGCCAATGCGCACACGTGGCTTGGCGGTGTTGTTAGACAATCGCCACGCAATCAGTTGACCAGTGAATAATATTGTACATTCCCAATAAAAATGACCCCATTGTTGATTAACAATTATTCTTGCTGTAGTCGTTCAAACAAATAGGTGTCAGAGTTTTAATAAGTAGTTATTTACAATGGATAACAGTACACGGAAACATTAAGCTTTTACTGTTAAAGAGAAGCTTGAAGCCATGGACAGGATTAAGTCCTGTGTTTCCACAAGTCAGATTTAATTCCCAAGTGATATTTCCCAAGTTATCTGTCAGTGCACGTTGGCCGATAAGCCTCTGGCTTGTAAAAGCGCTCACTTTGTTTTCAAGTAGAGTTCTACAACTTCCTGTGCATATACTTTGACCTTAATCCCTTAGCTTGTAAAGACACCACACACTTTGTTTTCCCACGTGACAACCCTTTGATCAAGCCACGAGTTTGTTCAGTGCCAAGTAACAGAGGGTGGTTATTTGAACTCCCTGTGATCTTGCCGCACAATTGACAAGTGTCCATATGACAGAACAGCTGAGGAATCGGAGTCGGACGTGATTTACGATGACTAGACGACGATTTACAATGACTAGACGACGATGTAGGATTTCAGAACTTTATCAGACAATGGTATTATACTTCTGTGTGCATATTTTCGATGGAATTATTATGGACTCACTCCTACGCATGCCATGAGATTGGCTGGTGAGTACACGTGTTGATCCTTTAACTATTCATGCTCAATAGACATGTACATATAAATGTACCAATGCATGGTTCTCTGAATAAAGTAAAATATTATATGTGTAATCTCTGTTTTCACTGCATGTGTATTTATCGTTTATTATGCATTGATTTAAGATGGTAATTGTGCCAATGAAGCACGTTGTTTTGAGCCCACAATATCCCCCCACCCCTCCCAATTTTTTTAAATTTTTTTTTGGTGCATGCATCATTTTCTTCAGCTAAATGACTTGGTTTTGTCTAGGTTGGTTATAGCACGGTTCGAGACATAGCACGATCCCGTTTTGTGGATCCCGACCATCGTGCTATAGCGGGGTCCTACTGTATTTTGAAGGAGTGAAGTTGCATCTGATTGGTTGCTCAATATTTATGGAATACTGTAGTATCATTCAATTTTCGTTGTTGCCTCGAACCACAAATTTAAATACCCAATGAAAAATTAGTCACGTATGATGATGACGCCCCCCCCCCCCCACTCATATTCGTACTGTGTGTCGTTCCTAGAGATTAAGGAACCTGCTAGTATTTAAGAAATCAATGTCAATACTGTAATTTGTAAATAAAATATTAGCTTTCACACGTGTTTATTTTATTTTAAACCTTTGAAAAAAGAATTAAAAAGCATTTTATATTGATTCAATGCACACGTGTCGATAAGATATCCGATAGCTGTAATTTCCACTCAGTGCCTTAAATCGATATGCGAGATAAGTAAGGATAGAGAGAAACGAGAAATAGCACAAGGTATTCAAACACTAATAATGTTGAAAATGAATGAAAGAATAATAAAAAATAATAGTATATGAAAATTAAATTAAATACTTATTCAAATCGATCCTTCACTTGAGTACAACTGTTGTTGAACAATTTAAATCCTCTTGAAACCACATTTCATTTTATCCATGCATTTTTAATCCAAAAGAACAACAAGCCTGTAAAATACTAGAACTATTGCTTGAAGCACTATAATTAATGAAACACTACGTATAAACACTAATTACAGCAGAGTATTAAAGCTCACACTTCACTGATTTTCGGACAAAGCCACTGTATCAACATCGTGTCAAACAAGGCTCAATGTACACACAAATGCTTGTCAGGTAAATAATCCCCAAATTGCAGAATTAAATTAAGTCCAGCTTTCTCCAAACCACTGATAATTAGGTCCCATCTTTCACTCATTGTCGCGTGAGCTGCAATTATCCATTCAGCCCGAATTGGCTTGATTAATGAGGTTGCAATCAGTGATCGTCACCAGTAGCATCTTCCTTTTTTCGAGATGGCCTCCATGACCTGTTTGACATACCAGTTGTGGAAGTGTGATTTTAATTATTTTTTGTACTCTTTATTTATTGTCAAGTCTAGTGGTTGAAGTTGGTTTGTACATGAGGCAGGCAAAAACAAACGCATGATTCCACTGTCTTTCAATTTAGTTAGCATCTTCTCACATTGATGGGCTTTAGACACATCAAATATTGCAACTGTCTGCTGATTGCATTGAGCAAAGGTCAGCCGGTCACTTGTTTTGTTCCCTTTATGGATAGTGGTTTAAGTTAGAGATCATACAGGTTACTTTAATAACCGATTGACTTAGTGTTGTAGTCTGAGTCGGCTTCCTTTGATGTTGAGCACTCAGACGAAAACACGGTGTAAGTGATTGACCTTGACATGTATGTTATTTGTGATCATGTTTTAGTGCTGTTGGCTGCGTCGGCTTCCATTGATGTTATTCACTTGGACAAAAACATGGTGTCAGTATTGAACTTGTCAGGTTTTTTATTTGTGCTCATACATGTGAAAGTATTGTTATAAACATTCAAGTGACCACTGTTTAATTCAGCAGAGTTTTATTCTTTATTGTTCTTTATTTGGGATATTTGTAGAGGTTAAACCACGAAATTAAACACTTACTAATATGCAAACTTTGACAGGCAAAACCACAAATTTAAGTACCCACGAAAATGTCTTTTTTATCAAAACCACGAAAATTGAGCCCCAGGAAAATAAATGATACTACAGTATCCAATTATCTGCTGACTAGCAAAGTAATTCAAAATGGTAATAACAGGTAAGATATTGTGATTCCACATGGATTTCAAAGTTGTCAAACATTGGATTTGGAACTTAACTATATTGTACAAATTGCTGAAAGGCCCCTTTAAGTGACCATATCTCAAGAACCACAAAAAATGCTGCAAAGTGTCTAACAATGGTCGATATGTGCACTTGCATATCAGGGTCGATGTCTTACATTGTATGACTAACCGCAAACCATTAACATACCAATACAGGTTTGGGGGCCAATTTATCAGATTAGCTATATGCATATTTAATATTTTGCTTCCTAAATGGAGGTAAGGCCTTTAAAACACCTGCTGTCAAAAAAGCTGGCAAATGTTATTTTTCTCCACACAGGATTTAGGTGCATCAAACTTTGTCTTGGTAAAGGACAGTAATAGTCAAATAATAAAACAGTTTCCAAGACAGGAAACTCAGTCTACTAAGTATATTTGACTTAAAAACAACTAGGTATATCAGGGTTGAGCAAAAAAAAATTCCATCCAATTGTCTAGGACAAGTGGTTGTTTCAGAAAATTCACTTGTCCCAAAATTTAAATCACTTGTCAAGATTTGTTGAGACATATGCTTTTTAAGCCATAGAAAGAACAAACTAAATAATGTATGTTTATTTCTTGATAAAATTTAATTGTTCAAAAACATATATTATACATTTTGTTACATCAGAAGTTTTTCAGTTTTCCATTGTCCAGATATCTTGTATGCACTATTTCTTGCTCCGAGATGGTAGCATCTGTACTTCTTGCTGATGGAAAGGAATTTACTGGAATTAAGACTTTCCATGACTTCTTCTCTCAAGACTTGATCAATTGATAGAACGAAGTATCTTGCCCTGAATCTGTTCTTATAATTAGCACCAACTTCAACACTGTTCTTCTCCTGGAGTCCATACAGCATTTCCATATCAGAAAATGGTTTTCCATAATGGGCTAGGCTGTACGCTGTGTTAAAGAGAGCTCTCATTTATATCATTTTAGTCTCGTTTAGTTTTGAGAGGGCCTCTCCTAGTGGAGTGTCAGCAACTTTAACTACAAGACAGGGATAACTATCAACCCAATGCAGCTGAAAATTTCTCTGCATCTTAGTAGTGTCATATTTAACATATTTTGCTGCCACAGAGTCTGGCTTATATCTCTTTGGACAGACAGTTACCTTACTCTCAGTTGCAGTCTTATGTTTTACCCCTCCAATTTTCCTTCTCCGAATCTTCTTTATTAACTTCCTTGTGAAAATAATTTAGCAAACTCATTTTATCCACATAGTAAATATCAGCTTGCTTGACAACTACAACTGTACTTCAGAGACAGCTCCTTAATTAGCGTAATTCACTCATTTTTTTTTTTTGTACTTTAAATGCAATATCGGATGTGGAAGTTAATTCTCTGTATAATCAATTAAAAATTAATGATTTATCACTGCCATTTAATCAGTTCATAAGCGGAACTGCCACTAATGTTGGTAAAGTGCCTTTTATTATTTTAATTGGATTGACTTGCTGGATTAAAATCAAAAGGTATGTTGTTCGTGAGGATCCAGTTTGAGTAAACACAATGCAACAAAGTCATTTAAAACACTGCTAATTAATCATACCGGCTTTATTTTGTTTCACGTGTTTTGATTGGCCAATACTTTGGTTGCTTAGCCCAGTATGCAGTCAAGCAGTAATAGAACATGCACATATGCAACACTTACCAATGACCACCGGCAGGTGTGATACAGGATGTAAATAAATACCTGGAGAGGGGTAAAATCAAACATTCAGTATGCCTGGAGGGAATGAATGGCCAGATAAAGGTAGATAAGGTAATTTTGGCATAAAAATAAGCACTTTCCCAGCTTTTTTAAAATTGGAAAAAGGCTTTTGTCCAGGATTAGCGACTTGAAAAATTTTACTTGCCCGACTTCGAAAATGAATAGTGCGGGATGTCAGGTTATGAGATTTGCTCAGCCCTGTATATTTGCTTCTTCATTTGAAGATTTTGTTTTGGAAAGGTTGTTGATACTGTGACATACAATGGTCTCACTGTAAGATTCCTCAGTGTAGTGCAGTCCCACATATTACACAGGTATAGTCATAGATCTCATTTTCTGATTAATGTGGTTTCTATATTTTACCTACCTCAGTATAAGGCTGTACAGTGTTATTATGAGAGACCGTTATAATAATTTTCTTGTCTAATAAAGAAGAGATTTATTACATGATACTTTGTGTTTCTCTGTGATGTCACTTTATGATGTTGCTATATGCTATATGGCAGTGTGACATAAAAGCATTACGATATGACATGATACTAATTAGGTTATGTAATAAAAACATGATAAAACTTTATGAGATAATGTAAGGAGTGGTGAGAGAATTACACAATTTTCATGAAGTACTTTTATGCTGATGGAGGTAAAGGGAACATTTTCAAGAGCAAAATAGGAATATAGAAGTAGGGATGAAAGACAAATTTTAAAATTTAATTTACCCAGTTGGAGAACTCTGAACTTTTTGTTTAGCCCATTATGTATATAGGTTTGTGATTATCATATTGAGTGATTTGAAGGCAAATATCTTTGCATATAGTTTCATGTGATAATAAGTATATTATGCTTGTATTTACCAGTAGATTCCTGTAATTCATGACTACTGATTTTCAGATTCCTTGGAAGAGATATTATCACAATCCGAGAGGCTGCCTGGCTGACAGACAATACATATAAATATGAAGATGTGGTGCGAATGATGGGAGAAATAACAGCAACTCTCAGAGGGAATATCAGGGTAAGTCAGTCTAACTATATAGATCCAGCTCACTTGTGGAGGAATTCATGAATTTAAAAAATGTTTGGATCTTAAATTGTAACTTTTAAAATAATCATAGGTAGAGTCGGACAATAGATCTGATGAACATCTTTAGTTTGTTTGATCCATGAGACTTGTAGGTATATAGGTTTCCTAGGATTGTTACTAACTATTTAGAATATATCCTTGATCTTATTATGCAATATTTTAAATTTAGGTACGAGTTTAAATTAGACATGGTTTGGAGGATAGGAATATAATCAAGACAAGATTTTTATTTGGAACAACATTCATATTGTTTAATTTAAAGTTTACACATATTTTCTGTCCTCTTGCTTCATTTAAATTTGATGGAAAAATTGGCAGCAAGTTTTGCCATAGTTTGTCATTCTTTGTGCTTTACAGGTGGCAAATATAATTGACTTTGTAGAAATGTTTGTGCTTTACAGGTGGAAAATATAATTGACTTTTTAGAAATGTTTGTGCTTTACAGGTGGCAAAAATAATTGACTTTGTAGAAATCTTTGTGCTTTACAGGTGGCAAACATAGCTGACTTTGTAGAATTCTTTGTGCTTTACAGGTGGCAAACATAGCTGACTTTGTAGAAATCTTTGTGCTTTACAGGTGGCAAACATAGCTGACTTTGTAGAAATCTTTAACACAATAGTGGGCTATGACAAGAGGACATATTACCTGACACATTACATATGTGAGTTATCATTACTTCAAGCTGAGATGGGTCAGTACAGCCCTGCCGAGATAGCTGCTAGTTCAGTCCTTCTGGCACGACTACTTCTCAAAATGGGTAAGGGCTATTTCTGTTTCTTGCTTTTGTTATTAGTGTTAAATTAATTAACTGATTGCAAGCCTAATTTAATAGCAAAGCTTTAAAGATTTATTATCAGTTTTATCACTCATAAATGCTGTATATACACTAAACTACATACATGTTTTGTTCCAACTCGTCAGGAAGAACTAGTTTGATATGGCATAGGAATTTGTTGTGTATATATATATATATATATATATATATATATATATATATGTATATATATATATATATATATATATATATATATATATATATATATATATATGTATATATCTGATGTATCAAACGAGTTCTTACCTCTGACTAGTAATAAAAACATGAATGCAATTTTATATTTGTTACACACTTTCTCTTTTACACTTTCCATATATAAGAGAGTGACAGTACATAGACAGCAAACAAGAACAGAAGATCTCAGATTATTAACAGTTAATAAACATTTACATAACTTTTAAGGATGAAACTTCAAAGTCCTTCCCTTATATAAATTATTTACTGATAATTAAAATTTAAGAGAAGAAAAGGAACATTATTTCATATGCACTCTACAACCAGACCTTAATAGTTCTAACTCTTTATTCAAGATTCATGAAAAATTGAAAGGGTTGCTTTCTACATTGTATCAATACACTGATACATTTTCATAACATGACCAGATGAAACCTATATTGGTTGTTTTAATTTGTATGGACCACTTTATACATTGTATCAATACCTTGATGCACTTTCATAACATACTGTACAGTGCATATATTGAGAGCTGTACAATATAACCATACATGGCACCCAGGGAAGGCATTTTTTTTAAATATATGCAAGAGTACTCTGATTACTTAAAGAGTTTATATAAAAATGATACAAAATTCTACATTCAACTAAGGATGATTACTCCATGTTGAAAGTGCCTTCCCTGGCTCCCAAGTATGTTTTATTGAAACAGTCCTTAGCGCATTTCAGTCTTCATTTTTTTTTTTTTTGACGTAGCCAAGGACTGTGAAGGGTGTTAAATGATTTCTTCAGTCTTACAAATGTATTTCAGTATGCAAGTGTTGTTTATAGATGTTAAGAAATTGTTTAAATCTAACCGTATAAACAGTGATGTAATTGACATAACAATGATGTCAAATTTTTTATTTACGAAAATACTTTGAAAGTATAATGTATCCACCTGAAGACCATACATGCTCATGATGCGAAAACACTTAAAGGAATAAAGGCTAAACATAACTGATATCCTGTTAAATATATATATAGATTTGAAATTAAAAAAACAACACTAACGCCGATAAATTTGTGCTGTTGTGCTAATTCTATATGTTAAATATAATTCCTTTCATAATACAATATAATCCTTCATTGCCAAATATAGGCCTTACAATTAATAAATATTGGAGTCTCCTCAACTTATCAGATAAAAACAGCGTCAAAACACTTCACAAGAGCAAGCCAATTCTTGCTTATAGAAGACCTAGGAATTTACAAGATCTTTTGATCAGAACTAAACCGACAGAAAATTTAAAAAGATGTTTTTCATCATCTAAATGCAACAGACGTCGGTGCTCTCAATGTGCAAATATTAGAGAAAGTACCTATTTTAGTAGCTCCAATACTAAAGAATGGTTTTCTCTATGTTATAACACTGATTGCATATCAACTGATGTAATTTATTTAATAACCTGTACAAAATTTAACATGCAATATGTTGGACAAACATTTCAACAAGTTTCTAAGAGAATGAATAATCACTGCTTTCATATAAAAAAATTGTATGGATCCTCAGTTCTCCTCTAATGTTTCAATTTATTTTAATACAAATAATCACTCTTTACGTGATTTTTCTTTCATGCCAATCGATATTGTGCACGGAGAAATGAACAGACTCATTAAAGAAAGTTACTGGATTAATCAGTTAGATACTTTGTATCCCAATGGCCTTAATACTAAGGCATTATATAAAATTTTATAAATTTTTAGTGGCGGAATTGATATGTTGTATACATGTGCACATGAATATATATGTATGTATGTGTGTGTGTGTGTGTGTGTGTATGTATATATATATATATATATATATATATATATATATATATATATATATATATATATATATATATATATATATAAATTAGTTATAGAAATATGTAGTTGTATGTATGACTGTCTCTATATTATAATTTCACTATATATATATATATATATATATATATATATATATATATATATATATATATATATATATATATGGGGGCATCAGTGAAAACATAAAACAGTACCAGTTTGGTTGTGCAGTATGGAAATATGAAATGAACATCTGTATTGAATGCTGGATAAAACCATTTAAGATAAAATGGGTGTGTAATAAACAGCAAGTCTGGCTTTCATCTTCCTGTTTGAATTAATATTGTACTACCTACCATGCAAGCTGTTTGTAATTTTCTGTTTGATAGCAACTCATTTTACATTTTATTTAATTCATCAGATTAAAAACTTTAAAAAAGAAATTCAATTTTCCAGAGTCTCCATGGCCTAGAGAAATCCAAGAGATCACAGGTTTCACAATTGAAGACCTCAGCCGGTGTTCCTTCCACATCCATGAAAAATGGTAAGTTGAGGGAGGTAACTCTTGAAGTCTGGCTGATGAAATATAGATATTGTTTTCTTATACTATGATAGATACATTTGTTGCTGTCTTTTTTTAATTACAAAAACAAAAATTGCCGAACTTGTGCAGGGAAGCATATATGGCATCAAAGGATAAAATTTTGATAGAATGTGTATTTGTAATAATCATTTCAGAATGTGTATTTGTAATAATCATTTCATAATGTGTATTTGTAATAATCATTTCAGGAGAGTTACCAGGTATTTGACATCAATTCCATCCCCAAGAACAATGTTTTCCAAGGAAACAGTCCTCAAAAAGAAACTTTATTTGAAGAAGAAGAAAAAAATACTATTTGAAAAAAGGATTAAAATAAAGAATTGTAGACAATCAATGCCTTTGAAACTTCTTTGTCAATGAACTAATGCCTAATGTATAATTTCTGATGCAAAAGATTGGAGTGATACATTATGCATGTTATGTTTCAAAGACAATTTACATTTCAGTTTCCTGGAGGGCTCTGTAGTGGACCATCGAGACATCACACTACAGGCTGTCAAACAGCGATTTGGAAGTGAACAGTTTTACAGAGTCAGTGAAATAGAGGTATGAGAAATGGTGGTTGCATTTATATTTTAAATAAAATAAATGGGGTTTATGCTCTGAAAAATTAATTACCATAAGTTAAACAACGAAAACCCTGCTATAACACGATAGTCAAGATCCACAGAGAGCCAACATGCTATGTAACCGATTATGCAATAGTGTGACAGGTCATTTAACTGAAGAAAATGATGCATGCATTTCCCCAAGACTGTGAATTGGAGGGGGGGGGGGGGTATAGGAGTGGGGACAAAGCTACATGCTTCAATGGCAGAGTTATGATCTTAAATCAATGCAGAGTTATTGGATATTTAATAATTGATTTTTAGCAGAGAACCATGTGTTGGTGCATGTAGACCATAAATAGTTCAATTATTGATCTCATTGCATTGATAACGGTGAATCCATAATAATTCCGTCTAAAATATGCACATAGAAGCAAATGTTTTGAGTAATTTCAGCACAGATCGTGATGTGACTGAATTTGATGCAAAAAATATAAAGTATGGAAATATAAATATATTTACAGTCCAGTATGTATGCATGTGTATGTGTCAAGGTTATTAGATGTCTGTAAATTTTAAACTGCTAGGATTTTCTGTGCTAGATTCTATATGAATTTGAATGCTGTATGTAATTCCTCCAACTACAGCATTAATAATTGTTAAACAAACAGTCCTTGTTTTCGGGAATGGACTCTTCAATTCACTGGACGATTGAGTGAGAATTGTCTGACAACATGGTCAAGCCATGTGCATATGATGGAGGCTGTTGTTTTTTTATGTTTTTGTAAAGCATTGCCCAATAATTTCAACAACCTTAAGCTGTGAGATTGACATTGATGATGAGCAATTACTTAATTACATAGGTAAATTAATTGGTTTATAAATTTGGGTGAGAACCTTTTTTTTACCACTGCCTTGTTTGGTGCTTGGTTGTGTATGCTGATTGACTGAGCAAACACCTGTTGGATATTGTTTACCCTGGACTAAGCAAGAATTATGCACAGGATGCACTTAAGATAAACACAAAGAAGACTTAATGGCTTTATTGCTGATGGTTCAGTAATAATTAGATTAACAATTATAAGCTTTAAAGAGCTGACATCTTTCAAAACAAAGCTACAATCAAAGTACAGTGACTATTGGCACAATTGAAATGAACATTCACAAATAGAAACTTGTAACATTTTTTTTCATATGAAGAAAGACACAGTGACAAGACATTTTTTTTTCTTAAGATCACAAATCTTGCCAAATTATTAAACCAATCTCGTTTACTTTTGCACTAAAATGTTTTTTTTGGGGGGGGGGGGCACCAAAATAATTTGGTCGCTATTGTGTGTATCAGTGCAATAGGACCCTCTGAATGGGATTCTGCTTTGGTTTTAATGACTTTTTGCCCTAGCTGAAATGTTTTTAGAACGTTTGTTTTAAATTTTGTACATCCATATTTTTAGTTTTTGGAATAATATAAAAAAAAACATTTTAAAAACAAATGAAAATTCATAGTTCACCATGCATAACTGAAAGCTAAAGCACCTTTTTCATGTATGCATTGAATATAATCAAGCTGCAGTGGTATTCAGATGCAGGTTATGAAATTTGTATGTTCACACTGCTTGCAGTGAGGGCATCTTGATTTGGTCGTGTCCATACATTCCCAGAAGCTTGTTAGAAGAATTCTACAAAAACCACTCAGTTTAGACAAATGAAATTTGTCTAGCATATTTGTATGCATATGTAGATGACCTGATTAGATTTTCAGGCCATTAGAGAAATTGTTTAATCTTTTACACTTTTTGGGAACTTGTTGGATTTTGTAGACACAAACCTTGTTAGCACAATTAAGCAAAAACCACTTAAAGTAGACAAATTAAATTTTTTGGTTGTATTTATATTTAAAGTGTTTGTATTATAGTGTGTATGTATATAACCTGATTAGATTTTCAGACCATTACAGTAACTTTTTTGTTTACAAATTTTAAAAATAATTTGTACTTTTAAAAACCTTGTTAGCATGGTAAGTCAAAAACCGCACGAGGTAGATAAGTGAAATTTAGTATGCGTGTTTGTATTCTTATATGGATGATCTGATTAGATTTTCAGGCAATTATAGTAATGTTTCACATTTGTCTTAACTTTTGAATTTGAGGACTTAGACTTTATGGTTTGTGGTCTGCAGTGGGGGCATATATGTTTTACAAACACAAAATCTGGTCAGTTTTATGTTAAAAATAGATTACTAAACAAATTTTCCAATTTTATAATTCTGATCACGTAGTAAAGGGATTGTTTTGGTTAGTGTTCATCTGAAAGCCACTTTCACTTTTATACCAGTTTTCAGTATGTCATAAAATGACTTATTTAACTTACAAATATGCTAGATAGAATTAAATATTTAATGTTTTAATTTTGTTTCTGTATATTATGGGTTTTCATTACCATTTAATATAAAATTGTAATATTTTCCATTTTATTGATGTTGTAAAACTTATTGTAAACTGGCCTGGATTTCACCAGGTCATCTTAAGTCTATACTTAAACTCAAGTTTGGAATCCAGCAATCAGATTGGTTGACATTTAAATTTGATTTAAAATTGGCCAATCAAATGTCTTAAGCCTGGACTTAAATTTATGAATTAATGTTGGTGAAATTGGTGCCTGGTACCCTTCTAATGAATATCTTTCTACTTGAAATATAATGCTATGAAAACACATTATCCTACATGATAATTGGTTTTACAAGCTTAGAAAATCAAATAAACAAATTTTGTTAACTTGTATGTCATCTTTTTAATGTGTCAGAGAGAAATGTATAATTCTGACTTACACTAATTTGTGTGGCTCCAATTTTCTGGTTTTAGGATTGGTTGATGAAATTTGTATTTAGCTCTTAACTCGTATCACCAATTTACTTTTGCAGATTATAAGTTATCAAGAGTTATGTGGATTGCTCGGTGTAACAGAACATATTCTCCATGGCACAGATGTCAGGGTCAAGTTCAGAAACCTTGATGAGCTTATTGTTTCCCCATCACGTAGTAGACAGAGGAAAAGTTCAAGGTGTGTATTCTTGTCTGTTAATTGTACTTCTGGTGGTTAGTACCATTTATAGACAAAACATTTGTGTATTTATTATTTAATCCAGCAATTTTCAGACTTCATTAAAATCATATACATTATTCTTCAGTGCATATACATGTCAACTCAGCAATATCATATCCTTAATCACTTCTCATAATGAAAAATATTCAGCTCTTTGTACATTCAGAAAATGTCGCATTGACCAGAATAAAACAACTGGGATTCAGTTTTTCATGTAATACAAGAAGAAAATAATCACTTAATTTCTTTTAAACAATGATACTCTTTTTTTGGCTAAAAAAAAAAGAGCAAAAGTAGAGCCTGTTAGTGACAACCCTATTTTTTAACCAGTTGCTGTTAGTATAGACTATCATAAGAATGTATGTTGCCATTTGGGTAATTTTTATTTTAATGGTAAAATTAAATGTAGAAATAATTGTATTATTTGAATTTCTGCATCACTTAGTTTCAATAAAGGTAAAGAAAATGAACCTTATGTTTACAATGCCCTGGCCCAGTTGTTTTTCTCAAACTGAAATTGTTGAACTTTTCCTGTTGCTTAGCATCAATGATTTGTTCACAGAACATTAGGTATACATTAGGCATTAAAAAACAGTCATCAACTGCTGAATTTTCCTTAAAGCAGTCTTGCTATATCTCTAAGGAATTCCTCCACTCTTTATTTTTTTCAAGATTAAAAAAAGATTTCCATTTGTTAAAACTTAAAACTAAAAAGTGATTCTGCATCCATTCTACTATCTCTTCCACTGATAAAATATTGATAAAGTCTAAAGTATCACAAGCAAGATAATGTAAAATCTCAATTTGAGGTGAAATTTTGAGAATTTTAATGAAAATGCCCTGGATTTTTGTTTTCTTTTGAAGCCATACATGTGAATAAAACCTATTTATTTTAATACTCTTCAAAAGGTTGAAGGATGTGTCATGTGATCGTGATGTGACTGCGACACCCACTTTAGAGAACTCAGTCAAGCTGAATCTGAATGAATCTGTACTGTCTGGATATGATGGAGATAGGGAGGATACAGACGAGTCTTTTTGTGAAATGGAAGGTAGGTGGACTCCAATACACAGAGATTTTGTTTGAAAATCATAAGCACAAAGTTTTTGCAAATAAAGTGAGGGCATAAAATTTGCACAAGTATTGTTTGCTGTTATTACCATGATCAGACATTGGATATATCTAGTCTATCTTTAATTTGTAAAATGTTACTGGGTAAAAAATTTTTTAATGATTCTGAAGATTTATGATTGAAAGTAACTCTGACTTATTGTGTGTTCTTCCCTGTTTTAAAGAGAAAAAAATACTCTTTTGATCCTAGGAATAAAAATAAAACAATGGTCAGTTGGATTTGGTTTGTTTGGTTTTGTGGGGTTTAACGCCATTTTTCAGCACATGATAGACTAAACATGGTTGGCAGTATATTTGGTGGAGGAAGAACCACTGACTTGCAGGAAGCTGCTGGCAAGCTTTCTCATATACCTGTGTTGGTCAAGCCGAGACTCGAACTCATGCGGACAAAGGTGAGATGTGTCAGTGATCTATAAAGGCAAGCGCCTTAGACCACACAGGGTCCCCTGGTCAGTTGGATATAACAGCTTCCGTGATATACTGATCATTAGAGTATGAACAACAAAAAAAAAAACACTGTGATGTCTTAATATTAATGACCCACTTGTTTGCATGTGATGCACACAAACATAATTGGAAAAAAAAATTAAAAATTTCCATCATATAAAAACGTGATTGATCTTATCCATCGAATAATGTTAAGTGTCACATTGAGATACTGTAGAAAACAGAACATTTGCATTTGCAAGAAAGAGTTGAAAGTAAGTTTCATTGCCTTTAGAAATAATGGTCGATACCCCATGCCAGTAATGGCATAGGGTAGTTACTTTACATATGGGCTAGCAAAATTTGACAACATTAAATTGAACTCTACCTGCCTGAAACTGATAAGAAGATAATTTAGCTTCTCATTCATAACAGTTGAAAATATTATCTCTTTCATAAGCCGACAAACAAGCCAAAATTACTGTGCTTACGAACTGGACCTCGTACTTGGCCATTCAGCACATCACATAGTCAAGTGATTCAAAATCTTGGCCTGCATATTACTTGATGTCAGAGGTCCATCAATTATGTGAAACAAACAATCTATGTAGGGAAAAGACTGATAAATCCATTTGCATTGGAGTACGTATTACATTAGATTTAGCAGAAATTTTGCAGTGCCTCATTGTGCAGTAGAATGTAAAAATTACTCATATATACTTATTAAAGTTGCAGATTATGCTTTAATTGTTATGTCTGCAAAGATATCTTACACTTATTGATTTTAGGCAGGTAGGGTTCGTTCAAAGGTTGCACAATTTGTGTAACCCCTGTGTTAAGTGACTACCCTATGCCACTGCATATGGAATGTTCAAAGGTTGCACAATTTGTGTAACCCCTGTGTTAAGTGACTACCCTATGCCACTGCATATGGAATTGGCAGATTTCGTGGTTAGTTAGTTGGTAGAGCATTGGGCTTGTAATCCAAGGGTCATGGGTTCAATACCAGCCCAGGCTGGCTGCCTCAGTGTGTCCTTTGGAAAGGAACTTAGCTCCCATTTTCTCTGCAGAATATAGCCAATAATGTGTTAAGAATGTCATTAAAACCAACAAAAACAAACAAAAAAACAAATTCCATGTCTGCCACCTCAACACAACTGTCCAAATATCTAACATGGGGTGGGAAAAGGTTAGGTGCAACTTGAACTGTTGGGGGTGCTGACTATACATATAAAGATAATTACAAGGACTACCCTCTCTCTGCTCAAGTTAAACAATACTTTAGGGTTTTGTATCTTTCTAAAGCTCTATTGTCTTCTAAATTTAGATCTATTTTATTGTAGAGCTGTATTTGTCAGATGATAAACCCACGTTTAATAACAATTCTGCCCTGTTCTTTCTGACAAATTTACTAGGCTAGCCACCTAGTCTTAATCACAGAGAATGCTGTATTAAGGGAAGTCAATGGCTAAATATTCTTTTTTTTCTGCTTTATTCTTATTGATATTGCAATGTTATGAATTTTTCTTTTCCTTATCTTTGAGATTACCGTATATACTCGCATTTAACTGGGTCCAAATGTAAACAACATAGACCCTGATCTGCTGTCGCATAATGTGCCGGCAGATAATGGTCTATGTTGTTTGTTCTACTGAAGTGTCCTTACAAACTGCATAGACCCAGATCTGGCGGCGCATTATGTGTCTATGCAGTTTGCAGTTGGTATTGGCTTATACATGAGTATATACGGTAACTATAACTAGTTTCATTAGCAAGCCTTTCTTGGAAAATGATTTTATATGGTAGACATCTAGAAATGAGATGACATCTGATGAATTGTTTATTTCAACTTTTTAAAAATGTTTTTGATAGTTTATTTTGCATGCAAATTTTGTAACTCTTTCAGATTCGGAAGATCCCAAAAAGGATGTTTTATCAGATGAAGGTATGGGCTCAGAGGATGATACTTATTTTGCCAGTATTTCGTGCTCACATACAAGTCCCAAAATGATGACACTGAATTTGTCATTTTCCTCAGCTTCACCGCCCCTTGGACAATGTCTTTCATTTTCCAGTCATAACTTTATCTGTGATAACAATAGCTCATCATCAGGTGTGTCATCATCACCAACATTCCGAGGGTCCAATTCTGCAGCACCATCCCCATCCACCAGTGGAGCTGCTGTGTTCCCTCCCTTCAGTAATGTCAAGGTCATGTCAATGCGACTAAGGTCAGCAGCAAGCAGTCTCTCATCAAGTGACTCTGAATCTAGTTCTGGTGTTTCATGTTCAAAGAAACGGCGTTCGGGGTTAGAGTCTGCAAAACGCATGACACTACGGGAATCAACAAGGAGGAAAAGTCGCAGATCAAGTGGTGCAAAGGCGTACATTTTTCAATGATATAGTACATTATGTGATACAGTCACCATGTCTTTCAGGATTACATGACTGTCAGCCATGAAAGGTTTCGTAAGGGCTCAAATTATTGCATATGTTGAAAAAGATTTTATAATGAAAATTGTTCCCAACAATCATATTTACATTCTGTTTCATTTTATGATGATAACAGATATCGGAAAAAATATATTTATGTTGAGATTTCTTTTTATTTTGATTTATTATTTGATTTAACTCGTCATATAAGACTTATTGTGGATGAAACAAGTTTTTAAAGTCTTTTTTTCTTTCCATTAGTTTCAAGGGATAGTAGATCAAACAACTATCTAAGCAATGCAAAATTTCGACATATTTCATGTTTTGAAATTAACTTAAAAGGATATTGAGAGATTTAGAAGCTGTTTAATGTTAAGAGAAATTGGAGAATGGTGTAAGACTGTCTGGAGTCATTGGAACTATCAAAAAGTTTATATGCAGTTACAACAACAAAAAATGTTTTATTATATATATATATATATATATATATATATATATATATATATATATATATATATATATATATCTGAGAATGGAAGAACCTTTTTATTTTGAAAGGTAAACTGAAAGTGGTGGTTGATTGGGGGGGGGGGGGCGGGTAATTTGTTTTCTATTCTATATCCCTTGATATTTTCTGCCTCAATTATTAATTAAAAGTTTGTGGATGTTTAAGTTTATTTGTATTATGTTCTGGTGGTACAGCATTATTTGTATATTTTTTTCCCTTGCAAGCCCTTCACAGCTTTTTGAACTTTTTATGATGACTGACTGCTGATTGTGAATAAGGAGTGTTCGAGAACTATTGTGCTATTTTGAATTAGTATCTGATTTTAGTACATCACATGACCCGTATTTAAGTTGCTTGTTTCATCCGTACATCATGTTCTTAAGTAAATTTTCCAGTATATTCGTTTCTAATGACAACTGCACCTATGCAAGGAAAGTAGCTCTAGAGTGTCAGCAGTGTGGCAACAGTGCCTGCAGGAAATGGGTGCAATGACCGGGTATGGTATCCTAGGGTCATGAGGTAATGCCTGCTGTCCTAAAAATAAGTCACTGTATTTAGTGAATCAGAACTTGAGAATTTATCATGTGATGTACTAAATCGAGTTAGTATCAATGATGTAAATTTAAAAAAATAATTTGTATGTAGACAGAAAAGGCTTAAAAAGCTATGTAATGAACAATTTCATAATATTCTTTTTTCTGCATAAATAATTTACATCCTTGGTGTCACGTGCAACATTTTTAAGTACCCCTAGTATACATCATTATGTTTTTCAAACATATCTCAGATCTGAATATCATATTGTCAGAGAACTGGCTCAGGATAAGACTTGTCTCTCAAGGAAGGTAAATAATGGTTCTGACTTACATTGAACAGAGAACTTTGTTCCTCACATGTTGATATCTGCATTAGAAGTTTATTTATATATAATAACCAAACCTATCATACAAACAATACTGGGTACATGTTTTTTTTAAGGAAATTTGTTGACACTATGAGGGTTTCAAAGATGTCATTTTCTTGGCATTTTCTTATATGAATCACAGGGATACACGCACATGTATCAAAAGTGAACATGTTTCTTTTTATTTCTTCTGCTGCAGGGATTGTACACTTGTGTAACGTGTTTTCATTTATTTTTGTTGGTATCAATTTTTCTGGTTTTTAAAAGAAAAGATATTTTTTAGGAGTTCTTATACTCGAGGATTGTAGAAGGAATCATTATGTTTCTAAAGAAGAATCATTGTTCATTGGATTTTTAAATCTGTGGTTTGTAGCAGCCATGAAATTCATGAAAATCAGTACCCCATGAAAAATGATATATTCACAGTATATCATTTGGGCATTGTTAACATTCCATGAGATACACCAGCATTAATGACTCAAATTCATTCCAGAAATTAAAACTGTTCCATAGCTACACTGTAATTTTCAGGAAACAAGTAAATTAAACTGGTATTAAAATAGGTTAAGTTTACTCCACTTTGATAAATATTTAAGTTGTACTTACAGGGTCTATTCTAGAACTGAAAATGGGGTGGGTGGGGGTCTCCTTCATTCAGATAAAAGGGCAAATGTTCAAGATACAGGAGGGATTTAATGAAAAATAAGGTTAAGGCTTGCAAATATCATTCATACACATTAAATAGATTTTTGGAGTGCTTTTTGAGAAATTAAAATAAATCTTACAATCAAGTGTACTAGAAAAGACCCTGTAGATGTGTAAATTTTGCATGAAAAGCATGTTCACCTGATGTGCCAACATTTAAATGCAATAATTGTGCTCAAGTTCATTTATTATTTAATTTATTCATATAAGTATTTTCCATTTACAGTCATAGCACAGTAAAAAAAATCCATTGTGATTAGACATATTTGATTATACTAAATTGCAAATATGATGTGTAGATGTTCGATTATGTAAGTTAAATGGGAGAATTGTGACAATTGAGTAAATGTGTGGAGGTACACATGCATTCAAAGCAGGCATGACTGCAGTCTGCCTAAATCCTGGTACCGAATACTGTTATGAGAAAGAACACTTTGTTGTTAAATTGTTACAGATGTTAAGAGTTTTAGTGATTTTGCAAGACTGAACTGTGTGGTAAGCTGCAACATGGTGTGAAAATAAGTACATTAATATTGCCTGATGTATGGTATGCTAAGAAACCTTGGTCTGGTGGCTTTTTGTCCCCTTGCCAATGAAGTTGGGAGGGGATACAATGTTTTGCTCTCTCATTTTGTGTTCATTTGTTTGTTGCACCCTCTATATCTTAGACTTTATTTCATTAACTCTTTGAAAATTGGTATATTACTGCATCTTAGGGAAAGTAACTCAGCCTACAAAAACTAGGTTGGTGTGACTTAATTTGCATGTTGACTTCTATATTTTCAGCTGTTCGTTTGTTACACCCTCAATATCCTGAACCCTATTTCGCTTATATGAAAATTGGTATGTGGATAGATCTCAAGGAATTTAACTCATCCATACCAAAACTAGGTCAGTGTGACCTTATTTCCATGCTTGAGTGACTTTTATATCTTTAGCTATCTGCTCATTACACCCTGAATATCTTGCGCCCTATTTCACCTGTACTCATGAAAATTGCAATGTGAATGCATATCAAGGTGAGTAGTCCTTCTAGATAAAAACTTGGTTGTTGTAACCCGATTTGTATGTTTTTAGGGACTTTTGTATTTTCAGTGTTCATTTGTTGCACTTCAGTATCATGGATCTTATTTCACCTACACTCAGGAAGCTTGGCATGTGGATGCATCTTAAGGAGGGTAACTCAACCATGCCAAAACAAACACTATGAGTTGATTTTTAAAATGTTTATTGTTTATTTATAAATATATATATATATATTATTTTTTTTAAAATTTCATCTCTATTCATGAAAACTGGTATGTGGATACATTTTAAAAAGGTATATTAACTGTACCAAAGTAGGTCACTATGACCCAATTTTCTGGCTTGAGTCACGCTTGTATTTTCCTCCATATCAGTCATGTGTAATTTTTGCTATTCCAAATGTTTTTCTTCCTGTTGATGAGGGTATTTGTGTTTATTAGTTATTGCGCGTTATTTTGTACTTTTGCTGATTGCAGTTTTTATTTGCACAAAAGCCAGATTAAAAAATGAATGTAAAAAGAATCATTCCATTTAGTGTTGCACTTTATAGTAAACTAAAAGAGATACTATGTAATGCATGTTCTATGATGAAATTGATGAAGAGTTATGCACCTTGTTTATGTATGCGTGTGAAGTTAAGGTCTTGATTTGCTGATATGATTTTCAGGATGCATTCAAATATAATGACTATCAAAATAATCTAAGTGAACATAATTTCCTGACCATTCCTCACCAATCAAATGCATACAAGGTCCAAACAATTTCAAGGGCTTAAAATGTCCCATGTTCTGTTTTGTTTTCTTATAGTTATGTCAAGTAATCATCAATTAAACTTATTTTTCCTATCTCAGGTCATCTGGGAATCTCTTGATATTTCTCTATGGGCATTTTTTGTTTCTACTATTACATGGAAGACTTTGTACCTACAAAATGTAATTTGTGTACCTGGTAGGAAGTAATTACCTGGACATTGTTAGATACAATATATTGAGTTATGATGTCATGTACAATGCTTTATCATATTATATCACTTCACTTGCCATGAGATGAATAGAATTCTCTTGTGGAATTCTTATACTGTGAAACTGTTTAATTTATTTGTTGGCAGTTAATTAATTTACAATGATTTACATCTGCCTCTATTCCACCTGGTTCTAAACTGATGAAATTTAGCAACTAATTTTAAAATGTATATTGCCTAGATTTAAAATTGGAAGAATCATTCTACTTAAATTAAAACTGGTTCATGTAGATGTGTTATAAATCCTCCATCCTTTTATTTTGTTTCCTTTTGCATATACATCACACATTGGCAAAATGTATTAACATTAAAATTAGCTTTATTAGTGAAAATATGTAATACAACAGACCAAATTCATATATATATATATATATTCTTAAGCCACTTATGGTGGTTTTAAAGTTCTAGATGATTTTACTACCACCACCACCCCCTCCCCCCAAAACCCATTTTTTTGCTGATTACATGCATTATTGAAAGACAGTGCTAAAGGCATCAGTTTATCATGGACCAAATAACTATTCAAGCTAAATATTATGTAGGACATTGGTGCTTTAACTCAGTCAGATGTATAACATTTGAATTTTGTATAGAATTTGTGTATGATAGGTTTATAGTATTTGTAAAGATAGTTTGTGTAAATGGAATGTAGAAACTTATGGTACAGATTTGCAGAATGGACTTTTATACTGTGCCATTTCTGTGCAACACACATTAAATTAAGTTTTATATACATTTAATGTATGTAAGAAAATTGTCTATTATATACATAAAATATTGTTTACGATATTTTTGTAAAGACAGTAATAAATTTGTTATGAAAACAGTCATATTTGTTTTATTTTCACTCACTTCATTCTATTTTCCACACTTTTAAACTGCCTCATATAAACGTGCCTTGTACATTTCCTTTACATGCCTATTTGCACAGTACCAGAGGCACTTGTGCTGTGGCACTAAACACTGATTGGTTGATCGATTTGCTGAGAAACAATACTCGCTGCTGTTCCCACACTGTGACAACTGTAGTATCTCCCATCCCACACGGAGATAAAGTCCCACCAGTCTCAACAAGTCTTTTTCTCTGCTCGCATGTAATAGTTGCATGTTCTCTGCACAAAGTCCCAATTTTAACGATTCAATTTTTATTGGGGGGGGGGGTCAAAGCTTTGTGATGTCATATTTGAGGGATGGGTCTGAGTTTTTGTGATGGGGGGGGGGGGTTTAAAAAAAATCTGCCAAAATTGCATGACATCATATATGGATGGCTCCTTAGTGAAGCTCTTTATCTTTACATGGTCAATGTCAAGGTCATTTTTATCACATGACTATCGTGTTATTTAGATTAATAAACCCATGTTATATTTTCTACATACATAACCTGTACATGATGTCATGTGCAGGAAAGGCATCATGTCCAAAGGATATGAATGTACTTTAAAGTCATTATATTAGATTACTCAGTATTTTTGGCTTTACTGAATAATGTTGACAATTTTTATCATGTAACTTGCCGAATTTTAAATTTGTGCTCATTTCAAATTGAATTTATGAAATTCGCTGAATAATTTCAATCTTTTGTTCACCCAAGTTTGTAAAGATTAGTAATTCAATTTGTTTAATAATTAAAAATGAGCACAAATGTAAGAGCCTTGATAAAATGGCACTGCCATGAATGGTGTTTAGTCATGCCACTGCCATGAATGGTGTTTAGTCATATTCACCTGTCTGTCTGACAGCCATAAAATCTTATGGAACAATTATTCTGTTGCCAACATATCTTGTTCAAACTTGGTATTCGTTATGGTTGCTGTAAGTACTGTGTATCCAGCAGCTGGTTTTGATAGAACACTATGATTATGGCCAGAATTCAATGAAGTGTGCTATTATTTATGTGAATAAAAAATGCTAAAAAGGGGTCATCGACTTGTTGTAGAGTAAGGGAAGTAATTCCTGCTTTCCTGTGCTTATAGTTACGGTGCACGAAACGCCTTGTTGGTGTTTTCACAGGCTACAAATGTTGACTCTGAGAATATTCCCATAAATCACAGCCTACCTTATTGTTTGATCAGTATACAACAATGGGTTTGGGGATGGGGGTTATGTATATACAGGCCTCCCAGCCATTCATATGTTTATATGAATCCCATTAGAATCCCTATATTTTTTAACCCTATATTTCTTCCCTATTTTTTATATATTTTTTTTTTTGGTAAATCCCAATAATATTCCTATATTATTGTGGGGAAAGCACGTAATTTTTTGTTTACAAGTCATTTTTGTTCAGAAAAAGGACAAAGAGAGTAGATTGATTCATCATGATGTATGTATTGCATGTATTCATTACAATAAAGAAAAGTAATTGCAACAATGGATTATATATTTTTTAATTTGTATTTCAGTGCATGTTATTAATATTAGCTAATATGTTTTATTCAAGTACTTTTTAAAAAAGTGTATTCAATTGGTAATAATAGCACATCATTATCCCTATTTTTTAAAAATTATTTCTTTATAAAATCCTTAAACTTTTCCCAGTAATTTTGATACCAAAATGCCCTGTTAAATCCCTATTATTTTGAAAAGTATGACTGGGAGATCGACATATACATAAAAATCTGTCCTCAAGTTCCATCAGTTTACCATAACTAGGATGTTATAGGTTGCATGGGAAAAAACACTACAGTCACATCTCAACAAAACAATAAATTTCATTAAACAAAAATGCGTTGTAAAATTCTGATACCAATAAATTTAATGGGGCACCTACAATAATATTCTTCCCCTACCCAAACTTGCATATATGTAATTCCGGTGTGATATCTGTTTTATTCACTTCACATTAATAGATATTCATTGTGATAACTCTCCAAGTAAGTACCAAGACATGTATATCTTCGCTATCCAGAAGTCCATAAGAATCTTGATTTCACCTCTTTTTTTTTTCATACCCAAATTGAAAAGCTTGCGCAATACGGGATTAACTTTTGTCACCAGGACAACTCCCTGTTCTCAACTGTAACTTGTTTCTATTCATCTATTTGTGACAAAACTTGCAGTATGGGTTCCTAATATTGGTATGAAGTTATGCAAATCATTGAAACCAGCTCGCTATGACCTACTTAAAATGGTTTTATTCAAAATTGCTTTAAAATATTGTCTGTGTTTTGATGCCAATGCCAATTATTTCTTCTCCATTTTTTAAGCATATTATGAATTAAGCTCCTCTAATAATTGATGAATCTTTTTTTTTTTTTTTTTTTTTAAATTAAGATTTTTTCAATATTCAGTCAGAGGACAGTGTAATTTAGTGACTGGTATGAATGAGGAAACTTAATGCAAAACATGTACCTTCCTCAATGCCCTACCTTGCCTAAATACATAAATGGTATCGATAATTTAAAATTTAGTATAATATATCAAAGAGGTAAATGTAATATAGGAATATTAAACCTGTTGTCTTCACACTACACTTAGTATAATATATCAAAGAGGTAAATGTAATATAGGAATATTAAACCTGTTGTCTTCATACTACACTTAGTATAATATATCAAAGAGGTAAATGTAATATAGGAATATTAAACCTGTTGTCTTCACACTACACTTAGTATAATATATCAAAGAGGTAAATGTAATATAGGAATATTAAACCTGTTGTCTTCATACTACACTTAGTATAATATATCAAAGAGGTAAATGTAATATAGGAATATTAAACCTGTTGTCTTCACACTACACTTAGTATAATATATCAAAGAGGTAAATGTAATATAGGAATATTAAACCTGTTGTCTTCATACTACACTTAGTATAATATATCAAAGAGGTAAATGTAATATATGAATATTAAACCTGTTGTCTTCACACTACACTTAGTATAATATATCAAAGAGGTAATGTAATATAGGAATATTAAACCTGTTGTCTTCATACTACACTTAGTATAATATATCAAAGAGGTAAATCTAATATATGAATATTAAACCTGTTGTCTTCACACTACACTTAGTATAATATATCAAAGAGGTAAATGTAATATAGGAATATTAAACCTGTTGTCTTCACACTACACTTAGTATAATATATCAAAGAGGTAAATGTAATATATGAATATTAAACCTGTTGTCTTCACACTACACTTAGTATAATATATCAAAGAGGTAAATGTAATATATGAATATTAAACCTGTTGTCTTCACACTACACTTAGTATAATATATCAAAGAGGTAATGTAATATAGGAATATTAAACCTGTTGTCTTCACATTACACTTAGTATTTTCATAATTTTCACCCATTGCAAGGTTGCATCCGGTATCTGTGATTGCGAAAAGACAAAAACGAATGCAATCCCCCTTCCCCTAACCCCCACAAAGATTCTTAATTGCTCCATGGAAGAAATCTTGAAATTACGAGTAGAGCAGGGGTCTCCAAACTACGGCCTGCTGGCCGGATCCGGGCCGCGGCTTCGATTTGTCCAGCCCGCAAAGTGTTGTACTTTTGCATATATTTAAATTTTTACAGTCGCTTTGGCCTGCAAACTCCAATCAAATATCTAACATGGCCCTCATCTTATAAATTTTGGAGACCCCTGGAGTAGAGTATTCATGTTGACATATTTTGGCAATAATTTGCAGGTGTAAATTCTGCAAAACTAACTTATTCTAACACAATATAATTATGTCCTAGAAAATAAAGCAAAGTAATATTTCCATGTAAACTTGGGTCGGACTGCAAAAAAGTTTTCATGCTAAAAAATGAAGTTACATTTTCAAGGCAGTTTTCCTTTATCAGATGAAGTTATGGCAGTTTTATTTCTGCAGAAGAATAGTATCAAGAAGCAGTGTCAGATCTACATGTTAAGCTGTGCAAATCTACATGTCAAGCTGTTCAAATCTATATGTCAAGCTGTGCAAATCTACATGTCAAGCTGTGCAAATCTACATGTTAAGCTGTTCAAATCTACATGTTAAGCTGTGCAAATCTACATGTCAAGCTGTTCAAATCTACATGTCAAGCTGTGCAAATCTACATGTCAAGCTGTGCAAATCTACATAAGCTGTGCAAATCTACGTCAAGCTGTTCAAATCTACATGTTAAGCTGTGCAAATCTACATGTCAAGCTGTTCAAATCTACATGTCAAGCTGTTCAAATCTACATGTCAAGCTGTTCAAATCTACATGTCAAGTAGTTCAAAATATTCCTTAGATACGGCTAATACTAATATTAGTACCCCTGCCTCCTTTGTCGACTATGTCGAGGATACGATATCGTATTCGTAGCCAAGATACAGCGTGCATTCCATAGTGTCCCCATGGATTTTTTTTAAACAAGATCTTTCTACCCTGCCTTCTATCTAGTCCAAAACGTGTGACAAAATGATTTAGACCAGTCTTGTTCAAATGACAATACAGCATTGTCCGCCATTCATGTACAAATGCCGATTGTTATGAGGTTGGCTGAGACGAAAGTGTGATCTCATGAGTTGCTAAAAACGATTGACTGCGTTTACTTTATCAAAACCCAGGGTGGGAATTAAAGAGGCGCAAAAAGGAAATATGTAACGCAAAAAAAGAAAAAGAAAAAAGACCTGGTTATAGAAAAATCGGAAAGAGAGCCGTGGTCAAAAAATAAATAAAGTTAGACAATATTCTCTCAGGTGATACCAGGCATACTGAAGACCGCAGAGCTGGGTTCTCAAAGGGTATTGATAGAGAAAACTTGGGCGCTGAAGTGCCCTCGATTTCTCTACCAATACTTTCGTCGCCCCACCTACGATATATTTGATATCCCACTAATGCTTATTCAATTTAAAATATATTACTGAGCGCGATTTGCAACCAGGTCGTAAAAATCGCAAAAGGTAAACCACGTGGAGTTATTTTTCTCCACAAACTGTACCAGGGAGAAACAGCCAACCACATTAGCTCGTATCGTTGCTTGCAATTTATCTATAAATCATACATGTACTATAAAATACTAGTATTATATAGTACATGTATGAATTATAGGTAAATTGTAAGCAACGATACGAGCCCCTGTACAGCCAACATACTAGTATTATATAGTACATGTATGATTTATAGGTAAATTGTAAGCAACGATACGAGCTAATGTAACATCCAAATATATCGTAGGTGGGGCGACGAAAGTATTGGTAGAGAAATCGAGGGCACTTCAGCTTCCCTACTGTTCAGTTTGTTTCATATACCATGACTGCCTACATATTGACCAAAAGAAAGATGCATGCAAGGTGTATTGCAGTAATTTATATTTATTCAATTTGTAACGTAACGGTACTTTTCGCTATCCAAACACGTCTGCGTATCGGTCGATTTCCACTGATATTGACTTCCATTAGTCCACAGTAAAGGCAGCATTATTGAAGGAATGCCTGTTAAGTGCGGTAAACATGCTTTATCGATTGAATCCGTTGTTGGGACATTGAACTATTGACCTGTTGCAAAGGCATAATTTATTTGTTTCAAGGGATTGTAGTTATAGTACGCTGATGCACAGAATGTCATATTGACAGAAGTCGAATACTTTGTATCAGTATTGATTTTGTATCGTAAATTAAAATTCAGTTATGTATAGCTCTTGGCTTTTGACAATTCTGTCCATTTATATTTTACACATTCAAAAGATTGGACGAATAACTTACGCATGGTTTATGTAAGCTTATACAACACAGAAGCCTCAAAACTACAAGTAGCAATGTTGAGGTTGCTAAGTAACAAATACGCATAGAAAATAATATCGGTTAATCTTTCTTCGATAATCAAACCACTCATAACATAAGAATCTTAGTGCCCTGTTTAAAATTAATCCTGTTATATAACCGAATATCATCGGCATTTACGGGCATTTATATATTTCGCAATAAAGGGAAAATAAATGAAATAACACAAATAATAAAGGAAAAGAAACTGTCGAAAAATTACATTTTCTAGGGTAGAGTGTCAAAACCATCTATGGCAGTGCGAGGGTTAGAGGCACCCGGGTGCAATCTTCTTTAGTGGCGCCCCCACTTTGCCACAGAGAACAGTATTTATGTCAGTTGCCAACCTCCCTTCCCCCTCCAAAATATATGTTTCGTGAAGAATTGCCCCCCGTTGCACTAAGGTGAGGTGAAATACTATGAAATTTCAGCTATAAAAAAAAAGAAAAAAAAAGCTCCGAATGGCACCCCCCTTCGCCTGGCGCCTGGGGGAATTTGCCCCCCCCCCCCCCCCCCGCCACAACTGAAAACCACTCTTTACTTTTGCTACCATTCTTTCTGTTGCGTGCATGTGCACGTATGTGTACGCGTGTTGTATGCATACACATTGAGAAACTGATCGATTGACTGATTGATATCTTTATTTCCTCAGTGCTTCTAACAATACAATCAGTCAAACAAATACATAAAAAATAAACAATCAAAATCTTAGCAGTAATTTGAGAAAAGAAAATATAAAATACAAAATACTCTTGTTTACAAAGTTGAATGAACGCTGCACGCCCAGCATGGAAATAAACGAGAAACTGTATACCGTTCGGTAATTATGAATAGTCATTTTATTATTCTACACCTTGAAGATGTAAAAAAGGGTTAGAGGATAAAAGTATACAATCTGACTAAAGTAAGCCCAGAGTATATATTGTAAGAAAATAAAAAGAGTAACAAAACACATTAGATATCAGTATGATGCAGTGGTGTACTGGCCATTGGGCATACCGGGACAAATCCCGGAGGGCCGCCGCAAAAAAATCCGTTTTTACCGGTGTTTTACTGGTATGAGCATAACCCCGGGCCTGTCCCGGCAGACCGCCGCATCGGTGGGCCGGTGGGCCGTCAAAAGAATCCGTTTTTACCGGTGTTTTACTGGTGTGAGCAAAACCCCGAGCCTGTCCCGGCAGATAAGTCCAGTGCCGAGTTGCTTACCCAGTACACTCCTGGTATGATGCACAGTCAAGCGTTTCTTATATACCTTTTCCAAATGGAAGCAAGAGTTGTGATATATAGAAGATATAATACATAATCTGATCATTACTGATAAGAACTAGTAAATCACGGGTCATCATTTCCAAAAGAGTATTGACAAAATCAATATCGAACAGGAAAACTAAGTACGTGCAAACTGCACACAGAGTTTATCAATAATATGGCGCCAAAGCTTATCGTGATCTGGAACAAGAAAATCACATTAAGCTATCACATGGTCAACTGCAGAAATACAAACAGTTTGACAGCAAGTACAAACAATTTCATCTATAGATGAAAATAGTAAGTCCCAATATTGGCAGCAATTCGACATGACTCTGGAGATGCTGGAAATTTTTTGGCTACTTCCCATATTACAAACAAAATCAAAATGCCATCAATCGATAACGTCTGAAATCTAGTAAACGAGGCATCTTCATTTAGTCTACATATCAAGGCAGTTTCATATGATGTACGGACTTTGTTTTTAGCAATACATTTCCAATCATATGTTTTCGACCGGGAATCGACCTTGAAGTATGAACGATCCTACAAACTCATTTACTCAGTGGCGGAGCGAGAGTGTGTGTGTGTGTGGGGGGGGGGGGACGCAATTGCCCCTGGGTGCCAGACGAAGGGGGGCGCCGTCCAGAGCTTTATTTTGCCGCTGAAATTGTCATAGTATTTCACCTCACCTTAGCGTAACGGGGCAATTCTTCACAAAACTTATATTTACATTGGATGGTGGGGGGATGGAGGTTGGCAACTGACATAAAAACTGTTCTCTGTGGCAAAGTGGGGGCGCCACTAAAGGAGATTGCTCCCAGACGCCTCGAACCCTCGCGCCGCCACTGCATTTACTTACAATTTTCCCTGTAGTCAATAAGTGTCAGGAATAAAACCAGTTTGTTTTATTTTGACTCGTGGGTTTTGATAGTTTAAAAAGCAGAATAAAAATGCTTCTTTTAAAAAATAGTCTGCAGGCAATCTACAAATGTACTCAAGAAAAATGAGTTTGTTCATGTCAATGTAAGCTTCAAAAGGTTAAACAGCCAATAAGCTCAGCGCAACGTCAGGTCGTGAATATCTAGATATTGACTGCACGTGTTTAATGCCTCTCTCTAATACACATGTGTTCTGAGGGTTGGGCTTACACCAGGTTGCACAACCACAGACTGCACGGGGTATTACAATAGTTTAATATAAAATCTTCGCTATGACTGGATTGGATTAAAACCATTCGCATTAACTCCACAATCAATAAAACTGAATAGAGAACTTACAAGTTTATCTTTAACCTCTTGAATCTTAGTGTTTATTCTGCTGTACTTAGACGCATTCATACCTAAATATCTGGATTATTCAGTTTCTTGTGCAGCCTCAGATCCAACGAACCAATGCATATATCCTGAAGCATATTAACGGAGGGGGTGGGGGGCGGTTGCCCCGGGCGCTAGAGGTCTTGAGGTGCCAAAACAGGTGATAAAAACTCGGGCCTCGTATTCTGGTCCTTTTGACCATTATCGTCACCCCGGGTGCCATTTACCCTTAGGACGCCACTGCTTATGTCTTCTTTTGTGGTCAGATGAATTTTCATTAAAAATAATAATGTTACTTTGTTGTTTGTTTGTTTGTTTGTTTTTTTTTAAATTATATCCGAATCCCTGTTTTACAGGGTATCTTATCCTAATTTTCAAAGACTTAGAGGAAACAGATCATCTGCCAATCTGCTACAGTAGGTCAATGGCACGGATTGTCAAGAAATACAAAGCCAATATTGTATGTTTTTTTTTGTTGTTGTTGTTGTTAAAACACAAAGAAACTCATTTGACTGAACTGACTCACACAAACGGATAAATTATTACAATAAGTGAATGTATGAAGTTGATCCCCAGGAGCATACATAGCTGGAAACCAGATTTGATCGGGTTAGTTACATACCTAACTAACACCTATTAATACCCGAGTAAACATTCACATACCGTACCCAGTTAATGGCGTGAATTTCAAAGTCGTTTGTATATTATCAAAAATGGATAAATATTTGTTCTTTCGAACTTGTCGTTACCAACCGTAAAAAGACTGAGCACATGTTTTATGAATCATCCAATCTAAAATCGACTCGTGTTGTCGCGATCAACCAATGAGATTTAAAAATATTACTTTGTTATCAAGTCAATTAAACTACAGTGAAATTTATTTATAAATGTATGAAAATCATTGTCAATTTATACATCAATAAACAGTACAACTGTTTACAAAATAAACTAAAACGATGAACATTTAGAGCTGTAAATATGCTTAGACACAGGCTTATACATGCTTCATAATCACATGATAACCACGCCCCTGGTTATTGGCCGATAACGTCACATATAAAAGCTGCGCCGCACTGCATCAAATCTACTTCTGCTCACAAGACACTTCGACGTCGGTGTGAGGTTTTGAAGCATTTAACTTTGTTCAACTCTCTTCCAGCTTTCTAAACCAAGCAAAATGGTAAGTTATTATTTATTCACCTTATTTTACTCTGTATAAATGTAATTTCTGGTCTTTTTTTTGTAACTGGATTTAGTAAAGCGACTAAAGCCTGAGAAATTGCTCAACACTAAAAACGGTTCATGGCGCGCGAAGATCCGCCATGATGGAAAGTGATGGAAAATATGCTTTGGTTTGGCTGTTGTTTTACGGCACAGCAACACAAGTAGTTATTTAGTGCCAAGGCAGTTGGAGTAAAGTGCCTTGTCCAAGTATACATCAAGGTAGTCGGCATGGGCTGATCCGATGGTAGGATTCGAAGGCGCACCCTTTCAGTCGTGAGTCCTCTTCTATTAAGTAATATGCATTGCAATAATAACCCCATATATATATATATATATATATATATATATATATATATATATATATATATATATATATATATATATATATATATGTGTGTGTGTGTGTAAGATAAGGCAATTTTATACCAAAATTACGTGCAACCGCACAACACCCATTAATTAACGATTTTCACTGCAAGTGCTCGGCGCCAACTGTTGCATCATTATGAAAATTTATGAATGACTCATGGTAAAGAAAAAGAAGAAAGTTGCTACAGTGTAAGAATTTTTCAACATATTTAGCTACATTTTTGTTACAGATAGGTCTAAATATTGTTATCTTTTGGACGCAGGGAATTTGATAACTTGGGGAATGGAAACAACCCGAGAATAAAATAAAGAAGAAAAAAAAACGACGTTCGTCTCGGGCAACGTGCCTATTAATTATACCTGGTTGTAAACGCACTAGGTGTCGGGAAGGGCAGACTTCCTGCCAGGTATGACGTCTCGCGAGTATGTGGCTGATCTCCCTTCATTTACCTCCCCCACGTAGATTCTTAAGTTAAAAAATTACATTTAAATTTGCACAAGCCACAGAGCTCTATCATCGTGTTTTCTAGATCATTTTTGGGTCAATATATGATTTCCTTTGTCTGGTACCCCGCCTAATTTGGCAAGCCAATAATATTGGCTGGTAACTATAGTATTTGCACAACCTCCCGTTTGATTGTAGAATATAAAAAAATTCACAAAACTTAGTAATTTCATTCATCAACTTATTATTTCTAACCTGATTGTCGCCAGGGGGCCCTTAACACTCTCATCTTATTGGTGTTTCAAACCAATATTTTTTATATCCTTGATGCATTTTGTTTCTAAAATTGGTAGGTGGGTACAAACAGTTGGGAGGGTGTGCGATTACTATGGTTAAATCTGCCCCCCCCCCCCCCCCCAGGTACTCAATGACAAAATTGCATAACATTAATATCATTTCTATAATGACTGGCTTGGAAGTTTCTCCAAGAGCTGCAGTGATTGGTTGGTAGCTTCACCTCAGCATGGTGCATTGTTGGGTAAAAATTAGAGATTATGTACTTTCACTAAGATGGAAGATGATTTAAAATCGGCAGTCTTGTGAGCACCAGAAATGTGGCACCTTTGTCGGTGAATTATTTGCTAAATCTTGTTTTGAAGATATTTTTGTAACAATTTAAAACTTGAAAATACCAGGTCACTGGCAACATACCAGGAAAGGGGTGGAATCGTCCTCAATTTGTACCAAAACTGTCTAGACCTGGCCCTCCCCCTTCCTTAATGGTCCCGACCCAGTAACTTCTTATCACATACACCACACCACCCCCTCCAAGATACCAACTGTACCCAGTTTTTCACCTCCGAAACTGAGTTGTAGTTCTAGTCCTAGGTAAAAATGGTACCGATCTGACATACAGTATGATCACCATGGCAGCCATATTCAAAATTTTTTCACATCTCTACTTGAGCAGAAAGTTACATTGATGTGTGGTTTTCACCAGAAGCTTCTTGTGATGTCCAGTTGGTCTTGAATGAAAATGATGCCAATCTTGTGTCCAATATGGCCACCACAGCAACCGTCTTGAAAATCTTTTTATTGCTACTGCTCCTGAATGGAAAGTCACATCTTGAAAATATTGTTATCTCTACTCCTCTCAAAATGGATGGCAATATCAACATGGGTTTTTCACCAATAGACTTTGTATGATGCCTAGTTGGGCCTCATTGAAAATGGTGTTAGTCGTACATCCAATATGGCAACCATGACAACTGTCTTTAAAAATCTTCATCACTGCTTCTCCTGAATGGATGAGCAATATGACATCGGGTTTTCACAAAAAGACTTCTGATGTCTGCTTTGTCCTAAATGAAAATGGTGCCAAGCTGACATCCAATATGTGCACTGCAGCAGCCAGTTTGAAAATCGTGTTATTGCTGAAGAATATCAGAGTTGGTTTCAACACTCAACAGTTAAAAGGAAGAAATGGTATTATCTTGAATTCCTTGAAATTCTTTTCGCACAGTAGTGTCGGTTCCATCGAGGTACCTTGTTTATTGGAAATGGTGACCTGAACTAACATAAGCTTGATTTAAAAAAATTGATGATCTTTTTATCCAATTCTTGTTTTCGCCACAACCACAAATTTTTTTTAGTGGTCTCGTTAAAAATTTTAATTTCATTAAATCGACTTGTGTGATAAAAATGTCAATTTTTGCTTTCATATATACATTTTAAACAAGTCAAATCAAAATTATTCATCATAAATTTGCCAAATTTGCACATACAACAGGTCTACCCTTCTGCTTTCTAAATCATTTATATTTACTGGTCTAACTTTAAACATGCCAGTGCCTTCTTCAGAATATTCTTTGGTGTGTATGACATGTAACAGTTTGGTATTTAAAAAAGTTGCAATTTGGCCATAGATGTATATATTCATAATTTATGAAAATTGTTTTTCTTTATTGAACATTGGAATAAATTTTTAAATAAAATAAAATTTATTTATCAAGCATTTGTCAAACTAAGCGCATGCCTCAGGTATACCCTTCTGCTTGCAGCAGTTTGGCATGAATGGATTTTTTAAGTTGTTAATATTAGAGGGAAAAACCTAGAATTACTGGCAACAAAAGGGAGTAAATGTGGGAAACTTACATATATATTATAAAGTAGCTATTTAAGTTAATACATGATAAAAAAAAGAGTTAAAATTTGGGGCTAAATTTATTTGGTCATTTTGAAAATTATAATTCGAAGTTTTTTGAAAATTGTAAATAATATTTTATCAAACATTTGCCCCAAGAAGTGGCACATGCCACAGATCTGTCTTTTGCATCCCAAGTAATTTTTTTCTTGGTGAAACATTAATCATTAAAAATTCTCCGGGCTGTTTGTGATTGGTGGCAGTTCTGCATGAAAATCAAAAATCAATGGAGGGTCCAAGATATTTTATGGCATTCATCAAAAGATGCTTCTTATAAAGTTTTGCTTGTTGTGGGAGTTTACAGGATGTTTTGAGCCCCCTATACAATCCTGCAGATGTTTGCTGCTGTTTACATTCCCAATGTTATTTAGTTACCTGTTAGATGTTAGCATGGTCCTGAACATGTTGCAACATGAATGTATCCTGTATCAAATTGAAAATTACTTGTTTATTCAGACTTGGTACCAGTTACTCTCCTTCTTTCAGCGCGAGTGCATATCCATCCATGTTGGTCAGGCTGGAGTCCAGATGGGTAATGCCTGCTGGGAGCTGTATTGTCTGGAACATGGAATCCAGCCTGATGGTCAGATGCCCAGTGACAAGACAATTGGAGGGGGTGATGACTCCTTCAATACCTTCTTCAGTGAGACCGGAGCTGGCAAACATGTACCCAGGGCGGTTTTTGTTGACCTTGAGCCAACTGTAGTAGGTAAGTTTTGTTACCATTTTAAAACTGGCATAAAAATTAAAAAAATGATTATACAAATTATCATGGATTTTGTGCTGAACATGTGTATGTATATATTTTTATCGGGGAGGATTAATCACAAGCCAGTGGAGGATTCTTTATTTATTTTCTTTAAATGTCAGAAACAATATTGCTACCTTAATCACATCAGGGATTTTGATTGGGGGGAGGATATGTTTTTTATTGAATTAATCACCTTCATTAACAGTTGAAATGTCTGAAGTATTCTTTACTGTTTTAATTTATAATGTGTAGATCACTTGGCAACAAATTATCTAACACCAGGATAATATTCTTCACTTCTTTTACACAGTATGTATGAAATACATATTATTAGTACCCTGCATTGAGGTGCAGGAGCCCTATAGTAATTGTCCTTTCTGTCTGTCGGTCTGTTCATGCTTGCAACCACCATTATCTGGCTTTTTTTTGTGAATGTTTGTCGTTTGCCCTCGTCAAAATTCTTTTGCAATGTGTAAAGAAGGTATTTGGGAAAATTGTGTGCATTTGATTGTCAAAATAAAATGACCCAATAGAGCTTGTTTATTGATACAATATATTTAATGAAGTCATTGTTGCTTTCCAGATGAAGTCAGAACGGGTACCTACAGACAGCTGTTCCACCCTGAGCAGCTCATCACTGGTAAGGAAGATGCTGCCAACAACTATGCACGTGGTCACTACACCATTGGTAAAGAAATTGTAGATCTCGTCCTGGACAGAATCAGAAAGCTGGCTGACCAATGCACAGGTTTGCAGGGTTTCCTCATCTTCCACAGCTTCGGTGGTGGTACTGGCTCTGGCTTCACCTCCCTGTTGATGGAACGTCTCAGTGTTGACTATGGCAAGAAGTCCAAGCTGGAGTTTGCTGTCTACCCAGCTCCCCAGATCTCCACAGCTGTCGTTGAGCCCTACAACTCCATTCTCACCACCCACACCACCCTGGAGCACTCGGACTGTGCCTTCATGGTTGACAATGAAGCCATCTACGATATCTGCCGAAGAAACTTGGACATTGAGAGACCAACATACACCAACTTGAACAGATTGATTGGTCAGATCGTTAGCTCTATCACTGCCTCCCTCCGCTTTGATGGTGCCCTGAATGTGGACTTGACTGAGTTCCAGACTAACTTGGTGCCTTACCCACGTATCCACTTTCCACTGGCTACATACGCCCCCGTCATTTCTGCAGAGAAGGCCTACCATGAGCAGCTGTCAGTTGCTGAGATCACCAATGCTTGCTTTGAGCCAGCCAACCAGATGGTAAAATGTGACCCACGCCATGGCAAGTACATGGCCTGCTGCATGTTGTACAGAGGTGATGTAGTGCCAAAGGATGTCAATGCTGCCATTGCCACCATCAAGACTAAGAGAACCATCCAGTTTGTCGATTGGTGTCCAACTGGATTCAAGGTTGGCATCAACTACCAGCCACCAACTGTTGTACCTGGTGGTGACTTGGCCAAAGTTCAGCGTGCTGTGTGCATGTTGAGCAACACCACTGCCATTGCTGAGGCTTGGGCTCGTCTTGACCACAAGTTTGACTTGATGTATGCCAAGAGGGCCTTTGTTCACTGGTACGTAGGAGAGGGTATGGAAGAGGGAGAGTTCTCTGAGGCTCGTGAAGACTTGGCTGCCCTGGAGAAGGACTATGAGGAGGTTGGTGTTGATTCTGTGGAGGGCGAAGGAGAGGAGGAGGGTGAAGAATATTAAAATGTTTCTTTTACATTGCCAGCTGATGGAACTGTCAACTGGACCAGCAACATTCAACAGCAGTTGTGCAATGAAAAGACTTTGTGAGCAGAACTTTTGGACTTTTATATGTATTTTTCTTGTGTTCTGTCCCTTAACGTTTTGACGTTTTTAAACCATCATTACTATTATATCATTCCATATGAACAAATATAGATTTTTTTATTGTTTTTCTGAAACATTCTTTGTAAAGCTGGCAATAAAACATAGTACTTTTCATTTAGTGTAATTTCTGTTGAAACAAAAGATGAATAAAAAAAGAAACTAGCAGACTGTAGTTATTAATTATTGTTGGATAAGGTTGCTTTCTTTCCAGTTTGTATCCTTTCTTTCTTTTTATGTGTCTAGGATCATGTCAATTGCATTCTTGAATGTTGTGTCCCTTTTTTCCTCTTCCCTTTTTATGCCACCTCGAGTTTTTGTATAAAAACTATTAGTATTTTCCCAGAGTTTTTAATTGGCAAGTTTCACTATATAGGTTTCTACGAAGTTTGTAAACCTGTCTTGAAACTCTACACATATTCATCCCTTGGTCTAGTTTGTCCTAAATGAAACTTGCACCTCAGACATCCAATATGGACGCCACAGTGGACATAATGAAATTCTTGTTGAATGGATCATATAAACATGGGTTTTCACCGAGACTTGTGATGCAGAGTTGTTCCTAAATGGAAATGATACCGATCTGATGTCCAGTATGGTTGCTATGGCAGTCATCTTGAAAGTCTCGTTGCTACTACTCCTAGATAGATGGTCATACCGAGATGGGATTTTCACCAATAAACTTCTTGTGTCTAGTTGGTTCTAAAGGAAAATGCTGTCAATCTGACATCCAGTATGGTTATCATGGCAACTGTCTTGAAAATCTTGTTATGGCTACTCCTAAACGGAAAGACGTATCAACATGGGGTTTTCACCAGAATACTTTTTATGATGTCTTCTTGGTTCTAAACAAAAGTGATGCCAAGCTGACGTCCAGTATTGCAACCATAGTGGCCATCTTGAGCATCTTGTTATCACTACTACTCCAGAATGGGTGTCGTGGTTTTCACCAGAACACTTGTGATGTCTAGTTGGTCCTAAATGAAAATGGTGTCGATTGGACATCCAATATGGTCATCAAAATGGGCATCTGGAAAATCTTTTTATTGAGTATCCGAATGGGGTTTTCACCAGAATTCTTTTGGTATCATAGTTGGTACTAAATGAAAATGGTGCCGATCTGACCTCAAATATTACTGCCACAAGTGGTGACTTTAAGGAGTTACTTGAGGAATATAATGGAGTTGGCTGTAGTGGTAAACGATGGATTTGTTGTGGTAGCAAGATGTTGGAGATGCTGTGATAGTAATATAATGTGGTAGTGGTAACATGATGGAGTTGCTGTAGTGGTAACATTGGAGGAATTGTAGTGGTAAGATTGGAGTTGCTGTAGTGGTAACATAATTGAGTTGTAGTGGTAACATTGGAGTTGCTGTAGTGGTAAGATATTTGAGGTGTTGTAATGGTAACATAATGGGGATGCAGTAGGTACAATTATTTTAATGTTTGTATTACAATTTGAGAAATGTATATCAAATTTTTTTGCAACATCATGCTAAAAGGTTTATATAAAACATTTCTTGTGATTCTTTTCATCAGATTCTACTTCATTTGTAGGAGCCACGGTAACTCGGTTGGTAGAGCATCAGACTTGTAATCCAGAGGTTGCGGGTTCGATACCCACCTATGGCAGCCTGGGTTGGGTGCCTGTGTCATTGGGAGTGGCATTTATCTACTGTTTTGTTATTTCCTCTGCATTATATAGTCAGTACTGTGTTAAAACCAACAACAATGTTTTTACTTCATTTCCACTGTCCATTGACAATATTTCCTCCCTTATTAGCTCTACTGGTCATAGACCAGAAGAGCTTATGAGATGGCCTGTTGTCCATCGTCTGTCCGTCTTGCAATGTCCATCCGTCTGTTGGCACAAGTTTGTTGTCACTACTCTAAGGAACTACTGGGAGGCTTGCCAGGAAATGTGCACACATTTATCACAAGGGTTGGTATTAAATTAAAATGGTTCTGCTTGGACATTTCAATACAGCCACCATTGTCGTCATCGCTGCTCCTAAATGAATGGATGGCCATATCAACATGGGGTTTACACTAAAAGACTAATGTGATGTCTAATTTGTCCTAAATAAAAATGTGAGCTGATGTATGATATGACATCTTGTTATCGCTACTCCTCAATGGAAAGTAATATTGACATTGGGTTTTCACCAGAAGACTTTATGATGTCTAGTTTGTCCTAAATGAAAACGGTTCCACTTGCACATCGCGACTCCTCCTGAATTGGTCGTAACAATGTGGTGTTGTCGGTATAAGACTTTTTATTATGTCTAGTTGGTACTAAACGAAAATCGTGCCGTTCTGACGTCCAATTTGGCAGCAACAGCAGCCATCTTCAAAATTCTTTTATCACTACTTCTCCTGATCAGAAAGTCATATTGGCATGGACTTTTCACCAGAATATTTTGTTATGATCTCAAGTTGGTCCTAAATGAAAATGCCACCATCTGGACATCCAACACGACCACCACAATGGACATCTTGTTATCGCTTCTTCACTTGTATGGATGGTCATATGAAAACGGGGTTTTCACTACAAGACTTGTTGTGATATCTATTCTTTCCTGACATCCAATATGGCCACCACAGCAGCCATCTTGAAAATCTTGATTTTTCAACTGAACGGAAAGTCATATCAGCATGTTTTTTTTTCACCTCAAGGCTTGTTATGTCCTCTAGTTGGTATTAAATAAAATTTGTGCTGATCAGATATTCAATACGGCTGCCACACTGGCCATCTTGAAACTTACCGCAACTCCTAGTCATATCAACGTTGGGTTTTCATCAGAAGACTGCTTTTGATGTCATAGTTGCTACTCCTAAATGGAAAGTCATATTAACATGGGGTTTTCACCAGAACTTGGTCCTAAATAAAAAATGGCGCTGATTTGACCTCAAATATGGCTGCCACAATGAACATATTGAAAATCTCGTCACTAATTCTCCTGAATGGATGGTCATATCAACACTGTTTTCAACAAGTCTTCTAATGGTGTCTGGTTTGTCCTAAATTGAAATGGTGCCGATCTTACCATATGGCTGCCACAGTGGTTAATTTGAAAATCCTGTTGCTCAAGAATCTCAGAGATAGTTTCAACACCCAGCAGTTAAAAAGAAAAAAACGGTTTTTTCTTGAATTCCTGGAAATTCTTTTAAGACAGTAGAACTTTAGTCCCCTCGAGGGACTCTTGTTCAGTTTGAGTTTGAGCATGCGCTCGGGTTGAACATTTTAATGTTGATGTTACAGGTTAAGGAAAAGTCGTATGTAGCCAGGTGTGCATATAGTTTTATGTCTTAAAGTTGATGCATGTAACATGATCTAAAACAAAATCTTTCATTCGAGTTCATTCATTTCTACATGGCTGTCATGTGACTTTTCCATCTGACCTTGCCATCAAATCTTTGTTGAATAGTTTGAGTGGCAACATAATGGAGTTTGCTGTAGTGATTAGATAATGAAGTCGCTGTGGTGGTGACATAATGGAGTTTGCTATCGTGGTAAAATAATGGAGTTGATTTAGTGGTAAAATAATGGAGTATATTTAGAGCTAACATAATGGAGTTTATTTAGTGGTAAAAGAGTGGAATTGATTTATAGGTAACATAATGGAGATGCTTGAGGAGTTATGATTGTTAAGTATTTTAATAATACAGTAGCTCACTTGGTAGAGCATAGGACTCGTAATCCAAGGTTCGATACACGCCCAGGTCAGCTGCCTCAGTGTGTCCTTGGGAAAGGCACTTAGCTCCCATTTCCTCAGGATGATATAGCTAATAATGTGTTTAAATAGCCGTTAAAACAAGAAAAAATAAATATATATTCCAGTGTTCATCGCTGCCGACAATTATATTTTTTCCCATATTAGCTGTACTCGTCATAGACCAGAAGAGTTTATGAGAGGATTGGAGGATTGTCATGAAACTTAACACACACATTCATACAGAGGTCTAGTTGGTTCTAAATGAAAATGGTGCTGCTCAGACATCCATTATGTCTGATACAACAGCCGTCGTGAAAATCTTGTGATGGCTGCTTTTCTTGAATGGATGGTGATATCAACATGGGTTTTTCACTTAATGACTTCTTATGGATGTCTAGTTGCTTTTAAATGAAACTGGTGCCAAGCTGACATTCAGTATGGCAACAAGTGGAGCCACCTTGCAAATCTTGTTGTTGTTACCCCTTTTAAATGAAAAGTCATATCAACATACGGTTTGCACCAGAACACTAATTATGATATCAAGTTGGTCCTGACCTTAAATACGGCGTAAATATGATATCTAGTTGGTCCTGACCTTAAATATGGTGCAAATATGATATCTAGTTGGTCCTGACCTTAAATAGGGTGTAAATATGATATCTAGTTGGTACCTGACCTTAAATATGGCGTAAATATGATATCTAGTTGGTCCTGACCTTAAATATGGTGTAAATATGATATCTAGTTGGTCCTGACCTTAAATATGGTGTAATTATGATATCTAGTTGGTCCTGACCTTAAATATGGCAGTCACAATGAGCATATGGAAAATCATGTCACTAATTCTCCTTGAATGGATGGTCATATCAGCATGGGCTTTTCAACAAAAGTCTTCTAACCGTGTCTAGTTTGTCCTAAAAGAAAACGGTGCCGATCTTAACATGCAATATAGCTGCCCCGGTGGCTAATTTGAAAATCTTACTGCTCAAGAATACCAGAGATGGTTTCAACACTCAGCAGTTAAAATGAAGAAATTGTCTAATATTAAATTCCTGGGAATTCTTTTCAGGCAGTAGAGCGTCAGTCCCTTGGAGAGACTCTTGTTACCGCTACTCCTTCTGAATGGATGGTTATATCAACATGGGGTTTTCATTAAAAGTCTTCTTATGATGTCTAGTTGGTCCTAAATGAAAATAGTGTCGATCTGATGTCCCTTATGGCAGCCATCTTGAAAATCTTGTTATCTCTACTCCTCCTGACTGGAAAGTCATATTGACTTGGGGTTATACCAGAAGACTTGTTATGATGTGTAGTTGGTTCTAAATGAAAATGGTGCCGATCATACCTCCAATATGGCTGCCACTATGGCCATCTTAAAATCTTGTTATTGCTACTTCTAGATGGCTGGTCATATCGACATTATGATTTCACCAAAAAACTTTTTATCACGAGTCCTAAATGGAAATGGTGCCAATAGTCCTCAATGGAAATGGTATCAATCTGATATCCAATAAGGCTACGATCGCAGCCATCTTGAAAATCTTGTTATCGTTACCCCTCCAAAACGGAAAGTCATATCAACATGCGGTTTTCACCAGACGACTTTTTGCGACTCCTTGTTGGTCCTAAATTATAACGGTGCCATCTTGGAAATCTTATCACTACTCCTCTTAAATGGATAGTTATTTTGCCATGAGGTTTTCACCTGAAGAGTTCTTATGGTGTCTAGATGGTCCTAAATGAAAATGATGCAAACTGACCGTCAATGTGGCCACCATGGTGGACATCCTGAAAATATTGTTATCTCTACACCTCTCAAATGGATGGTTATATCAACATGGGTTTTTCACCAAAAGACTTCTTATGATACCTATTTCGCCCTATATGAAAATGGTCCCAATCGTACTTTGAATATTGGGGCCACAACGGCCATCTTGAAAATCTTGTCACTACTCCCCCTGAATGGATGGTCATATTGACATGGGGTTTTCACCAAAGGACTTCTAATGATATGTACATGGTCCTAAATGAAAATGGTGCCAATCTGACATGCAATAAATATGTCCACCACAGGGGTTTATAGGGCATGTTATCAATTAGGCGGATGTGACGCAACGCATAATGACCTAATGACTAAAAATAACCCGCGTGGACAGTGTCTTAAATCTTACTGACAAACTTTGAATCATTGCGGCCAAGTTTCAGCATGTCGAGTTAACCGACGACGATGTTCCCTGGGCGAAATTACCATACAGCCTAATAGAAAGTCACTCTGTTATACAACTGAAAGGGTGGTTACAATGTCATCTCCCTACAAGTGGAAATCGAAGTAAATTTATATTCTTTATTTCAGTAATTTAGGCTACCGTCCTATAATAATAATACATACAAAAAGGTCACTATATTGGAGTACAGTACACTTCTTATAGTATAAATGTCAGACATTAGGTACAGGTTTTTGTCTAGCTAATAAATGGTGTATAAACTGTGGACTTTGAGATTATATCAAGCTTTAAAAAATTTCTAAAGATGGCCTGGCACACAAACTTTTTACCTAATATTTTTTTCTAATATCTTGGTAAATTTAAAATTAAAAAATAAAAATTAAAAAAATGCATAGTGTTCGGCATCAACTAACGGTAATTATTTCTGAACATAAGTTACAGAGAAACGCCCTGAAGCAACGTCACCTTCATATCTACCTGCCTCTATATGAAGTTTATGGCTATAACACCTAAATATAGAAAAGTCCAGAGGAATGTAAAAAGGTAATCCTCTGCATAGATATTTATCAACATTCCGTAACGTCTTGTATTCTTTATAATACATGTACATAGATTTTGTTGACTGGTTTATCTTTTCATGCCATTTTGATACATACAATCTTATTAATGTTTGAAAAAGTTAATGCATGAAAAGTTTAAAATCGCGCATATTTTCTCGCTCGATAAAAATTCAAATAATCTTCAGAAATTCCTCCACCACGGCTGTAACAATTTAATTATAACTATGTGCCTTAACATTTTTCTGACAATATTTTTCTTCCAAATATATATTATTGAGATTGCCATTTTAAATCGAATTCATTTAGTTTTGAATTTCACCATTCAGCTTTATAATTAAAAGGAATGCACAATGAAACGGACGAACAGAGGTAGATTCATATAAGTTGGTAAGTAAAAGAGTAGACGTAAGAATAAAATGAACGAAAGAATGATCAACTGAACGAACGAACAATAAATGAATGAAGATAACATAGACAAATAGGAGAATTGCGAACTATATGAATTTACACACGAATGAATATATACAAGAGGATAATAAATAACTGTAACATTTTGCAAAACGGACGTTATAATTTTACTGCAACCAGGAATGGAAATACAAGATGCAGATTACGACAATGAAAGGAGGTTACTATCGAATGAGGTTTTTATTTACAGTTTTTATTAGACCAAACAATAACACAGTTATCTTCTTAACCGATAAATCACTATTCACCTTAAAGTCGAGGACTTAAAGACTATACACAAGTCTTTGTTTGTTTTATCTAATAAATCTGGTTTATATTTTATCTTTGAGTGTTATTTTGTATATATTGATATGGGCAAAGCAACAAAGTTCAGAGAGTATTACTATAAGACATCGTTCAGCCTTAGCAATCACACTGTGTACACTCCAATGTTTGTCTGTTTGTCCGAAAGCAATATGGGGGTGCACGCAAGGTCGTGTCGGTAAATTACATCATAATTGTATGCATAGCAACAAGGTGAATTCGTAACCTGCCCTATTGGAAAATTTCGTTGTCGCTGAAGAATATCTGACATGGTTTTAACATTTTAACACTCAGTAAGTAAAAGGAAGAAATGGTCTTATCTTCCATTCCTGGAAATTCTTTGCGGCCACTTGGGCGTCAGTCCCATTGATGGACTCTTGTTCCTCACATGGGCTCGTATTGTTGCTTACAACTTATCTATTACTCATACATGTACTATATAACAATATATTTATATTATTTATATAGTACATGTATGACTGAAACGTAAATTGTATGCAACAATACGAGCCCCTGTGCTTGTTCCTCCCCCTCTCCCCCCCCCCCCTCCAGTACACGCACACACAAATACTTTTTCTGTGCATTAATTGACACGTAGTACACAGCTTAGTGGAAAAAACTCAAAATATCGTAGGTGAAACAATTTCTGGTAGATTGGGAATGTTATAAATCAAGATAAATGAGTTGTATGCAGTTATGATATAAGGTATGCAATTCGTGTAGGCAAGGGGTTAAGATAATCGCGTTTACTTCCCCTACCAAATAACTGGCGAACACAACAGAAGGCGGGAAGACTTGACACTTATGGTAGCGCGTGATTAACTTTTAACCAGTTTCACGAGGTGAGTATTGTTGTTGGTTACTCAGAGACGATTGTTTAAATTGTTCAGCATGCCCAGTAAATTTACGTAATTTTGCATTGTACTGTTTCTGTTTTGATATACTCTTTCAAGAAAAAACCCTTTCTGTTGAACGTGATAGTTCAACACACGACCTTGTTGCGGTGAGCAATCATTGCAGGAAATTGAACACGTGCAGCTTCAGATCAGAAGGGCCCGATACATTTTTCCCGTCATCCTTTGTGACAGAGTCAGTAGAAGAAGAGTTTTGAAGCATACATGTATATTTGGGTTTGATTGCAGCATGCGCAACTTTGGCGAAAAAAAAAACAACAAAAAAAACAAACAAACAAAAACAATAACAAAAAAAAAATCAGTAACAAAACCTATATAAAGGAGTGAGAGTTAACTTGAATCTTCTGGTACGTCGAAATCAACCGATGCTTTTTAAGACCTATCATTTCATGTGTCATACTTTTACTTGTACTCATGGAGTATTATCATTAGTAGTATTTTCATTTTCAGTAGATATTTTTCCATCGGTTGTTTAAATGGAACATTAAGCAGTTCACTTTACAGTCATTTTTGCACACACTGTTACGACTCCATGGCCTAAAAATATGTAACAGAAAGAAAGGGAAACCAACAATGGAAGTAAAATCAACAAGCACTTTATTTCTAGACAATTAAAGTGAAAATTCAAAGGACACTTACAATAATGTGAATTAAAGTCCAAATAATTCTAAGTGACCTAATCACAAGTCCAAAAATATATAATGTTCCAAATGAATTCCAATAGCCTTGAATGTCCTGATGTACCACAAGTCTTGAATGTCCTGATGTACCACAAGTCATGAATGTCCTGATGTACCACAATGATGTAATCTGGAATGTTTTGAATGAATTCACACAAATTCCCAAATCGTGTATTAATCCAAAAGTAAATGAGCACTTTTATATTTCCAATGAATATTGTAAATAAATAATTCCTCTCTCTGAATTATATCTGATTTCAACAACACAAAAAATAGATTCCTTACCGACTGATCTTTTAGAATCGAAATTCTAGAATAGGAATGAATTTGTTTACCAAAATCTGTATACAGATACACACATCACATCACAATATGAGTAATTATAACGGAAATTTACTGTGTACCTGACATTTGTCACAACAAGACATGGAAATAACAGTCCAGCTGCTAACAAAACTGGCCTTGAACTCAAATGCTATGTAAACATGTTGTTCACAAAAATGACCATAATCTGACTAAAGTACAACTTACAATCATGAACACATATTATAAATTCAATATACATAATACACACACAAAAATGATCAGGAAAAGATGGGGACAGACCAGCTGAAAAACTGGACGATTGGCCATCCTAATTCACATTTGCAGCTGATACAAGATAGGGGTTCTGCATCAGTTGCTTCACGGAACCAGTTACCGCATGATCGATACATACTCCAAGTTCTGTGCAAGGTTAGGGGAGAAAAACAAGGATTTTCTTTCCAACCAGGATATTTATCTTTTTTTTTTTCTACTAAGATGATGGATAGAATAAGGTCTTTTGTCCTAGGAATCTGAGCAAGATAATTGTTTTCAAGCTATTTGGGTCCAGAAATTACAATTTAAAAATATCCCAGTCCCCTGAGCCCCCTCCCCCCACACAAGCAGTTGGTCCCTTAGCTCACACAGCCATGAGGCCAAATGAGCTTATGGTATGATCTTTCATCTGTCATGTGTATGTTTTCTGTCATCCTTTCGCAATTGGTATTTACTTCAGAAAAATTGTTCAACAGAATTTGAAATTATTTGAAAGAAAACATGAAGATCTTTCATATTTTTTTCAAATGATGCCCATCAGGCATCAAATATGGCCATCATTACTGAAAACAGAAAAGCCCTAAAATGAAAACTTCTCAAACACCACTCAACAGAACTTAGCCAAATTTTAGAGAAAGTATCCTCACATGAATATCTTTGAAATAAGGCTTCCATTTAATATTAAAAATAGAAAAACCTTTAAGTGACTTCTTCCAACAACAAAGAAAACGGCACAAGAGAAATTGACCAGATTTGATGGAAAGCATGCTGGTGTGAAGGTCTTTCAAATGTGTTCAAAATATGTCAATCCAAAATCATATATGGCTGCCATTACTAAAATTAGTAAAACATTTAAGCAACCTCAAATATCTCTCAACAGAATTTGATGAAATTTGACAGAAAGCATCATGGTGTAAAGCTTTTTCAAATTTTGTTGAAAGGACACAGATCTGCCTTCAGATATGACTGTCGTTACTAAGAATAGAAAAACCTTTAAATGACTTATAAAATACCAGTCAAATAATATAATGTATCCAAATTTGACAGAAGGTGTTCTGACATAAAAGTCTTCCAAATTTGTACAAATGTTGCTAATTCACCATAAAAAATGGCTGCCATTACTAAAAATAAACACAATTTGAAATTACTTGTCAGAAACTGATCAGTAGAAATTGACCAAATTTGACAGAAATCATTCTAATAATAAGGGCTTTCAAGTTTTTACAAATGATGCCAATTCACAAATCAAATATGGCTGCCATTACTAAAAATTGAAAATCCTTTCAACTGTTATGACTCTGTTTTAAGAAAAATGTAACAGAAAGAAAGTGAAACCAACAAATCAAGTAAAAATCAACGAGCAATTTATTTCTAGATAATTATAATGAAAATCAAAAGACACTTACAGTAACTTGATTTAAAATCCAAATAATCCAATAATCCTAAGTGTCCTAATCACAAGTCCTAAATAAAGAATGTTCCAAATGAATTTCGGTATCCTTGAATGTGCTGATGTGTCAATAGTCTTAAATGTCCATATTTGCCAGTAGTCTTTAATGTGCTGATGTGCCAAAATGAAGTACTCCAGAATATCATTGAATAAGTTCACATAAATCAACAAATCATCAATTCCAAATTCAAAAGTCTATGAGCACTTTTATAATTAAATGAATATTTTAAGTAATTCCTCTCTCTGAATTCGGAATGATTTTTTCACAACTGTAATGACTCTTTAAAGACTGATGTTCAGGTCAAAACTGAAAACGTCCACTAAACATCATATATATAAAGATAGGTCACATTTCAGAATGTTCCAGAAAATTATATGGTCTATGTGACTTTTAACATGCAACTCTGAGGGAAATTTTAGTTTTATCTGTAAACAAAATGAACCATGACCTTAAATTAAATCAACAACTTGTTTACCCAAACTGTCCTTGAACTCAAATACTAAGTAAACAACCTAATTCAAGGACAATAGCTAAACATGTAAACCTGATACATAACATTAAGGTTTGAGAAAATATTAAAGTCAAGAAAGATTTATAATATCCTGAAATATTTTTAATATTATATAAACATCATACATGACACAACAACCTCTTTTCAAAAACTACTGAACAAAAGTAGACCAAATTTTGCAGAATTAATTGTGGTATGAATAGCTAAATTTACAAATGATCCCAATCTTGATAAATCAAATGTGGCTGCTGTTAATAAAAGTAAAAATACCTTTAACAACTTCTAAAACACCACTTAACAGACTTTGAGAAAATTTGATAGGTCTGCTAGCTTGAATTCCTTTAAGATGGACACAAATGATGCTGTTCCAACATCAAATATGGCTACCATTACTAAAGTAGAAAAACATTTACACAACTTTATATATAGAAAGTTTAACACAGATTTTTAGAACACAGAATGTATAAATTTCAATAGAGGAAGTTATAAAAATAAAAAAATACATTTTAGAGATTGTAATGAAGTATTTGTAATTGAAATGGAAGACAAGTATAAAATGTTGATATAATGAGCAACACTCTAAGTTGATAATAATTTGATATTTTAATTATATTTATAAGATTAGTTTGTAAAATATCAGTGGTTTGTGTGCTGGACCCATAGGCAGGACTACCAGATTGACTTCCAGACCAAGCAAATTTGACTGCCATGTTTTGCCCTTAGAGAAGACACTTTACTCCCATTGCTCAACAAAAACTAAAGTCACTAGGCAAAACACCTTAAAATGAGTGTAACCCAACCAAAGCAGAAGTGCTGTTGTGCATCTCTGATGCACACCATATCAATAATTGTTGTGCTAAGGAAAAAACTGGGAGATAATAATGCAGTGTAGCCTCTAGGCTGAAGAACTAAAAGCTTCTCTGACACACACCTATAAATGTATCTAAGTATGAGAATTATTTTACATAGTAAATTATGTGCAAGAAAAGATTTTTTAAGAAGAACATATTTCTTGTAAGGAAATCACATTATATTTATTTTACAAATATAGACTTTAGTTTCTTTATTTTTGTTTGCACCTTAACACAGTATGTCAGTAGTTAAAGTTATCAAAAAAGATACATGTAAGTATTACATGAGATAGATATGTAAGTATTACATGTAGATATATATGTAGATGAGTAAAGAAAGGAAGGGCTTGAATGCAGATATAGTTAGAAGATCAAAGACAGACATATACATGTATAGAAATAGATAAATGGATAGACAGATAAATGGATGGATAGATAAATGGATAGACAGATAAATGGATATATAGATAAGGTTTTTGGAAATTGCTAGATCTTTAAGACCGAGTGATGTTTAGATAAAAGACCTGAAACTGAAGAATTACCATGTGTACTCATGTATAAGCCAGGTCCAAATGCAAACAACATAGACCCTGAACTGCCTTTGCATAATGCACTGGCAGATCAGGGTCAGTGTTGTTTGTTCTACTGATTAGTCCTTACAAACTGCATAGACCCAGATCTGCCTGTGCATTACGCGATGGCAGATCTGGGTCTATGCAGTTTGCAGTTGGTATTGATTTATACACAAGTATATATGGTAAACAGTCAAGAACAGAACTGTGTTAACTGAATTTTAATCATGTTGTAATACATCATTACATTTTTTTTATCTACGTTTCTACTAAAAGTTCAATTGATCATGCAGATGTTAGTATCAAATCCAGTAAGAAAAGAAGGTAAAACCAAGTCCTTCACTGAAATATTCCAGTGTCAATTAATTCACTCTTTGTTTTTTTTTCTTTAGGGGAGTGTTTCTGCTTCAGCATCATCCAGTTTTTACCTTGAAATCAGTGACAAGCAGCTAAACAATATTAGACAAACCAACTTTTGAGAATGATTTGAGAAGACTTATTTTTATCCATTGTTACGACTCTAGGTCTTAAAATATGTAACCGAAAGAAATTCAAACCAACAATGTAAGTAAAATCAACAAGCAATTTATTTCCAGACAATTAAAGTAAAAACTCAAAAGACGCTTACAATTTGTGAGTTAAATTCCTTATAATCCTAAATGTTCTAATCACAAGTCCAAAATAATAGAATGTTCCGAATGAATTCCAATAGACTTGAATGTCCTGATGTACCACAAAGATGTAATCCAGAATGCATTTGAATGAGTTCACATAAATCTCAAAATTGTGTATTAGTTCAAAAAATGAGTGAGTACTTCAGTATTTCCAATGAATATTGTAAATAAATAATTCCTCTCAAATTGTATCTGATTTCAACAACACAACTAAAATAGATTCCTTACAGATTGATCATTTAGAACAGAAACTCTAGAATAGGAAAGAATTTGTTTACCAAATTCTGTATATAATTACACATGCCTATATGACCTTTGTCACATCACAATATGAGTAATTCTAGTAGAAAAATACTGGCCTACCTGACATATGTCACAAAAGTCTAATTGTGAAATATCTATGAAAATACTATGTAAACAACTGGACAAAAGTTAAGTATGTATTTTCAATAACCATACAACTTAGAATCTTAGACAAAAGTTAGGTATATAAACATTATACATAACACCATTTAATTATTTGCCAAACAGTATGAATGTATCAGTATCCCTGTAATAATCATATAAACAACAGATGATAAACACCACTTGTGGATGCTAGATTTTCAGGTGGCTAATCATTAGAGATGAGTGCCTTTTATTTCCAAACACCCGTGAAAGAAATCTCACAGGTTATATTATTAACTATTATCACCATTATCAAAACTATCTTTAACACAGTGATTGTTCAGAGTTGGCAATCTTTGACACAGTGATTGTTCAGAGTTGGCAATCTTTGACACAGTGATTGTTCAGAGTTGGCAATCTTGGCATATTTGGAGCTCACAAACTGCCCATGGCTAGATTAGGACTTGAAAATCGGTGAATCCCATATCTGTACAAATATTATGATTAAAATATAACATAAGTTAAAATATAAATATTTATTTCCTATTTGTCAAAACTTGCTTTAAATCGTACATTCACATTATCATGTCTGCATTAGAAAATGTGAGGCTGTCCTTGACATTAACTACAAAGAAATTACAGACTGTCAGTATATCGTGTAAAATAAAGGATCGATAGTTGAAAGAAATTGCAGGTGCTGATATATGTACTTTAGCAAGATCGCAGAGTATAAAACTTGCAGAACATAAAGCATTATGAACTGAAAACGATTTCTCTCTCTCAGTTTGTTTGATTTGCATGTAGGCAAATACCTTGCAATTATGAGCTTGCCCGAACCGAATCTGAGCTTGTTCCCAGAGTCAGGCAAGTGGATTTGTAAAGTCCTGTGGTAAGAAGATAAATCACACCAAGATTAATAGACGATTTAGCATCTATGTGCTCCAAGCTTTTCTTTCCCCCTTCTACAGTTTCAATACATGTGTGAATTTGCATTCACAAGCTGACATATCAGCCATCCAGGTGAGCGATATTGGGTACACTTGGACCCCATGTTTGCAGGTTTGATTAGGTTTCTGAGGTTGAAAATAAAATTTCTCCATCTCTCCCTTTCTTTCTCACATTGTACATTCAATGAGGTGGCATCTGTAGGCACCAAAGTCATTCCTCAAGTTCTGATGTCTTGTGCACCCTGAAAGAAAACGATAGTTGCTAGAAGTAAAAAGGGAACTTAAATTTCACATTTCTGTAATTGAGTTTTGGAAAATTTTAAGATTCTAGTATGCTCGTTTAACCTTAAATTAGAATTTAGAGGTATACTGCCAAAATGTTACGGAGCTGCCTGCACAATCATAGACAGCACATATTTTACTACCATACCCAAGTTCCAGTAACTTTGGGTCAGGCTGCATTCCACCTGTTTGTTTTTTCTTTTCTTCAGTTTTCCCATGAATGTTGGATGTGGCCAGGGCTGTTGCAAGTTTCTGCTGAACGAAACTGCATCCTGGGCGAGCATCATCTTTTTTCACCCCCCATTTGGAAAAAAATATGGCAGTCTCCGCGAAACAGCACCCCCTGGACTTGGCGCACCCAGTGGTTGCCCACATCACCCACCCCTTACAACGGTTCTGGATGTGGCCATGATCAGTGCAGTGATATTTTCAGATGTTTATACTTGAAAGTGCCTGTGATCAGGTATATATTACAGTATTTCTTGCATGATAAGGCCAGGGGACCAGCATAGTACATTTGTCAAACTGTAAGGGTAGGCTTATGATCAGAAAAAGATATCCTGTGCAAATATTTACCAAAATTTGGTCAAATTGGTGTTACCGTATATACTTGCTCATAAGTTGGATCCAGCTGCAGACTTCATAGAGCCAGACCTGCTGTTGCATAATGCACCTGCGTATCTGGATCTAAGCAGTTTTTTTAGAGGTACTCACTATATGATATGATTTTAAAATTTTCTTCTGATTACCCTTTGCGACCCTACTGACGATACCCCACGATCCAGATTTGGGTCACGACTGTAGATTTTGAACTGCCGGTTTGTATCATCAAGATCTCAAATGAGTCAGATTGTTTTTCATATCCCTTGTGGAATGTTAAGATATTCAATTCTGGTAGTTTCCTATTGAAACCATGTATAAATATGGTACAGTGCATGCAATTACTTGGCAGTTTTTATTGGAGGAAATCAATGGAAGTAACCTGCGATAAGGACTATTTAGAATCACAGGTTTGGGTTATGCAGAATTCTTTCCCTTGCATAAAAATGTAACAGACAAAAATTAATGTTAGAATATAAGATGTATATATTTTAATTATGGTTTGGTTTGGTGTTTTACAGGACATCAACACTAATAGGTTATTTAGTGCTGAGGCAATTGGATGAAGTGCCTTGCCCAAGGACACAATATGGTAGCCAACTCTGGCTGATCCAGTGGTAGGATTCAAACCTGTACCCTTTCAGATGTAAGTCTGGCACACTGACCCACCATGGTTCCTTATAAAATTTAATCGAACAAGTCGTAAAAAAATAACAACATAATAAACTTCAGGGATTATTTTGAATAATTTGTAATTTAAAGTGAAGAAAAATTGAACAAAATACACTATAACAAGCAACACTCAAAGTTGGAAATAATTTCGTTATATAATTATAGTTTAGTACTAGTTTGTAAAATACTAATGAATTATTACAATCTTTTGCATGAAGAAGTTTTTTAAGAATGAAAAAGTTGTGTGGTAATTTACAAACGATGTAGTGTAGCCTCTAAGCTAAAGAACTAAAAGCTTTCCGATGCACACCAGTATCAGAATTTCTTTACATATTTAATTATGTGCAAGAAAATGATTTTGCTATAAGAACTTATTTCTTGTATAAACCAAGTTTATACATTTATTTATTTGCTGGGATTATTGCTAAAAATTTGACTACATTTGAAATATTTTAATATTTTGAAGGAAGTTTGATATGTTTGGTTAAACAGAGTTTGACATTTGTTCGTATAACCCTGTTAAAGTGCCAGTGAAACATTTGTTGTTTATATGTTATCACATGTATTGTGCATTATTTTAAGGCATTTCATACAGTCAGTGCCATACCTCACAAATTGTTGGCTTTTAATACATTATACTGTCCTTCTGAAACACTTCCAAATATAATTACTTAGAGGTAATAAACCCATGACCTTACATAAACTCTTGAGAAATTTGGTAGTCAAACAAGGCTGATCAGGTGGTGGGTGTTGAACCTGCAACCTTCTGGTCATAAGTCCAACTCCTTAACCACTGAGCCACTGCAGCTTCTTTTGCTGGGGATCTCAATGGTTTCCAAGTTATGACTCCAGGAGCAGGACCTTATGGTGGGTAAGGACAGACCAAGGAATCCATGCAGACTGCACCGATTAACTCCTCTTGTAATGCCAAGTAAGTGTATATACTTTAAGGGTGGGGCTATAAACAATTTCTAAGTTATGAACCAAGAACAGGTCCCCAGGGGCTGTGAGAGATATAGTTTACAATACTGGTTGTATAAATGAGGAAGTGTTCATGTATATTATGATGTAGGAAAGAAAATAACACAAATCTTGATAGACAATGTAGTAACTATGTGCTCCAAGCTTTGCTGACTACAGTTTATCAGTATGTGTGTTTGTGAATTTGCATTCACAAGCTGACATGTCAACTTCCATGTGAGTGATATCTGTCCGAAATTGTTTATTTATTCTTATCTACAGTGAAATGTACCTAAATAAAAGTACTTGCACTATGTTTATGCTATTAGCGTGCCGGACTCACGATTGAAAAAAATGCGGGTTCAAATCCTACCAGATCAGCCTGGGTTTGCCTGTGTGGTGTGTCCTTAGTCAACGCACATTACTTCAATTACCTCGGCACTAAATAATCTACTTGTATTGCTGTGCCGTAAAACAACAAACAAAGCCAAAACCAGATTGTAAATTAAATTCAATAGCATATTACAGACAGAAGTTGATTACAGAAAGCAGAGAGAGAGAGCAAGAAGAGAAAAGGCAGTCAGAACAAAGTTAATAGATCAACAGGATCAGAACAATCCCATTTTATGGGTTGGACTTGAGTTTTCTTTTACATGCATATATGTACATAATTTTTTGCTACAAAAATGCCATATTCTATGTGTATCTATTTTCACATATACCACAGAAATACAAGAGAGCCTATGTGTACCTATTTTCACACATGCTACAAAAATACCAGAGACTGTGTGCACCTATTTTCACATATGGTACAAAAATACCAGTCACAGTTACTGGTATATAGGAGCAGAATATGAAGATAAAAAAATAGAAAAGGTGGTGGTCTCAGAGCTGTCACCTTGGCCTTAAGAGTTGTAACTTGCCATTTCCACTACAATTTATTAGAAATTAGCATCTGTGAATTGTTTTAATGCCTACATTGTTGCAAGATACCATTGATACAGTGTTATAAACAACTTAAGAATTCATTTCTCTACCAGAAGTCACAGTTTGCCCTCTAGACTTGAATTGAAAGTATGCTTGATGAGATGAATTGAAAGTATGCCTGATGAGATGAATTGAAAGTATGCTTGATGAGCTGAATTGAAAGTCTGCTTGATGAGAGATGAATTGAAAGTATGCCTGATGAGATAAATTGAAGTATGCTTGATGAGATGAATTGAAAGTGTGCCTGATGAGATAAATTGATAGTATGCTTGATGAGATTTATTGAAAGTATGCTTGATGAGCTGAATTGAAAGTATGCCTGATGAGATGAATTGAAAGTATGCTTGATGAGCTGAATTGAAAGTGTGCCTGATGAGATGAATTGAAAGTATGCTTGATGAGCTGAATTGAAAGTATGCTTGATGAGCTGAATTGAAAGTATGCCTGATGAGCTGAATTGAAAGTATGCTTGATAAGAGATGAATTGAAAGTATGCTTGATGAGATGAATTGAAAGTGTGCCTGATGAGATGAATTGAAAGTGTGCCTGAAGAGATCAGGACCATGTTGAATCCTACAGTCGATGGATGTTGTGTCTCTAAAAATTCAATTCTGTATTACATGTATAACAAAATGTTTAAACTTTATTTTTCAAAGATATTTCTCTTTATCTTGTCTGTGGGAAAGGTGTTTATTCCCTTTGAAATTCATGTCCCCCATTTACAACTATGAATGTCACCAATAGACCAAGAAACTGATCAACCAAGTCATAGATAACAGTAGATAGGAGCAGAATATGAAATAAATAGAAAAGGCGGTGGTCTTAGAGTTGTCATCTTGGTCTTAAAAGTTGTAACTTTCCTTTTCCACTCCAGTTTATTCAAAATTAGCACTTAAAAAAGAAAGAGACAAAAAGGAATTTTAATGTATATTTTTCAATCAGAAATAAAAACTACCAGAATCTGTATCGAAAGGGTCATGTGAGAGACTCACAAGAGTATGGCCAAAGTGATGTATTTTTGCACTATCTTTAAGGTGCAAACTAGTCCAAGAAAACTGCTTTTTATGACTAAATGGTTCAATCCATCACTGTGATAAGAAAAAGCAAAAAAATTAAACATTTTCTTGACTGGATTAGACTACATTTTGAATTTTGTCTATGATATAAACTTATACATAAAATGGGGGTAAAAAGTGATGAGGTACATGACTGTAACCTTAGACTTAGGTACATCAGTTTTACTGTCAAAAATATAATGTTATAGATTGAGCATTCTCAAAATTCAAAAACAATTTTTTCACAAAACTTTAATAATTTTTAGTAGCTTGTATTGGTTTTCACATCTTTTGAGATTGTCCTAGTGTGACCTCAGGTCAATTGAGGTTAACTAGGGTCATTACATTCTGTAAACCTACTCAAATCATCCTCTTGCAGTATCATCCTTATCAAAAAGCAGCAGACAAGATATGTAGAGAGACATGGTGCATACCAGTGTGAGGAAAGCTGCATGTGGAAGCAATTAACTTGTGAGGCGCACCATGGGGAAACTAAAACGTGCATGGTGGAGGTACTTGAAGGGGTATGTAAAAGCGTTCAGGTAAAACTTAAATAAGATTACATTTTAAATTTGACACAGCTTTTAAATGTTCATTAAATTTACATATCTTAGTCATGTGTCATACTTCATGGGTGATATTTATGAGAATGGAATTTTGTGTTGCAGAAATTCCATGTGAATACTTAGTAAAATGCATCTGGTATGAAATGCCATGTAAATATAGCTGTGAAGCATTTGTTGTTTTCTTGTGGAACATAGCTGCAGTATCTTTTCAGCATTCTTCAGTAACTATTGTTAACATTAATTACACTTTTCTTATCCCCTATCTCTTCCAAAGACTTTTTAATAGACATGGAAAAAGCATCTTTACTGGTAAAGAGATACACTGCCGAGTGCAGAAATAGAGATAGGCAGATTTGAAAATACTCCAACCCCTCCTTGACTACAAGATTACTTTTCAGTTACTGCATCATTAAAGAACAATGTTTTCACAGCACACATAAAGACTTGAAGAGGATGGCCTGGGGTAATGGAGGATTTAATTGACATTTTGTAAGTATTATTTAAAGCTGTATGTAGATAGTCTACAGCTACCTGAATGTAGATACATAAAGTGGTTGATCTTGGAAGACTGCAAATTTAAGTGGCAAAATAGTACATTCAGCTGTTTGTTTTTTTTTTAAATTCTGTCCTCAAATAACTCATGATTTTGTTTTTGAAAGGAACTTTTTTGAATGAGCAAGATCTTAAACTGTTTAAGGTGAGATGTTATTCTCTACTTTTGAAACATTTAACTTTAAAATTATTTTTAATTTATATTTGAATTTATATTCAGTACAAACTTTATGCAACAATGTTAAATAGAAGTTTCAGCTCACATGTACAGAAATGCACAAGAGTGTATGCTTCCCTTGTAGCATCAAAAGGTTTGTGGTCATAATACTGTAGCTATTGTTGATATTAATAAATGTTAAGATTACATTCATTTGCAGATTAAACATTTTTTTTTCTGTCTTGCTAACTTAATATGCTACACAAGCTCCCCAAAATAGGTCACTGTGAACTGTCTTGTGTGCTCCAGTGATGGTGTTAATTGTTGCTTTTGGATTCATACCTTTTCCACTCAATGTACATGGCCAGCAGTTTCACTTATGCACTGCAACCATGAGAGGTACCTTTTGGTTATGTGTGAGTGGGATCTAGAATGCAGATGGAACATTTACTTGGCCAATTAAAATGATTATCTCTCTTTTTGTGTATCAAGTTTCAAGACTCTTAGAATGTAATTCAACCTGTTCATCACTTTCTTTTGTTATGGTTGAAAAAAATTGGCTGAATGTAAAGAATTTCTTGCTACCCCACTGCTTTGTAAGCTAGTTTTCAGACATAATTGACCGTCCTTTTTCTTCAGCTCTGTATCTCTCTTTCTTGTGTCTTTATAATGCTTTCATGTGTACATGAAGCCAGGTAACTATGACCCCTTCACTTCTGATTAAAAATATCAACAGCAAAATAATTCCTCTAATGACAGCTGATGACTAGAGAAGGTGAGGTGAGCTCTTATGTTTTCTATCAATCCTTCTATTGCCCTTGCAAGTTCTCTGGTTTGTCCTGCACCTGACCAACATCTGGTTTAATTAAGAATGCACCCATAATGTTATGGAGAGTTTGGTGATCAACTTTGCAGACAATGTATTCAGTGATGATATATGTAGTACTCAACCTCCAGTTTCAGAGCTTATAATCAAGAGCCCGGTCTGATTTACATTTTCTTTCTGATAGTATTGGCAAAGGCCAGCTGCAGTAAGTAATGTAGACTTTGACCTTTGACCCATGTTGGGGTAGGTATTGTATATCTGTTTTATTAACTCCAGCCAGTCAGATTTGGCTAGTAGGCCAGACCTGAGTGTCAATTACTGTAACATCTAATGCACAATTCAATGTGCTTCACATTATCTTAACCATAATTACATGTGTAGGGATATAGTGAGTGTGAATTTTATTATTCATTCTGGAAGCTGTATTTTTTTGTGCAGCTTGTGCAGGAAGGCATTGGAATTGTTTTTTTTGTGTTGATGTTATACATTTGCAGATGAAAGATAATTTTTGTTTGAAAGGAAAACTATAGCAGATGTGTTTTTAAATGCATGACATGTAAAGAGGTTTGAAGTTTATGCACTAGGTGTTGGATACTAAATGTTTATATTGAAATTGTTTACAGATTGATATAAAATTGTGTTTTATTCTGGTTGATGTGATAACTTGCAACTTGCATGAAAATTTTCTTTTGGATATTTATATTCAAAGTGCATATACCACTATATGTGATATATCGAAAATGGAGCACTCTTCATATATGATATTATATAGAAAATAGAGCACTCTTGGATTTAAGACAGTCATATGTGATATTATATAGAAAATAGAGCACTCTTGGATTTAAGATAGTCATATGTGATATTATATAGAAAATAGAGCACTCTTGGATTTAAGATAGTCATATGTGATATTATATAGAAAATAGAGCACTCTTGGATTTAAGACAGTCATATGTGATATTATATAGAAAATAGAGCACTCTTGGATTTAAGACAGTCATATGTGATATTATATAGAAAATAGAGCACTCTTTGGTTTAAGACAGTCATATGTGATATTATATAGAAAATAGAGCACTCTTGGATTTAAGACAGTCATATGTGATATTATATAGAAAATAGAGCACTCTTTGGTTTAAGACAGTCATATTTGCTCAGTGTGCAAGGAAGGCAACAGAAGCCAATAAATTTACTTAAGGAAATTATAGAGAGAATAAGTTATTCACCCAGTGTGAAATTTAATGTGATAACAGCTGAAGTTACTGTAATTTTTGAACAACTTCAATTAACAGTGAAGATACACCAATTTAATTTTAGTTGTTGTTGTGAAGATTTTGAAGAGCCAGAGAAGAAAGTATAGTTGTATTTTTGTTTTTTTTAACACCGGAGTATATTTTAACGGCTGGAAAAGTAAAATGGCAAGAAAAAAAGGTTTGGTATGTATTACATATCAATATATTTTACATTGTTGTACTAAAGTAGCTCTTTGTAGGACTCATGGTACTAATTGAATGGAAGAAGGGGAACCAGTCTAGAAATGGGTGAAGATAAAATAGAGTATATATGGGTTTGGCTGACCAGGATTGGTTGTTAATAAATGAAGGATTTTAGTAAAAAGAATCTTTTGAGAGCTTATCCTAGTTGTAACTGAAAATAATAGAGACAATGTTTTATTGATGGAATTTAAGTCCTTTTACAGACTTGAGTTTGGATAACTCATTACTGAAATTAGCAGGTGACTCTTTGGTGCGGAATTTAAAACACATGTTTCAAACACATGTAGATCCAGAAAATGCTGCGGCTCATATGGTTTTCTCTATACAGAAGCTGTCATCAAGGATATGTCTATACTGATAAATATAGATTTGATTATAAGCATTCGGCTAAAACATGGTATTGGTGCTGAAAGTAGTCTCACTCACTTAAAAAATTGAAATGTTTGATAGAACATTTCAATGAAGCTCATTATATACCCTAGGGTGTCCCCTAGTCAGATCAGGTTAGATTTAGCTTGAACATGCATGCGATTTTGTTTAACCATTATTTCAATTCATTGGTATAACAACAGTTACAGACACTACACTTGGTGTATAACATGCAAGAAAAACAGCATGAAAACTTTAAAACTTTATTTTTTTTCACAGTAACATCAGTAACAGGATATCAACATTTAAAGTAAACAACATAACTGGAAGTGGTAAACAACTTAATAACAAAATCAAAACATCTATGACAAAGGTATCACTAAGAAAAAAAACCTAACCATGAAACTTTTGCATAACAAACATAAAAGACATAGAATAATCTTATTTAGGCATTTATCTAACACCAAGAAGAATATTTAAACAAACAAAATCATTAATACTGGCCAAAAGTATTGCAAACTTCCATAAGAGTCAGAAGTACATTGTCCATAAAATTGGTTACAGACACTACAAAACTATAGCATTTCAATACAGCTGCAGAACCATACATATCTCCATAAAATTCACTTCAAAAATAATTCAACATGAACACATTGACTAGAATTATTCATTAAATGAATGTTGATTAGTTAATAAAATGATAAAACCACATTGTAACAGGTATATGTCCAATACTTGTGTTAAAATTATGAACTGGTAAATAGCACTTGAAAGTTTAATACTAAATAGTGTTTGTAAGAGTAAAATATTGAAGTATAATGAATGTTCAATAAATCATAGTCACTAAAGTATTGTTCAACCCAAGGTGCTGACTCAAACACAGACCCATATGTGATTGATCTTAAGGTTACAGACACTACACATTAAACCTTGACTTTATATTGTCATTTCAAATAGAAGTGCTTATGATTTTTTTCCAGATTTGACTTGAGCTTAGACAATTCAGCTGCATTAAACTTGAAATGACCCCTTTCATTGACTATTTGTGGAGCTTTTACCCTGTACAAGATAGCATCTAGAGCCTCTTGTGAATAATCATCTTTTTCAGGCCAAACATACATGTTGCCAGACTTTCTCATGTATTTAAGTCTAACTTTGTTATGAAGAATGTCTATTACTTCTGCTAAGTATACATCTAGAGGTCCCTTCTTTGGCTTAAGTCCTACAGCAACAAATTCTCCAGGGTAGTATTTCTCTATTGGTTTCTCTGTGTTGGTTGGTGCTTTTTTGTCAACTTTGATCTTCTTTGTCACAATGTTTTGTCCTTCTGTTGACTTCCGTTTCTTATTAGGCTTTTCGCTTGTTGCTGAGTTATGATCTTTCTGGTTACTTCCTTGTTTTCTTTTCTTGTCATTATTTTCTATTGTTGATGGATTCTTGTCTTTAAGTTGTTTTCCTTTCTGACTTAAATTATCTTTATTGAGTACTAACTTTCTCATTTCCCAGGCATTAACATTTTCGCTGAAGTTGCATCTCCCGTCAACCTTCATGCATTGCTCACAATAACAGCTCAGATTTCTTATGCTCAGTTCATAATCATTGCTTCCTGACTTTACAGCATGTAATTTTCTTGTACCTTGCAGTGTTTGCACATCAGTTTCTTCTCTATTTCTCTCAACATCTTTAACAAGGATGAACTCCCTTCTCGAAACTGTTTTAGCTTCATTATCTGTATTTTCCATTTTCAGTTTCTCTGTACAGAAATGATATACATCTTCTGCACAACCTATCACCTTTCTATTGCTGATTACAGCTCTGTAGCAAGCATTCTTGACTGTCGCACCGAGACCATCGCAAACACTCTTTCCATGTGATGTTTCGAAATAATTTCGTGTTACAGATGGCTTTTTCCTCAGACTTATGTCAGCAAAGGCTTTCTTCCCCTTATACTGGGCAGCACAGCCATCTGTCCACTCATGGATCTCCTCTACTTTCACACCTTTCTTCTTCAGAATTTCTATAGCTTTTCTTTCTTTCTTTTCTTTTCTTCTTTCTCTATCAACCCTTTTTAGCTCCTCATGTTTCGCCTTATTTTCCCTCTGTTTTTTTCTCCAGGCTTGTACCTTTAGCCTCGTCTTCTCCCTTCTAGCTTTAATCTTCTGTTCATCTTCTTCTGGCTTATCTTTGCTTCCTAAAAGCAAACAACTTCATTCTCATTTTTGTTCCTCTATGTATACGGATGAAATTTAGACTTTACAAAACATACTTGTAATGAGTACGCAATATGCTTTCATACATAAGCAAACTGGAATAACCTGTAGATTCTTAAAGAAAAGTATCTGATTGAAAAAGAAATAGCATAAAACCTGATGATTATTCAATGTTCTAGCATTTACAATGATTGCACACTTTCCTTAATAATGTAAACAACAGTCGGGTCAATTCACATGTCTAGTAGTGTCTGTAACCATTTGACAATATCAGCAATGTATCCAATACTAAGTCTGAGCTCATTGAATTCTCATAATATTTCTGTTTGAATTTACTAGTCTAATGATATGGAATGCAAAAATACTCAGTTTCAATTGCATATTGTAAGAAATCACTGAAAATGTTGCCTGTTATCAGAAATCTAGATGAAAGAAACTATAAATATACCAAAATATTACAAATTGCAGACAGACAATATGTCAAAATTTAGCCTTACACATCAATACTGTAATAGGAAACATAATTTGGCTTCATTTTTTAAAAAAAAAACAGGGATAAAGTCATAGACAGTATAAAAAGGGGATATTGGTTACAGACACTACAATTTAAGAGTGTGGTTTACCATTCAATACAAACTTACCAGAGTTGTTCCCAGAGGTTTGCTTTTGTCGTCTTCCCATGTCTTAGGGATGTACCATGGTAAAGAACAGAAAAAGTAATTAGGCAGCTTCTTCTAGGATAAGAAATTCAGGTTACATTGTCTTGTAGTAAATTACTCAAACAGACAGTGCTGCAAGAATGATGCAATATTCAATCAAGAGAGTTATTGCATCACTTTTTTGCTCTTGGCTGCAGAGGTAAATAGATGATGCAACATTACATCACATAAGATGGAACTTTCTATTGAGAAAAACAATGTTTTAATGACAAGATGAACAATACTTTTATCTTTCATTTTTATACCTGTTTGTGTAGTGTCTGTAACTTTTTTTATTGAGTTGCTGTTTTTTAATGGTACAATACAGCACCACCAATTTTGGCCAACTTGGACATCACATGGATACACATGAGCCTTTGTAGGATTTATACTTTTCCATAATGAAACAACAAAATTATTGCCATATAAACTTGTAAAGGTTACAAACACTACAAAATTTAGAACTGGAAAGTTTGACAAAGAACAAGCTCTCAATCGAATATCTTGGCTAGCCATGTGATTTAAATGGTTTTACTACTTATTATAATATAAAGTCGAGTTCTATATGTCAATAAAAGTTATAATGAATGTTATTTTGTACAAAATGTTGGCATATAACAACAGATTAGTGTTTGAATTTCAGTGTTGAAACAAAACTTCTACTGACGGTATTTTGCTTATAAAATCCATAATATTTTACCGATTTCTTTAATTCAAGAAGCAATATTTGCAGGATAGAATTCCGCATAAAACCAGACCAATAAATGCATAATTTCAGTATGATATTTAGAGAATTCTCTATTTTATATTCAAGCTTTTTTCGAGTGAGACTACATAACGCTCAAAAATGGCCATTTTTAGAGCTTGTTTCCATGCATATCTCAACAATGGGTTACACTAACCTCTTGAAATTTTCAGGAAAGTAAGAGAGGTATATGCCAGGCTTACCAATCTTTAAAATTGGTTCATATCTTGTTTAATTTTTCTATTTCATGCATATAACATGAAAATTCCTTTATCAGCACCAATACCGTGTTTTAGCCGATTCAGAAATTAAAAGTTAATATCATGGTGTTTGCATAGGTTTACCATGGGAGCTGAATTAGTACAGTGAGTCTTGTAACAGACTGCAATTTTAAATAGGTAATCTTGACTGTAAAGGACAAATGGGACCACAGTTTTGTGTAGACAGATGTCCTTTATATACAGGTGAAATATTAAGTAAACTTGAGAAAAGTGGTCATTAATAGTAGTCCTTTTTGAGTAGGTGTCCATTATATAGAGATTGCTGCCTAGGAAGATGTTAGTGTTTGTAACATTCTGAAATTGAACTGGATATATAATTTACACAATAATAGATGATAATGCATCTTAATGAGTATGGATATACAATGAAACCCCTCAAAACTGAAAACCCATGGGACCAAATTTGACTTTCGGTTTTTAGAGGTTTTCAGTTTACAGAGGGTATCGCCAATGTGAATAAATGTACATAAATATTTAAAACCCCAAAAAACTTTAAATATTTTTCATGTGATTTTAGATAGCTAATTTTGTTTATATGTGTGTGTATGAAACAGAGAAACAGCTTACCATATATACTCGTGAATAATCTAATACCAACTGCAAACTGCATAGACCCAGATCTGCCATTGCATAATGCACTGGCAGATCTGGGTCCATGCAGTTTGTAAGGACTGATCAGTAGAACAACAACATAGACCCTAATCTGCCGGCGCATTATGCAATGGCAGATCAGGGTCTATGTTGTTTGCATTGGACCAGACTTATATGCAAGTATAGACGGTATGTGATTTAAGAGAGAGAGAATGTAATTATGAGAAAACATCTGTGTTTATCCTGTAAGGATACTCAAGTCCTATGATGCTTAGCTGGTTATTATGACATCTTGACATTGAGTGAAGACAAATGACAATCATGGTTAGTTAAATATGTGTATGTAATGATTTTTCTCCTTTGAAAATCAGTTGAGTGAATGGGACTTTGAGAATACTGTTTTGTCTGTCTCTGTCAGCAAAGTATCAAAAGTGAGACCACATGCCTGATTATTAAAACCTGTTTTTTTTTTTTTTTTTAAAACAACGTTCTTTTGATTTTTTATACAAACAAATAGCATCATTAAGAAGATAAATATTGGATTATCTACAAGTGTTTAGTTATTAACAATTTACCTTAAAAGGTGCAAAGACTTGTTTATTTTCAACTAACCACTGATTACATGATTGAAGTTCTTGTGCCAGTTTTTAGCTCTGCTGGGTCCAGAAGAGCTTATACGATGGTCTTTCATCCATTGTCCGTCCATTTGTTAGCACATGTTTGTTATTGTTACTTCTCCTAAACTACCTGAGGATTGCCATGAAACTTTACACACACATTCATCCCATGGTCTAGTTGGTCCTAAATGACAATGGTGCTGTTCAGACATCCAATATGGCCACTAAGGCTGCAACATTTGCCAGAATGTCTAAATGTGTACACAGTTTACAATAACTGAAATGATGCCGTTTAATCGAAATGATTAGAAACTCAACTTTTCCCCCTATCTACACGCTAATCTTACTGAACAGCTGACAGCTATTATTATGTGCATGCCGTACCTCGCTCAACTTGCGATTGTTCCATTTGCTGTACAGCCTATCCCTCGTATTATGACAGGTTAAGTTATAAGACATGTCTTTGTTGAATATATCAGACAATTTCAGTAAAACATCCGATTATAGTGATTTTGTTTCCTACTCTTACATATATGTATATGATGAAAAAATCTATATGGATCTGGATGTAATGCTTAGACATGTGCATGGAATGCATTTGTAGTATCTAAAATGACTGAGAAACTATGCAGTGGCTTACAAACTTGAAACGGTGTTTCTTTTGTTTTAAAAAATGTTCCTAATCAAAGGTTCTGTTAAAAACGTGTTGTTTAAAGGTAAATGCTTTAGTTTAACAAAATTTTTTATTATCATTATCAGTTAGTTAACCTAATGTGTAATGTTGTGCACTGTGTGCTGCAACTAATTTTCATTAACTTCTGCTCTTTTCTTAGCAATGCCACATTCGATGTGGAAATCCACGATTCATGCTTTAAAAAAAGAGTCCACATAAAAATTATACTAACCAATCTTCTTAAGCAAAAATGTGGTAATATATAATTTAATTGGAAATGGTCATTCTTGTGTCAATGATATCAGCATGCATGTTCATTTACACGTTTAGTGAGTTTGTAAACGTTTACAGGCAGCAAACAAAATGAAGCCGTTGACACACATAAACGTTGCAGCCTTAATGGCTTCCACAGTGGCCATCTTGAAAATCCTGTTATTACTACTCCTGCTGAATGGATGGTCATATCAACATGAGGTTTTTACTAAAGGACTTCTTATGATGTCTAGTTGGTTCTAAATGAAAATGCTGCTGATCTGATGCCCAATATGGCCACCACAGCAGCCATCTTGAAAATCTTGTTATCACTACTACTCCTGAATGGAAATTCATATTAGTATGGTGTTTTCACCAGAAGACTTTTTATGATGTCTAGTTAGTCATAAATGTAAATGGTGCCAGTTGTACATCCAATATGGCTGCCATGATGTCTGTCTTGAAAATCTTGTTGTCACTACTCCATCTGAATGGATGATCATTATGACATGGGGTTTTCACCAGAAGACATCTAATGACTACTTTGTCTTAAATGAAATGGTTCCAATATGATATTCAATATGTCCACCACAGCAGCTAATTTGAAACACTCAGCAATTAAAAGGAAGAAATGGTAACCTTGAATTCCAGGAAATTCTTTTTGCCCAGTAGAGTGTCAGTCCCTTTCATGGACTCTTCTTTGAGATAAAATTAGAACATTGCTATGAAACGAGTGTTATGCTGTCATCAGCAAGCAAATGTAATTTACAGTCTGAATTGATGCTTATAAACATATTATTTTTGTAACAAGGAAGAGAAGGGACTCCAGGATGCTATCCTGAGGTATCCCACAGGTTACAGCTGTGGGTTCAGACATTGTTTCATTTATGTTAACAATTTGGAGTCTGTTCGATAAGTATGATTGAAACCAGTAAATTAATTTTACTCCAATAACAGATATTTTCTTACACATTGTGGAATAATTGACTGTGTCAAATGCCTTTTATAAATCTAGCAGTGTATAGAAATCTGTGCTTTGATGCAGTCTGTCAAATAAATTAGGCATGTATCTGTTGAATATGAATTCATAATACCAGACTGATATTCATTAAGTATATTGCTTGGAACTAAATATGTTTCCAATTGGATGTAGACTGCCTTCACTAGGATTTTAGATTTGATTCTTAGAATGCTTACTCAGGCCAGCAGTTTCCTACTTCGGATCCATTGTTTGTTTTAAAACAAGGGCTGTACCCTTGCTGCCTTTTCTTAATCAGGCACAGTGTTTGAAAGATTCACTATATGAGCAGTAGGAGTCTTCAGGACACAGGCTACATCCATTATGAATCTGACACGTATATTATCGAATCCTGTACTTTTACATGGATTGAGATTGCTTAATTCCTTATAAATAAATTCTTCACTAACTCTTTGTAGTTAAAAATTACTGGCTGTAACATTCTTACAACTTTCTGAATCTGTATTGAAATAATTGCAACTAATAGGAAGCTTTCATACAAGCATTTATGTGACAGTGGTAAAAACACAAACTGAAGAAGTTTTAGTTTTTTGTGCACCATATCATGTATTGCCATCAATATTCAGAGCTTGTTTAATAAGTATTCAGATTTAGTTCTCCCTTTGTAGCTTGTTCCTTAATTCATAGTAATTTTTGTGTAGATCAAGGTTATTTTTCTTTCTATATGTGTACAGTGAATGATCCCTACCAGTATGTCTAATATTTTCTAACATTTCAGGAGATATCCAAGGTTATATCCTTTGTTTCAGTCTCACCTCTATAAAAGGAGTAATACATGTACTTTCAACAACTAAATGAAAATGCTCTTTTAAAGAAATGCTTGCTTTATTCACATTTAAATAATGTCAAACAATTTTCCAATTAACATCTGACAGTTTTCTTCTTTACTGTAATTATTTTAAGACCTGATTTTCACAGTGTTATGTTTGTTGATTTGACTGTTGACAATCTTTCTTGTACAATAGATAAGCAAATGGTCAATCAGTCCTACAGGAATAGTTCTTGAATGACAAATTTTGTTCATTGTTACATAAAATGTAGTCTTACAATGTTGAAGATGAGCTAGTAATACGGTTGGGCTCAACAAATCAATTGTTCTAGATTAAAAAGTCTCAATATATTTGAATATTTATTGAACAGTGTTGAGTTTCCATGAAGAAAACATACATTGAAATCACCTAAAATGTAAATTTCTGAGTCTGATATAAATTTTGACAAGATCTCTTCAAAATTGTCAAGAAAATCCTGATGACTTGGATGTCTGTAACAAGTGCCAATTACAGTTGGTTTAGATTTAGGTCAAAGAATATTTGTCCATATAACTTCTACATTTTCTTCTGTAGATTTTCCATAGGGGAAAAAGAAATATAATTTCTAATATATGTACATGTGCTTCCGCCATTTGTTTCAGTCAAGACAAATGGCACAACTTGTCCATGGCAATAACATATTTGTATAAAATACCCAGGGCCCCGGGTGGCCAAGTAGTCTAAGGTGCTTGTCTTTGCTGACCACTCATGCATCTCACCTCTGTCTGCGTGAGTTCGAGTCTCGGCTCGACCACTGTGGGTATGTGAGAAAGCTTGCCAGTAGCTTCCCATGGGTCAGTGATTCTTCCCGGGTTCTTCCTCCACCAAATATCCTGGCCGCCATATATAGTTTATCATGTGCAGAATATGGCGTTAAACCTCACAAAACAAACAAAACAAAACATAAATAAATTACTCAGGCTTAAATAACCAGGCCTGCAGCCTTGCTTTTGTTACATTGCCGATGGAGACCGACAAAACAGTATTTTAAAAGTTGGGTTTACTCAGCTAAGTTTCTAAGGAGAAATATCATTACCTACATGTATTTAAGTAACCATGACTGTCATTTGTTGTCACTTGCATGTCAAGATGTTAGAATTACCAGCTGAGTGTCATAGAACTATACTATCCTTACAGGAATAACAAAGACATAGATGTTCTCATAATTACATTATCTCTCTCTCAAGTTACATAAGTGCCCTATTTCACACACACATGAACAAAATTCTGTCCGTTTCAAATCATGTGAAAACAAATTTTGTGGTCTTAAAAATTAAGGCTGATATCAATGATAATGTGCTTGTAGATCTGCTTATATATAAAAATAGATTTTCTCATGTCTGCAATACCCTCCGTAAACCGAAAAACTCTCAAAGCTTAACGTTAATTTGGTCCCAAGGGTTTTCAGTTTTGAGCAGTTTCACTGCATATTTAGAACATTTGAAGCCATTGACTTTGTGATTATGATTTCAGATAAATTCATGACAATTTAATTCTGCTCAAAAGTGATGTTTAGTGATAGGTTTAATAATGGACTGAAATAATTTTTTGCCATATGAATTTATGTTTTGTCTTGTTAAAAAAAAGTCAAATTAAGTAAACCAGTAAAGTTGCGAAAAAGTTCCAATCGATGTTACTTTTGCCTTTGTCTTTTGCGTAAGTGTCACAGTTATGTGAAAGCTTCAGTCCATTTTTTCATCAGTAGTGTAAGATTGTGATTGGATAAGTAGATAGTACTACCGTGTCTTTTGCTTACATTCACACACAGAAAAACAAAAATATTTTCACAGAACTATGAAATGTTCATGCTATTCTTTAACTTTTATACGATTTGATACTTATGTTCTTACTTTCAGCATGTCCTAATTGTCTTTAATGACCCATTGAAAAAAACATTGCTGTAGTAGGACAAGCATAAGGTAAGTGATCAGATTTGTTGCTCCTTTCTCCAAAATGTTTTGGTGTGTTTGTCAGACTTAGAATCATGAACAATAATGCATAGCAATGTGTACAAAAATACATTTTCCATGCAGTTGCAGTTGAAACCAAACAGTTTCTAGGGAAGCCATAAAATCACAAGGAACAACCCTCTTCCACTCCCTGCCCTGCAGCTGAAATTTTCTATGTATGTTGATCCTGCTGCCTGCACCTGACATTTTATAAAATTTTTTAAATATTTTGTACGTCTAGATACTGAACTCGAGAAATTGGTGTTAAAAAGGTTTAAAGAGTGGTTAGTGTTTTGTGCTTTGCTGGCCCACCTTAGAAAACAGATTAATGCCCTGGGCTATCATGGGTAGTATGGCTGGTAGTGCCATGGTTGCACTTTTTTAGCTCACCTAGCCAAAGGCCATGTGAGCTTATAGTCTTGTCTGCCTTGTTTTTGTTGGTTTTAATGGCACTTTTAACACATTATTGGCTATATCAAAATGAGGAAATGGGAGTTAAGTGCCTTTCCCAAGGATACACCAAGGCAGCTGTTCTGGGCTGGCCTGGGTAGGTTTTGAACCTGCAGCCCTTGAATTATCAGTCCTAAGCTCTACCGACTGAGCTATCTCAGTCTATCTATATATATATATCTCAGTCTATCTATATATATATATCTTGTATTGTGTGTCATTCATTGTGTGTTAGGCCATTGTCACCATTTACAATGTTTGCATCTTCTCCAAAAACTGTTCAGCCAATTTTGACTAAATTTTGATGGTTTCTTTTGAGCTGTTCTATCAAAGTTGTATTTTTGAAAGCTTCCATAGCAACTGTGATTAAATATCCATAGCAGCCAAAAGTAAAACTTGTATAATTTTTTTTATCAAACTTTGTAGAAGTGGTTCAGAGGACATATACAAAAAAATGGTTCATTTTATGGCTTCCCTAAAAACTGTTTGGTTTCCTTTGCAACTTCATGGAAAATATATTTTTTGACATCACTGCAATAATTACTTTATAAAACTTTGTAGAAGTGCTTCATAGGATATATTCAACAAAAATCATGCTTTTTATTGCTTCCCTAGAAACTGTTTGCTTTCTATAGCAACTTGGTGGAAAACGTATTTTAATATCAGTAATAGTTTACTCTGTTGCTATTGCATAGCTAATCTATTTCTGGGACGGGAAATACCCGATTGTATGATGAGAATTCATCCTCCCGTAGGGTAGAAGAAAGTTCTAGAGAATAGAACTCTGTGTAAACCCCACAGACATTTGCACATGACTTCCCACAATACATCATTCTTTTTCCGATCGGACATCTTAGAAGACGGCGAAAAAATTACCATGTGGAAATTGCCTTCGATTGAAGAGTCAGTTGTAATGAATTACACTTTTCTTTGGGTTTTTTTCGTAAACCTAAACAGATGGTATTACCCAGACCAGTATTTCCCTTCTAGAAATTTTCAGAAGAAGCTCTCTTGCAGAGTTTTGGCAATCGATATCAGAAACTTTTCGTTAATTCCTCACCAGGTGTTGTGGTACGGAGGTTTAATCTTTGCCTTCTCTCGAGACTTCTGTTTTGTTTTTTAAGCTAGGATAGGTTAATTTTCTATTCTTTCCCTATCCTTGTCACTGACCAGTTTATTTCCTTTGGTTGGTTTTTCAAAAACTCGCGAAGTATTGAAATAAAATTTCCGTCAATCTGATTGGTTGACTATTTTTAAGCTTATAATAATGCAGGTCGCACACCAGTCTGTTCCTCTAGTGTGCCTTATATTGAAATCCGGTTCAATTCTTTTAATGAATTAGTATAGGAATTTATTCCTTTTACTAGTATTTCTATAAAGCAATTTACCAAGCTGGTTTTTTGCTTAATTTTCTATCCAGTAAATCATTTAATCTAGTTCATTTCACCTTGCTTTGTTCTTATTACAAATATATTATATATAGTTGCATACATATATAGCAGGTTTGTATATTAAAAAAAAAAAAATACAGTAGTATTTCTGTCCTTTCATATAAAAGAGATACTCTGGAGTGGTTTAGCCTCCAACAGGTGAGTTCCTGCTAGAGTTAAACGTCTTCCAAACAAGTTATATATATATATATATATATATATATATATATATAAATATATATATATATATATATATATATATATATATATATATATATATATATATTTATATATATATATATATATAAATATAAACATTATCATGTTGTTTTCTTTTTTCAGTGTCTCTTTTTCTTTACAGTTATGCCAAAGCAGGAGGTTGGCAGGTGTGGTCACAGGAGGGGCCCCTGGGACACCCACACCACCTACTTGTCTTGCATCAACTGTACTAGGACAGACGGCTGTCCGATATGCTGTCTTTGGCCTGAGGAGGTCTGGGACCTCACAGAGTCCAGGAGAACTTACAAAGCACGCAAGAAGGTCTTATCTTCTTCAGAATTTTCCGGGTTCTCCATCTCTGAGTCCCTTGGGGCTCAGAGAGATCAGTAAGCAGACTGGGAGTGAGTTGCGCCCTCCCGTGAGGAAGGTCAGCACCCTCCCTGATCCCGAAAAGCAGAGAGCGAGTCGCATCCCTCCTGGAAGGGAGGAGCAGCACCCTCTCCACTCTACTAGGACAGAGAGCAAGTTGCACCCTCCTGTTAGGGAGGGTAGCACCCTCTGTCACATTGAAAGACAGAGAGCGGGGTCAGCCGAAAGTGAGTCGTGTCCACCCGGGAGGGGAGAACAGCACCCTTTCAGCCCTTGGCCCATTGTTGGCAACAGTTTCATGCCCCCTAAAAGGGTGGAGCATTGTTCTAAATCTGTCAGATCTGGGAAAGGATCTTTGTACAGATCAGAGTAGCCTGACCGGTCATTTGCTGGTGACCGGTCACCGGGCACTGGGCGCCTGTCACCGGGTACCGGTCACTGGGCTCCGGTCACAGAGTCACCGGTCATTGGTAATAGGGCTATGAGTACTGGTCATTACCGGTCATTCGAGGCTCATCTTTATGGGGAGAGGGTCCGGGCCGAGTCCCCCCTCCCTCCAGTCTACTGTTCATTCCCCCTTGGGACTTTGATTCATCATACCGACGTAGGACTGGGGAAGGGGATCGGATCAGCATCTCCCCATCCCTATGATTCCTTTAAGCCCCTACGGGATGTGGGGTCTTCCACTGCATGGCAGCCATTGGACGCCCCCCTACTTACAGCCATGGCCTTCAGGGAATTGGCCCTATGGCGGTGAGATGAATGCCGCAGTACATAGAAGGAGGGAAAGGGACAGACTCTCCCCCAACCACATCAGGAGGGTTGAGAGTCGCTCTCATACTTCTGCCATGCCTGCCACTAAGGACAGTCCCCTGGTTCCACATGAGGAGTCACGGGTCGAGGTCTCTCTTACCCCAAAGTCTCTCCAGCCAAAAAAACCAGAGAGACACTGGGTTGGATTGTCCTGCTTCCCAGGTTAGACTGCAGGATGATGATGTCCTGTCTGTTCTCATGGATTCTCATGAGTTTGATACGGAACTGACAGAGGTGGGCTCTTCCCTCTTTCCTAAGGAAAATGAGGGTTGGCCCTAGGGATTCGATCCCTCTCCTGCAGAGTGTTTCTCTTCCATTGGTTCCTGTAGGTGCCAGACTAAGCCTTTTTTCAGAGGCTTGGTTTTGCATCACGGCAGATGGCTGGGTCCTCTCGATCATACAAGGAGGATACCGTCTTCGGTTTCGAGATCTCCCTCCTCTAGTAAGGACCCCCATGCACTTCAACCAGTCGAATCTGGTGCGATTAAAGGAAGAGGTACAATCCCTTCTTCAGAAGGGTGCAGTCGAGAGGGTGTTAAATGACCATTCTCCGGCTTTCTACTCCCGCATTTTCGTGGTACCTAAGAAAAGGGGAAAGTTTCGTCTAATTATCGATCTTTCCTCCTTAAACAAATTTCTACAGGAGGAACCCTTCAAGATGGAAACAGCAGCTTCAGTCAGTAAATGCCATAAGGCCTGGCCACTGGGCAGTTTCCATTGATCTTCAGGATGCGTATCTTCACATCCCTATCTTTCCTCCTCACAGGAAGTACCTCCTGTTTTGCTTGGACATAGAGGTCTTCCAATTTTGCGCTCTGCCGTTTGGACTAGCCTCCACACCCAGAGTGTTCACCAGGGTTATGGGAGTAGTTGCAGCCCACTTAAGGTCACGGGATATTCCAATCCTCCAATATTTTGACGATTGGTGTTCTTAGCCAATCAGGGGTGCATCAACAACATAAGGGGCCGCTGCGTGATGGTCTCCTCAGGCAACAAGTCGGTGGTGGCCTACCTCAGAAGACAAGGAGGCACACATGCCCCTTCTCTCTGCATGGAGGTTTGGAACCTTCTTCGTTGGGCAACCTTGGAAGGAATTACCCTTCGAGTTCGCCATATTCCTGGCAAAAAGAAAATCTTGGTGGACAGTCTGTCCAGGAAAGGACGGATAGTCATCACGAAATGGTCTCTACACCAATCCGTGGCAGATTCCCTGTTCAGACTTTGGGGGACACCCTTGGTGGACTTGTTCACCTTGAGGCTCAACAACAAGCTCCCCTTTTACGTCTCCTCAGTCCCAGATCAGAGAGCCTGGGCAGTGGATGCTTACAGCCTGAATTGGGATCGTCTGTTCACCTATGCATTCCCACCCTTCAGGATGATTCCACAAGTACTACACAAAGTAAGGAACTCCACTGCTCAGCTCGTGTTGATAGCCCCTCTGTGGCCCCAACAATCATGGTTCAACGATCTCCTTGACCTGCTGGTAGACCAGCCCAGGATGTTACCCCAGAGGAGAGACCTTCTATTGCAGCACAGGGGTTCTCTTCTGCACATCAATCCTCAGATTCTCCACCTTCATGCTTGGCTCATCTCAAATGATCTCTCTGCCAGAAGAAGTTTTCAAGCAAAGTCGTCAATTGCATTATTCAATCCAAGAGGCTATCTACGTCCAAGGTCTATGATGCAAAGTGGAAAATCTTTTGTGATTGGTGCAGTAGGAAACGTATAAATCCTAGCTGTCCCTCTTTGAGTGCAGTGGCCAATTTTCTTCTCTTCCTGTTTGTAGAGAGACGGTGCTCAGTTTCTACTATCAAGGGCTATAGGTCAGCCCTTTCTAACACTCTAAAATTTTTGAAGGGTCCGGCTATTGGTGCAGACCCTCACTTAGCAGACCTGATCAGGTATTTCGAACTGCAAAGACTAATGTCTCGCTCTCTGATGCCAAGGTGGAATCTCTCATGTGTCTTATGGTCCCATAATAAATCCCCCTATGAACCTTTAAGTGAGGCTTCTTTTGAGAACCTTACTCTCAAGACTGTTTTCTTGCTCTCCTTAGCGTTCGCGAGATGAAGGAGCGAGCTTCATGCACTATTAATAGAGCAAGGTTGTTTGAGATTCAATGGGAATTATGAGTCGGTTTCTCTCCTTTGCTAACCAGGTTTTTTAGCAAAAAACCAGCTTTCATCAGTCGCTCCACTTCCGATTGAGATCCCCAGTCTCAGTTGAATCTGTGCTGGGGATGATCAGGATAGACTATTCTGGTTAGTTAGAGCTTTACGTTTTTATTTGGCAGCTTCTAAAGAGAGAAGGAAGGGTAGGAAGTGTCTTTTCCTCCCCCTCAAGGGTTCAGCTGATATTTCAGCTTCCACTGTTTCTAGGTGGATTTCCAATACTATCAAGAGAGCTTACCAGTCCCTTACCGAGAGGGATCTTTCCTTCATGAAAATTAAAGCTCATGAGGTTCGAGCCATTGCTACCTCATGGGCCTATTTAACTCATTCATCTCTGGAGGATATGATGAAAGCTGTGTTTTGGCAGTCTCAGACGACCTTCTCCTCCTTGTACCTTTGCTTGTTGGCTCATCAAAGCGAAGGCATATTTTCTTTGGGTCCACCAGTCGTAGCTCAAAAAGTGACCCATGAGGGTACCATTCGGCAGTAGTCAATGCCTTTACAGTGAGGGTGAGTATTCCTTGTTATTTTTCCATAACCAGTTGTGAGATCATCAGTCTCCCACCTAACTGGCATATTCATCTATGCAATAGCAACAGAGTAAGCTATTACTGATATTAAAATGTAGGTTTTTTTTGGTAAAACTAATTTTAATTATGTAATACTTACCTGTTGCTATTGCCAGATTCCCTCCTCCCTCCCCGCACTGAGGTCCCGCTAGTAAGGCTACGTCCTGAACAAGAATGATGTATCGTGGGAAGTCACATGATAAATCTGTGGGGTTTACACAGAGTTCTATTCTCTAGAACTTTCTTCTACCCTACGGGAGGATGAATTCTCATCATACAGTTGGGTATTTCCTGTCCCGGAAATAGATTGGCTACACAATAGCAACAGGTAAGTATTACATAATTAAAGTTAGTTTTATCCCCCCCAAAACTACATTTTTGACATCACTGCCATAACTGCTGGGTTCATTTTGACATGTTCTACCAAGGTTGTGTTTCTGCTTGTGTCCCTAGCAACTGTGTGACTTCAGTTAAGGAACCAGTTAGAAGATGTATTATTAATATCTGGTGGACTGCATAGCAACTGTTTGGCTTCCATGACAACCTGGTGATGAATGCTTTAAACCAATATCTAGTTGGTATTTTATTTGTCAGATAGAATAGTGTAAACTATGTGAGTGATCTCACGCCCAATGGTGCCTCTTGTTTTTTGGATTTACAGAATTAAAAGTTTTTGAACCAGTGACAGAGATGTGTTTTATGATTGGAAACCACATATAAATACACTATTAATGTTTTATCCAGCTTTTCAAGGACCCCATAAACTCGACCCAGGGGGCCATTTGCATTTTCAGGAGGTCCTGTCTATTATTTCATTTTGTAATTATTTCTTGCTCACCACAATTATGAATATTTACATAAGTTCGTATTAACTACTGCAGTAAATTCATGCTAGTAGTTCTCGTTGATACTAAATTATTGTTCAATTATTATCTTTTTATGATATGTTTTTGTCAGTATCGGAATTTCCACAGTACATATAGATTAGAACTGTAATAACAGTGCCTACAAATACAGTAGAACTGAAATGACGGTGCCTGCAAATACAGTAGAACTGAAATAATGGTGCCTACATATACAGTAGAACTGAAATAGCAGTGCCTACATATACAGTAGAACTGAAATAACGGTGCCTACATATACAGTAGAACTGAAATAACAGTGCCTACATATACAGTAGAACTGAAATAACAGTGCCTACATATACAGTAGAACTGAAATAACAGTGCCTACATATACAGTAGAACTGAAATAACAGTGCCTACATACACAGTAGAACTGAAATAACAGTGCCTACATACACAGTAGAACTGAAATAACAGTGCCTACATATACAGTAGAACTGAAATAGCAGTGCCTACATATACAGTAGAACTGAAATAACGGTGCCTACATAAACAGCAGAACTGAAATAGCAGTGCCTACATATACAGTAGAACTGAAATAACAGTGCCTACATATACAGCAGAACTGAAATAGCAGTGCCTACATATACAGTAGAACTGAAATAGCAGTGCCTACATATACAGCAGAACTGAAATAGCAGTGTCTACATATACAGTAGAACTGAAATAACAGTGCCTACATACACAGTAGAACTGAAATAGCAGTGCCTACATATACAGCAGAACTGAAATAGCAGTGTCTACATATACAGTAGAACTGAAATAACAGTGCCTACATACACAGTAGAACTGAAATAACAGTGTCTACATATACAGCAGAACTGAAATAGCAGTGCCTACATATACAGTAGAACTGAAATAGTAGTACCTACATATACAGTAGAACTGAAATAACAGTGCCTACTTATACAGTAGCTTTATCATGGGTGTTTTCTTTTAATTGCTGCACAGTTGTTAACAAAATTGTATTTTTCATTTTGGTCATTTTGAAGTCAACCTTTTTATTGGTGATATAAGCCATGTGATTACTTGTGCATTCTTTATACTTGATCAGCTGAACTGTCACTCCTGTTCTGGTATCAGATGCTGAGGGATAGTCCTATTGTCATAATTTTAATTTATTGGTTTCCTGTGATCTCTAAATTCAGAGTATTTGCATTTATATCAGACCATTAGTTGTTATCACCTTCAATGACTTTAGATTTTAGCATGAACAAGTGAGACATTCTTTAATTTTGTATGATTCGCTTGCTTAGATCTCTATAAGAGCACAGAATAAACTTGATCAATGAGAAGCTTGCTTCATTGTTTGAGTGATAAAATCATGCTTCTTGATGACTTAGTGGACTTGCATAATGGTCAGGACACAGGGCATAAGATAGCAAATGATACAGACCATTATTTTTTAAAGCGCCTTTGAAGATATATTGCTGAGGTTCATGTGTGTCCTTTAGAATTTTACTGTGAGAAAAGGTGCAAGGGTGCAGCCTGGAGGAAACACTGCACCACACCCCTCTCCTTTTTTTTATTGTAAGTCTGAATTCAGTGGAATACTGATAGTTGAAAGTACATGTACTGGAAAATATGTTTTATTGAATCTTTAAAGATAAAAATGCTTCTTGACATTTTTAAATGAAGCAGTGCCTTTTTGTAATGCATATTTTCTTGTCCAGTTTTATTATGGCATGGAATTTAAGGTGCTAAATGTGTCAGACTGCATTTAATTGAAACATGATGAAAGCGGGCACCTTCTAATTCATGAGGTAGAATTTTCAATAAAAATGGGTCAGATTAGTGTTAGCTATTGCTAATGTGAGAGGGGACTATTAGCTATTGCTAATGTGAGAGGGGACTACTAGCTATTGCTAATGGGAGAGAGAACTGTTAACTATTACTAATGAAAGAGAGCTATTGCTAATAGGAGAGGAGACTGTTAACTAATGCTAATGGGAGAGGGAACTGTTAACTATTGTCAATGGGAGAGAGCTATTCCTAATGTGAGAGGGGACTATTAGCTATTGCTAATGGGAGAGGGGACTACTAGCTATTGCTGATGGGAGAGGGAACTGTTAACTATTACTAATGGGAGAGAGCTATTGCTAATAGGAGAGGAGACTGTTAACTAATGCTAATGGGAGAGGGAACTGTTAACTATTGTCAATGGGAGAGAGCTATTCCTAATGGGAGAGGGAACTGTTAACTATTGTCAATGGGAGAGAGCTATTGCTAATGGGAGAGGGGACTGTTAACTATTGATAATGGGAGAGAGCTATTGCTAATGGAAGAGAGCTATTGCTAATGGGAGAGAGCTATTGCTAATGGGAGAGAGCTATTGCTAATGGGAGAGAGCTATTGCTAATGGGAGAGAGCTATTGCTAATGGGAGAGAGCTATTGCTAATGGGAGAGGACTATTAACTATTGGTGATGTAGAGAGGCTGGTGTTTGTAGTTAAATCATTTTACATAATGTAAGTCAACTTGAGAGAACTGGTCCTTCAAACCGGAATATAGGAAAAATATAGTAACTTTGCACTGAAGCAACTTAGAAAATATTGTTTCGATTTTACTCGAATTTACCAAAATATTGCTTACAGTTGAAGTAATATGTCTGTGAAATTCATAACTTTTGATATGTTAGAAAATATTTGTATATGTCAGTTAACATAGTGGGGGATTATAGCAAATTTTGGAAAGAACCATTTGAAGGAATAAATTGTTGTAGATCCAAATAATGGAATAATAAGTTTTCATTAATTAAAGTACCTCTCAATTGTGGGGAAAGTAGGATGCATTCCTGCAATAATTTTGTGCCAAAATCCTACAGGCGTATCATCATCAATCTTAGTTTAGTATCTTTTAATTAAGAACAGACTTCCTCTGCTTATTACCTCCTTGATATATGTGTCATTTATTTCAATTATGGCATGGGCAAAGTGGGTGATCTTTGTGAGATTTCACCTTTTAATTTTTAAATTACTAATTTTATGTATACATGTCCACAAAAGTGCAATTTATCAATGTAAATGATCACAAAAGTTCAATTTACTTATGTAAATGATCACAAAAGTTCAATTTACCTATGTAAATGATCACAAAAGTGCAATTTATTTATGTAAATGATCACAAAAACACAGTTTACTTAAGTAAATGATCATAAAAGTTCAATTTACCTATGTAAATGATCATAAAAGTTCAATTTACCTATGTAAATGATCACAAAAGTTCAATTTACCTATGTAAATGATCACAAAAGTGCAATTTATTTATGTAAATGATCGTAAAAGTGCAATTTATTTATGTAAATGATCGTAAATGTTCAATTTACCTATGTAAATGATAACAAAAGTGCAATTTATCATTGTAAATGATCACAGAAGTGCAATTTATATATGTTAATGATCACAAAAGTGCAATTTATCTATGTAAATGATCACAGAAGTGCAATTTATCTATGTAAATGATCACAAAAGTTCAATTTACCTATGTAAATGATCACAAAAGTTCAATTTACCTATGTAAATGATCACAAAAGTGCAATTTATCTATGTTAATGGTCACAAAAGTTCAATTTACCTATGTAAATGATCACAAAAGTTCAATTTATCTTTGTTAATGATCACAAAAGTGCAATTTATATATGTAAATGATCACAAAAGTTCAATTTACCTATGTAAATGATCACAAAAGTTCAATTTATCTTTGTTAATGATCACAAAAGTGCAATTTATATATGTAAATGATCACAAAAGTTCAATTTACCTATGTAAATGATCACAAAAGTGCAATTTATCTATGTTAATGGTCACAAACATGCAATTTATCTATGTAAATGATCACAAAAGTTCAATTTACCTATGTAAATGATCAAAAAAGTGCAATTTACCTATGTAAATGATCACAAAAGTTCAATTTACCTATGTAAATGATCACAAAAGTGCAATTTATCTTTGTTATTGGTCACAAAAGTGCAATTTATCTATGTTAATGGTCACAAAAGTGCAATTTATCTATGTAAATGATCACAAAAGTTCAATTTACCTATGTAAATGATCAAAAAAGTGCAATTTACCTATGTAAATGATCACAAAAGTTCAATTTACCTATGTAAATGATCACAAAAGTGCAATTTATCTTTGTTATTGGTCACAAAAGTGCAATTTATCTATGTTAATGGTCACAAAAGTGCAATTTATCTATGTAAATGATCACAAAAGTGCAATTTATCTATGTAAATGATCACCAAAAGTTCAATTTATCTATGTAAATGATCACAAAAGTGCAATTTATCTATGTAAATGATCACCAAAAGTTCAATGGAAGTAATCATTATTCATCTTACACACATCAACAGATTGCAGGTATTTCTTGAACTTATCACAACGCAGATCAAATTAAAAAAAATGAAATCTTAGTGACCTGTGAAAGCAGGTGAGTTATGTGTGCATTGGTACATATTGTACATTTTGGCTGCTCTTCCCCCCACCCTCACCCCTATCATTTACTTATGAAGTCTAATGTGGCCATATTCCCTTTCATTTGTCTGGCTTATTGTATTTATTCATGTATACTGTGACCAACTGCAAACAGCATAGACCAGATCTGGTGTCACATAATTTACTGGTAGATCAGTGTCTATGCTGTTTGTTCTACAGACAAATTCAGGTGAGTAGTATATTTTTCTGATCTGCTGCTCATGCATTATACAACAGCAGGTCATGGTATATGATGTTCACAGTTCAGTGTATATCATATATAGGTAGCTATGGTATGCCCCTACTGGTGAAAATTATACCTTTCATTGGGAAAGGTAGTGTGACTTAATGGGTAATACTGCAGACTTGTGATAGTAAGGTATTAGGTACAAGTCCTGCCCTGGCTGTTGCTGTTGTGCTATTGTGCAAGACACTTAATGTTCTTACTCTATTTGAATTGTGACAGCTGTAAATCAACATGGTGATTCAAAAATAGGAAAGCCCCAAGACCAGGGCTTATGTAAATCTAGTATGGGCCCATCTTCTTATGACTGCTGCTTAAACAAGGGGACCATATTTTTAAGGATTTTACACGTGTTACCTTTATCATTTATTTTATATACCTAAATTGTAACACTTGTACTGTTATATTCTATCTTGTACTTTATGCTTACATTTATCCGGAAGGGTTTATCTTCCTAATGTTTTTGTGCAACACTTCTTTTTTACATTTTTCGAACTTTACCTTTAGTTGCACCATATAACCACCATTGTGTTGAGGTGCCTTAAAATGCGGGAACATACATACATATATTGACCAAGAGGCCTGTTGATTTTTTTAATACTACAGAAAAACTATTCAGGGCAAGAAGAAGCCAATTGTCTTTGTGTGTGAAAAAACATTTTCTGGAGCCATTGTCTTTGTGTGTGAAAAAACATTTTCTGGAGCCAATGTTCTCATTGGCAGATAGCAACCAGCTTAAAAAAACCTTATACTTTTACAAATTGTAGCATCTTTGCCATCTACATTATAACACTTTAATATTTTCTGTTACACTGTTGCATTGACCCAGCCAGGTTCAATTGTATTTGAGCTAGCTACTTCAAAAAAGAATTAGAAGGCTGGTGACCACAGAACATACACTGGGGGTTCACCTGCTGTGAACTAGTATCCCATCAAAGTAAAGTTTTTCACTGTTACTTGCTTCCTGCCATGAAAATCTGGATAAGTTCAGGCCTTTTTTTTAAGCCATCATTTTTCTCAGGAAGACTTTAATCTCATGTTGCTACAGCAGGAGAATCTTGATTTGGTGGTCCATTCTTCTGTCTTTGGAAGCTCATTAGCATGATTGCACAAATAATACTGAAGGTAGACAAATTAAATTTGGTAGGCATGTTTCTATACATATATGCCATATATACTTGCATATAAGTTGGATCCAACTGCAAACTGCATAGACACAGATCTACCATCTCATTATGCATCAGTAGATCTGAGTTTATGCAGTTTGTTAGGAATAATCAGTAGAGAAGACAACATAGACATTGATCTGCTGCAGCATTATATGACAACAGATCAAAGTGTGTATTGTTTGAAGTTTGACTTGAGTTGTAAGCGAGTATAGGTGGTAGATAACCTTTATTGGAATGTCAATGCCTCTAAAGTGATAATTCAATTTTTAAATATAAATTTTTATCTCGCTACACACAGTACAGGAGAGCTTATGCTATGACCCCAGCGTCATTAATGTCAGCGTTTGTGTCTGCAGATGTAGACAGCAGGTTAAAGTTTATTTTTAAGTTTTAATTATGGGTCGTATGAAGGAACTATGCATTAAAATTTTACTGCTATGTGTTCATTAGCAAATTTGTGGCCTTATTTAATACTCTATCCAATTTTTCAGATTTTTTTTCCCTCACAATTTATGGGAAAAGTTTTAGGTTAAAGTTTGCATTTAAGGTTTGGTCTGTGTAGACTGCAGGTTAAAGTTTGCATTTAAGGTTTGGTCTATGTAGACTGCAGGTTAAAGTTTGCATTTAAGGTTTGGTCTATGTAGACTGCAGGTTAAAGTTTGCATTTAAGGTTTGGTCTATGTAGACTGCAGGTTAAAGTTTGCATTGAAGGTTTGGTCTATGTAGACTGCAGGTTAAAGTTTGCATTTAAGGTTTGGTCTATGTAGACTGCAGGTTAAAGTTTGCATTTAAGGTTTGGTCTGTGTAGACTGCAGGTTAAAGTTTGCATTTAAGGTTTGGTCTGTGTAGACTGCAGGTTAAAGTATGTGTTTATGGTTTTGTTTATGGGTTGTAGGATGAAACTGACATTAAATTTCACTTATGTGTGTTTTAACAGCATGTGTCTGACCTTATTTAATACTTTTTTTAAACCAATGTTACCACTGTTTTTGCAATTTATGTGAAGAAGTTTGTGTTTAAAGTTTGTATTTAAGGTTTGCTGTATGCATACAACATGTTAAAGTTTGTGTTTACAGTTTGTGTTTTAAAGTTTGCTGTATGTAGACAACATGTTAAAGTTTGTGTTTAAAGTTTGTGTTTTAAATCTTGTTGTATGCAGACAACATGTTAAAGTTTGTGTTTATGCCTTGCTTATTTGTTTGTTGGAAGGAACTTTGCATTTGAATTTCACTTCTGTGTGCTGATAGCATATGCATGACCTTATTTAATCATTTTTTTAAACCAATTTTAATGAATTTTATTTGGCTAAAAGTTTAAGGTTAAAGATTGCATTTAAGGTTTATTATATGTAGACAACAGGTTAAAATTTGTGTTTAAGGTTGTAGTTATAAACAGAACTCTGCATTTAAATTTCACTTCTCAGTATTCATAAGCATTTTCCTGAATTTTGGTCAGTTTTTAATACAAGTTTTACTTATTTTTATTACAATTTATTGTGAAAAGCATGAAATCAAAGTTCTTTTGTGTTTTAAAATCCTCTTTCTTGTTACCTTGCGACCATATTCCTGTACGCTTGCAGATTCAGAATAAGTCCAATGCACCCCCTGCATTTTTTAAGAGGCGACTAATGGGTGCAAACTATTTTACATGGGATGCGTCCCATGATGATGTTCACACCGAGGAGCTCTGGGAAGTTTTTAAAAGAGTTAGGTTTATATAAAAATCTGACTTTGTATTTTATGGATTTTTATCTTTTTTTTACCATTAATCTTTGTTTTGTATGCCTTTTGGGGGATGCCTAAACTTACTCAGCACTATTATATATAACCAGGATTGTGCTGATGTGCTTTTAAACCCTATACATGCGTGCATACATACATATATACAAAAAATACATACATGTATGCATACCTTGATGCCAATGTTTTGGTTTGCATTCAGAGGACACAAACCATTTTGTATGATCCACAATAAATATGAAAGGGTCATATAATGTTAACCTCATCTGTCTGCCTGTCCAAATGTCTGTCCATCTCTTACTTATACTATATCTTATTGTTAGTGTATGGATCCAACATCAAGAGAACTAAACTGAGAACTAAACTGTCATGCCAAAAGTTGTTCACCATGTGCTACATTTCACACTTCAGTTACTTTTTTTAGCTTGGGCATCAATGTCCAGTGTGTCATACAACTTGGGGACTATACAGCGATATGACTTTGTCTATTATCCATCATCTTTCACATCATCACATCAAAAGTGTCCCCTATGGACTTGGGGATACACCTTCTTGTATGTCATAAGAGTGTCCCCTATGGAATTGGGGATACACCCTCTTGTATGTCATAAGTGTGTCTACTATGGAATTGGGGATACACCCTCTTGTATGTCATAAGTGTGTCCCCTATGGAATTGGGAATACACCCTCTTGTATGTCATAAGTGTGTCCCCTATGGAATGGGGATACACCCTCTTGTATGTCTTAAGAGTGTCTCCTATGGACTTGGGCATACACCCTCTTGTATGTCATAAGAGTGTCCCCTATGGACTTGGGGATATACCCTCTTGTATGTCATAAGTGTGTCCCCTATGGACTTGGGGATACACCCTCTTGTATGTCATAAGAGACAGCTAATAGAGACAGGAGCTGAGGTGGTGCAGTGGTTAGCATGCCAGACTTGTGACTGAAAGGGTGCAGGTTCAAATCCTACCATCTTATTAGTCCAGGTTGGCTTCCGTACTTGGGCAAGGCAATTGCCTTAGTACCAAAAAACCTACTTGTGTTGCTGTGTCATAAACACCAAATCAAACCAGTCATCAAAAGTAGGTGAATGTGACCTACATTTCATCAATCAGTGACTTTGAGCTAAGCCTTTAGGTCAGCTTCTCAAGCATTTGGTTTTGTACATTTATATTGATACTCTGTGGAATGTATGACACCATCATTCCAAAAGTAGTTACTGTGACCTCTATTTCATACTTCATTCTTTTCACTCTGTGTTTTTTTTAATGGTTCAGTGCACATTTGGCTCTACCTGTATATGTCTGTCCGTTTATCTTGGTGAATAGTAATCATGTGCAAAGTGCCTGGTTGGTTGTGCCCCAAAAGGCAAGCTATGCTGTCTGCTGGGTTGGTTGTGCCCCAGAAGGCATGCTATGCTGCCTGTAGGGTTTTATTATATTAAACCTTTTTGTCAAAGAAAAGTTTAAAAGTGATTGTCTAGCAAGCTAGGATTTCCATAGAATTTGGAACAGTTTGGTCATTATGAAATGTTAAATGTTACTGGTTGGAAAGCTGTGCTGTATTCTGACAGATCTTGTTTAACTCTTTTGACTTGGACATTGTTTCCATCTTGAAAATGTTATGGCTGCTCCTTCTTTATGGTCATATTGACATGGCGTATTTACTAAAAGACTTCTCATGATGTTTATTTCATCCTAAATGAAATTGGTGCCAATAATACAGCCAAGATGTTATTGCTACTCTTCCTGAATGGATGTTTATATAGACATGGTGTTTTGACGAAATGACTTTGATGTCTGCATGGTTGGTACTAAATGAAAATGGTGTCAGTTTGACCTCCAACATGGCCACCAAATCTTGTTGTTGTTACTTCTCCTTAATCGATGGTCATGGTGACATGGGGGTTTTCACTAAAAGACTTGTCATGTCTAGTTGGTCCTGAATGAAAATGGTGCTGACATCCAATATGACCAGCATGGTGGCCATCTTGAAAATTTTATAGCACTTCACCTGAACATATAGTTGTAGTGACATGGGGTTTTCACAAAAAGACTTCTTATGATATCTTGTTGGGCCTAAGTGAAAATGGTGCTGATCATACCTCCAGTTTGATGACCATGATGGCCAACTTGAAAATCTTTTTATAGCTACTTCTCTTTAATGGATTGTCATTGTATCATCGGTTTTTCAATAAAAAATGTATGTAGTTGGTCCTAAATGAAAATGGTGCCAATCAGACCTCCAACATAATGGCCATGGCATCCATCTTAAAAATCGTGTCCCTATTCATCTTTAAGGGATTGTCGGTTTTCACTAAAACACTTAATTGTCACTATATGTAGTTGGTCCTAAATGAAAATAATGCCAATGTGATCTCCTAAAATCACAAAAATTTCACACGAGCTATTTCTCATAGACAGATTGCAATGCTGACATTTAAAAAAATATTCATTCTCAGAATATTGAGTTGACCCCTGTATTAAAATGATTTTGATCAACCTCCAAAATGGCTACCTTGATGGCCATCCTGAAATCTTTATGTGGCTACTTATCATAAATGGATGGTTATATACCAACATGGAGTTTTCACTAACACTCAATAGCAATATGTAGATGGTGCTCATCTGACATCAAGCAACCATTGTGGTCATTTTGAAAATCTTGTTATCATTACTCATCTTGAATGAATGGTGGCATTAAAAATCTTTGCATAATTTAATTGGTCCTGAATGAAAAGATTGAAGATCTTACCACAACATATCCAGACTTTTGTGAAGGAGTTTTCAAAACTAGACCTAACTGAATTTGGTGTTTGAACTTGGTGTTAAGTCAAAGGTCATTGATTGCATTTTTGTAATTCATTGAATTGAGCACTGTGACCAGACTTTGTATTTAGTTGCATTCCAATGAACAAGTTAATAGTCAGCACACTGACATTGATTTTTATGTAAAATGGTCATGACTTATTATGGATTCCTGGACAAAAATTTCAGCCATTAGAGCATTAATCCTTTTGAGGGACTCTTCTTTACTTAACACTTGCATGGTATTAGTAGGGGCATCCATGTCATATTGACACATTTCTAGTTGTGACTTGTTTTGGGTTTGAAAACAGAAAACTGAATTTTAAAATTTTGTGTCTTAGTATGCGGTTGTCCTATGATTAGTTAGAGAAGTTTATCAGTGGTGGCAAATACTTCCATTTTCTGTAGATCCTTTTTTTCCAATCAGACATATATAACAAATCGTCTTTGTTCATGCGCAAAATGTTTGAAATACGTAGAAGTACGTTGTTTACACACTTGGACCTCACAGAGCAGTAAATTTTCATTTTGTTTTGGGGATTATGTGACTAGATCTGCCGCATCAAGTGGTACTTTATATAGATAAAAAACATTTCAGCTTTAAATTGTGGTGAATGTAGGTGAAGAGAAACTGACAAGCTGCCCCCATCCTCTGGCAATTTTGCATAGGCTTGGGTTCTGGACCCTGACTGAGGTTTTCCTTCTGAACCAAGACTGGAGATTGATGGATTGTCAACTCTACCCACCTGTCAGTCAAATGTCTACATATTTCAGTTAACAATGGCTTAATGACCATTTGACCACTTAATGACCACCTTTTGGCTAGTTTGACTTTTATGTAATCACACCTTCATGACTGACACTACCATATTTTTTTTAGTGTCTGTAATGCACACTTTTTTTTAAGTACTTTTCTTATTTTTAGTAGGGGGTGCACGTTTTATAGAAGAGGAAAAAAGGATTTTTTTTTCCAGGTTGTTTTCATGAAAAGTAAAAGGCACTAAAACTGCCTACTTGTGTCACATTAATTCCTTGTGAAATATTAAATGTTGCATTGTAACTAAATTGTTTACTAGCCTTATTAAAGAATTAAATAATGATTACAGACCTCGATAGTCTTGTTCTTTGATTGCTTATGTTAATAAACTCGTATCAATTCATATCATTGTGTAGCTGTTTGTTCTGTGACTCGACCGGAAATACATGTACATGTGACTGGTAACTTGTTGTTCTACTCTGTCACATTTATGTTAAAGCTGTGCTAAGTACTGCATTGCAGTGGAACAAATATGATTACCTTACCCGTAAATGTTCAATATTTGATGACTGTTGATCTAATAAATGTTTCTTCATTTATTAATTTCTTTATTCATGGTTGAATTGAAATGTAATATTTAGAATTCAAGCAGTGTTAATGCTCTCATCTGAGGCACATTTATTAGACATCATTTTTGTGACTACGGTTTGTCTGATATGGTAACATTGACACAAATTGTAATACACAATAATAAGTTAATATTTGAAATTGGCAAATCCTTTTATTTTCTTTGGAAAATAAACTTGGTTCTTAGTTTGATTTCTAATTTTAAATCACAGTATTTGATATTTCTTTGTGCCTATAGAGTGATCAATGCTTCATTGACCCAGAGCTTTTATGTGCTAAATATAATCACATTGCTTTGTCTGGGTAAATTTGCAATTTATTTACTTTTCTTTGGAAAATAATCTTGGTTCTTTGTTTTATTTCTCATCTTAAACTGCAGTATTTGATATTTGTTACAACACAGTGATCAATGTTGAATTGACTTGGTGTGGTATTCTTAAAGGTCATCAGCGCTGGCTAAAGCTTTGATATGGCCAACATAATAATGATGCATTGTTTTGGTAAATTCTAACTTGGACACTGAGATATATTTCAGAGGTTTTATGACAGTCCAAATAAGTATATATACTGGACCTGAACATTCACATAGCATCTTGTGTTCAATCTTGAATCTGAATGAATACGGTCAGAGATGTCAACATGGGCAGTGTAAAAAACTTGTACATTGCGAAAGACAACCTAACCATTATTGCCTTAGCAGAAGCACATGGTATTACAGAGTCGCTGAGAGGGAGTTCATTGTAGGAGAGTCTTTTGTTAGGGAGTGGAGAAGAATGACAGATGAGGAGATACAGAGACTTTTTGAGACTGATTATGTCAAAGAGGAATTTGAGGGATTTGATGCAACAGACTGAACTCCATCAACAAGGCAAACCTTACTTGGACCATTGCTCGTTCTGCTGTACATCAATAATTTACCATATCACATTGAGCTATCCACCACCAACATGTTTGAAGATGACACAAAATTATATAACACTGAATCAACTGGCCGTGACCTTGGCACTAAATTAAATCAGGATTTGGTTAAAGTAAATAACTGGTGTGAGCACAGTGGTATGAAGATAAATGCAGCCAAGTCAAAAGCCATGATCATGGGTAGTGGAGCCAAAATAAAAGCTGAGAAAGATGACTTCAAAGTGATGCTAAAAGGAATAGATATAGAACATTCTGAAAATGAAAAACTACTTGGCATCATGATAGACAATATCTTGTGCCTGAAAATGCAAGTTGATAAGGTCATTAAAAAAGTAAACTCACTGCTTTATCTCTTGAACAGAATAAAATCTTATCTCCCTCAAGAACAAAGAAAGATATTCTACAATGCTTATATCATGCCAGATCTAGAATATTGCTGTTCTATCTGGGGTAATAGTGATACAGAAAATCAAGAAAGACCACTGAAATTTCAAAAAAGACCAGCTGAGTTATTCATTATGCTGATTTAGGTACACCTTATACAAATATTTATAAAACCCTTAAGTGGCTTCCATTTCAACAGAGAACTCAGCTTCAAAAGTGTTTACTAGTCTACAAATCCTTACATGGGTTGTCTCCTGATTATCTTCAAAGCAACATAAAATTTGTGGAAAATGTACATATGTATGAACTAAGATCCATCTCAAACAAGAATTTATATTTACCTAAACCAAATTCTGAGTTTTAAAACAGAGTTTTGCTTTTTCTGGAGCCAAACTATGGAGTTCCATTCCACCCTATATAAGGTCAGCGGACTCATCCCAAGGTTTTTAAAAGCTTCTTAGTCAACATCTACAGAAACAATCATTTGTATGATTTTGTGTAATTCATTACTACTCTTCTTTAAAACAATGTTCTTTCATGTAGTCACCTGTAATGTTTTACAAAAGTTCACAACTAATCTTTGTATGAATCCTGTATGTACTCATCTTTAATGCCTTGTACATATTTTATAGTAGCAGTAGGTCAATTATCTAGTTTAAATAGAATTGTTGTCTAAAGACACTACAACTTGTAAAAATTGTACAACATATACATGTAATTGTAGAAGGCCTCATGGAAGATTGGTCAGTTGACCAATGAGCTTCTTTAAATAAAGTCATCATTATTTTTATTTTTATTATTATTATTATTATTATTATTATTATTATTATTATTATTAAAATAACTGTTTTAAGGGCCAACCTTAAGATCAGAGTGATATACTTTCAATATTGCCACTTTTTTTTGTTCTTTCTTTTACGATATATTAAAAAATTGTTGGTCCTGATCAGGTGCTGTGTACTGACAGGAAAGACCAGAGAATCAGTCAAGTACTGGTTTATTGTAACAATTCAAATGTCGTGTAACAAATGATGATCAGTGCACGATCCAAAAGGTAGACTATTATTGCACTATGAAAATGGAGCAAAATTGTAAAGATTCTAAAATATATTATATCACATGTCCTTTATATGCCAGAACTGAAATATTTACCACATTCTGGGTAGCAAATAGGGTTGCACATTAGACATCACTGCATGTTATACACACCAAAATACGGTATATGACATATGCAAACTGAAATTGCCCACATTTCAAAATTTATGATGCAATTTTCCTGAATTTTTAAATATATTCTGATATTTCATGGTACTTTTAATGGAAGTGTTTGCTATAGTAAGGACTTTAATTTTTACATAAATTGCTATGCTAATGAGGCAACAGAGCAATCTCTGCTCTGATGATCCATCATTTCAAGTGGCCCCTCAGATTTCTGACCTCTTGAAGTCCGGTCATGCTCCCTGTAACATGGAATTGTGGATCTGCCACTGAACAGAACTATAAATGGTCTAGGTCTTCTTTGTTACTACAGGATGTTTTTTTCTTGGCAAATTTACCTTGTGATTACTTGAATTAGGAATAGATCAACCACAGGATAGACCTGGAATTAGACTGACAGTCAAGTAGTGTCTGGTATTATGCTAGCTAGATATTCCATGCAGGGAACATGTGGTTTGTGTTTGTGCTTTACACATGATGTAGTAGTGGCAGGTAATTGATCAGCCCTTGATTAGGAAGGTATTAAGGTATCATGCCAGATAATTGGCTGCATGTCTTCACCTTGATCAACAACCCAGGATCAGTTAGAGATACCTGTATTCTTGTTGAAATCATCATCTATAGCTCCCCTCATTACTCAGCAAGGTTTTTCCTTTTTCTTTTTTTAACTGAGGTTCACCTGGATTTTTTTCAGTTTCCCTATTCTTTTGATGTAGACAGTATAAGAAAAGGAAATTGTTAAAATCCAATTATGTGTGCTAGTATTCCATCGTATCATATAAACTTGTCTTCTGATGGAAGCAGACATGTTCAGAATACCACACTGACCAAAACCTCAAATGCACAGATTTAGGCCTGGATCCTATGCAGAGATTGAGGCTGTAGAATTTGAGGCCCAGAGTTAAATTCACAGATCTGGGCTCAAATGCACAGATTCCTCGACTTGCATGCACAGATTGAGATCTGAGCTCAAATGCACAGATCAAGGCCCAGATTGAAATGCACAGACAAAGGCTGAGATTTAAGTGCAGACTGAGGCCTAGGTTCAAATGCACAGATTGAGGCATATACTTCAATACAAAAATGTGGTTATAGACTCAGATACACTCTGTTTTCTTCAGACTGCATTTTTGTGCCTTTTAGCAAAGTACAATTTTAAAAGATGCATTTAACATCAACATTGCTTACCATGTGTAATGTGTCCATGATGTGTGTCTTTTTGTCTTTACTTTCAAGTAAGCCCATATTCCAAGTCATAGAGATACTTAAGTTCCTTGTTTTACCTCTATCATCTGTTTGATTCATCTCAGAGTATTCCATACAACTAGAATCACATTTACATTGTTTGACATGGGAAGAATTTCAGATTTTGTGTTAGTTTAGTTTTGGTTTGATGTTTTAGAATACAGTTTTGGGTTGGGGTGGGGGGTAGTTTTAACATATTGGCTATATCATGCTGAGGACATGTAAGCTAAGTGCCTTTCCCAAGGACACACCGAGATAGCCGACCCAGGCTGGCCTCCATTTACGGTACAGCAACACAAGTAGGTTATATTAAGTGTTGAGGAAATTGGAATAAAGTGTAATGCCGAAAGAAAACACTACAGTTGCCAACCTGGGCTGTTCCAGTGGTAGGATTAGAACTAGGACAGTTTCGGTCATGAGCCCAGCATGTTATCCACTGAGCCACATCGACTCCTGCCTCCATTAGTCAACTCTTGGGACATGCAGGAGGGCATATCGGGCCTATTCTACATCCCCGAACCTGCAGGTGGTTCAGACTTTGTAACTCTTATCAATAATTTTGTGCCATTCCTTAATATTATAAGACTTTTGAACAGCTTGTTGCATGCAGAGGGAAGCAGTTCAGTCTGCAATAGAGATGATAATGGCAGCACTACACATTTGCACATCATTTGCTTGGTGACTGAGTGTCCTGAAAACAACCCATAAGAAATTAAAGCCAATGACAGACACCTGTCCCAAGAACAATTGTTTATATGAGAGAATTTCGTCTTATTTTGCGGACTGACTAAATTTTGTGATGTGGAATATTTAAAACATGAAATTTTGTCTGGGAAACACACCCCTTATTTAGCATAGCCAATCAGGATTAAACATATCAACCGCTGTTTATAAATACATGCCCATCGTGGTTAGTGTAACCCTCTAGATTATGCACGCTATTTAAACAACCGATTCTGGAAAATTTCAAAAGATGACAGTACTTCAAGTGGTTTCACAAACAGTCTCTGCATCCTCTCAACTTTGACATTTTTGATACCTAGACCCCAAATTTACCTAGCATTTTACATCTGTCCAACTGTTATCCAATGAATGCTTAATTAAGAATCAATCGTGCCCCAAACAGGGACATTAAAACCATTGCAGTATAGCAATTTAATACGGTACCTTTCCTCATAAATCTGATTATTTGTTATGTGCCACACTGACCACAGCAATAATCCGCTCTACGGAAATACATCTACAGAAATTTGCACCCTTACACTCCCAAATGGATGGGTATATCAACATTGGGTTTTCACCAATAGACTTGTGATACCTAGTTGGTCCTAAATTAAAATTATGCCAATTGTACATCCAATATGGCTGCCACAACAGCTGCTTTGACATGGGGTTTTCGCCAAAGACTTATAATTATGTCTACTTGTTCCTAATTGAAAATGGTGCCAATCTGATGTCCAATATGTCCACCACAGCAGCCAATTTGAAAATCTTGTCATCATTAAAGATTATCAGAGATGATTTCAGTTAAAGGAAGAAACAGTCATATCTTGAATTCTTGGAAATTCTTTTCACCCAGTAGAGTGTCAGTCCATTCAAGGGACTTTTGTTCAGTTTGTCAACACAATTTTTTAACTTTTTGGACTTGACTCTTTTGACAAATCCTTTTTTAGTAAGATTAAGCAAAAACCACTTAAGGTGGACAACTGAAATGTTTTTTTCATATGTTGATGACCTGATTAGCTTTTGAAGTCATTGCAATAATTTTTCATTGTTTTACACATTTTTGAACTATTTTTACTTTTAATTTTTTGACAAAAACCTCATCAGCACAGTTTAATGAGAAAAAAAGCACTTGAGGTAGACAAACAAAATTCGTATTTGTATTGATATGTTGATGTCATAATTAGATTTGCAAGCAATCATTGCAATTTTTAATTTTTTTTTAAATACATAATTTTGAAATTTTTTTGACAAAAACGTTATTAGCATGATTTAGCAAAACCCACTTGAGATAAGGATATGAAATTTTATATACATGTATGTATACATATATAGATGATCTGATTAGAGTTTTATGCCATTATAACATCTCTGTATTATCATATAATTTTTAAAATTGTTCTACATTTTGAATTTTTTGGACTTGGAATTTTTTCGAACGTGTTCGAGTGTATGTGTTTCACAAAGAGATATATAATTACACCATAACATCTGGATGCTAAGTGATATGTGAAAACAAGCATGTATAGAAAATTAGCAACAAGAGTCTTCCCATATTTTTGAAGAAAAAATAAGTTTGTGTAACAGAAAAGACAGTATAAGAGAGAAAAGCTATTTATGACTCGTTACTAGTTAAGTGAATGGCAGAACATCTCGCTATTAAATCTGGTTGAAAAGGGTAAAAATTAATCTTGTACAAATTGGTGTGTTGCTATATCTTTCACTATTGACTAAGGCTGCAACATTTACCAAACTGTCTAAACGTGTACATAGTTTGCAATAACCAAAACAATGCCGTTTAATAGAAGTGATTAGAAACTCAAATTTTCCCCCAATCTACCCAAAAATCTTGAACAGTTTACAGCTGCTAGTATTATAATTTGCATGCTGTACCTCGCTCAACTTGCGATTGTTTCGTTTGCTGTACATTCTTCACCTCATATTAGGACAGGTTGAGTTTGTAAGACATGTCTTTGTTGAATATATCTGACAATTTAAGTAAAACATCTCTAGGATTAAAGTGATTTTGTTTCCTGCTGTTACATATATGTGCATGATGACAAAAATTGATAATGGATCAGGATGTGCTGCCTAGAGATGCACATGGGATGTTTTTGTAGGATCTACAATGACCAAGAAACTATGCAGTAGCTTACAAACTTGAAACGGTGTTTCTTTATTTTTTCTTTTTTTTTTCTTAACTGTTACTAATTCAAGGTTCTGTTAACAAACATGTTGTTTAAAGCTAAATACTGTAGTTTAAAGAAATTTCTTCTTAGCATTATCAGTAAATCAACCTGATGTGTAATGTTGTGTAATGTGCAATATAATTCTCATTAACTTCTGCTCTTTTCCTAGCGATGCCACATTCGATGTGACAATCGTAGACACATGCTTTAAAAAAAAAATTAACATAAAAATCCTACTAAACAATCCTCTTAAGCAAAAATGTGGTAATATATAATTTACTTGGAAACGGTTCTTCCTGTGTCAATCACAGCCGCATACATGTTACACGTTTACTGATTTTGTAAATGTTTACAGGCAGTAAACGAAACCAAGCCGTTTACACATGTTAACATTGCAGCCTTACTATTAACAATTACGGTATATACTTGCTCATAAATTGAGTTCAACTGTAAATTGCACAGATCCAGATCTGCCATTGCATAATGCACCAGCAGATCTATGTCTATGCAGTTTGTTAGGAGTAATCAGTAGAACAAACAACATAAACCCTGATCTGCCTGTGCATTATGGAACAGCAGATGAGGGTCTGTGTTGTTTACAGTTGGACTTGTAAGCAAGTATATATGGTAAGTATGTATTAAAAGTTGGTACCTATGAACCTCACTAATTAAAAAAGCATACATACTTTATTATGATCCAAATTTTACAATGTGTTCTATGAAACTGTAGTGCAGGTGACAGAAAATAAATAAAGTTTAATAAAAAATCAGAATGATTTAAGTTGGTGGTCTCAGAGGCAATCATTTGGTGTGCTTTACCACTGTTTTTTTTTTTTTTTTGTTGGATCCATTTTCCACATTTTCCAGGTGAAAGATCATATAAAGCAAACTCCTGATGTTTGCAACTGCCAAACATATTAGTTGGCTGATTGTTGCAATTATGAGATTCTTAGGGATGTTTAGTCTAACCTTGGCTGTATTATTTATTATGCCATTGTCGGTGAACCACAATGAAACAGACCATTTCATTTCAAATGTACTGGATTTCAAAAGGTGGAAATGAATTGAACCAATGTCAAATTTCTTGGAATTTGCTAATGAACAGGTTATCTATGCCAAGATGCAACAGGGATGATCAAGAATTTTCTGGGTCTGGAGAAAAGCAACTTTTCTATTCCTTCCATGTTTTTGTGCTGAATCCATCATTTTACGATTGCATCATTACTGACATTCCACCAATCAGAGACCAGTCCATTCAGACACTCTTGTTCATTCAAAGCAGTAATTTGCTCAGTGTTTATCCCTGCAGGTTCTCTACCTTTGAAGATGAATAACATCCTTTTGGGGTGTCATTTTATATCCCACCACAAATATGGTTAGGGCATAGTGTTGTGCTTGTCTGTCTGTCCATTGGTATGCCTCAACAACTGTCTGGTTATGTTTAGCAGTTTGATCAGTTTTCAGGTTCTGTGATGGGGCATTCCTTTTCCATTAACATATTTCTAGTTTTTTTCTGACCAAATACAGTGAAACTCCTCAAAACCGAACCCTCAATATACCGGAATCCCATCAAGACCAAAATTTTTGGGAGTCCCAAATTTTTCCTTCTTCAATATCATCATTTTTGTCCCAGTAAACCAAAACCCTTCAACTCCGAATACCGGAACAAATTTTGGTCCCAAATTTCAATTTTGCGCTAAACCCCCCCCCCACAAAACCAAAACTCGATTCAAACTTGAAAATGTATTTTAACTGCTAAATTCCTGACACACGCTGGAACAGATTAGTTACAGTTAGCAAGTATTGTAGTTGGCTTATCTGTGAGACAAAGATCCAGAAAATGTCCCAAGGGCATTCTAAGTACAATACTTGACACGCGTGCTGACACAGATTAGTGCTTACAACAGGCTAATCTGAAGTCTTTGCACCATAAGTGAGCCAGCTTTTAAGGCAAATTATTAATAACTAAATGCTTGTAGGTAAGCCATTTAAGAAAGATGATGTTTATCTGCTTAGTATCTAATTGTTATTGATGCTTTTTCATTTGTGTACATGATCAATAGACCTTTTTTTAAATATTAAATATCAGGGCTTTATTAACCAGGCATGTGGCCTCGCTTTTGATGCTTTGCTGATGGAGACCAACAAAGCAGCATTCTAAAGGTCAGATTCACTCAGTTGGCTCTTGAACTGTGACCATTATGAATTAAACAGAGTATTTAAACATTATGGAGTATTGTTGATAATTCTTATGGACTTATAGTAAAGTTATAAAAGTATCTCATTCCTCAAATGTTTCTTGTGAAGAGGACTGTATTTCTATGTGGAACAACTGTATTTATTCATGTAACAGGATGTGATATTTGGATGGAACGTATGTTGTTAAGCTAGTTATGTCATTAAATACATGTAGTTAAAAAAAACAAAAAAACAACAGCTTTTTTTAATTTTGTGCACTCTTACACACACAGACACTGATGTTCTTTCATAATTACATTCTCTCTCTGGTCACATAAGTGCTTAGAAAAAGACATTTTTTCACATCTGCGAAAACCTCAGTAAACTGAAAACCTCTAAACCAAATTTTTTTATTGGTTGCAAGGGAATTTGGTTTTGAGGGTTTTCACTGTGTCATATGTACATTGTTAACTCTGGTTTTTAGGCTTCATTTTGAAAAATTCATAGAATTTGAAAATTTTGAGGCAGAGTGTAGGATAAGATTTGAGTACCAAATTTTGGCACTTGCCAGAAAGAGGGCCCTATCCTGTTTGTTAAAATCATGGAACATTTTTTTTAAAGAAACTTTATTAATGTAAGAAATATATTTAAAAAACCCATCAGTAAGGTCCTTTGTAAAGTAGTTTTGCTTAGTAGCATATTTATTCACTATACTTTGAGGATGGTGCACAGTTTCATATCCTCTGTTGCTATTGTTACAGCTTACATATGCCAGTCTTGTTCATTGTTGGAAAATGGATGGCTTATTGTTACGCTTCCATCATCCATGTTTAGACCATATTAGTATCTTCCTGCCTCAAGTACTCAGTATTCTCAGAGTTGCTTATGGTCATATATCCATCACCCATATCTAGTTTCTTAAATTTAGTTAAAGTTTTTAAACGGATCAATCTCCTCTTTGCATCACGGGATTATCATTAAACTTCACATGTAGGTTCATAAAAAAATATTCCAAGGTGTGTGTATACTTGAAGGTCAAATATAATTTTTTCATAATTCTACAGAATAAAAATAATTTTATTAGTTTGCAAAAGCATGAAAGATAGTTGTAAAAAAATATTCAATAAATAAAGCATGTAGTAATATAAGGTCATTAAATTTTCACAAGTTTGGAAATTTCAGTACAGTTGTGACAGATTTGGAAATTTCAGTACAATTGTGACATATTTGGAAATTTCAGTACAATTGTGACAGATTTTAATGATCTGCTCAATGGCAGTTTGTATATTTTACTAGGAACATGAATTATGTTTTTGTTTTATTGCCATATATGCATAGATTTTGTGCTAATTAAAATATTTTGATTTGCCGTATTTATTGGCAACTATACTACAAGTTTGTGTAGTCAGCTGATTTGAGTCTGACTCTTAACTTAAAAATTGTCAGAGCAGGGATCTATACCCCCAAATACTAGCATTTTACAGAAATTTAAAAGTCATCTCTTATTTTTTCCATTTGAATAATGTAAATTCTTAGCATTTACTTAACATTTCATGAAAATTGGTTGAGGAACCTGGAAAGTTACAATAATTTGAATTTGTATATGTTGGTATACAATGGCAGTCACCTAGGTGTTGGACCATCAGACAGAATACTCCAACAAATTTTCAGTCAAACCTGGATTATGTAATGCCTCCCACCTAGCCAGCAATGGCATTGGTCAACAGAGAAGTGGTCATATGGTAAAGTTTGAATGATAAGTGGGCAAGCCAGGGATCCATCAATTCTTGGTTCTGCAATCAAGACACATGTATTATCAATGAGAATATTTTAAAAAGATGAAAGATGTGGCTATTATTCACCATCATGTGTCTTCTCTGTGCTTACCAGTAATGTTTTCATAATCTAAGTTGTCTTTTAGCATTTCTACAGTCAATCGTATCCTTTTTGTGTTGTATTTCATATTTTCTCCTCAGTCCTTGAATAAGTTTTGTTTATATGTGTCCCCTTTCATTTTCATTTAATTTGAGTATTGGAGTACGTTGCTAGTGAAGTGGTGCTTTGTTTTTATCCCTTTCTTAATAACTGGTATTAGGGTAAGTATTACTCACCCATTTCTTGTTCTGGTTCATTGTTTATTTCTTGTATTTCCTTCCAGAATTCATTGTGCCTTGAGGTGTGGGTAAATGTGGTCATAAAAAGGCTGCTTTAGACATACCCCGCCTGCATAGCATGCACTGTGTGTGTTAGGCATGAATGGTTGTCCTTTTTGTTGTCTTTGGCCTAATGAGGTATGGGACTTAGCAGAAAGTTACTGTACCTATAGGGCCAAGATGAAGGGACACACTGCTTCCTCTTCATCACTGGAAGACTCCGTCCATTCCCAGAAGGGGTATAGAGAACTTCCCTATTTAGGGAAGTCACCAGTGCCCATAAGGGAGGGGTCCGTGGCTCTTTCCAGGCTATGGAAATTGCCTGAATTCCTCAAAAGTGTGATCACTGACACATGGAAGGAAGTTGTCAGCTCCCACAAGGGAGGGATCCTGGGCACTTCCTTGTGGAGGGAAGTTACCATTGTCCAGTAGCGAATCCCACCTTCCCAATGTGAGGGAAGCACAGTCTTCTTCTTGCTTGAGTAGACCTGTTTTTAAATTGAGGGGATCTCATTCATCAGGGACAAGTTCTCTGAACAGGGACTCCCCAATAAGGTCTGCATCATCTGACTGGTCATTGACTGGTGATCGGTCACTGGGGGAAATGTGTTTGGTGACAGCCACTGCATGTCTGTCACCAGTCACTGGATACTGGGTTACCAGGTATTGGATACAGGTCAACAGGTAATGTGTCAAGTGACAGTCATGAAGGTCTGTCACCAGACACCAGTCGCTGGGTAATGTATAAAGTGACATTCATCGAGTGTCTGCCACTGGTCACTGGACATTGGGTGTTGATCACCAGGTATGGTGATTGGTGCTGATCTCCTGGTTTCTGTCTCTGGCCACTGCTCACTGAGCACTGGTCATTGGGTTTAGGTACCAGGCATTGGTCTTTGGACCAGGCACCAGGTTTTGATTGCTGGTCTAGGGAAAGGGATCAGGTTGATACCACCTGTTTCTTTATGTTACCATTCTATCCCTATGGGGAAAGGGCTCCAAGTTTGTATGACCCATTGATTAGATCAATACCCCTCCTTTCTAGATGTTCCTGTTCAACCCTACATAGGGACTCTCACCACCCAATAGTTAGTCGGCCATGTTTCCTATTGTCCATTGACACCATGGAGGACTTTGCTGTGGGTCTATGGATCAGTCGACTGGTGATCATAGATCATTCCTGCCCCCTCTGGCTTTATTATCGAGTGAATGGGAGGGGAACCTCCACTCACCGCCTTATGTGTTGAGAAAAAATAATCAATCCCTTTCTCCAGGGAGAGAGAAACTACAGGTTAGTCCCTTTTTCTCTGTGAGCAGAGACAGGACAACAAACCCTCAATCATAAAGGCCTCATCTCCAGGGAGATAAGATGGAATAGCCCTCTTTCATTTGAGAACAAAGATAGGATGACAAACTATCACTTTTGGTTGACACAGACGAGTTCACATAAGAACCAGTTATGTTGGGTCCTTCTCTGTTGGTGTCTCCATCTTCATCCCACCCTATGGGTCAGATGACAGAGGAGGAGGAAGTGTAGACATTTGACAAGGCAGTAAACAAAGTTTACAGCCTTCTTCCCCCAAATCTGTGTCCAAAACCTTCAGGATCTTCGGACACTAGAATCCTCTCCATTTTGCTTCCTTTCTCAGTGATGGCTAGGGAGCTAACTCAGAAGTTGTTTTGAGGCCAGGAAGTGGTTAGACAGCAGAAGAGTTGGTCTGTCCACACTTCTACACTTCAGCCCCTGGTCTCTGCCTTCAGTTACAAGGTCCATTCACTTTTTTGGGCCTTAATCACTATCACCACCTGACACAGGTGCTTCCTAGCAAGTGGGAATTTCCACAGGGACCTGTCCCATATCTGCATGAAGTCTTTGTAGGCTTGGGAACTGAAGGCTTGTACACTAGTTACCATTGCCTCTCAAACCAAATTTGTTTGAGTGCCTCCTTCAATCAAGGAGGAATCATTATCTCCAGCTGCTCAGCAGAGATTGTTGGAGGCCATTGCAAAGATATCAAGACATGTACTCTTGATGTCCATGGTGTTCTCTGCCAAGCTTCTCTACATCATTTAGGATGCTGCCTTGGAGACATCAGAGATTTTGCTGGAGCACAAGAAAAGCCTTTTGAGGGTTGCCTTACTTGATATGGAGACATTATTCAGAGGGTTGATCCCAACAGTGGCCACACAAGACTTGAGGGTTAAGCAACACCAGTTCTTGACCACATTACTGGACCCAGCTAAACTAGCGAAGAGGTACCTCTGTCACAAAAGGTCCATGGCTCCCCCTTCTAAATGTTTTAAAAAGGAGCCCAGCAAACTGACTTGAGTTTAAAATGCCCTTCTGCCTGTCTTTTTCATGACAAGACGGTTGTAGCAGCTAGGGGAGGAAGTCTACAGACCCCTTAGGGAGTTGCACACTCTCCTGTCAAGTCCCCCTCTTGTCAGTCTCCCAGTAGGTGCCAGACTGGCCCTTTGTCCAGAGGTTTAGATGACCTCATGGACGATGCCTAGGTCCTATTCACAATAAAGGAGGGTTACCAGCTTCGCTTTTGGGACCAACCATTTCTTTCAAGGACCCCCATTTGGTTCCACCAGTCCCAACTGGTATCCCCAAGGGAAGAGGTGTGCACCCTTCTCTAAAAGGGTACAGTAGATAGGGTGACAAACATTCAAAGTCTGGGATTTTATTTTCAGACCTTCCTTGTTTCAAAAAAGGAGGAAAGTTCTGACTCCTTAATGAGCTCTCCCCATTGAACAAGTTTTTTTAAGGAAGAGCATTTCAAGATGGAGACATTCACCTCAGTCACGAATGCCATGATGATGAATCATTGGGTGGTTTCCATTGATCTCCAGGATGCCTATCTTCACATCCCCATCTTCTCAGCCCACAGGAAATTTTTGTGGTTTTGTTTGGGATAAATCTTTCAAGTTTGGGCTCTTCCTTTCAGCCTAGCTTCCACTCCCAGAGCCTTCACCAAGTGTAATAGGGGCTCATTTAAGGTCCTTAGGGGTTCTCATGCTCCAGTAGTTTGACAACTGGTTGATGCACAATGTCCTCAGACGTGTCCTTCTGAAGGATATCTCTGTCAGTTGGGAGACAGTCATTCATCTAAGCCTAATCCCCAACCAGGAGAAGTTGTATCTGATCCCATCTCAGAATTTCATTTATTTGGGGATGAATTTTCACACACATCAATGGACAGCCCATGATCCTCCCGACAGAATCTCACAAGTACTTTCTCTCATAACAAGACTGAACAAGAAGACTTTGTTGTCTGCTTGCCACTAAATCTCTCTCCTGGGGACTCTAAATGTGGCAGTGGACCTAGTTGCTCTTGAAAGGCTTCATATGCAGCCTCTTGAGTTCTTGCTTCTAGCAGACTTGAAACCTCACAAGTACCCCCTGTCTTCTCAGACCACTGAAGGATCCAAGTTTCAACTATCTGAGTTGATGGAAAATCAGGACAGGTTTCTGACTGGAGTTCTGATTCATGCACTGGAACCTCACTTCTTCCTATATACCAATGCCTCAGATCCAGGCTGGGGTGCTCACATAGAGCCTGAGAGGGTAGACCTGCAGGGCCTGTGGTTTCAGGTAGAACCTTCCCTTCATATCAACAGACAAAAATGTGGGCTGTTTTTCTAGCACTTCAAGGGTGCATCAACTGCATAAGACATCACTATGGCATCATCGCTTTAGACAACTTGTTGGTCATAGTGTACCTCAGATGCTAAGGAGGCACTCATACCCCTTGTCTGTGCTTGGAAGTCTGGAACCTCCTCCATTGGACAGCTTTGGAGGAGATCACTCTCAGTCCACCGAGAAATATTTTGACAGACATGTTGTCGGGGCAGGGACAAGAAGTCATCACAGAATGGTCTCTACACAATTCGGTAGGAGAGACTTTTCATCTATGGGGAAAGTCAATGGTAGACTTGATATCAATGAGGTTGGACAACAAGCTCCCTCTTTTATGTCCCACCAGTGCAACATCAGAGGGCGGGATTGGCTGTTTGCTTATGCTTCCCACCTATCAGAATAATCCCTCAGGTTCTTCACCAAGTCAGAACCTTCAAGTAACAGCTCATTCTAATAGCTCCCTGTGGCCTCAGTGATCATGATTCAGCCATCTCCTCGATATGTTGATCTACAACCCCAGGGAATAACCACTGAGGAGGGATCTGCTGTCACAGCACAGATAGTTCCTCTTGCACAACACTCCACAAATTCTCCACCTTCATGCTTGACTGATATCAAACGATCTGTCTGTTAGGATCAGTTTTTGAGCAAGGTTGCTAAATGCATTGCTCAGGCTAGAAGGCAATCAACTTTGAAGGTTTACGATGCCAAGTGGAGAATTTTCTGTAATTGATGCAGTAGGAAATGCATTGATCATATCTGGCCCCCTTTAACTGCAGTTGCAGATTTTCTTCTTTTTCTCTTCAAGGAAAAAGATTGCTCTGTATCTGCTATTAAGGGCTATAGAGCCACCCTCTCCAATACTCTTAAGTTCTCTATGGGTGCCATTATAAGCCAGTCTCTTGCTCTTTAATGCCTAGGTGAAACCTTTTGCCCTGTTCTTTTGTCATTATCTAAATCTCCATATGAATCTTTTAGTGAAACTTCTTTCAAGAACCTTACCCTTAAAACGGTCTAGTTTCAATGAGAAGAAGGAGTGAAATTCATGCTTTGCCAGTGGAAAAGGGTTGTTTTCAGTTCAGTGGTAACTATGGTTCAGACTCCCTTCTTTGCCAACCTGTGTTTCTGGTCAAGAATTAGCTGCCCTCAGTAGTTCTGTTCCTCTTGAAAAAATCTCCAATCTCGGTCATATCTGTGCTGGGGATGATCAAGATAGACTCCTATATAAATCGAGGAAGAAAAGAAAGGGTTGGAACTGTCTTTTTTACCCTCACAAAGGTACCTCTGATATTTCGGCATCCACCATTGAGGTAGATTGTTTTGGATTATTAAAATAGCTTACCAGTCTCTGACTGAGAGATCTTTCTTTTATGAAGATCAAAACCCATGAGTTCATGGCTGTTTGCATCTTGGGGTTTCTTACTTGTCCTTCTTTGGATGATGTCATGAAAACCACATTCTGACGGTTCCACTCCACCTTCTCGTCATTTTACCTTCAATCAGTGTCAAACCAGAGCAAAGATATTTGTGCATTAGGTCCAGTTGTGTCAGTCCAACAAGTTGTCATCTATCCTTTAGTCTGCAGTACAGGACTCGCGGTACTAATTCATCTCCCATAGTAAACCTATGGAAACACCATGATATTAAAAATTCAATAACTTTAACTTTTCATTTCTAAATGCTCACGATCAAACCTATATTTATCAATATAGACCCATCCTTGATACAAGCTTCTGTGTTAAGAAAACCACATAAGTCACGGCATATTTTGGATCTACATGTGCATGAAACATGTGTTATCCATTCTGCACCTAATGAATCAGGTGCTTCTGTTGTTATTGATTGTTCCTAAGTTGATAAAAATACTAAAATTGCATCAATAGAATCTTGTCTCTATTTTTTTAGGTACAGATAGGATAAGCTCTCAAAATAATTTTTTACTAAAATTTTACTTTTCATTATTAACCAATTATGGACCACTAAACCCATATATACTCTATTGTATCTTCACCCATTTCTAGACTGGTTCACAGTTGTTCTGTATAATTAGCACCGTGAGCCGTACAGCACCCTACTGACAGCAATGGTTAATTCATTTTGATAGCTTATATTAGGTCTAACCTCCCACCAGGCTGGCAAATTCAGCAATGCAGTAATAGCAGTTAATGTATTACCACTATTAAAATAGTTTTTTTTGGGGGGGGGGGGGTAAACCTGCTATTATTGCCCAATTCCCTCCCCACTCTGACTTCCTTTAAGTCCTGGTAAAAGTCGAAGAAGGATGTTATTCCCAATGACAGAGGTATCAGACTGGGATCATGTTTTTTATTCTAGGCATCCAATTACTAATTGGAGAAGGGAATGGTCACCTTGGACTGAGGACTAGCACCAGGAAAGGATAAAGCAATGCACTAGTAGCAGGGAAGTATTACATACTTAAAATTAGATTTACCCCCCAAACCTACTTTCTAATTTTTAGCTATCTCTGAAGCAAAGGACATCTATTGTACTACCATCTGCACATATATAAAGCACATATGTACAACATCTCAACCATTCTTTATTCCTAGGTCCTAGGCAACAGTTTAGAGTGGGTTTCATAGCACTTACCCCTTGAAGGTTGGGGGGATGCTTAGAGGCTAGCTTTGTGCATACATCTGTATTAGTTGTACATTCTTGGAGAAGTTTTTTCATTTAGTTCAGGGTTTTTTGCACCCTGTATGCACACTGTTCTCCCTGGAATCATGAAACTTGGTGATGGGATGCATTTTGACAAGTACTACACTCTCATCACAGAAGTTTGTCACTGATCCATATTTCACTGACTTTGGTTAAAAGTTGTGTTTTAAGTTTATTTCTCAAGCACTGTTCACGTTAGAATCATCACACAAGATGATTGTATGCATCTCTATTAGTACCACACCACTGCAACAAAAGAAGGTCACTGTAACCTAGATTTCACATTTTACTGGATTAGGTTAAGTTGTTGTGTTTAGCTCATGACCAAATAGGTTTTTGCACCTAGTATACATATTGTTATACAGTTAAACCTGTCAATAGTGACCACCCATGGGAAAAGGCAAAAGAGGCCTTTGTATACAGGTGACCTCTCTACACAGGTTCACCTTTCAAAATTGTTTTTTAACAAGTACCATGCAATGAATATCATTATCATTATCATTATTATTTATTATTATTATTATTATTATTATTATTATTATTAAGTATTACATTATCAATATTGTTAAATGTACACTATTCAACAAAATCATAAAAACATGTATATTTTGTTCTCTGTCAAGTGTATGTTCTGCACAAGAGTTATGTGCCCTGATTGCCCATCCACCTGACTTTGGTTTCTGCAGCATAATTTCATCAAGGATTGTTGCATTTCAAACAAATTTGGTATAAGGCTGAATGCTGAAGAGACCTTGAATACAATTAGGATCCAGCATTCCACAACATATTTTGCAGGAGTTATGCCCCTTGATTGCTTGTACTCCTGACTTTGGTTTTCACAGCATTACTTCATGCCCCCTGATTGCTTGTCCTCATGACTTTGGTAAATTTCCACAGCATTACTACATGCCTTCTGATTGCTTGTCCTCCTGACTTTGGTTTTCTCAGGATTACATCATGCCCTCTGATTGCTTGTCCTCCTGACTTTGGTAAATTTCCACAGCATCACTTCATGCCCTCTGATTGCTTGTCCTCCTGACTTTGGTAAATTTCCACAGCAATACTTCATGCCCCCTGATTGCTTGTCCTCCTGACTTTGGTTTTCACAGGATTACTTCATGCCCTCTTATTGCTTGTCCTCCTGACTTTGGTAAATTTCCACAGCATTACTTCATGCCCTCTGATTGCTTGTCCTCCTGACTTTGGTTTTCTCAGGATTACTTCATGCCCCTTGATTGCTTGTACTCCTGACTTTGGTTTTCACAGGATTACTTCATGCCCCCTGATTGCTTGTCCTCATGACTTTGGTAAATTTCCACAGCATTACTACATGCCTTCTGATTGCTTGTCCTCCTGACTTTGGTTTTCTCAGGATTACATCATGCCCTCTGATTGCTTGTCCTCCTGACTTTCGTAAATTTCCACAGCATTACTTCATGCCCTCTGATTGCATGTCCTCCTGACTTTGGTAAATTTCCACAGCAATACTTCATGCCCCCTGATTGCTTGTCCTCCTGACTTTGGTTTTCACAGGATTACTTCATGCCCTCTGATTGCTTGTCCTCCTGACTTTGGTAAATTTCCACAGCATTTCTTCATGCCCTCTGATTGCTTGTCCTCCTGACTTTGGTTTTCTCAGGATTACTTCATGCCCTCTGATTGCTTGTCCTCCTGACTTTGGTTTTCACAGAATTACTTCATGCCCCCTGGTTGCTTGTCCTCCTGACTTTGGTAAATTTCCACAGCATTACTTCATGTCCTCTGATTGCTTGTCCTCCTGACTTTGGTTTTCTCAGGATTACTTCATGCCCTCTTATTGCTTGTCCTCCTGACTTTGGTAAATTTCCACAGCATTTCTTCATGCCCTCTTATTGCTTGTCCTCCTGACTTTGGTAAATTTCCACAGCATTACTTCATGCCCACTGATTGCTTGGCCTCCTGACTTTGGTTTTCACAGGATTACTTCATGCCCTCTGATTGCTTGTCCTCCTGACTTTGGTAAATTTCCACAGCATTTCTTCATGCCCTCTGATTGCTTGTCCTTCTGACTTTGGTTTTCTCAGGATTACTTCATGCCCTCTGATTGCTTGTCCTCCTGACTTTGGTTTTCACAGAATTACTTCATGCCCCCTGATTGCTTGTCCTCCTGACTTTGGTAAATTTCCACAGCATTACTTCATGTCCTCTGATTGCTTGTCCTCCTGACTTTGGTTTTCTCAGGATTACTTCATGCCCTCTTATTGCTTGTCCTCCTGACTTTGGTAAATTTCCACAGCATTTCTTCATGCCCTCTTATTGCTTGTCCTCCTGACTTTGGTAAATTTCCACAGCATTACTTCATGCCCACTGATTGCTTGGCCTCCTGACTTTGGTTTTCACAGGATTACTTCATGCCCTCTTATTGCTTGGCCTCCTTACTTTGGTTTCCACATCATTACTTTACCAAGGGCTGTAGTATTAGAACCAAGTTTGATTTGCAGTATTCCACATTTCATTATAGTAGTTATTGCTCCTGATTTTCTACCCTTCTAACTTCAAAATTTGCAACAAAACTTTATTAGTGATTTTTGGATTTTAACCAAATGTAGCATGTACTTTTATATTGATAAGATCTTGAAATAATTTGATTTGTTTAATTTGATGACATCATATACAGGAGTTATGATCCTTGTTTGTATGTTCTCCTGACATTGGTTTCCACAGCATTATTTTTCCAAAGATTGTTGGATTTAAACCAATTTGACATGCAGCTTTATAATGATGAGACCTTCAAACGAATTACAGTAGCATTCCACATTATAATTCAGATGAGTGATGGCCCCAGATTGCCTGTCTTCCTGATTTTGGTTTCTGGTATAATCATTATTTTGCCAAGGGTAGTTTGTTTTCAAATGAATCTGGTGTGCAGCTTTATGTTGATGAGGAATTGAATAATTTGTATTCCCAGCATTCCTTGCCTTCTTTTGGAGGAGTTATGGGCCCTGAATGCCCATTCTCATAACTTTGTTATCCAACACAAGTTCCTCTATTTAAGGCTTTGCTGAGGAAATTGTTGTTAGCTGGGCCCTTTCTGATGGACCCATTGCTGATAGCTCAGGCTTAGTTCAGCTGGTTGAAGACCAGAAGAACTGGTATGAAGGCCCAGAATCCTGCTTTTAGCACAGGTTTATTATCGTTACTTCAACAATACACCTACACTACTAGGAGAAAAGTCATGAAACTTGGCAGACAGTTTCATCCTAAGGTCTAGTTGGTCCTAAATTGGACATTCAATATGATATCTAATTGATCCTAAATGAAAATGGTGCCAATATGACATCCAAAATGGATGCAATATGACCACCACAGCGACTGTCTTGAAACTTGTTATCACTACTCCTATTGAACAAATGGTGTCATTGACCTGAGATTTTCACTAAAACACTTCTTGCAATATGGAATTGGTTCTGAATGAAAATGGTGCAGGTCAGACCACAAGCATATCTGAACTTTAAAAAAACCAGACCTAATTGACCTCGGTGTCAAGTCCAAGGTCATTGCTTGCATGTTTGTACTTTATTGAGCTTATGAACACAGTGACTTGAACATTACAAATGAATTTTGACCAGACTATGTATTTAGTTGAAATGACATCTCATTATTGAATTACCCGGTAATAATATACATAATTTTGTATCCAAATGAAGAAATCAGAGACTCAACATAAGACTGTCGGTTAAACTTTTGTTGTAAGTATGAACCATTTCATGATATTTCATCAAATAAAGAATATAGTCCATTAAACCGAGGTAGGATAAAGACCAGCAGACTATACACTATTTCTGCATTCTAACACTGTTCACAGGAGCCATATAACTTGACTGGCTTATAGGTGATGTCACCTTTTATATTGAGGTATTTTATACATAATATTACTATCAAATAATGAAATGGGATCAATGATACCTGCCTTATACTGGGAATCACCTTATAGTGAAGTGCCTGTTTGTGAAGGATTTTTGTACTTTGAATTCATATTTATTAGAGGTGTACCAGTTTTCATGGATTTTCGGGTTTGCTACATGTACATTAGTATGTTTATGACCACTGCTTTGAAAAAAATAAAAGGAAAGGTGTTCATTTTTTTGCATCCTGCAAGTGAAAGTTTGAGATAGGGTTCACTGTCTTGGAATTGGTGATGATGGCATTAGAACTTTGCACTGGTGGCTTGGTGTGGTGTTTTGCGGCACAGCACTACAAATAGGTTATTTAGTGCCAAGTCAATTGGAATAAAGTGTCTTGCCCAAGGACACACTATGATAGCTGACTTGGGCTGGTCCGATTGTAGGATTTGATCCAGCACCTTTCAGTCAGGAGTCTGACACACTAACCACATGCCAACATGGCTGCTTGCACTGGGGCTTGACATGATACTACAAATATTTACACCCAGTGGCAATTTTCCATTGAAGAGTCTACAATTATTATTCCCATGGTTTCAAAGAAGCATGGGGATATTGTGATACAGTCCATCTGTATGTATGTAATGTTCTTGAACTCCTCTTACACCATTAAAGTTAGACACATGACCCATTTGGTCAGTGATAGTCCTATTGGTGTAAACTGTGCCAATACTTTTGGGATTTTGCAGGCTTATTCTGAGGATGTGTGATTGCAGCATTCACGCAGATTTATAGAAATTGCAACAAAAAATGAATCAAGTGTGTAAAATTCTTGCATCATATTTGAAAGTCCTACCTTTGTTGTTTCATTAAATCTCCTCATATTTGTAAGATAACCCTATCAATTTAAACTGGAAGGGGGAATTTCTTCTCAAAATCCTTACACTGATTTTGACCTAGCCCAGGTGGGAGGGTAGGGACCATTTCAGATAACTCCAGAATTATTTGTTTGAGATGACAGGGAATTGGCATGTGTAATTTATGATGCACGTTTCAAACACAAGTCACTCTGGGACCTCTTTGTCTTTTGCTGTTTTTCAGGAATTTTGTCCCTGGGTCATAATAGTGAAAGCATTGAGATCCCCACCCTATAAACAGATATATACTCACTGGGCATAATAAGGCAAATTTGTAAATGTAATTGAAATTGACCTTGTGTCCATGTTTACCCTCAGGGACATAGCCCCTGGGTCATACATTGGAAACCATTGAGATCCCCACCATTTAACCACATATACACTTAACTGAGCATGAAAAGACAAATTTATACATGCAACTGGCATTGGTCCCAGGGTCCATCCTTACCCTCTTAGGGACTTGGTCATAGCTTGGAAACTACTGAGATCACTGTCCCAGGGTCCATCCTTACCCTCTTAGGGACTTGGTCATAGCTTGGAAACTACTGAGATCACCGTCCCAGGGTCCATCCTTACCCTCTTAGGGACTTGGTCATAGCTTGGAAACTACTGAGATCACCGTCCTATAACCATGTACATGCATACATGGTATGAAGAGATAAATGCCAATAAACAACTGACATTTATCCCTTGTGCCGTCCTTACTCTCAGAGACCTTCCAAACAGACTCAGACTTATGAATGGAGGTCAGAAAGGGAAGTGTGAGAATAGGTCTTCACTGTTTTTCTTTTGACTCTCTGTATCCTGATAGTCAGGAATTTGATCCTTTTCTTGCCATAATATTTTTGTGCACTTGATGAAGAAAGTTATGATACTTATCTTCATTTCATTTGCTATGTCTTTAATGCACTTCGCATCCCGTTAGAAATCATGTATCAGTTAGATAACACTTTTTCTATCATCAAGAACAAGGTAAATAAGAATGAGTGGTATGGTGGGAGATTTTGATGGAGAATTCATGAGTAAGAAGAATGGATATATCTTGGAGATTGCAGCCTGAGTGTTGTTTATTGATATGAAGCATGATGGTCTTGTGTGAAATAGAATGTGATTCACTGTTAAGGCTGCAATGTTCACCAAAATTTCTAAATGTGTGCACAGTTTACAATATCTGAAACAATGCTGTTTAATTTAAATGATTAGAAACTCAACCTTTCTCCCAATCTACCAGTTAGGCTTACTGAACAGCTGACAGCTATTGCAATTGTTTCACTTGCTGTATGTCTTTTATCTGTTATTATGACAAAATTCAGTTTGTGTGACATGTCTATTTTGAATACATGTGACAATTTCAGTAAAACATTTCTAGGATAATCATGATATTGTTTCCTATTGCTACATATGTGAACATGATATTGTTTCCTGTTGCTACATATGTGAACATGATATTGTTTCCTATTGCTACATATGTGAACATGATATTGTTTCCTATTGCTACATATGTGAACATGATAAAAAAAATCAATTACATAACTGGACATACTATGTGCATGGGATGTATAGGATCTACAATGATTAAGAAACTTTTCAGTGGCTTACAAGCTTGAAACAGTGTTTCTCTAAAATAACATGTTACTATGTTATTCAACATGTTTTGACTGGTTTCTGATGCAGGGCAGAGAGGTGTGTGTGTATGTCTGTATTGGTTTTTTTAAATGTAAAGGTGTACCAAAGTTTGTGTTTGTTATGTTTAACCTAACCCTCAGCTCACAATTCAAGTTGATTTAGGTTCAATCAAAGTGGGAAAATACTTGCCTTAAGGCTACCCTTTTGGGCATTGAGCATTCCAAAACTGTAACTTTGCCCAACTGGTCTCAAACTTTGTGGTACTGTACTATTCCACAATGGGCCCTTGCAAGGTAATGGGCTATTTTCTCATGAGACTTGAGAGTAAACTGGGGAAAGGATTACCTTATGTGAATATGGTTACTTTTGACATTTGCACTGTTTTTGTGTACTACATCCAAGTTTTAGCTACATGGGGCAACTGGTTTATGTTCTTCATGCAGAATTACACCTTGCTCTCTTTCCTATGTCCAAAATGAACCCCAGGATATTTATGTATACCAGATTGATATTGTTGACATCCTTTTTCAATAAATCTGGGTACATAGATGGGGCGTGTAGTTTTCTTCTATCTTGAAATCTACCTCATGAATTGAAAATATGGCTAAGATTTTCTGGTGTGGGACAGTTAATACCTGCTTCTTTGATACCTGACACAAATCTTCCATAACTACTGGCTACAAGGGTTTTGGCAGCCTTATCCAATTTATGATTTTGGCATCATAAGGGTTGTCCAGGGTTGGGGTATTAATGTTCATGCTAACTTCTTTTTGTATCTTATACAGGCTGTGTCCTTGAGTAGTGCTGTCCTATTCTGCTTGCCATTGTTTAAATAAATGTTCTGCCTGATCATACTTTAGATCTCCTGTATGCTGTATTCCAAGTTATGTACAATGGGTTCAGATAGTTTGGCTTAAGCTATTTTATCTGCCTCTTTTTTCCAGGGATTGTAATGTGGGAGGGTACCCACATAAATTCTACAATATGATCAGTGTACTCTAGGTGTTTCAGCCTCAAGTAGACTTCCCTTTACCATATTTTCTCTACTGGAAGAGTTGCCTGTTTCCAGAGATCTTGTCACAATGAGGGAGTCACTAAGGATTACTGGTTTTTAGCTCAACTGGTCATAGACCAGAAGAGCTTATGGGATGGTCTGTTGTCCGTTGTCCATCTGTCTGTTAGCACAAGTTTGTTATCGTTACTCCTCCTAAACTACTTAGAGGATTGCCATGAAACTTTACACACACATTCATTCCATGGTCTAGTTCGGGTTTTCACTAAAAGACTTCTTATGATGTTTACTTGATCTTAAATGAAAATGGTGAAGATTTCATGTCCAATATGGCCACCACAGCAGCCATCTAGAAAATCTTGTTATCGTAATCCTCGCGAACAGAAAGTAATATTGACATGGGGTTTTCACCAAAATACTTTTTATGATGTCTACTTTGTCCTAAATGAAAATGGTGCTGATCTGGGGTCTAATATGGCTGCCACAGTGGCCAGCTTGAAAAGTTTGTTATCACTACTTCTTCAGAATGAATGGTCATATCATCATGTGGTTTTCACTAAAAGACTTCTTATAATGTTTTGTTGATCTTAAATTAAAATTGTGCTGATCTGACATCCAATATGTGGCCTTCTTGAAAATCTTGTTTTAGCTACTCCTCTTAAAGGGAAACTCATTTTGACATGGGGTTTTCATCAAAAGAGTTCTATTGGTGTCTACTTGGTCCTAAATGAAAATGACTAACCCTCAATATGGCCACCATTGTAGCTATCTTGAAAATATTGTTACCTCTACTCCCAAATGGATGGCTATATCAACATGGGGTTTTCACCAATAGACTTCTTATGATACCTAGTTTGTCCTAAATGAAAATGGTGCCATTCATACATCCAATATGGTTGCCATGATGGCTGTCATGAAAATCTTGTTGTCACTTACTCCCCCTGAATGGATGATCATTATGACATGGGGTTTTGACCAAAAGACTTCTAATGATGTCTACTTTGTCCTAAATGAAATTGTTGCCAATCTGACATCCAATATGTCCACCACAGCAGCTAATTTGAAAATCTTGTTATTGCTAAAGAATATCAGAGATGGTTTCAACACTCAGCAGTTAAAAGGAACAATTGGTATTATCTTGAATTCCTGGAATTTTCTTTTCACCCAGTAGAGTGTCAGTCCCTTCAGGGGACACTTGTTTTATATTATTTTATTATTTAATCCATTCAAGTGCTTGGGTGATGGTCCAGAATTTAATGGTATATATGGAGCATTGGTCAGGTAGTCATGATCCCAATGTGATTTTTTTCTCTGGAATCACTATAGCTGCTAAAGTGCACCCAGAATATGGGGATTTGGATCCATCAATATAAGTTTGGGTGTTACTGTGATCCCCTCCTACCTAATTTCTACTTCAGAGAGTACTAATTGGCCCTTATTTCTTTTGGTTCCTCATGTTTATCCCCATATTGGAGTGCATTCAGGTTAATCTTATGATGGGACAATATCTAGGTAGTTTATGGTTTCCTCCTGTAGAGTTGGGATATTTAATTCCTTCTTAAGGTCCTGAATATTTTGGCCACCTGGGAGATTATTATGAAGTTTGCATCTAAAGGGCTTGTTGCATCTCTCTAAGATTTTATGCATAGGATGCAACCAATCATGGATTGAGATCCTAGCTCCGTACCTCAGCAACATCTCTTCTCGCCTCACTCAGATTAAGGCGCAGTTCCCCAGTTAAAACCCTGACTTCTTCCCTGGACATTTTATGCAGTGCACCAGTGCAAATAACTAGAGCTTGATGTTGAATTTGGTCTAATTTATTAAGCATATTGGGGTTGGCCAACAAGTAAGCTTGGCACCCATAATACATTTTGGACCGAATAAGTGTGTGGTACAATGTAAGAAGTGTAGCTCGATCTGTTCCCCAAGGTTCCTCAAGAGACTGAGATCTTGCCCACATTCTTACTAGCTCGGTTATGTGTTTGCCCCATGTCAGGTGGTCATCAAATAACATGCCCAGGAATCTGGCTACTTTTTCAAATTTTATCTCTGTTCCATTTAGGTAAAGTTTTGGTGTTTGAATGCAGAATTTTGTTGTTCTACTATCATTCCAGGGGATAGTTGAAACCACATCTATCGCCCACTGACCAGTTTCATCCAGTCCCTACTGCAACCAGCCAACCAGTTTCACTGGAGGGGTCACCCACCTTCCAGATTCTGCTGTAGTTCGTAAACTGAGAGATGTCTGGATAAGAGGGGTCTATTACTTTTTCTAGGTCATTGATCATAATGTTAAAGAGAGTAGGACTTATAACAATACCCTGAGGGGTACTATTATAAACTTTGTGTACATCAGTACTGGTTGCCTACTCTAGTTTGTATCTTGTTACCTGTTAGGAAGTTTGCTATCCATTTATTCATGTGGCCTGTTATTCCGTAGTAATTTCATTTTGCAATTAGTCCATTGGTCCATATTAGATCATAGCCTTTTTCTAGATCTAAGAATACTGCGATGAAGTTTCGATCGCATTTCCTTTTTACATTGAAGGCCAATCTTATGCACAATTCCAAGTGCATTTATTGTTCTCAAAGGTGGATTGTTTATTGTGAAAGCTGCTTTGCTTCTGAGATATCAAATCTTTACTTTTGAGGTGGTATTTGAGTCTATTGTTTATCATGGTCTCCATAATCTTTGCAGATATTATTTCTGACAGAGATTGGTTTGAATGATTTAATATCTGCTGGATCTTTTCCAGGTTTTTGGAAGCAGGATTACAACATCATGTTTCCAGCAGTTTGGTATATCTACTGAATGCCAGATCAGATTCAACAGATCTAAAATTGCAAGTGTGGTAGTTTCTGGCATATCCTCCCCAGGTGAGGTGGGTTTTTTTTCCTGCTAAGTGCTTTTTGCCACTCATTTAAGGTGAAATCTGTGTTTAGTGGACTGTGAACAGTTGCAGGTTTTTTCTTTAACATTGACCCTGTATTTTTGAAATGCATATGAATGGTTTGAATTACTGGTTATATTGGCAAAGTGGGTAGCTAGTTTTTCTGCTTCTTCGCCATCAGTGGTGAGCCCTGAAAGCCTTGAGGTTGAGAACAATGCTTTACTCCATAACTTGTTTGGAGTTTGCCTTATGGTTTAATGATCAGCAGAATTATTTTCATGACTTTTATTTCACTTCTTAAATAGTGTTTTGACCAATCATTCTTTCTGTATGTAAGCAGTGAAGTCCTGAGAGTTTTTAGCCATAATGTATTTAATGTCACTTTCTTATCCCTAAAGGCTTGCTTACAGTCACTGTTCCACCAAGATACAGTTTGTTTACTGCCCCATCCCCACTGTTTTGGGTATGCACTACTCTGCTGTGGAATATAGTGTCTTGATAATATTTTAGTTAAATATATCGACATTCTTGTTATAAAGCTGAGCGGTATCCATTCCCTCACATATTGAGTAAAATGATTTCCAATTCACCTTGTAAAATCTCCATTTTGGGGGAAGTGAGGTCCTGTTTTTTATGCATTTTGGTATAAACAGTGGTTAATATTGGAAAGTGGTCACTAACCAGGGTGCTTGATTGATCGACCTCCCAATCAGAAATTTCTGCAATCTTAGGTGTGCATAAAGTTATATCATTGGCTACCATTTCTCCATTTCTGGATTAACTCTGGTAAGTGAACCATTATTTAATATGGAGCCAGGTTTGATAATGTGATCCACATTTCAATATGTTTACCTCTGCTATCCAAACAAATCCCTCCCTCATTATGTAGTGATAGTTTCCTGTTTTAATAAGGGGTCCTCTGTCTGGATCATACATGTTGACTATGAGCAGAAGTTTGTTTCAAGTGGATTTTAATTATTTGGTATACAGGTACAGGGTTGGAAAGTGGATATGTTGTGCAGCAACAGGTTCACATGAAAGAGTGTCACAGATGAATATTACCAGTCTTAGTAACCACCCTGATTCCTGGACCATCTATGTTTGAAATAACAAGTGAAATATCCTGGTATTTTTGGTAAATGCTGGACACACTCATTCAAACAAGTCTCCTGAAAACACACCACATCTGGTTTGTTATGTTGAGTGTGAAGTTTCTCAGTTAGATATTGCTCTGTATACACTACAGAAGAATGTGGATTATATCATGTGTCTCCATATTGGTATCATCTTAGTTACAATATGTATACTTGTATAGGGCTTACTTTCTACTAGCACCCCCCCATACCCCAACACACACACACTTTTGATCAGCAAATTGGTCTGGGTGTTGATTTTATTGTACATGTATATAGTATTGACTGGTACATAAATTGTCAGTGTTTAGTTTAAGTACCTCGTCGAGTATATCCCAGATAAGCTCTAACACCTTAGTAATTGAGACTGTTAGGTTTTTGCCTCAGATGCTGTAGGTGTTTGTTGGGGTGTTGTCTATGTTCATGGGAGTGCATGTGGTGGTGGGGGCGGTTTCTGTTCTCTCGAGGTAGGTATGGGGATGTGTTATTTATCATGATTGTTGAGCATGATGTTTGCGCATTGTTTGTTTGATTTTGTTGTGACCGATACATGACTAGGTTTTTTGGTTTGTGCATTGTTTTGGTCTCTATCCTTGATTTTGCTTTTGACTACTATAGCTAACTTTGTGCAGTAGCATATGATCAAGGGTAAGTTCTTCCCTGATGGCAAATGGGCATTCATGTGTCTGGGTGGTGTTGCGGGTTATTTCCACAGTTGACAGACTTCTGCCCCACAAAGGTGGATTCCCCCTCATGGTGAAGTCCACAATTTTTGTTGCACCTAGTTATGTATCTACATTTAGTGGAGAAGTAGCCTCATCCAATAAATATTTTGCAAAAGCGAGGTTTCTTGAGGTATTTGAAGACCTTTTGGCGTTTTCCCTGTTGTCGTAAGTTTCCTGTTTTGTTTTTTTTTTTGGGGGGGGGGGAAGGGTCTTGTTGAAATAAAGGAATACTGCTGTTGAGTTTTCTCCATCCTTGGTTTTTAGGCGCACTGTGCTTATATATCTATTTCCTGCCTATATTTTTTCTTACGTCAGTGTGGACTCCACTCATAACCAATGCTGCCCTCTTATGAGTCAAGCTATCTGGACTTCACAGAAGACATTCTGATATAAAAAAACACAAAAACACAAAATATATATATTTCTCTGTCTTGAGTGCCTCAGATATAGAAATCTGTATATGTTAATTAAACTTGACCGTTAATTTCTCAATAATGATTTGTGTAGAAGTTGATTTGTCAACATGCAAGTGATTACTACACTCCAATCACATACACACTCACTACCAATCTTTGTAACAAAATATAAATGTGAAATAAATGTGCTTTAGGTGTAGAGGCCTGGCAAAGATGATCAAAGTTTAAGTATAAAATCTATATTTCCTTTCAAAGTTTATACTACTGTTGCTAATTAGAGCTAGTTAATGTGCTATCTTGTCTCGAATATCATCAGCAGTTTCAACTTGTAAAGTTTATACTATTAGTACTGTAAACATCTAAGTCTTTTAATTAATATACACAAACACACATACATTGACATGCATTTTGCAATAAACTTCCAGTGACTGTATCATGGCCAGTGAAACAAAGGATTATGTCCATAGAGTAGGGAGGTTTAGGAGTGAGTGGGCTGTCAATATTCTGCTTGTATATTTTAGACTACAGAAGTGCCAAATTTCTTAACATGTGGATTCTAACCCACACCAAATTTGGCTAACCTTTTGCACATAAGATTCTCACATGAGATCTAACTCATGTTAGTCTCATGTGCATTTTAACATGCAAATTAGGTAGAACTCACATGAGCAATAGAATCTAACAAAATCTGAAAATCACATGAGCAGGAATTGTTAATATGAGCAAGATTTTGCTCATGTGAGCAAGCATTTCCTCACATGAGCAAGACTTTGCTCATGTGAGCAATAGGAAAAAAAAAATGACTAGGATTTGATTTGTATTTGATAAATATTTTGGACAAGAATGAAAAAGAACCAAGTTCCTATAATAAAACTTATTTAGCAGCAATAAAGAGATTTTCAAAGTGATATTAAAATCTAGTGAAGATGAGCATATTCAAGTTCAATTATGCATGTTTTTGTGAGGTTTCTCACATGAGAATAAAGACAACCTGTATATAAATATGTGATAATAATGATTTACAATTATTGTAATTATTATATCGCAGGTATTATGTAACAATAAATGCTCGCAGCACAAATGGGCAGGTGTAAAACACTCATTCACTCATCAAGCAAATTAGAGTGATTATTGTGAAAGCTAGGGTCTTAATGCACATGAAACCAGCTAGGTGTACTACATCCAATCACTGATTTCATTACTGATGATAACAAAAGGTATAGGGTCTCAGGCCAGCATTGACCAATCAGAAAAGGTTGCTTTTATTGTCTTATACCAAACAATGTTTTAATATTTATATTGTTGTTGATAAACATTCAGTGCATTATGCACTGACAATTGTAAACATGTAGAAGTATTTGCAAAGTGTGCAGCTGCCACCGAAATGGCAAAAATTAGATGACAAGGGAGTGCGATCACATATATGATGAACATAAGAGACTAAGAAAGTACCAGAAATGCTGGGAAGAGACTGTGTTGTTGGTGAAATACAGTTATGTTTTGAGTTGATGTTAATGAATAATAAATGTTGAATTAGAAACTGAACTGGCTTCTGTTTGATTTTAGCAAGATCAGTGAAATTTAGACAGGATCTATGAAAATATTATTTTGGTGATCCTGTGGGTTTGTGAAAAAAATCCTAATTTTGAGCCATGTATCTTGTTTTACATATGCAAACTTTCTAGAACTCATTACACATACTCCTGCTTTTTTGCTGTTAATCATACAATTTCAGTGGGGACCCCTAAAGTCTGAATAAATCAAAGGTAATGACATGGGAAGGAATGAATACAAATTCATAATTGTTTGAAACAATATTTATCATAATTGCTTAAAACTGTATTTATCAAAGTTAAACATTATTTTGTACACTTGTGCAATATATCAGTAGTTTCCATCATAACATTTAAAAGTTTGTTGAAATGAAACCTCTAGAGTACCATGATGTACAGATATTCTGTTCAATTTCTTTTGTAAAACATTCTGTTCACAAAATATAATTCATTAGCTGTTACATTGTCTTTTTTAAATTAAGCATACTGCGTTCCTTGCAAAATTGTTGCACGCGGAGCAAATTAAAGAGACAGTGGATGTATGATCTAGATCATATCCAATGTATTATTAAGGAAAGATTCCAGAAAATTCAGGTTGATACGCAGAAAGGCAAGCTCTTCAGTCTAAGAAATCTCTCACATCCGCTTTCTTGAATATGTGGTACACAGAAAGGCAAGCTCTTCAGTCAAAGGAATCTCGCACAGCCGCTTTCTTGAATATGTGGGAAATTTTCACTTTTTTTCTGTATGGGTTTAGACTTTTTACTTCACTTCCATATAGAAATCCATTTTAGGGAGGGGGGATGTTGTCAGGTGGTTAAAGGTTCCCCCTCCCCATCTGTTAAAATCGTACACTATTAGGTGAAAAACAAGAATGTTAGCCATTTGAATTACACTGAACCACCTCTTCTAAACAAATCCTCTCAGAATAAAATCCTAAATCCTTCCCTGCTTCTTGTATGATTCAAGTATCATCGACTGAAATAGATTACATGCAGCAACATGTACTATGTAACCTGGACAACAAATGTGACTATTTACCTGTTTGGCAAGGGCATTTTTTTTTTTAATTTAACATTCGAAAATCACTTCATAAGTCTTAGAAACATCTGTAAGTGTTATTCATGATCATCCAGTTTAAAAGCTGCAACATCATATCTGTCAAACGTTTGGTACTTTACGTCTTTAAACAAAAACAAAAAAACCCAATATGAAATTACTCACTTTTACACCTTAAAACCTTTGAAATAGATCCACTGCCATATTCTTTGAAAAATTAAAAGTATACAAATTAGAAGCATACCTGCATGTATATGACTTCTGAACTTGCCTCAGTTGCAGTTCAAACTTCACTGCATGAAGACAATTGTAGAATTTGATATGCTAGAAGAAAAACAGTCCGTAACAAAAACAGAAATTAGATTAACAAGCTTGCATGTAATTTATCGTCAACTCTCCTAACTTCGTGTTTATCCTTGATTCGTGCGCCATGTTTCTCATGACCTCACATGCTTGTTTTGAGATCCTGATGTAATCAACTGGGTCACTAGCATTTGTTGACAGTGACAGTAAGTGCTGATTAAGACATATTTGAATACTTAATACAAATCAAATTGAAAAAATACAATGAAAATGGCAAATTTTACTCATGCCATACACTTTGTGACCGTGGAGTGAGTGTTAGCCATTTAAGCCAGGGCCACTGTTCACATGTTGGTTTTCTTTACCTTTTGATTAGCGGGAAACCGAAAACAAAGATTTTTTAGATGGCAAAGGCAATGTAAAAATCTGGTCATTATAACATGCACTTCTTATATCATGTTAAAAAAAAAAAAATCCAATGAAAAACTATATAGTATGCAATTTTTCATTGAAATATTTTAATATAAGACCAACAAAAAAAATATGTGTATTTCCTATTGCACTGGTTTTAAAATTAGGGTAGGCAGGTACTTTTTTTTTATAAAAAAAACATTATATATAAATCAAATAATATTTAAAGTGCTTCAAAGTACCAGGCATAACTGGCTCAATTAGATGCAAAAATCAATTTCGGCAATGTGATTTTGTTTATAATATAAAAAAATTTTTTTTTTTTTTAAAACATTATATATAAATCAAATAATATTTATAGCCCTTCAAAGTACTAGGCAAAACCGGCTTAATTAGATGCACAAATCAATTTCAGCAATGTGATTTTTTTGTATAATAATTTTAAAAAAACGAAACAAAAAAAACATTATATATAAATCAAATAAAATTTCAAGGGCTTCAAAGTACTGGTCAGAACTGGCTCAGTTAGATGCACAAATCAATTTCGGCAATGTTATTTTTTTTTTAATAAAAAAAAAAAAGGGGGGGGGGCAAGTGCTAGGGTCAGCAACGTGGGTCGGACGACCGGAACACATATTTTATTTTTTTTTGGCCTAAGGGAACAAAATCTTTGTTATGAAATAGCATAAACAAAAAATCTTTTAAAACTTTACAGTACCTTAAAATATGATTATTTTATCAGACAGCTCAAAAAAAAAATGCATCATATTTTTTTTCTTTCATATTGTTGCCATCATTATTTATAAGTGTTTTATTGCAGTCGATATGCGTTTGAAAGAAATGATCTATATTGCATATGCAAATATTAATAATACAGTGACATCATACACAATATATTTCTAGAGTAAACATTGACCTAATTGTCACATTCCAATCTTACGTCACGTGGCCTTTATTTCAGGGGCACGAACCACAGATTACTTCCGGAAATAGACACATTTAGACACGCTCGGAAAAACGGCAGCCCGCAAAGAATTTGGAGAGTTTATGAATAAATTAAGCAGATATAGTTGAACACTTTCTATGGCGATTTCAATAGTTTCTCACAAAATTATAATATAAGCGTTAAAATTAACGTTGATGACACGAACCATGGTAGATCAAGGATACTAATCTCGTCACACTATTCTCGATAACTGACAACATTAATGCATCAAGAACTGCAGTTTGGTGGGCGCAGCAGTAAATAATAATCTGAAAAATTATCGTCTCAATGATTGTCAGGGGCAAGATTACAAGGTCATCTTATTTGACGTATTAAATCGTGGGGGCAAAGCTGCAAAAGCAGCAGCTAAACTGCTGTACCCGTAAACAGGCAAAATGCAATACGGTCTTGATTTTACTCACCAACATGATAATTCCATGATTTTAAATTATCTCCTGGTTTCTATGATCAGTTGCTGCACATATATTGGTATTGCTTGCAATGAAATTTCCAGAATTAACGAGCTTAATTTAAAAATGGCACTTGTTTGAAAGCGAGGCTACCATGGTAGTTGTGTGTTGTACTGTCTTCAAAACATTATGTGCATATTTTGCGATCAGTAAACCAGTCTCCAGACTGTAAACAAGGGAAATAACCGGCGTTATATTATCGATACCAGATAATTTAGGTCTCAGTCGCGGAAAACCACATTTAATCTTGTGTGATTTTATTTTATTATTTGATTTGGTTTTTGAAAGCAAAATTCTTGAAGCATAATTCTTTATAGAATGCTGGAAGAATTGGATGGGTCTCTAACTCACATGAGAAAAACCAACTTAGATCAAATCTAAAATGTGTCTGATCAGAATCGAAGTCCAAATTTCTCATGTGGTAACTCACATGAGAAATTAGAACTCTGCCTTATTTTCAAACATTGTCAGATGTACGGGGAACAAATATTTTCTAAGTCATACATTCTCATGTGAACATTCAAATTCTCACGTGAGCAAAATCTGCACATGAGAAAATTTGGTTAGTTTTTCAATGGCTCACAAGATCTAACAAACTGCACACATGAGCTTGCAAGATCTACCCAATTTGCATACGTTTCTAGCAAGGTTCTCTTGTGAAGCTTATGAGCAGCTCATGTGAATTGTTGAGATTTTTCTGTACGGGTATCAAGTTGACTTGTAAAAGACTAGAAAAATTGGGAACAGTTTAATCACATTGATTGTCCCTACAACATCTGTAACATAATGACAGACACTTTTAAATGAACACTCATTCAGTGTAAAGTAAGTCTTCTGTCAGTCACATAGTGATAGACACTTTCAAAACAAATACTGTGCATTATCAAACTTCTGCCGTGTTAATGATAACCTCATTCCCAACCAAATTCATTCCAGTAATTTCACAAAAGAGTTGCACATGAATGTAACACAACATTTGCCTCGTACCCATTATTTCATGAATCTTGATGCTCTTTAAATTGGGTTGATTTGGGTACACTTTTACTTGAAACAAAACAAAACAATATTGGCATCATTATGAAAGTGATGCTTCAACTTGGACAATGGAAGTTTTGTATTGCTCTTGATAGTTCCCATATCAGGGAAAGGATAATCACATTATTCACTTATGTATACACACAGCCAACTGTGATGAACATATACTTGGGTTTGTTAGGCATGATGAGTGGCAGATTTTTGGATCTTTGCTTTTAGTTAATCTAATATGTATGACTACAAGAGAACAGTGCAGATTTGTTACCCATATCATGCTGGGAGATCAGGGTCTAATTTGTTAGTTAATCTATGTATGAATTCAAGAGAACAGTGAAAATTTGTTATGCATTAAGTACTGGGCGATCAGGGTCTATGCTGTTAATCTATGTATGATTGCAATAAAACATTTAAGGTTCGTTGTGCATAACAAACTGGAAGATCAGGGTCTATGTTGCTAGTTAATCTATGTATTATTGCAAGAGAACAGTGCAGGTTTGTTATACATGATGTGCGGGGAGATATGGATCTATGCTGTTAGTTACTCTATGTAGTATTACAAGAGAACAGTGCAGGTTTGTTATACATGATGTGCCGGGAGATATGGGTCTATGCTGTAAGTTAATCTATATATTATTGCAAGAGAACAGTGCAGATCCTGATCATACAGCACATTATGTGATGGAGATGCTGTTCACAGTTGGTATAGACAGATATTGTACAGTGACAGTAACTGACTTACTTTTTTACCATTTCAAAAAATCACTGTAACATCAGAAGCCTAGTCTTTCTTTTGTAAGGTTAAAAATTCTAAACTATTCTTTTTAATTCTGCTTGTCTACTATGTACAGTTTAGCTCACCTGAGTGTAAGGTCAGGTGGGTTTATAGCATGGCACTGTGTCCATTGTATATCATGTGTCATCTGTCAACATGATATTTTAAACTTCTCTCAAAAACCACAAAAACCAAATTTGGCTGACAGCATCCTGCATGGCCCAAAAGTCTTTAACTTTTATGCAAATGATGCTGATGTGCTGTCAAATATAGCTGCTGTTACTAAAAATAGGATAACCTTTAAACAACTTCTAAAAAAACTAATCAAGAAAATTTCTCAAAAGTTGACCGAAAGCATTCTGGCATGAACGGCTTTTAATTTTGTGCAAATGAGGCTGATCCATGAACAAATACGGCTCCTATTACTCCAATAGAAAAACCTTTAAACTATAACATGTCAAAACCTCTGAAAATATTGACCAGATTTGACAAAAAGCATCCAGGCCTTTCAGATTTGTACAGGTGTTGCAAATTGGCTATGAAATATGGCCACCATTACTAAACTTATAAAAACCTTTTAAGCAGCAATTTCTCAAAATCGCCCAGCAGGATTTGACCAAATTTGAAACAAAGCATCATGGCATGAAGGACTTTAAAGTTTGTACAAATGATGCAGATTTGCTATCAGATATGACCACCATTGCTAAAATTAGAAAAACCTTGAAACATTTCTCAAAAAACTGCTCAGCAGAATTTGACCAAATTGACTGAAAGCATCCTGGCATGCAGGGCTTTCAATTTTACAAATGATTCTAATTTGCTATCAAATGTAGCTGCCATTACTATAAATAGAAAAACCTCTAAATTACTTCTAAAAATTCACTCAACAGAACTTGACCTTATTTGCAATAAAGCATCCTCCAGGCATGAAGTTCTATCAAATTTGTACAAATGATGCTGATCCACGATCAAATATGGCTGATGAAAAGAATTGTTAAAAAATGCAAAACCTTGAATCGCTTCTTTTAAAAAACCACTAGACAGAATTTGACTAAATTTAATAGGCGTCTAATAGCTTGAAGGCCTTTCATATTGATAATAGAATTAATGATACCCATCCGCGAACTTCACCACATAACAGTGCACATTTGTTTGTTATCTATAGAAATGAATTTCAAGAATTTCTGTTCCAAAAATTAGTTTAAGTGATCATTATGCAAATTGTCTCAAAAGAAAGCTCAACAACAATATAGGAGAAAAGAATGTTCGGGTCTTTAAAAAATTTACATGATGATAATTTCTTAAATGATTTAGAGCAAATCCCCTGGGATAGTATCAAAATTGTTGATGATACTAATTATATTTTTAACATTTGGGCAGATCTATGTTTGGAAATTGTCACTAAACGTGCACCTTTGAAGACACATAGATCGAAGTATGATAATCAGTCTGGCTGGGTCATCACAGAAATTTGAGATACAATGAAAAGATGAGACCACTTGAAATCTGTTGATAATAAAGATGAATACAAAATATGGAGAAATAAAGTATGCAGAATGATTAAGCATGCTAAGAGAAACCAATATGGTAACAAAAAATGACCCCAAAACTATCTGGAAAATTAATGATAGTAACCATGTTATGATCCAGATGATACTGCAGAAATTTTTAATGAATTCTTTACAAAATTTAACTCAAAAGCTAAATAACATAAGTTGGACTCCGATCATTAGGGATTAAAAAGATTTTATTCTGCAAACACCCAAATTATACTAAATTTGAAACTTAAGAAATGAGTTCCAAGTTTGTTTTAAATTACTTAAAATGCATGGATGTTTCTAAATCTACAGGATTTGACAGGTATCAAGACTAATTCTAAATCTACAGGATTTGACAGGTATCAAGACTAATTCTAAATCTACAGGATTTGACAGGTATCAAGACTAATTCTAAATCTACATTATTTGACAGGTATCAAGACTAATTCTAAATCTACAGGATTTGACAGGTATCAAGACTAATTCTTAATCTACAGGATTTGACAGGTATCAAGACTAATTCTTAATCTACAGGATTTGACAGGTATCAAGACTAATTCTAAATCTACAGGATTTGACAGGTATCAAGACTAATTCTAAATCTACAGGATTTGACAGGTATCAAGACTAATTCTAAATCTACAGGATTTGACAGGTATCAAGACTAATTCTTAAGGCAGCTGCATCTGCTATTGCAGACAGTATGACCTTTCTATGAAATCACAGTTTGAGAACAAGTCTATTTCCCCAGTCTTGGAAAACTGCCCAAGTAACACCACGACACAAAGCAGGATCAAATGTGGATGTAAACAACTATAGATTGATATGAACCCTTCCATCTCTTTCCAGATTCATTGAAAAGCATGTACATGATTCATTTATGAGCTTTCTCAACTTTACTACTTAATGAAAATCAGTCTGTCTTTCAAAGGGAGCATTCTTGTGAAAATGCACTTTTCTCTGTGATTGAGAAGTAGCTGAAAGCCTTAGATGCAGGAAAGTTAGTAGGTACTGTATTGATTGAATTTCAAAAGGCTTTCAACCTTGTAAATCACGAATTTTCTTTTTGAAAAGTGAAAAATCTATCAATATAGTGAAGATTTTCTTAAGTGGTTCACATTCTACTTGAGCAGTAGATCTCAGCAGGAAACATTAAATGAACACCTATCTAAAAATAAAACCATAAGTTGTGGAGTACCACAAGATTCTATCTTAGGACCCTTGGTATTTGTTCTGTTCATAAATGACCTACCACTGAAAATAGTAGATGCAGTTTCATCAACTGACATGTATGCTGATGACACTACCTTGTCTGATGCTCAAACTAATCAAGCTGAACTGGAGACAAACCTTCAAACTGCTTTAGAAAGACTTTGGATATGGTGCAAGGAAAATGCTATGATCCTCAATACGAACAAAACAGAAGTCTTGTTGAATTATACATGGCAGGAAAGAGCAAGATTGCAAACTGATATGCTGCATGTTCTCTGTGATAACATTGGTCTGAAAATGACTTGTTTTTATAAAATTCTTGGCATATTTGTAGACAATATAACTTGCAATGGTCTTGTATAAGTTTTATTTAAAAGAAAATAATTATTATCTCTGACCCCTAAGAAAATCAAGGCCTTATTCCATTATAGTTCAGAGTTACTTTTTGCAAAAATTACATTCAATCCCATCTTGACTATTGTAATATAATTTGGGGCAATACATTTGCTACAAATATGAGAAAGATTTCAAGACTCCTGGAAAGGGCATGTAAAAATAATTCTTGATCAGCAAATAGATAATGTTAAGAATGCAATGCTTAAAATTAAAGTGTTAACAATGCATGAGAAAAGGTTGAAATGATGTATAAGGTGTCTGCAAAATCTTTCCCCATTTACCTGAACAACATCTTCCAGCAAAGAGAATCTACTGGTGCCCCAAATCTAAGATTATTAAAGAGTCACAATTTCAAAGAAGCCAAGCCAAAAAAGGAGCTTTTAAAAAAATAGCTTTCAATTTTCAGCTGTTCAATTGTTTGGAATAATATTCTTGATGATATTAAATCAGCTCCAAGTATCTCTTCCTTCCACAATAGGTGTATTAGATGGATAAAATCCTAAATGATGCGGGGTTCTTACTAAAGTATAACAATTTTGTGGTAGTTTCATCATTGTAAAAATAGTCATGAATCCATCGAAGATAATCCATGTTCTGGAAGACCATTGTCTGCAGTTGGTGAGTAGGAAGTGGCTGCTGTGAAGGAGGCATTTGATGAAGATGTTCGATGCACAGATATTTCTGTTATCACGGGCATTAATTTCAAAAGCTGTTTTTAATCATTTGAAACTCAGAAAGGTTTATGCAAGATGGGTCCTGCATTTGTTGATGGCTGATCAAAAACAGACTCTGGTTGAAATCGCCAAACAGCTACTTGCCAGATATGAAAAGAGTGACCAGCGATGTTTGAATGAGATTGTCACAGGTGATGAAACATGGATTTACTTTTTTTAACCTGACTAGAGAAAAATAGAAACTTATTATTAATATCAAATAAGGTTGCCATTACTAAATATAAAAAAATATTTCAACAATTTTATCTAAAAAATCGCTGAACAGAATTTTACCAACTTTGAGAAAGCATAAAGGCCTTTCAGTTTTGGACAAATACTAATGTGCCATCAAATACGGATGAAGATATAAAACATATAGAAACCATGAAAAAGTTGTTTTCATAACATATGCAATCAACAGCATTAGTAGAAATTTCAACAGAATGCATCCAACTGAATCTTAATTTGTTACATTTCACATGCATTGTGAAGACTTGATTCACATTCATTTACTGGATCAGGATATGTTGCTATTTAATTGCCACCAAAATGTGACCTTTAATCCTTCTTTTTCTGTATTTGTTCACCCCTTCTCTCTATTATTCTCGCAGTTTAATTTTACAAGTTTTTCCAGTCATGGTTAATTAAAAATAATTAAATTCACTTTTAGCTGTAACTTGGTATCATTCTGTGCATTTTTGAGCGACCACTCACAACCTACTACCTGTATCTCACCATATTGTCACTTGAACCTACAGTTTATTTATTAATTTTGTTTAATTATTTTTTAAAAATAAAATTCCGTGCATATATGTGAAACTTCCTGATCCAATATTGTTTATATATTTTTTTGTGTGGGAAAAATTGCATGTACAGTAAAACCTGTCTTGAAAGACCACTGCCATGAGAGACCACCTGTCTTGAGAGACCAGATTCTTATTGCACAGATTTATTGATTATATAGTGTTATGACCTGTTATGAGAGACCACCTGTCTTGAGAAACCATACTTTTTGGCACAAGGGTCATCTTTCAAGACAGGTTATACTGTATTGCAAAAATATGAAAACGGATTTAAACAGTTGTAAGTACAGTCTTAGATCGTGATTCGCAATGTGAGGTTTCCCCAGTGATGTCACACAGACTTGAGTCGTGGAAACTGCCGATGTTGTACATGGCCTAGAGGGAATGTTCATGGCATATACATTTAAACTAAATATTTCAAAAACCGTTGATCTCATCATCTTGAAAATTTCAGATATTGCATAAATCATCATACTGTTAAATTATCATAAATGTTTGATATTGAAGGACTCAGGTCTACCTTTAAATAAGACCAGCTTTTTGGCTCCATTGAGACATTATTTTCCCAACTGGATACCTAAAATGCATTCATAATGTCCAGTTTTCAGTTCAAGTTGGTGCTTGTTTTATGCCTGTTGGCTGTCTACTATAAATTCCATAGCTTTTAGGTAGACACCAGTTTAACTTTATCTATTCCTGCAGTCAGACTGGTTCACACTTGAATGCATTCCTTCGTTGTAGGTACATGAAGAGAAATAAAAACAGGCAATTTTCTATAAGCTTGCATTAGTTAAGAACAATGCATTTGAAAGCATTGTGATGAAAGAGTACTCATCATTCAGTTGCAGTCATCTGATCAAGAGAATGAAGATACATAGTGCATTATGGTCCTTGGAAAAGTTTGGTTTGGTTTGGCGTTTTATGGCACAGAAACACAAGTAGGTTATTTAGTGCTGAGGCAATGGAGTAAAGTGCCTTGCCCAAAGACATATCACGGCATCTGACTTTGGCTGATCCAGTTGTAGGATTCAAACCGACACCATTTCAGTCATGACTCCAGCACACTAACCTGATTGAGCCATAGCGGCTCCTTCTCCAGGAAAGGAAAGAAAACTTTATTTACTATTCTTAAATTGGTTTTGCATTTTATTGCACAGCAACACCAGTAGGTTATTTTGTCTTGAGGCAATTAGTGTAAAGTGCCTTGCCCAAGGACATACAATGTAGCTGATCCAGAGTGATCCGATGGTTGGATTCAAATCTGCTACCATTTGGTCATGAGTAAAGCATGCTAATGACATCACCATAGTGCCTCCTGTCTCCATTAATTGCCTCTTATGACATATGGGAGGGCACATTGGGCCTATTCAACATCACAGAGCCCACAGGGTCATTAGTCTTTCTGAAAGGGCCACCACAATGAAAGATAGACTGTAGTAGTAGTGATGGTAATCAATCCATTGGGGTGGCTAATATGTCTGTCTCTGTCAACCAGGACCAACAGCTTCTGATGCTAAATGTATGTGACTTCTAGTCCATTGAACCAAACCCCCAAAATTTCAGAATCAGACATTCCTATGGACCTAGAAAACCTTGAAATGGACCCACCTGTTTTTTTCTGAAGCAAAGGTTAAATGGGTCCAAACTTTTTGGGTGAACCCCAGTAAAACAATCCTTATTGCCATCCTTGCTGAGTCTTCACAGTTTCTGCTAATGACCTTACTGAAAAGGGTATTTTGCCTCATAGCCATCTGAAGGCTTTTAGTTTATATGATAGAAATTATTTATAAGCAGGATGGTTGCACCATATGCCCCTTTTAATTGCTGTTATAATCATGTGGAGCAGCAGGGGATTGCAGACTAAGGTCTATATGTTGATAGGAATTTAATCCAGTAAGTGACTCTTAATGAACCAGGTGTCATCCTGCAGGGGGATTGTATCAACACTTATTTTCATTCCATTAGGAAGTTAATTGAGGGGATCAGTTGTATGTGTGGATGGGTACTACAGGAATGCTGTGGTGAACATAAGTTTGCACAGTTGGATTGTATTCCAGTAATTAATCAATAGCTTTAGATAAGGTATGGTATGAACATGAGGACGATACAGGTATGTTAGACAAATCTAGTGTCTTTAGTGCTTAGGTAACAGTTATGCTCTTTACCTATCAGGATCTGAGTTTGAATATACACCAGTCATGTCTGATGGGGCTCAAGATTTCAACTGAAACGTTTTCAACACAAGTATGCATGGAATACATTTGAAAATTGTCAATAAATGACAGCCCATTGGGTGGGGCTTCAGTCCAGAAGTCTTTGCCGTAGCTGGATCTGTGATTGATATGGTAGAAAGAACTGGTTAATTGGTTATGAAATGGTTGATATTATTCTAATAGTTTTTCAGTGTGCTCAATCTCCAATAACGTTTTACACTATCATCATATCTGTGATGGTTTTCAATGAAAAAGTTGTAGACCATGTAGTGGTGGTCAAAATAAATTTCAAGTAAAATCAAAAGTTAAATGTTTTATTGATTGAAATCTCTGAAATAAAGGGTTCATAAATAGGGAATTAAGTACTCATTTCATGTTATAATAGAGTTTGCTTCTTTCTTCAGGTTTCCATTAGGCTAGTCTAAATTCAATGAAAATTTCAAAAAATATGACTTGGCAGAAGTGTATATTAAGCTGGCCTTTTGACTGTTGCATATTTTTCTGTTGTCAATGTCTGTTTCTCTACTTTTTACTTTTTATTTTCATTATCTCTTAAAACGATTGATCATCAAGTGTTACTTGGAAGTTTTCAATGAAATTGATTATTTTTAAATTGCAAGTTACTGAATTTATATCTCTGGAAGAATACATAACTGTATATACCCACTTACAAGTTGAGTCCAACTGCAAACAACACACACCAGGATCTGCCATCACATGATGCACCAGCAGATCAGGGTCTATGTTTGTTCTACTGATTACTGCATAGACCAAGATCTGCTGGCGCATTATTTGACGTCAGATCTGGGTCTGTGCAGTTTGCAGTTGGATTTCGACTTATAAGCGAGTATATAACATAGTTTTCATTATTAGTGCACAGTCATATTGTCTGTAATTTTTCGAACAAGTATCCTGGAAAATCAGCTGAAAACTAAGATAAATATTCTTTACCTTTAATTTTTCATACATCCTAAAACATGTATCATAGAAGTGTACGAAAATATTACAAACTATATGGCACATCCTTTCCGAAAATTTGGCATCTTAAGACATAGACAAACTATTTTTCAGAGTAGTCTTATAGTACCATATTTTCTGTATGTTTTCAGACCCTGTTTGTTTATGGACACCAAAGATTATTTGCCCAAAATCATTTTTTAATACCTTGTAATTTTTTTAGATGTTATTTTACAATACATTTTTTTCCTGAATTTGTGTTTTCAGACACAATCCAAGGAGACCTGGTGTCTTGTTTTCAAGTATAAATCTCAGTGTGTTTGATGGTAATTAAATGGAGATGATGCTTGCTTAAGTCAGTCATGAATAGGCATAAAATTATCTCAGAAAATCCTTGTGCATACTTTGCAAGAAATATTTAATGCAATCATGAATTTACCAGTAACGAAAATAATATAAAATTGTTTTTGTCACTTGTCATGAAAGGTTTGCCTTGTTATCTTTTTTGTTATGACCATTGTTTTGGTGCAGGATGCCATGTGAGAGTGTCTCTGTCTAAAAGTGAGACCAGGTATAGGGATCAAATATGTGTAAGATAATGCACAATGATGCCAGGAAGATTTCAGTAGGTGTAATATCATGTTGACATTTTTGAGGGGTTATAAAAATTTATTAGACAATTATTTATCGATATTTCTTTTTTAATGGATTGATTAATTTAAGAAAAATATGATTGATTGTCAGTGTAGACATCATTACACAAGAGTCCACATTAATGTGCTCTTAATTGGGTGTGACAGTCATGGTTTTGATTAAAGACAGCTAACAGTAATATTTACAGGCATTGTAATTAGCAGCTAGCCACGTTCCCTATATTATTTCATTACACAGTACATAAAAGAATCAGTATGGATTAGTAAATTCAAAGAAATCTTGAAAAAAAACAAGAATTATTCTGTTGGCAGTATTATGCACAGATGATTAAGGGTTATTCTGTTGGCAGTATTATGCACAGATGATTAAGGGTTATTCTGTTGGCAGTATTATGCACAGATGATTAAGGGTTATTCTGTTGGCAGTATTATGCACAGATGATTAAGGGTTTTTATTGTCCTACAGCTGATGAACCAGTTCTCTACTTGACACAAGTAAAAAAAAGTATAAATAAAAGAAAACAAACAACTAATGTATCTTGTTTAGTATAGAATTGTAACATATTATTCACGCTCATAATACTGAATATATATTGCTGGAATTGTTCTGATATTGATAGTTTCTTGTGGTATTTAGCCTTCCCAGCATACAACACAGTTCCTAAGGAGCCTCTTGTTGTTGTAGCTTATGACTGACTGTCATGCATGTAATTCTACTCATGATAATTAAAATGCATGCATTTTTCTGTTTTAAATACCTTCAAAATCATAATTCATTCAGAAAACTTCATATTTAGTTTCATTTCATTTATTTTTTACACGGAGATGAATTGAGTGTATATTTAGTGTATATTTTCATGATCATTAATTATATAGAAGAGGGCAGTGGTAGATGACTCAGTCAAACATATCTGCCATGGAGACAGGACAAATTGGTGAAATTGGTCCCACAAAGGATGACACACAAGTTTAGAGACAATTAATTAGGATCTGACACATTTATAAGAGAACTCGTACATTGGGAATCGGTGTACTACTGAAGGCTATGCTTGAGTGTTTTTCCTGACATCTCTGTGCATATTGAATGGAAATAAAACCAGTTGTATTGTAATTGCATCAATATGATCTTAAGTCTTGTTCCAAGTTGTCTCCAAAATTGATCTGTGTTATCCTTCATAAGGATGTTGAATTTCTGCTGGGGCCTAGTTGTTCTGTAAACTGGGCTGAGTTATCCATGGTCCAAGTTGTCTATAATTACTGCCATTGTACCTAATTATCCCATTGTTTTAGCAGGGGATATTGTGATACTTGCCACCTGTCTACAGTCCATCCATTGGTCTATCTGCTGTTACCACATCTCTTCAACTGCTTGGTGGACGTTGTCGTTCGTTTGATTAACGACGTGTGCGGCCATTTGGTGGATATTTATGAAACATTTATATAGGTTCCCATGTGATGACCATCTGTGAGAAGCACTCTATCCTATGGTTCCTTTTAAGAGGGGGAGGAAGGGGCAGGGGTGCAGATGTAAAATATAGAAAAATTTCAGTTACAGTGACATTTAAAAAATATTTTTTGACCAAATTATTGCAGTCATAGTTTGAGGACAAATAACACTGGTGTACAGCCAAAATGCTTCCGCAATAAACGTTGTCAAACTTTACTAATTCTGGGTCACTGAGAACAAAAATGATGCTTAAAATTGTTGATTGGCTCTAGTTTTAAAGATATTATACTGGGTCAGTATATACAACCCTTGACTTGGGAATGGCGGAGGATAAGTGAGTTATAAAGGGAAGGGATCTCAATTTAAACCAGAAATGACTAAAATACATCTTTGACTGGATCTATGAATAAATCTGTGACTGGGTTTGGACAGTGCTTGTTTTTTAGGCAAAACAATGAATGATGCAATCTGAAGCTGATATTGCATTATACATGATATGAATTGCATCATGTTATTCCTAGAAGTCATGGATGATGCAATCATAACTAAGCTTACATTACTTTGCTGAAGAAATTGCCCTATATCAGCTCTTCAAATCATACAGTGTCGTGCTCTCTTATTTGTCAGTGTTGGATTTTGCAAAGGGACACATTTCTGTTTATCCAAAATGAGCAGAGATGCCTCGTACAAAAGCGCAGTATAACCCCTATGGTTAAGAAAGCGTATCACCTTTATTTTGGCTGCAAAATTGGAGATCAGGACAAGATGTGGGAACCACACATATGCTGCAACACTTGTGCAACAAATCTTCGCCAGTGGTTGAACAGGAAAAGGAAATCTATGCCTTTTGCAGTGCCAAATGATTTGGAGAGAGCCAACAGATCATATCAGCAATTGTTACTTCTGCATGGTGCCTCCAGTTGGGAAAGGTGTGTCAAAGAAGAAAAAGTGGACTGTGCATTATCCAAACATTCCGTCAGCTATACGCCCAGTACCCCATGGAGAAGGACTGCCTGTTCCTGATGCACCAGAATCATTCTCATTTGAGTCAGATGAGGAAGAGGAACATGATGAAACTTCTAGTCCTGAACCGTCAATGTCACATGACCCATATTTTGTCCCATCCTCCTCCTCTAAACCACACCTCATAACACAAGGTGAACGGAATGAACTTGTCAGGGATTTGGAGCTACCGAAGAGTAAGGCAGAGCTGTTGGGCTTCAGACTACAGCAGTGCAATCTCCTGGCCGGTGATGTTAAGTTTTCCATGTTCTGTGACCGTCAAAAGGATCTTGTCCCATTCTTCTTCATGGAAGGTGATCTTGTAGCCTGCAACAACATCGATGGTGTAATGTCAGCCCTCAACATCGTTCATGATCCAGATGAGTGGAGACTGTTAATTGATTCATCGAAGACGAGTCTAAGCTGTTTTGCTGCATAATGGCAATGTTTTGCCATCAATTCCAGTTGGTCATGCAGTCCATATGAAGGAAACCTATGAAAACACGAAACAACTTTTGAGGTGCATAAACTATGACCAACATCAGTGGCAGCTTTGTGGCGATTTCAAGGTTCTTGCTCTCTTGCTTGGTCTGCAGACTGGATACACAAAGTACTGCTGTTTTCTCTGCGAATGGGATAGTCATGCGAGAGATTCCCACTACATCAAGAGAGATTGGCCACTCCAACAGTCATTGGAGCCTGCGATGAAAAGTGTTCAGCATCCACCACTTGTTGAATCAAGTAAGATTTTGTTACCATCCTTGCACATCAAGCTGGGTCTGATGAAGAACTTTGTCAAGGCCATGGACAAAACACAAGCAGCTTTCAAGTACCTCCATGGAAAATTTCCAAGGTTAAGTGAAGCTAAGATAAAAGAAGGTGTCTTTGTTGGTTCTCAGATTCGTGAACTTCTCGAGATGATGCATTTCACCGTGCACTGCATGGCAAGGAAAAGATGGCATGGAAAGCCTTCCAGTTAGTGGCAACAAATTTTCTCTGAAACAATAAGGCAGACAGCTACAGGGAGTTGGTGGAAAACCTCCTCAAGGCATACAAAAGCCCTGGTTGCAACATGTCGCTAAAGATACATTTTTTGCACACTCATCTAGATTTTTTTCCACCAAACTGCGGAGCAGTGAGCGACGAGCACGGCGAGCGATTTCACCAGGACATTGCAACAATGGAGAAACGCTATCAGGGCAAATGGAGCCCATCAATGCTTGCAGACTATTGCTGGACAGTGACAAGAGATGCTCCATTTAATGAATACAAGAGACAAGCCAAGAAGCACCGAGTAGACACTGAATAAGGATTAAACTATGTACTTATATATACATAATGGTTTCTTTACTTTTGTTTAAATATATTTTTTATTTATATAACTCTTTTGCTGTTTTTTAAAGTGTTACATAAACAGGACAGGTGAAATATTATCATGTAAAGCAACCATAAACACATGAAAAGACCTAGGTTTACAATTTATGAATAAAACTCTACTATGTACACAATATACATAGACGTAAAATGTAAAAACTTAAATATCTTGGAAACAGTAGCCAATCAGTTGTTTTAATTGTCATATTTGAATTTAGCATATCAAAATCTCTAATAAATAGCACATTTTATCTCTGAAGCAGATGACTTCGAAAAAATTGTAGACCAGTGTAATATATTCAACAGATTTTGATTTTGGGTTATTACCCCTGGGAGGTCATGGGTGAGCTATGTAAAAAAAAGCATGAGGATTTGCCATGGTGAGCAATGGAAGTAGCTCTAGTTTATCTTCCCTTTCTCTTGATGATTTTCAATGCAGTACTGTCTATACTTGCTTATAAGTTGAGTCGAAGTGCAAACTGCACAGACCCAGATCTGCCACTGCATAATGTGCCAGCAGATCTGGGTCTTTGCAGTTTGATAGGAGTAATCAGTAGAACAGACAACATTGATCCTGATCTGCCAGCACATTATGCGATGACAGATCATGGTCTATGTTGTTTGTACATGGACTCGACTTAACTCGTGATTCAGGGATTTGTTGGTAACTAATTGAGTGGAAAATGTTGGAAAATTTTAACTGGCCATCAAATGCTTAACTTCTACAATATGTTCTATGGCAAAGAACAAATGCGGACCCATATTTGGGGTGTTATTTTGTTTTAATTTTTGTGATTTGTTTTGAACATGGTCACAAATGGAAAAACTTCTTCTTTGCTAAGACATTATGGAAAAATATAATTAGATGATTATGGAATAATATAATTTGATAATTGCAAAATCTGGAAAATTAAAGTAATCGGCAGTAGATAACCTCAGATTTTCCAAATTACTGTCCTGAAATGCAGGATCAATTAAATGCTGGTATGTTTCCAGGTAGGGGAGCATTAAACTGGGTTTAAGAGACAGATAAATTATCAGATTAAATCCTCTAGTTGAATGATACATTTTTTTGTGAATTTAAAAACCAAAGAAATTAAAGCCAGGAAACATGTTATTTATGTTAATTTCCCTAAAACACATCTTCTAGGATATTAGCCTTTCCTATAAAGTTTCAAGTGCATATGAATCAATACACAATAGAGGATTTAATTGATTACTGTCTGGTGCTTAATTAGATACACCTGAGAGTAAAGATTATGGAACTTTAATCAAATTCATTAATTTGCATTCTAACAATCTTATCTTCTTTATAGGTCCTTTTTTTCCAGTCATTTTTCTAGAGTAGCAGGCAGTTTCCAAAAATGTGCAAAACACCTGAGTGATGAAGTAAGAACAGCATAATTTAAAGCAACTTAAACTTCACTATGCAATGAGTGATATTGTTGAAGGAAACTTCCAAAAACTACTTGCAGAAATATATGCTGATTCTGTCTGGGCATCATTTTTATCCTATATTTTTTTTAAAGGACAAAAAAGTTTGAACATTAGGAATGAGGTAAAGCCAGAGTTTTAACCTATTATAAATGGTTTACATTTGTTATGGTGCTAACACATCAATAATAAGGTTAGGATAATATATATATCACTTTCAAGGTATTTAGCTAGATTTACTCTGGTAGTTTTTATGGTATTCAGAAGAGGTATTCTAAAGTTTTGAGACGGTTTCTTGTAGAATCATATGAAGAGTTATGGATATTAAGATACCCATCATTCTCTTATTTCTGATTACCATCTTTACTAGTGTATACTCTGAGGCCAAATGCAGACAGCATAGATCCTGATCTGCTGTCACATAATGCGCCGGCAGATCAGGGTCTATGTTGTTTGTTCTATTGATTAGTCTCTGCAAACTGCCCAGATCTGCTGACGCATTATGTGACGGTAGATCTGGGTCTATGCAGTTTGCAGTTGGTATCGCTTTATACGTGAGTATATACGGTACTACATAATTATTATAATAGAAACAAATTGAAAGAACTTTTCATGGTACAAATGTGAAAAAATAGGTATGCAAAATGATCTCTGGATAATATATAGACTATGCTGATAAAGATTCATGCTACAAGGGGTATTTGAAAAGTTCTGAATACTTTGCTATAACTTTTTTGTTTTTTCGAACCTGTCAATAAATTTAATGCTGATTGATAGACAAAATAATGTTCTATAAAATGATCTGCAGCTGTATGTGCAGCACACCTGACATCTACAGATATATGCACATAACATCATGTAGGTAAATGACAGTGATGTCAAAATGTCAGAGAAGGAGAACAGTTCTGCTACTGTGCAAAAAAAATGCTTTAAAATCTGGGCACTCTTATGACACTCTCTGACTGATATTAATGCGGACTTGGATATCATTTATGGATGTAATTCTCAGTCATATCGTACAATTTTGAGGTGGTTTCATCATTTTAAAGATAGTTGTGAATCCATGGAAGATTACCCATGTTCTGGAAGACTGTTGCCTCCGATTGGTGAGTGGGAAGTGGCTGCAGTGAAGGGAGCAATTGATGAAGATGTTCGATACACAGTGTTTGATTATTCTATTTTTATGTGTATTAATTTGTTAGCTGTTTTTAATATATTGAATAATCATTTGAAGCTCAGAAAGGTTGAACAAGATGGGACCCCGCATTTCTTGATGGCTGATCAAAAACAGACTTGGGTTGGAATCTCCAAACAGCTTAGCTACTTGCCAAATATGAAAGAGTGACTAGAGACATTTGAATGAGATTGTCACTGGTGATGAAACATGGATTTACTTTTCTGAACCTGACTCATGAGTAAATAATAAAGTTTGGATCAGAAAAAAATGAGCAGATACCAAATCGCTTGATGTTGCAGGACTTACAAGAGAGTTTAATACACATTATTTTTCGATGCAAAAGATCTAGTCATCCAGTTACCGTGCCTGACTCTGCTAGTGGCACTGGACATTTTTATGCCTCCAAAGTGTTGTCAAAACTTGTGGAATGCTACTGAACCACACATCTGCACACTGGTACCTGAGATATCCATCTACTCCATGACAATGCACCGATGCATAAATAGGCTGTTGTGACAGCTCCCGAAGGATCACAGAATCCAACTTTGCCACATACTCCATACAGCCCTGATTTATCTCCAAGTAATTTTTGGCTGAATCCCGCTGTCAAAGATTCAGTGAGGGAAAGACAACTTGAAAGCCACTGTGTGGTTGGTAGTGCAGTTTTCCAGTGTATGAACATATAAAAAAATGAATACAAAATGGCATTTAATAATTGAATAATGAGACTGAGATTATTTTTAGGCTCAGATGCTGAAGTAATGTCAATCTTTGCTCAGTATAGAGAAAATGCAATTAGATCAAATTGCAGAGGGGCAAGTGTTCACTACTTCCTTAGTACCAATGAGATTCTACGAAATTTATATAAAGAGATTGTTCACCAAATTGTACAGAGGAGAAAAATTGTATTCAGGTTTCAAACTAGTGGGTGAAAAAGCTTTGTTGGCTGAGAAGTTGACTTTTCAATGCATTTGTTGGCTGAGAAGTTGACTTTTCAATGCATTTGAGCAATTTCCACTTCACCCACTGCTTTGGGGACGACTCCCAGTGAAACATGGTTTTGAGTCATACCATTTGTACTCCTTACAACAGCTTCACATCACATGTGAGATCCCAAGGTTCCTCAAACACCTTATCGAGTAATGTATGTTTTATTAATCATTTTTAAAAATGATTAAAAATTAAATACTTCTCAAAAGGGCAAGAAAGAGCTTTATTTCTTCTGTTGTTTGAGATAAGACTGAAGAAAACACAGCCTGTCAATAGTTTCATCATTCAAAGATGTTAGGGTATTTTCCTGCATGATTATTGCTAGCAAAATGTAAAGGGTGCAGTACATTTTTGGCCGGCAAACCTACTGTTAAGAAGACTTGTACCTCTCTGACCCTGTATCAGCCTTTAGGTCAGGTATAGATACAGAGTCAGAGGAAACTTGGACTATACAAATATCTGACAAAACTCACAAAAGTTCGCTTCTACATGTAACATTTCTTGTCAAAAAAAGCAACACACAGAAAAGTCCCTTTTAAGTTTCAACCCTACCTTTCCTATCTGAATCTTTGTGACCTCAATCTTGAAGGGTTGTTTGACCTTGGCAGCTTTTAGGATGAAATTTGGCACGTCCCTTGACTTTGGAATGGACTCAAGTTTGAGTCAATAACACAGACACAAATGCACAATGCCTTTAATTCTTCCCAAAATAATGTAAAATGGAGTTAAAGATGCATTACATCAAGAATCGAAGCCCTTTCTTTTAGCTTGACTGGCTGATCCATGCTTTACACATCCATTTAATTTGCTTTAGATCAAGAAACCAGGCATGAGCAGATTAGCCACTTCATACAATAAAAAAGGTGCCAAATTCAAATGCCACATTACAAAATTTATGGTAAAATTATGCTGAAATTATGGGGACAATTAATAAAAAAATTGTCATCATTTTTTTCTACAAAAAGTTTTGATTAATTAATAATTAAATTAAAAATAATGATTAACTTATTAATCATAACCATGCCCTATTATCTAGGTTTCAACACATAAGTGAACATTAGTAGGTTCTTAATACCTAGCACATTCACAGCTGGGACTCCTGTGGCAGTTATCAGTTATTTGTAATTATGGTAGTCCATGATTTGAAGCTGTGCTTTAAAATGTAATTACCAGTCTAGCCCATTTCATAATCATCCACTGCATTGAATGGGTTGTTTTGTGAGGCAGGTTGACCTGACAAAACAGGATTACATTTCGGTAGATTACAAAAGACCCTAATTGTTTTATTCCAAAAGACAACGTGAAGTTAATTCCAAAAGACAACTATTGAGTGACAAGCTTACAGGCAAATAAATAAATTTTAAAAAAAATAATTATAATTTTAATATTTTTGTATAGATCTTGTGAAAATGTCTGTACAAATTTCTGACTGGATATATATAGATATTGCTTTATTTACCTCATATTTTTGCTATTATCAAGAACAGACCTTTTAAAAAGACTTGTTCTTTTACCAAGACATTGTTAAATAAATGTGCAGTACTGTAGTCAATACATGTAATTTCAAAACATGGGTAGAGCATTCTGTTGTAAATAATGCAAAAACATTTCTTTCTTTTGATCTCAGCAAAGAGTATATTTATATATATATTTAATCAGTAAATATACATTTGTGAGTTATAGTTATATTTACATTTCACTTCTCTCTCAGACTCTCTCACTTCTCCCTTTTGTATCTTGGAGGGAGAAGTTTAGTTTTTTTAGCTTTACAGATCAAAGAAAAGAAAGGCTTTTGGGATGGTCTGTTGTCCATCGTCTATCTGTCCATTAGTACAAGTTTGTTATTGCTACTCCTCCTAAATTACTTGGAGGATTGCCATAAAACTTTTCACACATATTCATCCCATGGTCTAGTGGGTCCTAAATAAAAATTGTGCCACTCAGATGTCCAATATGGCAGCCACAGTGGCCATCTTGAAAATCTTTTCACTACTCCTCCTGAATGGATGGTTGTATCAATATTAACATGGGGTTTTCACAAAAAACTTCTTGTGATCTCTAGTTGGTCCTACATGAAAATGGTGCTGATATGATGTCTTGAAAATGTTGTTATCACTACTTCTCAATGGATGGTCAAATCAGCATGGTGTTTTCACTAAAAGAATTCTTACAATGTCTAGTTGGTCCTAAATGAAATGGTGCTGCTCTGATGTCCAATATGGCCATCACAGCAGCCATCTTGAAAATCTTGTTATCATTACTCCTCCTGAACGAAAAGTAATATTGCCATGGTGTTTTCATCAGAAGACTTACTATGATGTCTAGTTTGTCCTGAATGAAGATGGTGCTATGAAGACATTCAATGTGGCCACCCCTGTGATCATTTTGAAAATCTTGTTATCACTTCTCCTAAATGAAAGTCATATCAGCATGGGGTTTTCACTGAAAGACTTCTTATGATGTCTAGTTAGTTGTAAATAAAAATGGTGCCAATCTGACTTCCAATATGGCCATATTGATAATGTATGGCTACTTCTCCCAAAGGCTGGGCATATCGATAACGTGCTTTCACGAAAAGATGTCTTATGATGTCTAGTTGGTCCTAAATGGAAATAGTGCCAGTCTGATACTCTATATGGTCACCATTGTAGTCATCTTGAAATTCTTTTTATTGTTACTTCTCCCAAAAAGAAAGTCCTATCAGAATGGGGTTTCCTCCAGAAGACTTATTATGATTTTCTTGTTGGTTCTAAATGATGTCTTGTTGGTCCTGAATGAAAATGGTGCCAATTTGAAAATCTTGTTATTGCTGAAGATTATCAGAGATGGTTTCAACACAATGGCCGTTAAAAGGAAGAAATGGTCTTATCTTGAATTCCTGGAAATTCTTTTCAGCCAGTAGAGAGTCAGCTCTTCGAGGGACTCTTGTTTCTGACCTTAGTTTGAGCCCAGATAATGGTCTTACAATATAGCCTATTACCATTCATTCTCAGCTTCACTGACATGATGGAAAGAGAATGTATTATTCTGATGGAAAACCTCTTAACAATCATATTGCAAATTGGTTGAAAAACTATGCTAATTAATTGCTCTTACAGAGTATATGGCAACACATCACATAGCAGCAGGGGACTTGCTCCTCAGCAGCAGCATCAACAACACTTGATACTCCAGTGCAGTTGGAATCAGCAGACCATGGCATACTGCTTGATTGGCCATCACTGTTGTGAAATGCCTCCCCCCCCCCCCCTCCAACGTGAACCTTAGGCTGAACAGTCCATCAAGTATTAAATAAAGTCTATTATTGACATAGCTAAATAAGATTGACAGGTTGACATGTATTTTTAAGGTTTGATGTGCCACTTTAATAAATACAATATACATAATGCTTCTTTTTTATATGCCAGCTTTAAGGCAGAAGATACAGTGTTATGGTTATGCCTGTTCATCTTTTAACAGTTCGGTTTCTGTGCAATAAGTTACTTGAGCTATGCATCATGTACTTTCACCGAACTTTGCGGATAGATTTTTATATAGGAAGCAAAGAACTCTGTTGATTGAGGGGTCAAAAAGTCGGAGCTCAAGGTCACTGACTGTCTAAAGCAAATTGGTTTCCAGGCAGTAATATGAATTCAGCTATACATGCCTTTACTCAGCTTTGCAGATTGGTTGCTTTAATGGAGACAGACAATTCTGTTGATTTGAGTGTCCAAAAGTACAAGGGTCAGTACGTCATACTTGAAAAACTTTGAAGATGGGTTTCCCTGTTAGATATAAAGAAGCAGTGTTGTGCCTTGGGAAAAATATTTTGGGGACATAGTGTCCCCCTAACCATTTTGTTAGGAGACATTGACAATTTTGAGTGGACATTGTTAATTTACCATAATAAAAATTTATATCAGTGGTTTTGTTTTGTTATTATTTGTACCCACATTTCTTTTATCAGACTCACATGTAGCAATGCACAGATCAGAATCTATCCTCAAACACTTACCATATATACTCCGATACCAACTGCAAACTGCATAGACCCTATCTGTCACTGCATAATGCACCAGCAGATTGGGATCTATGCAGTTTGTAAGGACTAATCAGTAGAACAAACAACATAGACCCTGATCTGCCGGTGTATAATGCACCGGCAGATCAGGGTCTATGTCGTTTGCATTTGGACCCAGCTTATACACGAGTATATATGGTAAGATTCTCCTTTGAGTAATTGTTTCATGAAGAGTCTTCACTCTCTAGAAACTCTCCATATTTTCAGTGCCTCTACTCAATTGAAAAGCCATGACATGTTTAAGGTCCAGTCTAGAGATTGCCTTCTTTTGTTTTCTGTTAGAAGACTCAGTTGAATTATCCATGGAAGCTTCTATCTCAGAAGAACATGTTTGCTAAACTTTATCTGAAGCATGTCACAGTCATTGACAAATTGACCAGAGTACTTGTTTAAGCACATTTGTTTTACCATGCTTAGTCTTGTAATAGACAAGACCATAATAAGTTGTAACGCATATAGATGTGACGATTAAACATAATTTTTTTTACCAAATTGTACCAGTCAGGCGCTTCATTTCTTGACTGTTTCTCCATGCAATTAGGAGGCTTGTGACTGCATCACAACATACCATATCTGAACCATTTGTAAGATGGCATTAACTAGATGCTTTATGTACTTGAAGAAAAGCTTATTACTGTATGAGGACAATAAAACTGACAAGCCGATGAACATCAAAGCTGAAAATATTTGTATGCCTAGAAGGTCGCAGCATGGATATTTTTTAGGCAACATTGAATATAATATCACTGTATTCCCGCAGTGGTGTGCCATAGGCACAACACTGAAGAAATCTGTTGATTTGGAGGTCATAAGGTTGAAGATCAAGGTCACCATAATTTGAGACAGTGAAATGGTTACATTAAACATTTCTCAGTTCTCCTTTGCACTATGTAGATAAGATGGACACAATTTTAATTGATTGTCCTGACTTTTTAATAGAGATACCTCTCAAGACTCGGTAAACTGAAATCCCCTTGAAACTGATATTGTTTTCGTGCCCAAAATGTACCCATATTTCAGGCAAATTTACTAGGTAAACCAAAACCTCCAAAAAACCAAAATTTTAATTTGGTCTCGAGGGTTTTCATTCTTTAAAGGTTTCACTGTATATTGAAAAAAGAGATACTGCTATGGTGAACTTAAAGTCTTTGAATTGAAAAGTATTATGAAATTTTCTAACTTCCGGTAGTTTTAATTTTTGATATACCTGCCTTTTGATGGAATGTATTATGGTATGACCCTGTCTGTCCATCTGTCTGTCTGCTAACTTTTCCTTCTGTGCATGATTACTTCAGTTCTGCATCATCTTAAGCCACCAAACTTTGTTGATGGCTTGCACTCAGGGTAAGGAAGAATCCAATTGATTTCAGGCAGTGGTCAAGGTTACTGTCGCTAAAGCAGAAAATGGTTTCCACACAACAACATTAGTTCTATGTCACATTCTTAGACCAATTATTGTGTACAGCTTGCACTTGCAGCAAGGAAGAAGCCTATCAATTTTGGGGTAAAAAAAGTCGAATGTCGAGGGCATTTTGAAAGATGAAAAATGGTTTCTACACAATAACATTAGTTCTACATCACAGACCTGGACCAAACTTTGTGGATAACTTGCACATGGGGTAAGCAAAAAGCTCATTAATTTTGTGGTCAAAAGGTCAAGGTAACTGTGAGTGAAAGAAGAAAAATGGTTTTTGCACAAAAATGTTACCTTCACTTAAGTTTGTTGATGACTTACATGTTGGGTAAGAAAGAAGCCTATTGAATTTGGGGTCAAAAGGTTAAAGGTCAAGATTACTTTGACTAAAAGAAGAAAAATAGTTTTTGCATAATAACTTTTCTTTTAAACCATGTTCCTTAACCAAGGTTTGTAAAGTTTGTGGAGGGCTTGCACTTAAGGTATCAACGAGGCCTGTTGATTTGGAGGTTAAAAAGTCAAAGGTCAAGGTAGTTGTGGCTCAAATAAAAAAGGGCTTTGCAGACCTATTTTTGCTTTAGAGTAAGTTCATTGACCAAACTTTGTAGATGGTTTGCACTTAGGGTAATGAAGAAACCTATAGATTCTAGACGTCAGAATTCATGGCAAGTCTAAAAAAGGAATATAATGGTTTCTGTACAGTGCATTCAATTCAAGAACACATACCTTTACCAACAGCCCAGTTCATGCAGACCCATTGGTCAATAATCTCCAGTGAACCATTCCTTACCAGTGCCTAAATGGAGAACTATTAAACACTTGGTGGGCATATAAAGAGCTGTTTATGGTACTCTAGTTCAGTTTTTATTTCTGACAATTTTTAACATTTCCAATGTAGTGAAGTGTACAAAAATATTACAGTGTACATTTGAATAAAATAGATAAATTGGTCTAATAATAAAGTAATGGAACATGTTTGAATCTTTTTCATGAATCTAATATCCAATAGCTTTTAACTCCATACCTGAACTTGTTATGAACCTAGAATTTTATTAACTACTGGTATAGTGCTGAGGCATAATGTGGGGATTTGTCTAGGCACTGTAACAGTCTAGAAGAGGAACGAACTATTATCTACTCAGCTAAAATATATTACTAATTCCAAGCCAATATTTCCTCTCATAGTAGCATACAATATCAGCAGACATGTATTGCTCACAATTCTGATACTCTTATTGCGACTGATGAGAAATGAAGCAGATGCAAATATACCAGACATAATATAGGTACTTCTTGAGGAGGGAATCAAAGTGATATTTTCAGCATTGCTTCTGGAGGGTGCAACATAGAAGTTGTTTCTACAATTTCAATCACCTTTTTCATTTTGTTGGATTTACTTAAATAAACAGGTAGGTAAAAATTAGGGGACTTTTAAACAGTGTTTTCTATGAGTTTATAGATAGCCTACTCCATTTGCTTGTATCTTCAGGTGTCATGGTTGACAAAATCTTCTGTAAAGTTGGGTATCAATCAAATCAGATGCAGTTTTTAGCTCTACTGGTAATAGACCAGAAGAGCTTACATGATGGCCTGTTATCTCTCTTCCATTATCCATCTGTTAGCAGAAGTTTGTCATTACTACTTCTGATCAACTACTTGGAGGATTGTTATAATACTTTACACATGCATTTATCCCAAGGTCTTGATAGTCCTAAATAAAAATGGTGCCACTCAGATTTCCAATATGGCCATCAGTGTGGCCATATTTAAATTTTTTATCGCTGCTCCATCTAATTGAATGGTCATATCGACATGGGGTTTTCACCAAGAGACTTCTTATGCTGTCTAGTTGGACCTAAATTAAAACAGTACTGATCTGACATCAAATATGGCCACCAGGTTGGCCATCTTGAAAATCTTGTTGTCACTATGATGTCTAGTTGGTACTAAATGGAAATGGTGCTGATCCGATGTTCAATATGGCCAAAATGGCAGCCATCTAGAAAATCTTGTTATTGCTACTTCTCTTGAATGCAAAGTCATATCAGCATGGGGTTTTCACTGGAGGACTTTTTATGATGTCTAGTTGATCTTAAATGAAAAAGGTTCCAGTTGGATATCCAGCATGGCTGCCACAGTGGTCATCTTGAAAATCTTGTTACTGCTATTTCCCCTGAATTGATGGTCATATCAACATGGGGTTTTCACCAAAATACTTCTTATCATGTCTACTTGATCTTAAGTGAAAATGGTGCCAATCTTATGTCCAGTATGGCCACCTTTCTATCTTGTTCCTAAAAGAAAATGGTGCTGATCTAACGTCCAATATGGTCTCCTTGACAGTCATCTTGAAAATCTTGTTATTGCTACTCCTCCTGAAAGGAAAGTCATATCGGCATGGAGTTTTCACCAGAAGACATCTTATAATGTCTGGTTGGTCCTAAATGAAAATGGTTCTGCTTGGACATCTAGTATGGCCACCACAGTGGCCATCTTGAAAATCTTGTTGTTCCTCCATCTGAATGGACAAACATATCAACATGGTGTTTTCACCAAACGACTTTGTATGATGTCTAGTTGATCCTAAATGAAAATGGTGCCAATCTGATGTCCAATATAGCCACCACAGCAGCCATCTTGAAAATCTTGTTATTGCTACTCCTTCTGAATGAAAAGTCATATCAATATGGAGTTTTCATCAGAAGGCTAATTTTGATATCCAGTTGGTCCTGAATGAAAATGATGCTGATCTGACCTCAAATAGGGCCACCATGGCAGTCATCTTGAAAATCTTCTTGTCCCTTCTCCTTAAAGGAAAGTGATATCGACATGGGGTATTCTGCAGAAGACTTCTTATGGTGCCTAGTTGGTCCTGAATGAAAATGATGAAGATCTAATATCCAATAAGGCCACAATGGCATCCATCTGGACACTTTTCTTGTCTCCTCTAGAATTGATGGTCATATTGACATAGGGTTTTCACCAAAAGACTTCTTAAGATGTCTACTTTGTCCCTAATGAAAATGGTGCCCTACAGACATCCAATACGGCCACCTCAGTTGCTAATTTAAAAATCTTGTAGATCAAGAATATCGGAGGTGGTTTCAACAAAAGGAAGAAATGGTCTTATTTCAACAAAACTAAGAAATGATCTTATCGTGAATTCCTGGAAATTCTTTCTGGACAATACAGCATCAGTCCCTTCGAGGGACTTTTGTTTGATTATGTAATTTCAAACATATAACAAATATTTTATATCGAATGGCCATGTCAGTGGTCAGAGGTCATGACTAAGACTTTTGTACTGCTTTTATTTTGTGAACATTTTAATTCAGGAATATGATATTATTTTTAAATCCGATTAGGCATGGTAAAAGTTTCTCAGGAATGTCGAGATAGCTCCAATAATCAGCAGTTAAAAAGAGTAAATGGGGTAAAGAAAAACACCAAATGTGGTTTCCTATGAATTCTAAGTTTTTGCTGTACTGAGTTTTCTTGATGGTCCATTAAATTGTGGGTGGTGATTGCAGTGATTTGACAGTATTTCAGTGTTACGATCTTGCACAATGCTTTTCTTATCCCAATTATTTGTGCAGGGAAGATCTAACCATTATAATTTATTTGTGAAAGTTTTTTTAAAAAATTTGACATATTTTTTGCAAATTAATTCCAGTGGTAGGGTCTGACAAATACTCATACCGTTGATCCAGGATCTAGCTTTCAGGACTCGCGGTACTAATTATATGGACAAAATGGGAACCAGTCTAGAAATGGATGAAAATAAAATAGAGTATATATGGGTTTGCAGGACCATAATTGGTTAATAATGAAAAGTAAAATTTTAGTAAAAGGAATCTTTTGGGAGCTTGTTCTTTTTGCAACTGAAAAAATAGAGACAATGTTTTTATTGATGGAATTTCAGTCCTTTTACAAACTTGACTTTGGAACACTCTTTACTGAAATCTTCACCTGATTCTTTAAGTGTTGAATTGAAAACACATGTTTTAAACACATGTAGATGAAAAAAATGCTCTATCTCATACTGTTTTCTCCTCACAGAAGCATGCATCAAGGATGGGTGTATACTGAGAAATATAGGTTTGATCATGAGCTTTAAGAAATGGAAAGTTATTGAATTTTTAATGTCATAGGTTTACTATGGGACCCGAATTAGTACCACGAGTCCTTCAGACTACTGCTGTTATGTCCATTTCTGGTTTTGGACCTCCTTCTGCATAATCAAATATCTTGTCAATAAATATTGACAGATGCAGGGTCTATAAAAGAAAATTAAAAATTAGGAGCCAAATTTCCTCCATCACCTAAAAATATAGGGGGTATTTCTAGTTTATATTAATTGAAAATAGTGAGTATTTCTAGTTGTGTTAATTGAGAATAGTGCCCGAAGGCATGCTATTCATTCATTTATTTATTTATTTAATCGTCTGGTGCCAAGTAATTACCACTTATTGACAACGTTTGTACTACTCTGTGATCCAAATCAAAAGTGCTTGAGCCAAGTAAAGTAAAAAAATTAAGAAAAGGGAACCAATCTACAATGGACCAAAATTTGGAAATTCTCACATATTGTAAGATTAGTTATGTAATGAAAATATGTCACTTATTATATTTATAAAAAAGGAATGAAAACAATAATAATAGCATTGTGTAAATAGACTTTACACCAATCCACAGTAATGTTCAAATTTTTTTACCAAAGTTGCCAAAATGAATATTGCATTAACAAGTTATGTTTACTACTATTTTTAATCCACATGGCTAGGTAAGGTTGCCATGACAGTCTTGTGCATGAATATAGAAGCAAAACAAAACCTGGCAAATTTCCTGTTAAATTACAATTTGTACAAAAAGTTAAATCTTAAATATTTCTCACTTCTAAAATTCAAGTGTGAAACAAAATTCAAGGGGCCCTTACTCAAAGGTATGATTTGTTTTTTGGCCTGTTGTATGGATTGGTACAAATCACATTATTTTATGTATTTATTTATAGTTCTGTTACTGTTGCCCTCAGGTTTATTAAGGTGGAATCAAAAGTGGTATGTTTTTTTTACCCAATAATATATTCATATGTGAGATATTAAATAAGACAAATAAGACGAAGAAGAAAAAAAAAGGAAAATAAATTTCTTTATTCAGCAATTCCAACCATTTCTTTGGTATGCGGCAATGCCAGCTTCTGTGTCTAAAACATGTGAGATGGTCAAGTGCTGGTTTAATTTTGGTCTTGCCAGAAATGGGTATTTATATTATTATTATTATTATTGCCATCATCATTGTCTTTTTCTTCTTTCATACCCATTGTTGGTTGTGTTACTGGAATTTTCATTGGAATCTTAGACTTGCTCTCATTAGATCTAAAACAGACTGGTCTAGACGTTACATGGCCAGATGGAACTTGGCAAAAATTTGGGTGTGTTTGAGATTTGAGGAAAATGGAAAAAGAAGCCCAATTAGACCCTTCTGTTCATGCATGGGTGAACGAGCCAATTCTAAACAACTTCTTCTACATATCTAACCAACTGATGATATGAAAGTCTCTCTGAATCAAACTTTTTTTTGCTTGAATCAGAAGTAACTTGGAAAGAATCAGTTGACAATTATGGTTAATATTTTTCCCTATAATTTTTCATGGACCCCAAAAAATATTTTATTAAACTGTATTGAAAAATTACAGATATTATAGTAACTCCTTGGAATTCCAGGGTTTTTGTCAGATTATTGATACTGCTAGACTACTTGGAACTTATTTTGTCAATAATCTTGAAATTCTCAGACATCTATTTGTATAGTGAACTCTGAGGATTAAAATGTTCCATGGAGCTATAAAAAGTGCACAACACTACAGGACAGGGTGTCATATCTGACCTTTCAGTATGGCTGCCACATTGGCCATCATTCAAATCCCAATTTTTATGGCTACTTCTTCTGAGTTGGATGTTCATATTGACATGGGGTTATCACTAAAATACTATGGCAATACATGGTTGGACTTATATGAAAATGGTGTTGACCTTCAGCATTGCAACCACAGTGGCCACCTCAAAAGCCTTGTTGTCAGTACTTCTCTTGAATGAATGGTGCCATTTACATGGGGTTTTCTCAAAACACTAATTGAATGAATGGTGCCATTTACATGGGGTTTTCTCAAAACACTAATTGAATGAATGGTGCCATTTACATGGGGTTTTCTCAAAACACTAATTGAATGAATGGTACCATTTACATGGGGTTTTCTCAAAACACTAATTGCAATATGTATTTGGTTCTGATTGGAAATGGCACAGATCTTACCACCAGCATGCCCACACTGTTGTGAATGAGTTGGGGTCATGTCAAAGGTCACTGCATGGATTTTTGTATTTCATTAAGCTTATGAACACAATGACTTATACAAAATATATGAATTTTGATGAGACTTTGTATTTAATTGTTTTTCAATAAACAAGTTGATAGTTAGCACTCTGACTTTTATTTCAAGGTCAAAGGTAAAAATGGTTTTTAAAGGTGCCTCACATATTATCATGGTTATGGTCATGAATTACATGAATTGGCTGCATTTACCACAAGTTCCATCATAGCTACATTATTTCTGGTCTTGGCTAGTAAGAACCAATTTCAAAGTGGTTTCACATATAACACAGCCGACTGAATTGTCCGTTATATTTTTACACTTTTTATTAACTTTGGTAGAGTATGAATAATAAAAATATTAATGTTAAATTTCTTAAGTACCTGCAATTCAAAAATTTTAATAGGAAAAGAGTTCTCTACATGAAAAGTTAGAGGAAAACAAAAATATCTTCATTTCCTTGGGTGGAAGGTATATAAAACAAAGAGTCCCTCAAAAGGACTGATGATCAACTGGGTGAAAATAATTTACTGGAATCCACAAGAACTGTGTTTCTTCCCTGCTTTTATTCTTTTTAGCCGAGTAAAAAATAACAGCTTACATTAATGGACCACAGTAGTTCTTTCATCTCTCTCTCTCTCTCTCTCTCTCTCTCTCTCTCTCTCTCTATGGGTAGTATTTTCTAAGGCAGACCCAGATGTTTAATGAGGGTGTTCAAATTTTGTCAAGTGGCTGGTTTGTTTTGCTTAATGTAGCCTACTTTTTTTGTTTTACAATGAGAAGCATACAATTTAATTATAAAAATGGGTGGGTGGGGGGTGTCAGCTTACCCCCCCCACACACACACACCAAAAAAAGTTTGCTGCTGCTCACCTATCTGAATGTTTTAACTGTCCAACTGTTTGTCTCAGTTTGTGTCCAGCTGTCACAGTGTGTCTAGAAAGATGAAAAAGCAAATTAATGTTATTTAATATTCTATATTTTATTTGATATACCTTTTACAGAATTGTAACAGCTTTACTTTTTATTGTTATTTTATAGTACTTCATGTTTACATTTATTTGGAAGGGTTTGTCTAGAGTTTTTGCAGTTCTTTATATTTACATTTTTAGAACTTAGTGTTGTATCACCATCCTATAGCCACTATTGTGCTGACATGCCATTAAATCGTAATGTATACAAACTGGTACACATGCAGTATCACAGGTATGATTTTCTGCTTCTTGAAACTGCAAAGCTAGACACACTATATGTTAACTCAGACAGGTATCTTCCTAGCTTAACTTTCTTTTGATCTTGTTTATTTGTACAAGTACACCACCTATTTTACCAGTCTCAGCTCAACTTAATTCTTAAGTATTGTGATTTCCCAACTTGCTCTGTATATTTTCAACAATTCTGTTTGTTTAGAAAAAATGATGAAATCTTTCTACGGTTTTCTTTTGATCATTTTGATGTTTTTCATTACAGACAGACAGCTGGCTTGTTTACCCACTCCAAGAATTAGTTCTTTTTCTTCCTCTTTGAAATGAACTACATACCGAGGCAACACCCTCTGTAGGTATTTTGGAGTGGAAAAAGAGTAAAGATTTCTCTTTTTTAATATTTGTTTCCTCTTAAATTGTTTTCATTTGGTTGATATGTGTTTGAATTTTTGTGCAGTTTCATTTTAAGTAATGGAAAGTTTGTGTGCTATGGGGTGAGGAGTTAAGAAAAGGCAGATGGAATATACAAATGGAAAAAAAAATGTGTACTAAACTGATGCAGATACCAACAATAGGTATGTATTTAGTAAGTACCACTGAGTACATACAAACCTGCTTTTGTGCCAAGGATCCAGCAGGCTCTTTATTTTGTTTTTAAAAGACACTCCTATGGAGCAAGCAATTCCTATCAACTCTTCATCCTTCAACAAGTGTCAGGTTTTACAACAGAAGCAGGCACAATACCTTTTTGTCTGCATGCTTGCACAACTCATTGCATTTTTGTCTTGTATCAGCTGTGATTTTTAAAGGATGTGTGTCAGCAATTTTCTAATACAGCACTCCCTCACAATAATGACCTTCATTATAATGCAGTTCTTGTTGTAAAGCAGATAAGGTCATGGATCCTATGTCATTAAGTGGCAGTAAAATTATATGTATCATGTATTTCATTAAAAGGTGTTCTCATTATAAGGCAGTTTACTCACTGACTCCCATGGACAGGGGTGTAATGAGTTCAATCTGTTTACTCACTGACTCCCATGGACAGGGGTGTAATGAGTTCAATCTGTTTACTCACTGACTCCCATGGACAGTGGTGTAATGAGTTCAATCTGTTTACTCACTGACTCCCATGGACAGTGGTGTAATGAGTTCAATCTGTTTACTCACTGACTCCCATGGACAGGGGTGTAATGAGTTCAATCTGTTTACTCACTGACTCCCATGGACAGTGGTGTAATGAGTTCAATCTGTTTACTCACTGACTCCCATGGACAGGGGTGTAATGAGTTCAATCTGTTTACTCACTGACTCCCATAGACAGTGGTGTAATGAGTTCAATCTGTTTACTCACTGACTCCCATGGACAGGGGTGTAATGAGTTCAATCTGTTTACTCACTGACTCCCATGGACAGGGGTGTAATGAGTTCAATCTGTTTACTCACTGACTCCCATGGACAGGGGTGTAATGAGTTCAATCTGTTTACTCACTGACTCCCATGGACAGGGGTGTAATGAGTTCAATCTGTTTACTCACTGTCTCCCATGGACAGGGGTGTAATGAGTTCAATCTGTTTACTCACTGACTCCCATGGACAGGGGTGTAATGAGTTCAATCTGTTTACTCACTGACTCCCATGGACAGTGCTGTAATGAGTTCAATCTGTTTACTAAACAGATTATTCAAATAAAGCATAAATAGACATTTCTATATTATCACATTAGGAAACTCATATAGCGATCAGTCTATTGGACATTACAGATTGAGGATTAACATGCTACATAACCATATAATTACCTTATTTGTATTGTGTAGTCAAAGAAAATATAATGAAAAAATTTGATATCCAGTTCATGATATTTGGGGCACTAATAAGATGCATTCAACACACAGAACCTTTAGTACTAATCTAAGGGTTTTAATAATCTCTGTGTCAACATCCAATGAAGCAATCATTTGTATGATTTTGTGCAATTCATTACTGAACTCTTCTTTAAAACAATATTCTTTATGTACTCGCCTGTAATGTTTTACACAGGTTCACTACTAATCTTTGTATGAATCCTGTATATACTCATTTTTAATCCCTTGCACATATTTTATAGTAGCAGTAGATCAATTATCTAGTTTTAATAGCATTGTTGTCTAAAGACACCACAACTTGTAAAAACTATACATTATATACATGTAACTGTAGAAGGCCTCATGGATAATTGGTTTGTTAACCAAATGAGCTTCTTTAAATAAAAACTATTATTATTATTATTATTATTATTATTATAGTTTCTTCACTTCAACACACATGCATCCCATATCCTTGTTGATGTGAACTTGCTTGTGTTGGTAATCATGGTCATAATTACAGTTGGGTAGATGTGATTTCACAAAATTGACAAGAATTGGTCATGAGTTTGTATGATATGCCCTAAACCACAGTGCTAACTAGGGCTACCATATGTCCTCTTTTCCCCAGACATGTCCTCTTTTCCCCAGACATGTCCTCTTTTCCCCAGACATGTCCTCTTTTCCCCAGACATGTCCTCCTTTTTGGTCCTTAAAGCGCCTCTTTGTCTCTTTTATATATATATATAAAAGAGTGTCCTCTTTTTTGAAAGTTCAAATATGGTAACCCTATGCTAACAGTTGAATCCTGAACTTTATCTGGCAACCTCTATACACTTACTCCAACAGGGATGACTTTAAAACAAAGGGGCTGATGCTCCCCTGTAAAGGAAGACATTTAAAAAATCAATATCTTATGACTCAGATTTTGTTCAGTTCTCACTAGTTTCCATGTTTTCAAAACATGAGTTAAAATGTTTTCTACTGTTCATATGCTAGTCAGAAGTACATGTAACTAGCTATAGACATGTAGCTATAGGTCTTACAGATTATGAAAGTTACACAAATTAAAACTTGTGAAATTTTCCAAATTTATTAGTAGGCTCTCATTGACTTGTAGAAAACAATGAATTTAGAGATAAAATGATAATTAGTCTGAGAGGCAATGATAATGAGTCTCGAGAGACTAATAATGAGTGATGAGAGACAGTAATAACGAGTTTTGAGAGACAGTAATAATGAGTCTTGAGGGAGAGTGATAATTAGTCTTGAGAAACAATGATAATGAATCAACGATAATAATGAGTCTTGAGAGACAATGATAATGAGTCTTAAAAGATAATAATGAGTTTTGAGAGACAATAATAATGAGACATTAGAGAGACCTTTGAGACAATTATAATGAGTCTTGAGAGACAATAATAACGAGTCTTAAGAGACAATAATACTGAGTTTTGAGAGACAGTGATAATGAGTGTTGAGAGATAATGATAACAAGTCTTGAGAGAAAATAATAATGAGTCTTGAGAGACAATAATGAGTGATAGACAGTAATAATCAGTCTTGAGAGACAATAATGAGTCTTGAGAGAATAATAATGAGTCTTGAGAGACAATAATAATGAGTATTGAGAGACAATAATAATGAGTCTTGAGAGACAATAATGAGTGATAGACAGTAATAATGAGTCTTGAGAGACAATAATAATGAGTCTTGAGAGAATAATAATGAGTCTTGAGAGACAATAATAATGAGTCTTGAGAGACAATAATAATGAGTCTGAGAGACAGTAATAATGAGTCTTGAGAGACAATAATAATGAGTCTTGAGAGACAATAATGATGAGTCTTGAGAGACAATAATAATGAGTCTTGAGAGACAATAATAAAGAGTCTTGAGAGACAATGATCTTCAGTGAATTTGGATTTTTGTGAAGTATTGCCATACATAGTTGAGATACTGATCAAGTGTAGAAGATTCATTTTCATTTGTGATGGTTTGGGCATATTTATATTTTCAAGTCCATGTTTGCTTGGAAAATGACAGTTGTAATGTAATGTAATATATATATATATATATAAGGGATCTTGAAAACTTGAACACCAAAAGGACATTTTTGACGGTCATGGGGAGGTAATCGAGTATTAAAAGAAAACATCTCAGACCATTGTTTATTGATATCAAGAAGAGAGAGAGAGAGGGGTAGAAGAATAGATAGGTTTATTCTAGAAAAGAAAACAAGAAAGTTTTGAAAACGATGTATTCATCTAACTTGTATAAAATGTGCCTTTGTTTTATCAACTTATTATGCTTCTGTTGGCTCTTGATTTTAGTTCTTAAATACTTAAATGTCAATTTTAATTAATCTTTTACAAATATATTGATTAGTTTCCCAAAACAAATTTTCAGTTGATCATCCTTCATATATATGTTGAGAATCAGATGTTTTTGTGTTGACAAATCAATAGACTCATTAGTAAAATCCCGATAGCTGGACTCTCCTTCAGTTCTGATATTATGCTTTCCTCTAACAGATCTGATATCACAGATGGAGTAAAAGAATTGTGATCTTGGTTACATCTTGATGTAATAACAGTTCCATTCAGCTGGCTCAGTTCAGTAAAAGACTGGAACTTGATTGGTAAATTCTCCTTGCCGATATAGTAAATGTTCATAGCTTCCTCTGCCTTTTCTGTAGCATCTTTGAAAACAGTTTCCAGTGTTCTTCCATCTGCAGTGTACCATATATACTAACGTATAAACTGATAAACTGATACCAACTGCAAACTGCATAGACCCAGATCTACCAATGCATAATGCACCGGAAGATCTGGGTCTATGCAGTTTGTAAGGACTAATCAGTAGAACAAACAACATAGACCCTGATCTGCCAGCGCATTATGCGATATCAGATCAGGGTCTGTGTTGTTTGAATTTGGACCTGGATTATATGCGAGTATATACGGTAGTTAACCTTCACAGCATGCATATTTTTGTCCATGCTAGTGGCATGTGTTAACATGGCCGATTTTCTTAAATTCACTTATCCGGGTTACAAAATTGTTCTTTAATCCATGTTTTTGGCATAAAGTGCAGAAATGGCACATAGTTTACTATCATAGTGGAGCCAGGAAAAGTTTTCCAGACATTTTTTGAGAAAGTTCGTCCTTTCATGCTGGAGTAGCACTTTCATGCCCAGTTCACATTTTTTTTATCGACATTATGCACATTGTACTGTTATCACTACAAAGAGTATTTACCTTAGTGACTGTCTAAGCATGGATGACATGTATGGGAAATAAGGTTACATATAAACTGTTTATTTGATGAAGTAATTATGTCTTATCATAAACTGGGTGATTTGGCTGACAGGTTTGTGAACAGTAACAGCTGCCTTATATGTCACATATCACAGCTTAGTTGGGAGATCTTGAAGGGTGTAGGTATCGATACGGGCCAAGTTGGGGGATCTTTATTGATTCTTTGTTGCTTTGTGTTAGTGTTTTCTTTACATGAACTTCATAATATAAATCAATTGCTACTTAATAAAGGATTAAAATATCAATGACCAATGTCCAGTTCGGATATTCTGAAAATGGATATTTCAGCACTTCATATGGCCAGTTAGGGTATTCTGAAAATTGACATTTCAGCACTTCATATGGCCAGTTAGGATATTCTGAAAATGGACATTTCAGGACTTCATATGGCCAGTTAGGATATTCTGAAAATGGACATTTCAGGACTTCATATGGCCAGTTAGGATATTCTGAAAATGGACATGTCAGCATTTCATATGGTCATGACCAACAAAATTGGTGTTTCAAAAGCCCTGATATATATAAATCCTGAAATTACTGTTTTTGCCAGACATATCCAGCAAATCAAAGATTTTGATGGTCACATACTCTGATCTACTGGACTTCGGTCATAGCATATCTGAAATATTGTTATATCAAATTGTCTTTAATTTGTTTATCCATTAAACTGTCAGATAAACCTTAAAGTAAAATTTAAAGGTCACTTAGTCTAGTTTACAAATTGTTTCTTTGTCAGACAGTCAATAAAGATGATGCCGACTGAGCCTGTACTACAGTATATATCAGTCCCCCACACCACGTTTTGTAACAATATTGTATTGCAAGTTGTCAGCACATGATACCTTTAGAACAAAATATGTGAAGCCTGGACACAAATTAAGAAAAAGATACCAGCAAACAACAACTAACATTTATTATTATCCTCCAGATCTTATTTGGAGACCTGATCTTAGAAAACTTCACCATCCGACCTTACCGGAAATGCGAATCAGTTAGGTGTTATGTATGTTCGAGGTCTGTTTGTTGTCAATTAATAATAAATTTTTAAAAAGTGAGTGGAATAAAATAGTGTTGTTGGGTGAAATTCTATAATATAATGTTTTGGAGGAAAAAATGATTTTTATAAATATTTAGTTTGAGATGAAACCATGATTGGAACATTGTTTGGTTATTTCCGTCAGGTTGAAAAATAACCTCAGATGTTGTTGTAGGAATAAACATAAATTTTTTGGGTTTGATAATTTGCCTCAGGTTGTGACAGAAAAGGCTGACAATGTTTTGATTGTGACTTTGTCTCCTTCCACTGCCATATTGTGCCATGTGAACAAAAGTAGTTCCAAATATAGTTCTCAGTGGAGGTGATTACATCCAAGGTTTCTTTCTTGACTTGATGGTAAAGGCTGAGGATGTTCCAATTAAGAACCAGTGAATCACATTCACAACTTTGAGATAAATCCTTCAGTTCATACCTCAAATGTATTCAAATAGATGCATTTGGACCACCTTGGCTATTTATAAAACAAGGCTTGACAGAGAAGTTGCGAATGCATCAAACTATTTTTTCTCTCATGTCTTCTCAGTCAATCCTTCAATTAATTCAGTTGTAGAAATAGCCGAGGTAGACCAAATAGATTGTGATATCTTTTTTTGCGGATAAATTTCCAGTGAACAAAATCTATGATTTTCTGTAAACTACTGTGCTGACATACATCCGAGGCATATTTTTTCTCTGGTGGAAATAGCTGAGGATGTTCCGATTGCAGTGAATCATTGAAGGATAATGCTAATACTACAGCAGCAGCAAATCTGGAAATAAAAATGACATTTTCCTGTACATTTAATAATTAGGTATATCAATCTTTTCTTTTTTGACAGAACTTGTTATATCTTTGGAATGTTTCCTAATAAATTTCAAAAAATTATGACTGCCACATTAATTTTGCAGAAAAAAATGTCCAACATGCCATTAGAATTTCAGGATACCTAATATATATATATATATATATATATATATATATATATATATATATATATATATATATATATATATATATATATATATATATATATATAGATGATATTTACATTCTAATGAGGAGGGCAACTATGGTTGATCATTATTTCTTGAAGACAAAGTAATAGCTTGTGTTTTCTGTACAGAGGAGATACAGAAAACATGAAACATCTGTCCTTCAAGTCTCAGCTACTGTAAATCTGTCCTTCAAGTCTCAGCTACTGTAAGTCTGTCCTTCAAGTCTCCGCTACTGTAAATCTGTCCTTCAAGTCTCCGCTACTGTAAATCTGTCCTTCAAGTCTCAGCTACTGTAAATCTGTCCTTCAAGTCTCAGCTGCTGTAAATCTGTCCTTCAAGTCTCAGCTGCTGTAAATCTGTCCTTCAAGTCTCTACTACTGTAAATCTGTCCTTCAAGTCTCTACTACTGTAAATCTGTCCTTCAAGTCTCAGCTACTGTAAATCTGACCTTCAAGTCTCAGCTACCATGAATCTGTCCTTCAAGTCTCAGCTACTGTAAATCTGTCCTTCAAGTCTCAGCAGCTTTAAATCGGTCCTTCAAGTCTCTGCTACTGTAAATCTGTCCTTCAAGTCTCTGCTACTATAAATCTGTCCTTCATGTCTCTGCTACTGTAAATCTGTCCTTCAAGTCTCAGCTACTGTAAATCTGTCCTTCAGGTCTCTGCTACTGTAAATCTGTCCTTCAAGTCTCGGCTACTGTAAATCTGTCCTTCAAGTCTCAGCTACTGTAAATCTGTCCTTTAAGTCTCAGCTGCTGTAAATCTGTCCTTCAAGTCTCAGCTACTGTAAATCTGTCCTTCAAGTCTCAGCTACTGTAAATCTGTCCTTCAAGTTTCAGCTACTGTAAATCTGTCCTTCAAGTCTCAGCTACTGTAAATCTGTCCTTCAAGTCTCAGCTACTGTAAATCTGTCTTTCAAGTCTCAGCTGCTGTAAATCTGTCCTTCAAGTCTCTACTACTGTAAATCTGTCCTTCAAGTCTCTGCTACTGTAAATCTGTCCTTCAAGTCTCTGCTACTGTAAATCTGTCCTTCAAGTCTCAGCTACCATGAATCTGTCCTACAAGTCTCAGCTACTGTAAATCTGTCCTTCAAGTCTCAGAGGCTTTAAATCGGTCCTTCAAGTCTCTGCTACTGTAAATCTGTCCTTCAAGTCTCTGCTACTATAAATCTGTCCTTCAAGTCTCTGCTACTGTAAATCTGTCCTTCAAGTCTCAGCTACTGTAAATCTGTCCTTCAGGTCTCTGCTACTGTAAATCTGTCCTTCAAGTCTCGGCTACTGTAAATCTGTCCTTCAAGTCTCAGCTACTGTAAATCTGTCCTTCAAGTCTCAGCTGCTGTAAATCTGTCCTTCAAGTCTCAGCTATTGTAAATATGTCCTTCAAGTCTCAACAGCTGTAAATCAGTTAAATAGACTTGGAGCATAATTATTTTTAAAAGGATTTTAAGCAAAGAAACAATTCTAAAAAATATCAATATTTCTTACAGTTCAGACTGTGATGAAAGATAGCACTTTGATTTAGTTGATTTATTGATTCACACAAATTTTAATATGCAGACAAGCTGTATTCACTTAATTTGTGCAAATGTGATGATGCCAGAATATTATGATACATGTATTAGAGTGTCTGTTCATTTCATTCAATAGAAAACAAAAATTTTCATTAGAACAAATCTCTTAAATGGATGGCCAGGCTCCCTTAATTTCTGCATTCCTATTAAAATATACCACATTTTCTTAAGTGAATGACCAGGTTCCCTCAATTTCTGGATTCCTATTAAAAATACACCACATTTTCTTAAATGGATGCCCAGGCTCCATCAGTTTCTGGATTCCTATTGAAATATACCACATTTTCTTAAGTGGATGGCCAGGCTCCCTCAGTTTCTTGATTCCTATTGAAATATACCACATTTTCTTAAGTGGATGGCCAGGTTCCCTCAATATCTGGATTCCCCCAAAAATATATCACATTTTCTTAAGATAGATGCTCTCTATTCATCACTACTCAGATTTCTAATGTGGCTGTACTGCTAATATTTTTTTTTTTTTTGGGGGGGGGGGGAAGCCAACTGCTTTGAAGATATTTCTTTGACAGAAGTGTTATTACAAAGCTTGGTGCAAATATGCATGCATTTATAGTTTAGTTGATAAGATTACAGTCCTTATGTTTCATGGTTGAGCAAAGATAAATTGCTGGTATTATATGGATTCAGTTGTATTACCTCACAATCCAAGCTGGCTTATCTAAGAATATTGTGGGTGTGCTGTTATATGGAACTGATTGATTGGTAATTACAAGTGTCAGAAAAATGATGCATAGAGTTTGTATTGAGCAAAATCATACTCATTAAAAACTTCACATTTCAGACAGAATCTTTAAAAAAAAAAGCACTACAGCACAGGGAAATCCCCACTATAACATGATGGTATCACGGTACCAATTGTTTTTCCATAGACCTTAATGTTAACATTTGGTGAAATAAAAATACCTTCTCTCCTACTTTAGCATGCATGTCACACACTGTCATAGAGAGCAATGTTAGATTGTCAATTTGACAGTGATAGAACCAGGTACTCCATTGCATTTAAGAGAGATAACTCTGCTGGAACTAGACAGGGGTAAGAGTTATCCAGTCACAACGGACATTTTCACTGATGTGTATCACATTTTTAAAAAATCCTAAAAAATGCAAAACGTGATCTACATATGAATTAACATAATCTCACATGTTGCTAAGAGACTCAACTTTTTTTAAGCCAGACAGAAACTACAACTCTTACATAATACACCAATCACAGCTAGTTTTGTTGTTTATTTCTGAATGCAATGTTCCCTACACATTAAGCTCCGCCCCCCCTGGGCTTGCGCAATTGGTACCGTGATACCTGATGGTCAGGGTCCACAGAGTGCCATTGTTATAACAAATACCAATATAGCAGAGTTTTCCTCACAGTTTAGGAAATACTGTAGAACTTCAAAAACTCCAGGCTCTGTGGATACCTAATTTTGGTTATGAGTTTTTGTTGTTTCAAGTTTTTGATGTCACAGAGAAGAGAGTGCTTTACAGAGGGACTGTGCAAATTCTTTATTTGCACATTGCAGATAATTTACTACATGTATGTGGTGTGCTCTCAGTAGTGTGTGATTGAGCGAACCCCACCCAAAATTTAAAGAATCTCTCCTTAAAAGTGAGTGAGTGCATGAAAATCATGCATGGTCAGTTTGCCATAAGAATAATGAAACCTAGCTGTAACATTCATCAGTATTAACAAAGCTAGATCTGATCATATAAGTGATCACACACATATTTGCTGTAACATATATAAACTCTGCCTGACCCATCCAATCCTCAAAAAATGAAAACCCCTTTGCCCCCCCCCCCCCCTCAAGGAATTAAGAAAATGCCATAGTGGCAATTCCCACTCTGTGTGAAATTACATGTATATTGTACTTTTTTATAAGGTGAGTATGGCCATGGATCTCATTTCATTAAATGACAGTAAAATGACATGTATAATGTACTTTTTTTATAAGGTGAGTATGGCCATGGATCTCATTTCATTAAGTGACAGTAAAATTACATGTATAATGTACTTTTTTATTAGGTGAGTATGGCCATGGATCTCATTTCATTAAGTGACAGTAAAATTACATGTATAATGTACTTTTTTTATAAGGTGAGTATGGCCATGGATCTCATTTCATTAAGTGACAGTAAAATTACATGTATAATGTACTTTTTTATAAGGTGAGTATGGCCATGGATCTCATTTCATTAAGTGACAGTAAAATTACATGTATAATGTACTTTTTTATAAGGTGAGTATGGCCATGGATCTCATTTCATTAAGTGACAGTAAAATTACATGTATAATTTACTTCTTTATAAGGTGAGTATGGCCATGGATCTCATTTCATTAAGTGACAGTAAAATTACATGTATGATGTACATCTTTATAAGGTTGTATCACTACATGAATAAGGTGGTATACTCTATGGCTCCAATGGACAGCGTTCAATAATGAGGGAGTATTGTATTTAAGAGTGATTGTTACTTTTTTGATTTTTCTGTCATATGATGAAAGCAGTACTTTAAGCTCGCTTGCAGGAGACTGAGCCTGAAATCTGTCCAGATCAATTTGGCTGGTGAAATAAGAACTGTTGGGGAGATAGTAACCATAATTCACCCTGATAGTACCTTGATTACATGTCCACACTGTCAGGTGAAAGGGGATAGGTTGATTTTAAGTATTTCTCCCAGTTGGCATTTAAATAATACTGACTGTTGTATGTATTCACATATACAAATCCAGTTTGATATTGCCAATCACATCAGGAAACAGCAAACTCCAGGTGCATTCAAAACTAATCCAGATTTTTTTTCTGTTGTTCATTTTCCATGTACTTATGGTACTTATGCATATTCCATAGATTTAGTGTTATCCATGTCCATCCATCCTGTCCCTTCACATCCTATCCCATCACATAATGTAGCTTCTGTCACAAATCCTGGACCTTAACTTTTGAAAGACTACATTTATTGTGTTACGACTCCAGGTCTTAAAAAGTATGTAACAGAAAGAAAGTGAAACCAATAATGTAAGTAAAATCAACAAGCAATTTATTTCGAGACAATTAAAGTGATAATTCAAAAGACACTTACAATATTATGAATTAAAATTAAAATAATAAAAAAATCCTAAGTGTCCTAATCACAAGTTCAAAATATAGAACGTTCTGAATGAATTCCATTAGCCTTGAATGCCCTGATGTGCCAGTAGTCTTGAATATCCTGATGTGCCAGTAGTCTTGAATGTCCTGATATGTCTGAATGATGTAATCCAGAATATCTTTGAATGAATTCACAAAAATCCCAAAGTCAAGTATTATTCCAAAATGAGAATGAGCACTTTTAGTAATTGCAATGAATATTTTAAATAAATAATTCCTCTCTCTGAATTTGCTCTGATTTTCACAACACAACTATAAACATCTGATTATTAAAATGATTCTTCATAGACTGACAATTAGAACAAGAATGAATTATTGTTTACCAAACTCCCTATATATAAACACAAATCACCTGACACAATTTTCTAGAATATCATATGTCTACATGACAAAAATCTGTAATTCTAGTGAAAAAACCAATCTAATTGTAAACAAAAGCAACCCTGACCTCGAATTCTAAGTAAACATCTTGTTTACATCCAACAATCAAGGATGAAGTTAAATATGTAAACATAATACATAACAATTGAAAAATTTTGCTGCAGCTTTTCATTAAGAAGACTTGGGTCAAGTTTGATTTTCAGTGCAAAGTTTTACTGTTTGACTTGGAACTTTGATTTTCATTTTTCTGGCAAAGTTTTACTGTTTGACTTGGAACTTTGATTTACATTTTTCTGGCAAAGTTTTACTGTTTGACTTGGAACTTTGTCCTTCAGTTTCCATTCAGTAACTTTTGAAGGACTTCATGAGTTGAAACCAAATTTGGTATGGGGATTTATATTAAGAAGACCTAGGTCAATTTCAGTTTTTAATGTTTTTCATCAAAGGTTGATTTATGGCCTCTGTTTATCATAGAACTTTACTCTTGCATCATATTGGCAGAGCCATCTGTGGTGTACAAACACATTTCTAGTTCATATCCTCTAATTTTTATCATACCTTCAATCCATACCAATAATTATTATTTTGTTGTCATTTTTTTGTTCAAGGTGGTAAATTTTAGATACTAAAGAAAATTATAATTAACTTAAATGATACTTTAGACAATATAAAATTTATGTCATAGGTAGAGATAGTGGAAAAGATTCAAAATAACTTTTTAGTTTTAAAATGCAAAACATGGAATCATTTTATTCTTGAAAAAAAAGAATTGAGGAATTTCTCAAATTTGAAAAAATCCCCAGAACTTCCTTAGAGTTAAGACAAGACTCCTTTATTGAAAATTCAAAATTGTATAAATATATTTTAATCCCTGATGCCTGCTGAATGTTCGATGGAATAAAAAGTCATTGTTGCCAACCAAGAAGTAAAAAAGATAATCAAAAATCTCAATTTCAGGAAGAAATATTAAGATATTTAGTGAAACTTGGGTCTGATCTACATTTTGAGACAACTCTATTGTGTTACCTACGTCGTCTGAAAGTTGCATTTTTGCAGTCTTGGGTTTAATTTAGAGTTCCAGCACATTGCCTGCATAAGTGGTCCCCCTGGAAAGAGAAAAGAATCTTTCATACCTTTCCATATCTTAAAGGAGGGGGCTTGTATTATTCTTTTATTCCTAACTTGTGTCTTTTATTCGTTTTATCTTAATATTTTAATTAAAAAAATCGGGATTGATTGAGCCAAATTTGATTCTCAGATCTAAGTATTGTGATATGATTTATTTTTGTGGGTAACAATTTTCTATTCAAAACTCGGTCACTCTTCTTTGGGTTTTTAAATTTGTAGGTTTTTTAAAGCAAACGTACCGAAAAGATCAAATTCATTGTATCTGAACCCATTTTCACTTACCGTATATACTCACGTATAACCCGGGTCCAAATGCAAACAACATAGACCATGATCTGCCATTGCATGATGTGCCGGCATATCAGGTTCTATGTTGTTTGTTCTACTGATTAGTCCTTACAAACTGCATAGACCCAGATCTGCCAGCGCATTATGCGATGGCAGATCTGGGTCTATGCAGTTTGCAGTTGGTATTGGGTTCTACATGAGTGTATATGGTACCTTTCTTTGTACAGAGGCTATTATTTTTCATTTCTGCTCAATAACCTATTCCAGATTGATCAGAGTCATAAAAATTACACATTGTTATTATTTGTTTAATTAATATCTAGTTTCATTTTTATATGTCCTTCTTAAGTTGGTTGTACACATTTGTCCGTGTGCATGCATCAATCTGTCCATCCTTTAATATTTGCTTGTCTAGCCCATAAGTTTGTAATGGTTGGAGATTTTCATGAAACTTTACTCACATACATCATGACTTGATGGTGTGTCATTGCACCATATATGTGCCACTTGCCTCAAGGTCAAGGTCATGGCAAGGGAAAATGTAATTCTATGACTTGCATCCTTGTTCCAATTGTAACTTTTGAACCATTTAAGATATTTTAATGAAGCTTTAATTAATTGTATATAAGGTATAATCAGTGTGTTGCATACCATTGCTATGCATCCTGCCCCAAAGTCAAGGTCATGTAGTTCTGTGACATGTATCCTTGTCTGGAGTAAAACTTTTGAACCACTTTAGATAATTTAATGAAACTTAATCCAACAGATCAGTCCACTTCATTTATTTTAATTTTCCTATTAATCAATCAGACAGGTATGCTGCATCATGTGATATAAACAAAGCAACCCACACATCAAGGTCAAGCAAAAGTAGGCTGTGATGGTTGCCACCATTATTAAGAAGGCATGCATATTGGTCCTATCCAGTTGGATTTTACTGAATCAGTTTGTGTTTATAGATCAGGCTACAGTTGGTAAATCCTAGATGCACTGCATCAGATTTTTTAAAATGTTTTTTTCATTTTCCGTCCTCTGGAAAGTTTTCCAAGGAAACTATAATCTCTTTCCTTAGCTTTTTAGGGAAGCTTTAATTAACTTTAATTGGCATGTCATTTCTGTAAGCATGTTAAATGAGACCAACTCCTGTAAAAATGGACATTAATTGATAGATAATTTAGAGGGGGAAACAGCTTTTCCTGCTATTGCATAATTAATTTCTTTTTCATCCAGCATTGTGTAGGAGGGAGGGTGAGTGCTTGATAAATGGTTTGTCCTTTACATAGTGCTGTAGGTAAATACCGTACATATCTAAATACAAAATCAAAATTAGGCAATTTTGAAGCTTTTTTTTATATTCCCAGTGTGAATGCTGAAACTAATTCTGACACTTAGTGAGTTTTGAAACTTTTCACTTTCACCTCCTAGTTCTTAAATGTGAAAAAATAAGAAAAATATTTAATTTTTCTTTAAAGAGAGAGTCATGATTTGGGAGCTGTAAAATGCACTCTAAAAGCTTGCACTTTTAGACATATCTAAAGAATAAGTTCAGTTCTCCCTCATTGTAATATGCTTCATTATAACACAATTGCAGATATAATGTGTTACTACTATGGACCCCATGACCAAAATCGTACCAATATATAACAATATGGGTTGAAAGAAAAGAACATGAAGCTTAGTTTTGTATCTTTATTTCTTTTTCAAAACACCATTATTTAACAAATTGGTGATCATTCCCACTATACTGTGGTTTGGTATATAACGCTGTTGTCAATATCTTGTGGTTCCGTACATTACACTGTTCTCACTATAAGGTGGTTCAGTACATAATATGTTTAGCGGTTATAGACCCTGACTACTGCATTACAATGAGGGAGAGCTGTAAAAGTATTTCTGAATAAGTAATGTAAGGAGAAAATGCATTGAAATAAGGACATTGATTGACATTGTTGATTTGTTACTGTATATGTAATGTATGTGTATGAGTGTAATATATGATAACAAATTTGTTCAGGTATGCTGCAGTATCAATAATTTTTTAGACTAAATTTCAAAATTTCCTTTGAGATACATGCAGACCATTGAAATATAAGTGAAAACAATAAATCCAAGTACACGTAGATATTTTGTTCATTTTCCAAGCCATGCTGGTGCAATGATTATCTAAATTTCACTGATTTCATCCCCATTCTACAGTGTTGCGAGGCACTTCATGTGTTTGCATCGATCAATAAATTTATTATGTGCAAAGTTTCCTTGTACAATGGAAATATTTAACTAAATTCTTTCATCAATAGCATTTTCCATGCTATTTTACTCTTCCTTGTACAATGGAAACATTGAACTCGATTCTTTCATCAATAGCATTTTCCATGCTAATTTACTCTTCTTTTCCAAACAATATTGTCAAATTATTAGAGAGAAATTCTGCATCAGTATTGTATGTGGCCACCATTTTGTGTCTACAGTGTCTGACCTGGTAACGTTGCTAGCTGTATCTTAGGGTTGGTGTTCTATTACATATCGTGTATAGATAGTGTGACACATACTTTTGAACCAGTCAAGATATTTTAATGAAACTTGAGCCTTTTATATATCTTGATTTGAGAGCATAGTGCTAGTCAGTCATACCCCCAGCCTCAAGGTCAAGATCACAACAAGGGATAATGTAAGCCAGTGGCCTGTTTACTTATCGAGGCTGTCACTTTCTAACCCCAACAGATATTTTGATGGAACTTTATCCATTGTCAATTCCCTAGTTCAAAGGTAAAGTCTTTAGTAGGGAACAAGCCACAAGACAGGTTTTTCGTGTCCTGGTTGCATGTTTTTTTTGTGTACAGAGATTACTTTTTTTCTTTTCTGCTCAATGATCTGTACCAGATTGATTGGAGTCTTTGATATTGCACATTATCATTATTATTATTTGTGTCAATAATATCAAATTCCATTTTTCACATTGGTTTTTATTCATTCAAAGAATATTTAATTCTTAATCTAAGTGTTTTACAAGAACATTTTGACTGAGAAACTTTCAATATTGCCCACTAGGGGAGGGCATTCATTACCTTATTTTCTTAACAAAAATGGTTTATAATGCATTATATTTTCAACTCACTAGGCTGTAAGGCTAAGTGATCTTACAGGGCTTGAAATTAGGATTTACTGTATATACTCGGATGTAATCCGGGTCCAAATGCAAACAACATAGACGCTGATCTGCCATCACATAATGCGCCAGCAGATCAGGGTCTATGTTGTTTGTTCTACTGTTTAGTCCTTACAAACTGCATAGATCTCGATCTGCCGGAGCATTCTGTGATGACAGATTTGGGTCTGTGCAGTTTGCAGTTGGTATATGTTTATATGCGAGTATATAAGGTATTTTTTACTAACCCACATGATCACACACACAGGATCACTTATAAAAGTTTTATTGATCCTGCCTAACTTTCACTGATCCTGTAAAAATCAAACAGAAGCCAGGTCAGTTTCTGATATAACATCTATTATTTATTAACATCAACTCAAAACAATAACACAATTGTATTTCACTAACAAGACTCAGGAAAAGTTGAAGTTTATGTTCAAGCTACTTCAAAATGCTCTTGTTCAAAGATGCCACAATTTGCTCTGCTTCTGAAGAACCAACTTTCTGTTTTGATTTCACGTATCTCTCTGCCATAATATGTAAGGAACTTGCATTGTCTGATTCCAGGGACGATTTATGAAAGTATTTACGCTCATCAGTGAATTAAGTATACTTTCGTATTTCTCCAAATATGCAGTGCAGAAAGTGCACATCACAGCCGTTCCTGGGTCATACTTCAGCCGTTCATATTCATTTGCCTAGCATTTCTGGTACTTTCTACTTTCTTTGTCTCTTCTCTTGATCATATCTGAGAATTACACACTCTCTTGTCTTAATCTAATTTGAGCTGTATTGGTGGCAGCTGTGCACCTTGCAGATACTTCCACATCTTTACAATTGTCACTGCACAATGCATTGAATATTTATCAACAGCGATATAAATATTAAAACACATTGTTTGGTATAATTCTGGATTATTCGTTGAGTTGGCAAACTTTTCCGATTGGTCAATTCTAGCCTGAAACCCTATACCTTTTGTTATCATCAGCTGTTATCATCAGCAATAAAGTCAGTGCTTGGGGCCAGTACACCAGGCTATTTCCACATGCACAAATACTGTTCTGACAATAATCACACTAATTTACTTGATGAGTGGTTTAACACTTGTCCATTTGCACTGTGAGCATTTATTGTACCTTGTCAAGTGCAGGATGTTGATAGGTACTCAATTAACACAGTAAACAGATCAGTTAATCATTAAAGGTAATGCCGACTCAAGTTTTATTTGATACATCAGTACAATACTATTTGTTAACTGTTATGATAGCGACCAGTGGTAATTTTCACTGCTCCAACAGATTATTGATGACTTGAGTTTTAGTGATCTGTCATCAAAGTCACTAACCACAGGATAACAGATTAGCATTAATTTCGAGCCCTGGTCTTATATTGCTGCCCTGCATCCATTGTGCATAAAGTGTCTTACATCTGTCATATTTACTCTTTTTAGTTTATCAAAAGCCATCAGACCAATGTCAATCATATTTGTTAAAGAACATTTTGGCATTGAGACTTGGAAAATTTGTACAAATGATATTAATTCATCAACAAATATAGATGCCTTTGGTGAAAGCTTAACTGTGTAGTATTATTCATAGCTGATAATGTTTAAACTGTTAAATTTCATACACAATAAAAAAATTGAAAGCTAACCTGAAGCTTTCATCCTTGTACTAAGGACTTCATCAGCAGAATGATTTAATCTCTACTGATTTGTTAACATCACCCGAGGGAATAGTGAGCGATGTTAACAAATTGTCCCAGATATGCAGCATATTGTAACGGCCCACATCCCTGTTCAGCGTTGGTTTGTGAGCATGGATGTATATAGACTCTTTAACCCCCTGCTCAAACCATGATTGTTCTCGATCTAAGATGTTTACTGAGTCCCAAGATACTGTATGGCCCGGGCAAACTGTGTGGATGTGTCGTGAACTTGGTCATCTATGTTCGTTGAATCTCGCTTTCAATGTCCTTTCCGTTTCCCCAATGTAGTTGTGATGGCACTGACTGTCACCTTGTCCTTCACACTTTATGTGATAGATAGGTCCACAAATATCTTTCTTATTAGACTTATCCTTTGGGTGAACTAGCATCTGTCTTAGGGTCCGGTATGGTTTAAAAAACACATTAATTTTCTGTCACTGAAAAATGCGTTACAGGCATTCAGAAGTACCTTTCACTAGGATGATGCTACCTTTTGAGTCACTTTTTTTAGTTACTGGTCGGCTCTTCCCGGTACTGTCACTTTGACCAGCGTTCAGCCTGTTGGTAACCTTCTTAATCACCCAATCCGGATAATGGCACCTCTTGAAATCAGCATTGACAAGATCAAATTCTTGTTTTAAATATGTGGGGTCAGATGTAACGACATTGGCTCTATGATTTAATGTTCTGACAACCCCAAGTTTCTGATCTAATGGATGGTGCGTAGGTTTATGATAAACTGTAATTTTCAAGGTGATCTGGGACAATTTGTTAACATCACTCACTATTCCCTGGGGTGATGTTAACAATCAACAGAGATTAAATCATTCTGCTGATGAAGTCCTTAGTACAAGGACGAAAGCTTCAGGTTAGCTTTCCATTTATTTATTGTGTATGAAATTGAACAGTTTAAACATTATCAGCTAAAAATATAGATGCCATTACTAACAATAGAAAGCCTCTTAAAATCACTTCTTCTAGAGGGTACTGCTTAACTAACTTGACTCATGATGTACAAGTTGATTGTACTCTTCTTCCATTCTGGTGTTTCTGAACAAGTATATAAAATTAATTTAGATACAGAATGAAATTGTATACACATGTTTATCTCATGTAGATATCCTTATCAGATGTTAGCTCATGTTGCAAATTTTTTATTGGTAGACACTGACAACCCCTTTTATCAGCATTAAATTAACTTACTTTCAGTCCTTAATTACAGTAAAACTTAATATGAGAGACCACTGTCTTGGAAGTCTCCACCTGTCGTGTATGACTAGATTCATATGTAACAATACTAAATTGTATATTTTATGTTTTTATCAACCAGATAGCAAAAACACACATGAATATGAACGTTTTCTAAGAATTAAATGTTAGGATGTGAATGATGTTTCAATGAGCTAAATCAAAATGAATAACTGTAATAAAAATAGAAATGTAATATTTATGACTTTGCATTAAGAAAGTATTGGAAACTTCTCTGATAATATGACAAGGCTCCAGAGCAAACATATGTTCCAAATTGGTTTGATAACTTAATGGAATAGATGTGCAGTTTAGATACAGTATCTGAATAGTATAGAAGACTGTTAATGAAGTTTTCAGGAATTATTACTAAAGCAGAACTTTAAATCCTGTATACCTCTCTTCAGGCTGATTTTATTTACCATTTTCTGAGATTTTACAGCTTGATAACTGCTGCATGGTTTTATCAGTTTTGAAAATTGAAAGCTAAGTATTGCACTAGCACAGATTGAATTATCAGTACCAACATTTTTGTGTCTGAATGTCAAACCAGGATCCATCATTTTAGTCAAACCTGTGTACATTGGTCACCCAAGAGAGTGGCAAAAATTGGTCTGTATGAAAAGGTGGCCTTTATATAGAGGGTTGTCCTGCTGGACAAACCAAGAGATGAATGATGGAGGTTGGCAAGGAATAACAAGAAAAACTGAAGCAATATTTAGAATTCAAAGTATATTAATTTTTTTTTTTATTGTTGGTTTGAACAGCACTTTTAAGACATTATTGGCTTTATCACATCGAGGCAGCCAAGCTGGGCTGGCCTGGGTAGGCACTGAACCCATGACCCTTGGATTATGAGTCCGACGTTCTATCAACAGAGCTACCACAGCTTCCTGAGCACATTAAAAGAATATATGTTTGTTTTTGATTATTTCAATGTTAACTACACCAATAAAGTAAACTCTGAACACTTAACATAAAGGATGCATTGATTTACTTACATAAATAAATGTATTCCTGACAGTTATGCCCAGAAATAATATTATTTTGGGATTGTTTATGGTGAAAACTGACCACATTGAATAAATGACCACTTAGCTGACCTCAGTAGGCAGGGGACAACAACACTGAAAAATTAACCTTGAATTTGAATTCATCAAATTTCAGTGAGGTGACAATATTTTGAGTTGAGTATAGTGAAGTTGAGATAGCTGCCACATGCTCCATTGGCTGTAGTTTATGAGATGAAGAGATGCTAGTGTGACTTACCAAAAGGGAGATAAATCTTTTTCTTACTAAAGTAAAGGTCTTTGACTTAACAAAGGGAAATAACTCTTTAGTAACTAGAAACTAACTTGTTCTTATTTCTCAGATTTGAGAAAATAATAATAATAATAATAATAAAAATTATAATAATCATATTATTTGAAGAAGTTGCTCACTTGGTTAACAAACCAATCTTTCAATATGAGGTCTTCTACAATCACAGATATATGATGTACAATTTGTACAAGAAGTGGTGTCTTTACACAACAAAGCTAATAAAAATTAGATAATTGATCTACTAATACTATAAAATATGTTCAAGGCATTAAAGATGAGTACATACAGTATCCATACAAAGATTAGTAGTGAACCAGAATAAAACATTACAGGCAAGTACATTGTTTTAAAGAAGAATAGTAATGAATTGCACAAAATCATACAAATAATTGTTTCTGTAGATGTTGGCTAAGATGCATTTTAAAACCTTTGGATGAGTTAGCTGACCTTACATAGGGTGGAATGGAATTCCATTGTTTAGCTCAAGAAAAAGCAAAACTCTTTTTATAAAACTCTGAATTTAGTTTAGGTAAATATAAATTGTTGTTTGAGATGGATCTTAGTTCATACATATGAACATTTTCCTAAAATTTAAAATTACTGTTAAGATAATCAGGAGACAACCCATGTAAGGATTTGTAGACCAGTAAACCCTTTTGAAGTTTAGTTCTCTGTTGAAATGGAAGCCAGTTAAGGGTTTAAAAAAGATTTGTTGATGGTGTACCTAAATCAGCATCAAGAATAACTCAGCTGGTCTTTTTTGAAATTTCAGTGGTCTTTCTTGATTTTCCGTATCACTATTACCCCAGATAGAACAGCAATATTCTAGATGTGGCATGATATAGGCATTGTAGAATATCTTTATCTGTTCTTGAGAGAGATAAGATTTTATTCTGTTCAAGAGATAAAGCAGTGAGTTTACTTTTTTAATGACCTTATCAACTTGCATTTTCCAGCTCAATATATTGTCAATCATTATGCCAATCAGTTTTTCATTTTCAGACTGTTCTATATCTGTTCCTTTTAGCATTACTTTGAAGTCATCTTTCTCAGCTTTTATTTTGGCTCCACTACCCTGATCATGGCTTTTGACTTGGCTGCATTTATCTTCATACTACTGTGCTCACACCAGTTATATACTTTAACCAAACCCTGATTTAATTTAGTGCTAAGCTCATGGCCAGTTGATCCAGTGTTATATAATTTTGTGTCATCTGCAAACTTGTTGGTGGTGAATAGCTCAATGTGATCTGGTAAATCATTGTTGTACACCTGAAAGAGAAATTGTCTATGAACTGATCCTTGTGGAATAACTGACTTTATGAGTTTCTTATCTGAAAGATTATTTAAAAGAGAAATTTCTTGTTGTCTGCCTTCAAGATAGGATTGAAACCAAGTTAAACTTGCATGGTTAACTTGATATATGCTGAGTTTTTCCAACAGGATTTTGTGATTAACAAAGTCAAAAGCCTTGATAAGGTCAAGAAACACTACCTACCAGGTTACCTTGATCTATTGCCATTAACCAATCATCCACCATTCTAGTTAGTGTATTCTGGCATGAATATCATTCACGAAAGCCTGATTGTCGTGAATGTAGTAAATTGAAAGATTTCAGGTAGTTTCAAAATTCATTACAAATGTGTCTTTCTAATATCTTTGAAAGTGATGATTACACTGATATAGGTCTATTGTTATTCATTTTGGAAATACTTAAATTGAAGATATACATAGTGAAGGTGCAGTGACTTGAGATGAGAGTTTAAGGAATTTAGCACTCATATCACCTAGACCTGTAGCTGTTTTGACATCAAATTTATCTAATTCATTTAAAATGAATTATATACTTATTTGAGGTATTTTGAACGACTTTTCTTTACAAGTTTTGAGGAAATATGCTCATTTAATTCATCACGTTAGAATCTTTTATGAACTGTGAGATCCACAAGCTTTTTTGTTTATGTTTACAAAGTAATCATTGACACATTTGCAATTTCAAGAGGTTCTTGCTTAATATTACCATTTTCATCAGGTTATTGACAGATTTACCATTTAAGTCATTGAAGGTTTTCCAGATTTTTGTAAGTTTTTTCTGTAATACTATCTGACATTTCACTGGAATAGGAAATTTTCCTTGCTTTTTGAATCATAGACTTGACTGCTTCTCTATAATCTATAATTGTTGGTATCTTTTAAGTTATGAAATGTATCCCTTGTCTTAAAAGCATTCACAATCACTTGTAGTCCAATACAGTTGATTTTGTTGATTTTGTTGCCAAACTCTCTTGAAATTAATAGGAATATAACTGTTCAGGATGTCAGTAAACATACATATCCAGATGTCAAGAGCATCTGATATTCACTTGAAAGATGATACAAATGAGTTCTAAGTCAGTGAATGGAGGTTGAAGATATTACATGTATGCATCATAGAATGGGATACTGGCTAGAATAGACTTATTTTGCAGTTTGTCAGAGCAAGCAGTTCCAAACAAGGAACTAATGTACCGTATGTACTTGTGTATAATCTGATACCAACTGCAAACTGCACAGACCCAGATCTGCAGGCGCATTATGCGACGGCAGATCTGGGTCTGTGCAGTTTGTAAGGACTAATCAGTAGAACAAACAACATAGACCCTGATCTGCTGGCGCATTATGCGACGGCAGATCAGGGTCTATGTTGTTTGTATTTGGACCCGGTTTATACATGAGTATATACGGTACCTCTGTGTTCTGTAATCTTTTTGAGCAATAAACTGAAGCACAGGCTTAATTTTTGAAAACTTTGAAGCTTATATCTTACATTTGAATGAACTTTCAGGATCTTCTTAACTTTTGTTCCTTTTTTTTTTTTTACCATGCTGTAAACTTTGCTTTCAAAGGTATACTCCAAGTGTGTGATATCTGAATCTTGGTTTTAAACTTGAGTTTGAGGTTTTTGCCCTAAAAGTTTCAAGAGTAAGAAACCAGGTCTGGCATTATGAAATGCTTTTGAGCAGAAAAACCATGCTCAAGTTCAAAACCCAGATTCAGAGATTTCACACACATGCAATTTAGCTCTGGCTAAAAATTCCCAAATCAGATATGATACTATTAGTTGATATCAGAGTGACATTTAACATGTCAAAATATGAGCTAAAGTACTACATTTCATATTTTATTCTAATTAAAGTTCACAAATGTCAAAATTTGTAGACTTTGAACTTGACCTTGATTTTCTTGCTCAAAATATTTTGAGAATATGTGCTGAAGCCCTGTAGTAAAAAAAACTTTTCGAGCAAAATACTTTCCTCAAGCTAAAAGCACTATACAAATATGATACTTAGGGTGCACCTATCCTATCAAAATTTGGCAGTCTAAGGAACCAAGTGAAGAAAAATTTGAATGTTTTGTGATTTTAGCTTTATTCTAATTAAAGTTAAAGACTGGTAATTGTTTTTGAATTTGAGCTTGAGCTTGAGTTTCTTCATAGTCACAAACTATGGGCAAAAATCCGCTACACTTCTTTTTCACATGTGGCTTCATGCATTAAGATTTCCTTGGTTAAACAAAGACGTGTCTTCAGCAACACAATAAAACAAACTCTTACACATCAATGAAATTGTGTCCTTTTTTTCGATTGATAAGTGACTGTGTTTGGAAGAGAAACTTTGATTGGCTCATTCAGACAGCATGAAAGGTCATCTTGGGTCAAGTATCCAAGAAAATTTGTTCGGGTTTGCGACAATTGATTAAATAGATTTATGCATATTCATTAGTAACAAGGAAATCTTATTGCAGGCAGCCATGGATGATAAAGGAGCATATATTTTTGCTTGTGGCTTGCGATGATGAAGTTTCTTGCTCAAAAATTGTTTTGAGAATACAGGGCCAGGTTTCATGCATCTGTTGTGGCACTTAACCTTTCTTTTGGGTTTCTAATATAATTGTGGACTATTTACTTGTACATGTAATGACTTCAGTGATCATTGCAGTACAGCTGATTGTTAAATGGTTTATCTGCCTAAAGTTTTTTTTTGCAGTTCTTTGTATTTTTAGAACTTAATTTTCAGTCGGCATTTATACAAATTAGCCAGTATTTTGCTGATGTACAGTCAAACCCTGCACATATATACATGCATACTGTACAAATACTTTTGTAATTAAAAAGGCACCATAGCCCTGTTGTTTTCTATGGTGCAGTCATTTTCTTGACTGTTGTTAGAGTTATAAGTTTGCACAATTAAGCTACTTGTCTTGGACAATCCCAAATTCTTTCATGAATATTAGTGGATGAATTTATCCTATAAAATATCACTCACCACTACCAAAAGTAGGGCACAGTGATTCATTTTTTTTAGCTCACCTGTACATGAGGCCAAGTGAGCTTTTGGTATGACCCTGTGTCTTTCCTTCAGTTTCTTCAATATTTGCTATTTTCAACTTCTTCTCAAAAGCCACTGGACCAATTTAAACCAAATTTGACAGAGAGCACCCTGGTATGATGAGCTTTATGTATTGTACAGATAATGCCAATCTGTTGCCACTACTAAAAAAAAGAAAATCCTATAAATGACTTATCAAACACTGCTCAACCGAATGTAACCAAATTTGAAAGAATGCATTCTGGTATATACTGCTTTCAGATTTGTGCAAATGATACCAATTCATCATCAAATATGGCCACCATTAATAAAAATAGAAAAACCTATAAGCAACTTCTTCTCAAAAACTCTCTTTGACCATATTTGATTTAAAAACATTCTGGCATGAAGATCTTTCAAATTTATACAAATGATACTGATCCACCATCAGCAATGGTTGCCATTACAACAAATAGAAAAACCTTAAAATGACTTCATTTCAACAGAATTTTACCAAGAAAGCATCTTAGTATGAAGGGCATTGAGATTTATAGAAATCATGCACATCCACCATCATCATATATGGTGACCATTATTAAACATTAAAAAAAGTTCTTTTAAAAAAGCTCTAAACAGAATTTGACCAAATTTGACAGAACTGTGGCATAACGGGCTTTAAGGCTTGTATAAATGATGCTGATCCACCATAAAGTATGGTTGCCTTTAATTGACTCTTCAAAAACACTGCGCAACAGAATTTGACCACATTTAATGGAAAACACCCTGGGATAAAGGGCTTTAAAAAATTTACAAGTGATTTCTATCTGCTGTCAAATATGGCCACTCTTACTAAATATAGTTAAACATTTAAACAACTGTATATTTTTTAAAAAAACTGTGCAAGAGGAATTTTACCAACTTTGACAGATAGTATCCTGGCATAAAGGCCTTTCAATCCTGTGCCATCAAAGATGAAGATACAAAAAATAGAGAGACCTTGAAACCATTGTTTTCATAACATGTATAAAAGACAAGAAGTTTCTACAGAAAGCATCCCAGATTTCTTGGCCAACTGCTCTTGCATTTGGCTGTTAGGTAGCTGACAGGCCTACTTGGGCCTCTTGTTTATTCTCTATTAAAAGTGGCAAGTTTTGGCATTTTAGTACCATTTCTCAGACCCTGTTGCAAATGCAGTCATAAAATGGTGGGGGTGGATTCATTTTGAAGAGTACCACCCACTGCTACCAAAAATAGGTCACAGTGTAATACTTTTTATGCTTCATTGATTTTTTAAAAGAATTTTATTTACCTAATTTCTTGCACAGCATTCAACATTACATATGGTTATAAACACTATAGGTTGATTCATCTTAAAAAGGTATCAATGTGTAGCCATCTTTCCATTTTGCATAATGAACTTTATGCATGTATTGTTTATTTTTATCCTTGACTATTTAATTTGGCCTATGATGATCTGTGGTTTTGGTATAGTGTTCTCTTTGAGAGATCTTGTTATAAATATTTTTTGTCTTTATCAGGTCTCAAGAAATTATTTTTCTTCACTTGATATGCAAGGCATGAGACCATAATGTGTCTGTAATTGTTCATTTTTACTTGACCTACAGTGTATGAGACTATAATGTGACTATAATTGTTAATTTTTACATGACCTACAGTGTTTGAGACTATAATGTGTCTGGAACTGTTCATTTTTACATGACCTACAGTGTTTGAGACTATAATGTGTCTGGAACTGTTAATTTTTACATGACCTACAGTGTATGAGACTATAATGTGTCTGGAACTGTTCATTTTTACATGACCTACAGTGTATGAGACTATAATGTGTCTGGAACTGTTCATTTTTACGTGACCTACAGTGTATGAGAGTATAATGTGTTCATAAATTTGTATATTTTTACATGACCTACAGTGTATGACACTATAATGTGTCTGTAATTGTTCAGTTTTACCTGACCTACAGTCTTTGAGACTAGAATGTGACTTTTTGTTCAATTTTACTTGATCTACAGTGTATGAGACCATAATGTGACTATAATTGTTCATTTTTAGTTCTGCTGGTCAATGTCCAGAAGAGCTTATGGGATGGTCTGTTATCTGTTGTCCATCATCCATCTGTCCATTAGCACAAGTTTGTTATCACTACTCCTCCTAAACTACTCAAAGGATTTTCAAAATTTACAGATACATTCATCCCATGGTCTTGTTGGTCCTAAATGAAAATGGTGTTGCTTGGAAAACCAATATGGCTGCCACAGTGGCCATCTTTAAAATCTTGTTATTGCCACTCCTCCTGAATGTATGGTCACATCAACATGGGGTTGTCACTAAATACTTCTTATGATGTCTAGTTGGTCCTGAATGACAATGGTGCCAATCTGATATTCAGTATGGCCGCCACAGCAGCTATCTTGAAAATCTTGCTATCATTACTCCTGAATGCAAAGTCATATCAACATGGGGTTTTCACTAAGAGACTTCTAATGATGTCTGCTTGGTCCTAAATGAAAGTGGCTCCGATCTGACATCCAATATGGCCGACATGGCAGCCATCTTGAAAATCTTGTTATCACTATTCCTCCTGAATGGATGCTCATATCAACATGGAATTTTCACTAAAAGACTTCTTATGATGTCTAGTTGGTCCTTAATGAAAATTATGCTGATCTGACAGCCAGTATGGCTGACATGGCAGCTATATTGAAAATCTTGTTATTGCTACTCCTGAATGGATGGTTTTATCAAAATGGCATTTTTACTAAACGACTTCTTATGATGTCTACTTGGTCCTAAATGAAAATGGTGCAGGTCTGACATCCAATATGGCTGCCATGACAGCTATCTTGAAAATCTTGTTATTGCTACTTCTCCTGAATGGATGGTCACATCAACATAGGATTTTAACTGAAACACTTCTTATGATGTCAAGCTGGTCCTAAAAAAAATGGTGCTGATCTGACATCCAATATAGCCTCCATGGCAGACATCTTAAAAATCTTGTTATCACAACTCTATCTGAACAGAAAGTCATATTGACATGGGGTTTTCACCAGAGACTTCTTATGATGTCCAGTTGGTCTTAAATGAAAATGGTGCCGATCTGACATCCATTATGGTGGCTTGAAAATCTTGTTTTCACTAGTCTCTCCCATTAGCTTTTCTGGACTATGACCACTACTCCCCCAGAATGGATGATCATTATGACATGGGGTTTTCACCAAAAGACTTCTAATAATGATATCTGCTTTGTTCTGAATGAAATTGGTGCCAAGCTGACATCCAATATTTGCACCACAGGAGTTAATTTGAAAATCTTGTTATCGCTGAAGAATATCAGAGGTGGTTTCAAGGAGGTTAAAAGGAAGACATGGTCTTATCTTGAATTCCTGGAAATTCTTTTCACCCAGTAGAGTGTAAATCTCTTTGAGGGACTCTTGTTACTTGACTTACAGTGTATGAGACCATAATATGACTATAAAATTGTTCAGTTTTATTGACCTGCAGGGCATGACATCATAATGTGACTAATTGTTAATTTTACTTCATCTACAGTGTATGACACTATAATGTGACTGTAGTTGTTTATTTTTACATGACCAACAGTGTATGAGACTATAATGTGTCTGTAATTGTTCAATTTTACTTCACCTACAGTGTATGGAACAGAAATGTGACTATGATTGTTAAATTTACATGACCTACAATGCACAAGAACATAATGTAACTATAATTGTTCAATTTTAATAACAAATTTTCTGTTGTTGACTTCATAAAGTTGTTTTGTATTTTCAGCAGCTGCAGTAGAAGCAGAAAATATGAAGATTAACATGGTATTGGTAAGTATTGTAATATTTAACATGGTATTGGTAAGTAAAATATAATCTTTAACATCGTATTCGTAAGTACAATATGTAATCTTTAAGGTCAGATATGGAGGTATCTTTTTAAACTTATCTTTGAATCTTCAGTACCTGAAAATCATATATTTGTTGTTGTTTTAATTTCTGTTGCATTATTTATATAGGGGATCTGTGATAGGTTATGAAATTAACACGGATCCTGTGGAAATTTAAGAAATTGAAGCAGCTAAAATTACAGTTACAGTTTAATATGGTCATCAATAGATTGAGAAAGAAAAGAAAACAAACGATTATTGGATAGAATTACACAAATGCTGTGCATTCAAACACAGAGCATGATCTTGGTGTAACTTTTCTAATATAGCAGCCACATTGAGAAAATAAATATATAAAATCCCTTTTTCTTTGACAAAATTATTGACAGTAACTCGTCAAAAATAAACTGCAGTTCTTTGAAATTGTGCATTGGGGACCCTGCCCTATTTAACTGTAACCCTTATCTCCTAACATAATATTCCACCATGTTCTGCTCGATATTTGCTGCTGTTATTCTCCATGATAAATCCATAAAGTAAAAGGTTTAATGAAGAAGTTAAAATTTCTGTACCATATGAAAGGGAATTACTTAGTTTTTCCACATTCTGCTTCTTTTTTTTTCCTCTCTCTCTCACTCGCTTTCCAGCTCTCTCATTTTCTCTCGATGACAGCCTGAATGATGCATCTAACTCCTTTTTTCAATGTTTAGAAGCATTTGAGATGATTTGATCATTTGTAATTATGCTTGGAATAAAAAAAAACAGAATGAGCTATAGGGCCTACTCTTTATAATATTTCCTGTTTTGACACAGTAAGAAAGGTAGGTACCTATTTCCTGTTTTGACACAGTAAGAAAGGTAGGTACCTATTTCCTGTTTTGACACAGTAAGAAAGGTAGGTACCTATTTCTTGTTTTGACACAGTAAGAAAGGTAGGTACCTATTTTCTGTTTTGACACAGTAATAAAGGTAGGTACCTATTTGCTGTGTCATCATTTAGCCTTTTGTCTTTTTTATCACCACAATTCCTTATTTGTGGTCACCTCTAAGTCCGTCCCAGCATATATAACTGGTTAGAACCTAAGAGATGTCCCCGCATAAATTTCCAAATACCAAAAGGTTTTAGTGTTTTAATTATAAAGTAAATTTCGGTTGCGGTTCTTCTAGTTATATTGATTCCTAGAATTCAAGTTTTCACCACAATTCAGGACTGTGCAGTCAGTACACTTCTGTTTTAGTGGCTGGTCAGCTTGTTCATTCATTAGTTTTATTTGTGAACAATCCCTAGTCCGTCCCAGCATATATGGCTGGTTAGAACTTTGGAATTGGCCCCTTGTAAAACCTCATTTTAAAAGTCAGTATTTATTCAAAAGTAAATTTTTATAGATTCCACTCAATATTTGTTGTGAGGTTCCTCTTTCGTTTGTTAGTTGGATTTATGACGTGTGCGGCCATTCGGCCATTTACGTCAGCTTGTTCAAGAATGACATAACATATAACAGCAGATTGCACCTTAGTCAAGGGAGGTTATGCAGTGAATAATTTTGAAAATTCTACTCTTCATTAATTTTACTAGTGAATTGTAGGAATTCCATTGAAGTAAATTTGACCAGAGAAATAGATTTTGAATCTACTCAATATGTTTTACAAAGAGCTTGAGAAAGTTATATTTTGAAGATTTTCTCCACCTGGTATTGGTAAGCACAGTGTAATCTGTGTGGTGATTGGAAAGGGAAGAAACTCTTTTTGTTCTTGCGGAGTGCTAGGCAGAAGTTGCTTCCTATGTGTCAGAAAATGGCATCACAAGTAACAGATAACAGTGTGGGAATAGATCTGTCTTTGATTTCCCTTGCACAGAGAAATGTGAAACTGAAGCAGGAATAAAAATATGCTATATTTTCAAATATTTCTAATTCTGATGTCTTTCCTTGCACATATGATTGTCAAATTGCATCAGGTATTTTCGTGTGGCAGTGAACACTTCATACCACTTCAACCAAGTTGTTTACCATCACTTTTTATTATTTACTGTCGTTATTGGTTGTGGCAAAGAACAATTGTTTAGTGGCAAATTCAATGGTGGGCAGTCTGACCTCTACAAAGCCTGTATTTTGGGTAGATGGCAACTAAGAAACGCAGTTATGTGGACCGACCTTAGTACACAGTTGGCAAGTCAGATACCTCTTCTGTTGATCCATTGTATCAGTTCCTTCCAGACACTTGTTGATTATCAGCAGTCCTTCTCTGAATCAACCACCTATTAATCCAGCACCTGTTAAACTCTGATGCAAACTGCTAATGCATGTGTGCAGAATGACCACAATGGAATTTACAGCTTGTATGGTTGTTCTTCACCATGGCCAGTAATGTCAGGAAATAAAACCCCATGGCAATGAAGAGCTTGTTGGTCTGCAGATCACTCTGGTGTAAATGCTGCATTTTCATCAGCAATTGAAATGAAACTGAATCATGGCTTTCTTTGTCTTTACCAACTTTATTCAGTTAACTTTATCATTAACCTTGATTGACCAGTATGGTTCACTTTTTTTCCTCTAACCTGAAAACTCATAGGATGCTTATGAACATTATTTCCAGCAGCAGTGGAGATTGGGATTTGTATGAATTAAGTCCTCTGTGTAGTTCATGTATAGTATCCAGAGTTAATTACTACAAGTATTTGGCACAATTGTATTTTTTGGCTTTTGAAGATCTTGAGGAAAGAATAGATATAGCACAATAATACTAATTGGAGTAGATGCACGAACTCTTAAAATTGAATTTTGCAAGATTTTTACTCGGCTCACCTTTCTGCCTTTTTTAAAAAATTTCCTGATACATTGAAACCTGTGTTGACAGACCACTTTTAGTTGGACAAGGGGGATAGTCTCCATCATCCCCCTTGTCCAATTAAATGTGGTCTGTCAACACAGGTTGTCTCTTGTAATACGTCAACACATTATATAAAACAGTTGATCTGTACATGAAAAGTTTGGTATTTCATGGCAGGTGATCTTCTAAAACTGGTATTTCATGACAGGTGGTCTTCTAAAACTGGTATTTCAGGTTAAATTTTACTGTATTGTATCCCAGCACAACTGTATTTGTCAGGTGCATGTACCAATGACCATCAATAAATTTTTTGTATATCACAGAATGAGGTAATATCTTATAGAATTTTGGGCAATATCAGTCTCATTCTGTGAGTGTAATCATGTTTCAGAAAAATTTATTTATTAATTTTGTTTTTGCTTGTAATTTGGGATACATATGGTAAATTGTTGGACTTGTAGTGCATAAATTAGACAAAAAACTAATGACACTTGCACAGCAAGTTGCAGACTGAGTAATAATGCTTTTCAAAAACAGTGTTTATCTATCAACCTCTGCACAAATTACAGTAGAAATGTGGTACTGCAACTGCACCCATCATACCGCCTTTTGGTTATATTCATAGAACTTAAAATGCAGTTGTGCTACAGTTCATTTAAATAACAGATTCAGGAGTTGCAATAGTGATGACGTGTGCCTTGATAGATTGCTCTAAGATGGCTGCAAAATAGACAGCCATTTTAGATTCCAGGCGCTTGTCTGTTTACATTTAATGAGGCAGGAGTAAACAGAAGATTAAAGTTGTGAGATTACCACCTACACAAGTGCACACCTGGCTTGTGTCTTCTAGAAGAGAGATGGTTTGGTTTGGTTTGGTGTTTTATGACACAGCAACACACGTAGATTTTTAGTGCCAAGGCAATTGGAATAAAATGCCGTGCCCAAGGGCACACATTGGTAGTTGACCAAGGCTGATCTGATGATAGGATTCAAACCTGCACCCTTTCAGTCGCAAGTTCAGCATGCTTACCACTGACCGAGCCATTGTGACTCCTGCCTCCATTTGTTGCCTCTTATGACATGCAGTAGGGTGCATCAGGCATATTCTACATCCCCAAGCCTGCCGGGGGTTGAAAGATGGATGAAGTGCTTACTACATGAGATCCTTATTAACTTGATGTTAGGAGAAAATTAGAGCTGTCCAGTTATTTATGCCTCACCATAACAGTTGTACAGCGGCATATAGTGTTATCCTTGTCGGTCCATTTATCACACCTTGGTCAAGTTTTGTGTTTAGGTCCGTTTTCATGCACTGTAGTGGGCCATCCTTATTCCATGAACACATTTTTATTAAGATATTGTTTATTGGACTAGTCTATTTCAGAAAATAGGGATGTCAAAGAACTAATGTAAATCAAAATTGACAAGTATTGGCTTTAACTTTTAGCATTTTCAGGAGTCTCAGTACAAATACTACATACATGTAGGTATGGGCTACTCAATGCTAAACATATACATGCTTCAATCACACGAGATTTTTGCACTTTGGTTTTTACTTAAAGAAAAAAAGCTTCCTTTTCTTGCCTAATGCACTTAATATCCTATAGCCCTAAAAGATTGTTGAAGTGGAAAGCCGGGTGTATACTTAATTGGTAGTAATCTCACAACCCAAAAATGAATTTGTAGAAAGTCACTATTTGATTTCAGCTCATAATACATGTCCATGGGAAGTCATCTCCAAGGAAAATTATTTGGAAATCATAAACGAACATTTTAATTTCTGAGTTTTTTTAGTGTGCATAAATCTTTTGCTTCTCTAGAACTTCTTACACACTCAAACTTATATTTATAGTTGCCATAGGGACATTTAAGTTGGTTATCTCCCTTGGTCATAGAGGACTGTATAGTGCAAATTTTGTTCATTTAGGGGCCCAGTGTAATTCTGTTGAGATGTCACAAGTATACTGTTGTTACCATTAGTTAATTCAGGTGGCCTACCAAGGTTATTCTTCGATTTTGCTTGTAAAAAAAGTATTTTTCTGTCCAGTACTGCATTGATGTGTTAGATTTCAAGGTTATTTTTAGCATGCTTGTTATTAAAAGTACTTTGCCAATTCATTCTGACCAAGTGTGGTAGATTTTGCAATGGTATCATAACAGCATTATGTAATTTATCTCTATAGAATTTTAATAGAAATTAGCAACACTGCTTTTAGTGTGAGTTCAATGTAATTTTGAATCAGTCATTGCACTTGCACTTAAGATTGGAGAGAATCATGTTGATTTAGGGGTTAAAAGTTCAAAGGTCAGAGTCATTGTGATCCTAAGCAAAATGGGATTTCCACAGTAAGTTTTGTCTTGAGTAAGTTCCTTGATGGTTTGCATAAAATGTAAGAAGGAAACTTTAGAGGTCATGGTACTGAGAAAATAATGTTTTCTGCACAGTAAGTTTAGTTCAAGACTGCATACTTCAACCTTTTCTCAAGGCCATTGAGACTCACTGGTAAATCATTTCTGGAGTCAGCCATGCCCTACTAGTGCATACATAGAGGACTGTTAAACACTGGGCAGGTGTTTAATATACCAATTATGGTGTGCAGTTGCTAAGTAGCAAATTTGTGGTACTATATAACCAGGATTGTGCTGATGTATCATTACATACATACATACATACATACATACATACATACATACATACATACATACATACATACATACATACATACATACATACATACATACATACATACATACATACATACATATATACATACATACATACATACAGTTTCACTACAGATTCTTAACATTTCGTCTTAAATTGGGATTTAACATTATCTTCCTTCTGATACTTCAGACAATATCAGGATTTTTGTTAGAGGTAGAAATGGTGGAACTGATGCAAAATCATTGTTTAATTTAACAGAACAGCTGGAAACCTTTTTATTCTAGAAAAAAAGTTGAGGAGTTCTTCATATTTGATGAAATCCTCAACATTTCCTCAGAGACATAGTAAGACTCCTGTTATCTGGAGAATTAAAAATATTATAACTGTATTTTAATCCCTGATGCCTGCTGAATGTTCTGTGAAACTACCTGCCAGAACAATAAGTCATGTCAGCTGCCTCAGGGGCCATGAGACAAAATGCAGCAAAATAGGATGTTCTTGTACTTTCATGACTTAATATCAATCACTTGAATACTTGGTTACACTTTAATGACCTGCTCAGTTGCCAGTGACCTTGAAAACACAAAAGAACTGAAAACTTGAAAAAAATATTGGGACCACAGCACTTTGAGTTTTGGAAGTTTTGCTACATGTAATAGCTGTCAACATGCCTAATCATATACAGGTTTCTTCTTTTTGTCTTCACGTTTCAAATATGGATTTCATTCTTTTTATCTTCACATTTCAGATAATGATTTTATTCTTTTTGTCTTCAGTGTTCACCTGTCAAACGATGGATTCCATTCATTAATATATTGTTGTGACCATTATAGCTTTACAGTACGAATATATTGTCATTTGACAGCAGACTACTGCTATGTACATGTCTGGTTTAAGAGTTTGACAGCAGTCTACTGCTATGTACATGTCTGGTTTAAGAGTTTCCTCTTTTTCACCCCTTCTGAAAAATCAGCAGTCATTCATGAATTTCATACAAGTGGTTCATTGTCACTATTTTACCATACATACTGAATTACTCATGTATAAGTCCAACTGCAAACAACATAGACCTTGATCTGGGTCAATATTGTATGTTTTACTGATTAGTCCTAACAATCTGGATGGACCCAGATCTGCCAGTGCATCATGTGATGGCAGATCTGGGTCAATATTGTATGTTTTACTGATTAGTCCTAACAATCTGGATAGACCCAGATCTGCCAGTGCATCGTGTGATGGCAGATCTGGGTCTATGCAGTTTGTCATTAGACTTATAAGTGAGTACATATGGTGGGTTGAAGCCATTTTACTTTTTCTGGTACTATTTAATTTGTTTATGATTAGATAAGAGTTAACACCCTGTGATTTTACAGCTCTCTTGTGAAACTTTGCATCGGTGCAAGGTCATTTACAAGTCGGCTTTCATGCTACATGTATTTGGTTAACTGATGTTCTGTATGTAGTACATGTATATAAAAGTCTTTTAATTTATGATGTAAATTTACATTTTTATAACTTAACTTTTAATTGGCATTATATAGCCTGTAAAATGTGCTGACATGACCTGAAACTCTATATATACATACATCCATACATACATCTGTCCATCCATCCATACATACATAGATACATACATACATACATACATACATACATACATACATACATACATACATACATGCTGTTTGCAACTCAAGAGATAGTTTCTTATTGTATTTTCTAGCATATAACCAAGCTGCAGACAGAATTGATCCAGAACAGCTGGTGCAGTGTACTATTCCCTTAAAAGAAAATCATTAGTAGAACAAACAGCACTAAGGTCCTAATCCACTAGTACAGTATGGGACAGTCACTTTAGATCTGCAGTATTTGTAGTTGGGTTCTCATAATGTGAATGTATACTAATTACCATAAACAAATTTAGGACATCTCTCTGTGTAATACTTTAATAGACTTACCTATTTCACATGGGGTTATATAGCAGGTTTTTAAAGAGGATGCTGGGGAAGGAACCTCTTGTTTTTATCGGTCAGCTAATTACAAATGAGCGAACCAGTGTTGGGGTCATGAGACCTTGTTTCTCTTATTTGAGCAACATTGATCACAAGTCCACAAAGTTTTAGAAAGTGCAGTAAAATGTTATTTTGTTCAATTTTCACGAACAGTAATTGTTTCATGCTTCACAGTAATTGTTTAATACTTTCATACAGCACTTTTTGCATGCTCTTCTCCATTTTGAGGGTGCGTATTAGCGTGATAATCATTCAGATTTTCTCTCATAAATGACCAGTGGTCAGTCCTTCCTTTATTTGTCTTTTGCATGTGGATTACTGCCATCTTAACATTTTTAGTGACATCATTTGTAGATCCTCACTTGGTCCCAACATGCGTTATAAGGTGTTGATTCATGGTCATTCATTCAGCTTCTAGATTTTGTGTGTGCAGATGGCAGAAAAATGACTTGTTGAAATGGGACAGTGGATACAGATCTATGGTTTTCACACTTGGGTGCTCATTATCCACTAGTAAAGACAGTACCGTATATACTCACGTATAAGCTTATACCAACTACAAACTGCATAGACCCAGATCTGCTGTTGCATAATGTGCCAGCAGATCTGGGTCTATGCAGTTTGTAAGGACTAATCGGTAGAACAAACAACATAGACCCTGATCTGCTAGCACATTTTGCGATGGCAGATCAGAGTCAATGTTGTTTGCATTTGGACCGGGCTTATACGTGAGTATATATTGTAATATTAGACTAAACTTCATCTAAAACCATAGTATTAGAAAAAAAATAATAGGAAGTTAGAAGAAATTGTAGATTTTACTGTTTTTCTCCAGAAATTGTACATGCATCTTTTGGGCAAGGTTCTACCAGTTAAATTGTCTTCTTGTCTGAGAATGTAGGTTTCTGATCAACAATGTTGGCAGCTGTAGTATCAGCTTTTGCCTAGGGCAGATTCATGGAGGTTTCTTTATATTCTTCCCTTTCCCAATTCTTAATATTTATTGTGCTTTGTTACTATGAACAATTAGTCAGTAATATTAGTGTTATATCTCATACCTTTTCTCTACCCTATTTCTCCCCTACCTCTGATTGCCAAATATCAAGCTATCTTTGTACTATTCTGCCATAGTTTGCCACTCTAATGTCTCTGAACTCTTGCTATAATCATTATCACTTGGAAACTCAAGCTTATTACCCATTTACCTAATTTTGCATATATTCTGGACCAGTATTTCCTTCTCATGACCTAGTTCATCATAATAGGCAGATTAATTTCCTTCATACACTATTCTTTTTATCAATTTCAGTTTTGATTTGAACCAAGCAAAGTTTTATCATTTCAATTTAAATGTACTACATTACAAAGAAGATTCTTGTGATTTTTTGTTTATTAAAAGTTTTACATCATGCATATACCGTTTATACTCGTGTATAAGCCAATACCAACTTGCAAACTGCTTAGACCCAGATCTGCCATCGCATAATGCACTGACAGATATGGGTCTATGCAGTTTGTAAGGACTAATCAGTATAACAAACAACATAGACCCTAATCTCCCTTTAATTATGATTAGATTTCAACCAAATTTCCCATGCTTCTTGATGTTGATGAGACCTTAGTTGAGTTTAATTGCCAGCATTCTGCATCATCGTTGATTGAGCCCTTGATTATCAGATCCACCCACTTTTGTTTCCACACAGTTACTCCCCTAATTATTATTGGACTTCAACCAGATTTGATATGTAACTAAAAATTGAAAGACCTTGGTTGAGTTCGACTGTCAGTATTCTACTATATCATTTAGGAGAGTTAAGCCCCAGATTGACTAACGCACCCACTTTTGTTTTCTCATAATAACTTCTTTAATTATTATTGGATTTCAACCAAATTTGGTATGCAGCTTGATTTTCATGAGACCATGGCTGTGTTTGATTGACAGTATTCTGCATTGCTTAGTGGAGTTTTAGCCCACAATTGTTAGATCCACCCACTTTCATTTCTGCACAATAACTGCTTTAATTATTGCATCTCTGCATCTGGATAACAGTAATGCTTATATTAATAAACCTATTGAGAACGAACTTAGAGGCAGGGGTATATAGTAATCCTTGTGTCTGTCTCTCCTTCCTTCCATCCATCCATCTGTCCATCCTTCTGTCTGGCATTCATTAGCACAACTAGTCCCACAGTTTTTGATGCATTGCTATAAAATTTGGCAAGTATTATGTTCATGAAGATGCGCATGTATGTAAATCACTTGCTTCTGCAGTTTTTGTTAGAGTTATTGCCCTTTTTGTCTTGTAGCAGCATATGATACAATCTCATTATCATGACTGGTCCCACAGTTTTTTGATGGATTGCCATGAAACTTAGTAAATAATATGGTCATGACCTGAAGATGCACATATCAACAAATCACTTTTCTCCTGCAATTTTTGTTAGAGTTATTGTTTTTTTTGTCATGTAGCTTAATGCAGTGTATGACACAATATCATAAGTACAACTAACTAGTCCTGCAGTTTTTGCTGGATTACCATGAAATTTGATAAATATTAAATATTATGGTTATGATCTGAAAATGCACATATCAACAAATCACTTTACTCTTGCAATTTTTGTTTTGTTGCTGTGTATGACCCAATCTTGTTTTACACATCTAGTCCTGCAGTTTTTGATGGAATACCATGACACTTGGTAAATATTATGATCATGATCTTAAGATGCTCATATCAACCAATCACTTTGTCTCCACAATTTTGCTTGGAGTTACTGCCCTTTTTGTGTTAAAGCTTGATGCAGTGTATGACACAATCTTGTTAGCACAACTAGTCCTGCAGTTTTTGATTGATTGTCATGAAACATGGTAAATATTATGATCAGGACCTGAAGATGCACAAATCAACAAATCAGTTTGCTTCCACAGTTTGTTTTAAAGTTATTGCCCTTTTTGCCTTGTAGTTTAATGCAGTGTATAACACAATCTTGTAGGTGCAACTAGTTCCACTTTGTTCCTGTAATTTTGGTTAGAGTTTATGATCTTTTTGTCTTGTAGCAGTGTTTGACACCATATCATTAGTGCAACTAGTCCTGCAGTTTTATATAATGTGTATTGTAGTGCCAACAAATGATGCTTTCACCACAAAAAGTTCTTATTTAGATTGTAACTAGCACAAAACAAAACAAATGAATAATCAACACAATTTATTATGTTGCTTCCAGGCTTATATATGTTTCCCAAACAACTCTGAGTGTTCAAAATGGTGAAAAATGAAGTTTGCAAATATATAGAATGATGTATATGACAGAGGTGTGATAATCAAAGCATCTTAAAATAACAAAAATAAAGCAGTATTAATTAGGTGAAATTCAGCCTACATATTAAATTAATCTTGATTCACCTAATATCTAGTTCAAATAATTCTAATTCCAATGCTTATCTTCCACAGAAAGATGATTTAGTGGTTACCGAGAATTGTTCATGTAAACTGTAGCGTATTAACGGGGGGGGGGGCAGACGGGGCGTTGCCCCGCCAAAACAGCTGATAAAACTTCGGCCTCGTATTCTGGTCCCTTGGGCCATCATCGTCACCCAGGTCACCATTTACCCTTAGTACGCCACTGCATGTAACATACTGAAGTGGTACCAGATTTTGTGAGTCAAATCAAGTTTCAAAACCAGACTTGGGTTTATGCTTTAGAGTTAAATGATAAACATAATAGAGGCACAGTCTGGAACCGGATGTCAATAGTGTGTCACGTGTTGGATGCGACGCAGAGTGTCGTTTGGAAGCGGCACAGTGTGTTGTTGTGTCTTGTCGATTATTTGAACATCCAAATAACACAAACATTACCAAATAGATGGAAATTTGTGTTTTCACAGTGATAAATATAATTGAGTAGGAAATTCGAGAATGCCAATCAGAATACTGATTCTTCAATGGCTAGCAGAAATCTTTGTTGATGACGATAGTGACAGCGTCGTCTGTCAAATCACTGTGAAAACTTTATGATAGTGACAGTGTCATCTGTCAAATCACTGTGGAAACTTTTATCCGATATGAAGAGTTAAATAAACGTTGAAACAACTTCTGAGAATTATTATAATCAGTACTGGTAGCATGTCGCAACGACAAAATTTATATTGGAAAATGACCAATAACACTGTGTTCTCAGTTAGTGGTCGGCAGTGTGAAGACACCCGAATGGTCAGTATCAAGATTTACACTATGAAACTAATATACTTTTAATAATTTAATGTGTTGGTAATAACTAGCCTACCTTATTGTTATGCTCGAAGAAATGTTAACAGTCGAGATTGGATATAGAGATTTTTATTTGGTCTTTCACTGGAACCCAGCTGAACCACAACTGCCAGAACGGCGGATCTCACCCTGATTTATAGGTTTTGGGAACACACTCGGGGAGATTCAACGACACAGTTTTCACAAATATTACCAAATATGGAAGAATTCGGAAAAATCTTAACATTAGCGCCCTCTTGTGGAAAGCCATATGGCCAATGCACACAGTAGTCAAAATGGCGCCAGATTTAAAACGGTAAAAAATAGCACACATTTCACAATCAGTTGTAAGCAGATTAAACAATGAACGTGAACAATTTCATAACACTGATGGAGAAAAATCATGAAAATACATGAGTATTACCTTAACCCTGGAGAAAAATGGATGCAATTACTTATTTCTCTACTCAGAGTAGAAGGTAAGTGAAGACAGTTTACAATACTATCATGTACAAACTGGGCATGAAAAATATTTCCCCAGATGATGAATATTTGAACAAATCATTCATTACATCATATTTCTTGTATCGAAAATTCATCTTTCAAAAACTGTTACTACAGTTAATATTATTTGCAGAGGTACAAACATTCCAACATGAGGGGAATATAGACAGTAAAAGGAGATTATGTATTATCTCCATCCATAATGATATATCGTCTACCCTCCTAACTTCATGGACATTCTTGAATCGTGGACATCCATGTTTCTTGCGACCTAATGTGGTTGTTTCGAGATAATGATGTCATCACCTGTGTCCCCAGCATTCTTCAAGAGTGACAGCAAGTATTAAACAAATAAAATCAGACAAAATCAGATTTAAACAGGTAATTTAATGTAATTTTAAAAAAATCTGAATGAAAATCTATATTTTGACTAATGCCTTATTTGTGTCTGATATTTTGGCTTTGAATTGTGTATTATATGCTAAAGATAGGTCCGCTAATCACATGTTATCTTTGTCTTCATTTCTTAAACAGGAAAACCCTCTTTGGGAATTTATACAACGGCAAAGCCAATGTAAATATTTGGTTTTTATCATGTGGGGTTCTTATATAATGTAAGAAAAATTTACACTGAAATGTATATTCACTACAGACTTTTTTGTTTCAGTATTGTTTCATTGGAAAGAGAAATATTTTAAATAAATTTTTTATTTTTTGTATTTCAAAAACACGGAGATGCTATTAACTAATAATATGCATACCTTGGCCTAACTAGCACATTCTGGTCATATGCCATGGGGATCATCCATAAAGGATGTCCACAAAGATGGGGGGAGGGGGGGTTTATTAAAATGTGGACAACTGTGGACAAAGGAGGAGGGGTTGTAAAGGACCTTGGGGACGTCCGCAAGCTTTGTGTTATGATATTCTGTGTTGAACAGCTGCTTTAGGCCTACTGCGTGTATTCCAGTATGTTTTGTGGACGTCCATTATGGGTGATCCCTAAGTATAAATTATTTGTTAATTTGAATTTGTACGATTCGTGCCACAGAATATATATGAATGGGTTGGCATTAATACATAGGTCTGGCTCCCAGTGCCTGAGGTTGATTACATGGCCCACATATCGGCCCTGCGGACCTGAGCGAGTATACAAATAGCCAAGTAAGATGCACCATGGCCTGTATAACGCTCTCAATTCAGACAATACAGTGCCTGGCCTGTGATGAAGACCCTGGCTGACCATGCGACTGTAGAGCTAGTGCCAGCCTCCCTTGAAGAAGGCGGCTGGCTGCAGTAGCCACCACTACACTTCTGCTACGCACAGTACATCTGAAAGCATCGACTCCAGCTGCCTTCCGCACACGTGTGTGTTAATCAGTGACATAGGCAACGTACTGTTTAATAGAGTTTTTAATATCTATATTTTTCCAGCTAATATTACATATTATTTAAGAATATTCTGTATACTACCGATGCTAATAATGGATGCGCGTTATAAACTGTATAGCAACTTTAAGGATGCTTTCATTGCTGCACACCCTGATCTGAAGGCAGATCTGGCAAATAAACGTGCACAGGAGCAGTGGAACAATTGTAAACAAAATGAAGAAGAAGTAAAAAACTTGATTCGAGTTTGGCATGCGAGAGCATCAGAAAGAAAAAGTCGTCTGATGAGCATGTGGGCCCGCGCTGCCACGCCTAAGGCCAGTCTAAGCCAAGCATCAGATTCAACTACTTCGACGCTAACCACGTCATCTCAGGAACTTCCGTCAACTGTGGTGATAATAAAAAGTGACGTTCAGTCAGAGGCATCTTCTGCTGATGTAACAGCAAGAGAGACGGATGCTGATTCGCAAACGACAGCAGTAGAATGTCGAGTGAAGAAAAAAAACCAACGCTCTGCACCAGCACAAGACGCAGCAAGCAATGAGTTAGAATCTCTCAATGCACAAATGGCTAGTCTTCTACAGGTAAAAAACACTGGACTGTGGACAGCTGATATGAAAACAAAGTCTGATGAACTCGACAGCAAAAAGATGCAGCTGGAGACAAAGTTAAAATGTCTGGCAGCTGAACGAGCACGCAAACAGAACTCCAGGCTTGACTTCAAGAGAAAGCTGACTGAAGTTACAGAAGAACATCCAGTCATTAGCCAACAACTCAAAAAGTTCTGTCGGCAGAAAGTAGGAAGGCCCCGCTTAGAAGATGACCAACCACAGTTGCTAAAGACAATCGTGGACATTGTATCATGTGGAGCAGCTGCTGATCTGCGGCGACGATCTGAGAAGCTTAGTAGCTGCAAAACGTTGGATGACTTGCATGAAGCCCTCATCCAAGATGGCTTCAGCATCAGTCGAGCAGGAACATATCTACGTCTACTTCCACGTAATTCAGCGACGACTGAAGGTAAGCGTCACGTGACCACAGTGCCTGTCAAGCTGCTTAAGGCAGCAAACAGTGAAAGGCGCAATCATATGGATGCTCATTTTGCAGCAGCTACAATCTGCTACTTGAAAGATCTGGCTGTCGCTATGGGAGAAGACTGTGTTTTTTTCTTGAGCCAAGACAACACGGCACGTGTCCCACTAGGATTACCGGCAGGAAATAAGCAGGTGCCCATTCTGATGCACATGGAGTATCGTGTGCAGCTGCCAGATCACAACTGGGTTATTGCTGAATGCCAAAAAGTGATCCCATCAGTTTATGCTGCATGTGTTATAAAATCAGGGGCTGTATCATATTCAGGGCTGACTGCTATCTTCATTTGCAATGGGAAGCATGACAGTAGCACAACAATGACACACGCTGCTGATTTTGAAGAACTCAAACAACTTCCTGCTTTTCAGCCTGTTATATGTATTAATGGATCAGTGAAGCCGATTGTGGTCATAACAGCAGATGGCGGTCCGAATGAGAACCCTCGATTTCTGAAAACACTAGCCGCAGCCTATCGAGCCTTCCATTACAACAACCTGGATGCGATTTTCGTTGCATGCCATGCGCCAGGGCACTCTGCCTACAACACCGTCGAATGACGCATGGCTCCTCTGTCACGCGACCTATCAGGATTGATCCTGCCTCACAATAATTATGGATCTCATTTGGACAGCAATGGCAAGACATGTGATGTAGAGTTGGAAAGGGCCAATTTCCAGAAGGCTGGTGAAGTGCTGGCAGAAATCTGCAGCTCAACGGTTATTGATGGATTTGATGTGGTAACATCTTTTGTATCATGTGATGCAGGAAAACTGGACATCAGTCCACCATCAGATGAGTGGTCAAGTCGGCACATTCAACAGTTGCAGTATTGCTTGCAGATTGTGAAGTGCAACAGTGAATCATGCTGTGGTCAGCGTCGCACTAACTACAATGATATATTTCCTGGACGATTTTTACCTCCACCTGTTCCACACTACAGCACAGATAAAGGGATTACCTATGCACCAGTTGGCAGCAAAAGTGGAACGTTTGGATCATTTTATCAACGACTGGCTCTTTTACATCTGCAGCCTTCACACGACTTCCTGAGGATGTCATTTGATTTCTACTGTCCGTCGGTGACTGCTGATCTTGAGAAGCGCATTTGTAATCAGTGTGGCCTGTACTTTCCATCTCAGGCTGCGAAGCGCAATCATGCAGCAGTGAGCACACAAGCTGAAGTGGCAGACGTCGGCGCTGTGGAGCCTGGATCTGTTAGCGCTATTCTGTCAACTGCATCATCAACTTCCGCAACTGAAAGCAGTGATGATGGTCTGCCAGTTGTTCGCAACTTATTTGACTGGCTACAGTCTGTGTTTGTTGAAGTGGAGTAAGACATTGACAGTCTATCGAATTTAGCATTCTGTGAGATGACAACTTTAGTTCTATGTCCTGAATAAAGACTTTTTTAAAGAAAGAACTTTCTGTTTATTTTTTTCTTCGTTTTGGGCTACATGTTGTGATGAGATCAGTGAGCGTTGTATTTTGAGAGCACCAGCTATTACACTGCCAGACCATAGAGCAGTGTATAATGCTAGATGGGGACGTCCACAACCGGGGGGGCCGGGGGGGGGGGGGTAAGCCACATGCGGACAAAAGCGGACAAGGGGAGGGTGGGTATGAAAACAGGTATTATCTGCGGATGTCCTTTATGGACAACCCCATGTGACTTTTTAGTCAGTGGCACGAACCATGGACATTCTTCGGGAAATAAGTAAACTTATGCTCGGAAAAACGGTAATTCTGAACTAATGTACATGAATGCCGAAATTTTTTAATGATGATTAAATGAAGTAGATATAGTTGAACACTTTCTATGGTTATTTGAACAGAGTCTCACAATATTATCAAGGATATATGCAAATGCACTTGATAAGAAAATAATTTGCCAGGTAGTTAGGTTTGTTTCAATATGTCCATCATTACTAAAATATGAAAATTTTTAAATGATTTCTTCTCAAAAACTCCTGAATAGAATTTGACTAAACTTGAGAGAAAGCATCCTGGCATGAAGACCTTTTAGGTTTGTACAAATGATGCTGATCCAACATCAAATATAACTACCTTTACTAAAAATAAAACAATACTTTAGTTGCCATTTTGCGTATTAAAGTAAAGAAAGTAATCTATGATGAGGACTGTTGAGAAATCACAGGTTTGGGGTTATGCTGAACCCTTGGTAGAAAAATGTTTAAACATTTGTTAATTTTTTGGTATACAATACAGGAGTCATACATTTCAATAAAATAAGTTATCTAAATTAACAAATGAATACACCTTAGGGATTAAATTGAATAATTGTAATTTGAAGCTGAAGGAAAATATAAAATAGAAATGTAACAAGAAACACTCAAAAGACTAGTAGATGAAATAAATTATGGATAAGATTAGCTTGAAAACAATGAAGTACACACAACCTTGTGAATGAATTTGCTGTCTTGTGTATGTAAGTCATGATACTCTCATTGGCCAACAAAAACAACCAAAGCCACTAATTACCTTAAATTTGTAATGCCATCTTAAAATGTGTGAAATAAAATATTTGCTTTGTATCCTTGTATACTTTTCTCCTGAAACACTTCCAAATTAAATTACCATTAATAATCCCGATATCCAAACCCTTTAATTTTCTGGATGCCAACTCTAGACATTTTCTGTGAATAAAAAAGGGAATTAATAAAAATTAAGCAAAAAATATCCAGATTTTCTGAATGTTGTGACCAGATTGCATTTCATTTTGTTCATAGAAAACAGTATTAGACAACACACTCATTAAGACACATAATATTTCTCCCAATATTTTTTGCACACTATTGCTCCTATGATAATCCAGTGGTTTACACTATTGCTCCTATGATAATCCAGTGGTGTACACTATTGCTTCTGTGATAATCCAGTGGTGTACACTATTGCTCTTATGATAATCCAGTGGTGTACACTATTGCTTCTGTGATAATACAATCATGACTTGTAAATTATTTGTGTGAATATCATTGTTTTCTCATATTTCCTGTAGAAAAAGTGGTCTGACTATAGCGATTATTGCCCCAATTACAATGGTCTCCTGCTGGTGCCATTGCAGGTTGACTGATTCAGTGTAGACCAGTTTGTTACTTAAGGTATTACTACACTCATTAAACCAATAATATTATTGCATCATATTGTAGTCTTTAAGAAAAGAATAGATATTTATTTGATCTTTCCTCGAGATCTTCTGACCAATGAAGAATACTACTTGTATTCAGTAGAAAGCACCATTACAACCTAAACAGAAAATAGAATGTTTATTGAATTAACCTTCTTGGCTTTTTTGTTGTTGTGTAAGATGAGAAAGTGAATAGGTGTGATTGGGCTGGTGCTGGAAGGTCACTTGCACTAAAAATTGCAGTCAATTCATTCAAATGCAAGTTTTTTCCAGAAAATGCAACATAACTTATTCTGATTTCTAGTTGGATGAATTTCAGTCACACAAAAACCTATTGCATGCTGTACTCTGTTACTAAGAACAGTTGTGTTTCAGATGATAGGTACTTTATTATATTTAGCTCTATTGGCCTTTTGGTCTTGAAAATGTAAGTCAAGCTATATAAAGGGATGTAACTCAATCCTAATCCTAAGAGGAAATGATTACAGAGTGATTACTTCTCTTGAAATTGTTTGACATCATCACTGTAGTACTGTTACTTGAAACAATGCATCATTTCAATACAAAATGCATATTAAATATAATTAAATATTTTCTCTCAATATTTTTAAAATTGTGTTGATTAGTTCTCTGTTAAGTGATAAAGAGAAGAAAAGATAACAATTATTTCATATTACATGTATTTAGAAGGATATTGTTATTTGATTTTTTGATTATATAAAAAGAACATGATTATCAATATCTCACAATTTATATTCATCATCCTGTTTAATGTACCATGTTATAATAACCCTCTATTTCATCAGTATTCTTAGTACTTTGATTTTAAAAGTTGTGTGCCAGTTTTATGCCTAACATAGTAAAATAATCTTAATGTAGGTGAACTAATGCAGTGGATTTAATAAAAAAAAATGTAGAAAATGTTTACCTTTTAACTGTGTATCATTTTGGAGGTTGAACTACCTAATTTGCACAAAATTTATCAGTTAAGTTTGTAATTTGGCCACCTTTTTGAGTTTACTTCTTTTACAATAATAATATCCTTTATAGTGGGTAATTTTTTGTGAACACTGGATAGGTATTGTGTATGCTTTATTTCAGCCTAGAATTTGTAAAAGTCATAAAAAATTGTATATTTTCAGATGTTGTTATAGTGATTTTTTTTCTTCTCCAAATCATTCATGCTCAGAATTTTTTCAATTTATTTTTTTTCTTCTAATTTTCCGGATTAGATTGTCCAAGTTCCACCAATTATAGGCATACCAGTTGTTTTGTTTTCAATGAAGTGTTAAGAAAGTTTTAGTTGTGTATTTTATATTTGTATTTTTCTTTAATATTCTTACAATACAATAAGTATTTGGATGTAATAATAAATTTATTTGAATTTCTCATAAAAGGCTTGGTTTCTATGGTAACAGTTTAACCCCCCAGGGGTCTGCAGCCCACAGGTTGGGAACCACTGCATTAAACCATCAAACTAGAAAAGAAATGTGATCACTGAACCCAGCACACTTGAAGTAAACCATTCCATGATAATAATAAATAATATTAATGACTTTATTTAACAAGGGTGCTGGCTGATCTGGGTCTGTGCAGTTTGTTTGGAGTAATCAATAGAACAAACAACATAGACCCTGATCTACCAGTGCATTATGTGACAGAAGATGAGGGTCTATGTTGTTTTATGTTGGACTTGACTTGTAAGCAAGTATATATGGTGGGTATGAAGAGTATCATATGTGTTTCTGTAGTTTATTCAGTATCACATGATTTTAATATTTATGTGTTGGAGAACATAATTAGTAAATAATTAATATGTATGTGTTGGAGAACATAATTAGTAAATAATTAATATTTATGTGTTGGAGAACATAATTAGTAACTATTTAATATTTATGTATTGGAGAGCATAATTAGTAAATAATTAATATTTATGTGTTGGAGAACATAATTAGTAAATAATTAATATTTATGTGTTGGAGAACATAATTAGTAAATAATTAATATTTGTGTGTTGGAGAACATAATTAGTAAATAAATAATCATTTATGTGTTAGAGAACATAATTAGTAAATAATTAATATTTATGTGTTGGAGAACATAATTAGTAAATAATTAATATTTATGTGTTGGAGAACATAATTAGTAAATAATTAATATTTGTGTGTTGGAGAACATAATTAGTAAATAATTAATATTTATGTGTTGGAGAACATAATTAGTAAATAATTAATCATTTATGTGTTAGAGAACATAATTAGTAAATAATTAATATTTATGTGTTGGAGAACATAATTAGTAAATAATTAATATTTATGTGTTGGAGAACATAATTAGTAAATAATTAATATTTATGTGTTAGAGAACATAATTAGTAAATAATTAATATTTATGTATTGGAGAACATAATTAGTAAATAATTAATCATTTACTCTTTAGACACATTTGGATTAAAAAAGGAAAGCCAAAAGAAAGACATAAGGTGTCAAAATAACATGGCAATGAAAAACAATTTTTTCTTCAGGTTTGATTGGGAAAACATTAAATGCTTAAATTGTATAGAAATGAAATTTCATGACATCTTAAAAGTCTTGAAGTGCCAGTGTTCCAGCTATGTATTTTTATACACCAGCTATAAGGCGGAGCATATTATGTTTTGATGCTGTCTGTACATCTGTCTGTTACCAATTTTGTTTCTGTACAATAATTCAAGTTGTTCATCATCTACATTGACCGAACTTCGTGGATTGCTTGCTCTTGGGGTAAGCAAGAACCATATCAGTTTCAGAGTCAGTAGGTCAAAGATCGACGACTGAAAACAGAAAATGGTTTCTGCACTACAACTCCAGTTCTCCACAATCTATAGTTACCAACTTACACTTAGGGCAAAGAAAAACCCTATCAATTATGGGATCAAAAGCTTGAAGGTCAAGGTCACTGTGACTGAATTAAGGCAAATGATTTCTGCACAATAACTTTGGTTCTCCACCATCTACAGTGACCAAACTTTGTGGATTTTTTGCATTTGGGGTAAGGAAGAAGATTCTTGATTTCAGGGTTAAAAGGTCACAACTTTAAAAGTATGGAAACATATGTTTTGAAAGACAAATCCTCTCTTATATGGTAATAACCATGAACGACCAAATGTTGGAAGTTGAGCAGAATTTCCTTTGCCATGTGACTGATGTTTTTTTCTCCATGTTTCCAAAAATAGATTAATATTCAGGTGACTTCATTTGTATGTTTTTCATACTGCTGGATATTAAAATTAGCAGCTGAATGTTTTTGAAATATAGAAAATCCATAGTTTTTGAGAAATCTGTGGTTCTTGGTGATACATGTATGTACATGCTGAAATCACAAATATTAACTTAAGCAGTGAGCACAGATCAGTATGGTATTTTTAGCACATAGCCTTGTTTGAAAGTTTAGAAGTTTGCTCCCATCCACCTCAGACGAAACCTTTATTATAATTAATAGAACTAGCTCAGAGAATGACATGTTCTCATGTATATAATAAAGAAATCCTTCAACTCTAATATTACAAATTTCAGATGACCTTGCATCACTGACTTGCTACCACAGGATCCTGAGCACATGTTTACAAATGGCAAACAAACTGCTACATTGAACAGATGAGTGTAGATTGAACTTCACAGTTGTTTTAATACTGTGATTAAACTAAAAATTTATATCATATTTTATGTTTCATTTTGTTAGCAGTATAAGTAATAGTTATGGATGTAAAACTTTACTTTTGGTAGTTCTGGATCTTAATTGGCTCTGTCATGAAGGCATCAAAAGGCCTCATTGCACAGTAAAGTGCCTGGCGTCAAAAGGCGTCATTGTGTAGTAAAGGGTCAAGTAACTTTATTACTGTAGTGAGGCCTAAGAATGAACTTTGTTTTAGTGAGGACCTCCATATGAAGGAACCTACTAACAAGGGACATATATAAACCCCATATTTTAACTCATTACCCTCAGAACCAAGCAGCTTTGTTCTCGCCCTTACAGCATACAGGTAGATTGATCACCAAGGACAGTGAATGCTTTATCAGGGCATATATCCTTTTTACTCACTGACAATATTTGGCTGATTGATTTTTAGAGGGGGTTAACTTGAAAGAATTTGTACTCCTTCAGTTAAGCTGAAATTTGGCAAAGTTCTCACTAAAATTATATGCATAATGGTTTTAATTTTATACAACATGCAGAAATAAAAATCTCATGCAGAAAGGTAAAAAAGCCATTTACTTTACAATATTGGTCTTCTTGTCATAAATAATCCTTTTTAATCCATACACAATTCCATGAAATTCATTGCTGATTTTAATGGAATAAAATACAACCGTCAGTAAAATCTTTTAAAATGCTGGAAAAAAATCAAATTGTTTGGCATTTGGCTCTAAATGTTTTGTTGGTTGTGGTGCTGGTCCTGCTAGACAGCCTCTTGTCAATATGGGTTCTATCATTAATTATCCATCGATTCCCCTCTTTCTTCATTTTTGTCTTCATCTTCTTCACTCATTCCTGTCACTCCTGCTTTCTTCTTCAGCGGGTATTTCAAGGTCACTGTCAATTTTAGATGATGAAAAATCAGAAAATTCTCCCATCAAAGTATGTCATGTAATTTTTCCTCCCAGTGGCTAATTCTCTCGTTTTCTGTCATTTTTATTGTCAAATAACTCTATTTTGGAATGATCAAAATCAAATTTTCTTTTTTTTCTTGTCCAGTATTTCCTCTGTACAAGTAAGCTGAAATCTGATTGGTTGAATTGCATATATGAATAGTAAATACATTGGGGGAAAATCAGCCATGTGTGCTTTGTTAACTCATTGTACAGGATAAAGGTATATGCTAATAAAACCAGTCAGTCACTGGAAAACAAGTAAATATCACAGTCATACACAAGCAGTATGTAAAAGACACTTCTACTCAAAGGACAAAATGTAGCAGTTTCTCCAGTGCTCTTTATTGTCACATTTCGCTATAATTCTAATTTCCATCCTGTTGACTATCGGCTTGTACCTTAATTATCTCATTCACTGGCATATACCTACAACTTGAGTATATATAAGATACAAGTTATGTGGTTAAAACTGCACAGCATGTTGTCTTGTAAGTGCAGCATCATGTTGTGTGATAGTAACTTGATAAAACTACAATCGTGCTGCAGATTTAACTTGTCTTGCCAAGAAACATGATAATGGATGCAAAAAACTAATGTGAGAATCTGTAAGAAAAAATTCTCAGGAGTTACACAGATTTATCTCCCCTTATCAGCTACTCCTCATCAAGTAACTTGTGAAATGATTATCATGTAGATGTTCCTTTGTAAGACCACCTTTTTTTGCAAATGACAGAACATGACTGACCAATGATTAGGATGCCAGTCTTTTTTAATGCTCTATTTTTAGGTAGATAGAATTACAATGAATAGAGCAGTTAAATAACATTGTGTAAATGCTACAGAATCCAGGTAAATTTTGGGTTGATGAATGGGGGTGGGGGCAAGGGTATACAGGATCAACAGCTGTTACGTGTTAATTTTAGTCTCAGCAACTGATTACCAGAAGATATGAAATAAAAGAAAAGTTCATAATTTTGTAAAGATTTATCACCCATGTTAGCATAAATTTAAATAACTGGATACATTACAAAGGTCTCAATATTCTGTAGAATTATGTTTAAAAATTATTTGTCTACAGGTTTACTGCTGTACAGATACATATGGTATGTAAGGTGCTGATAGGCTTTGATGTAAAAAGCAGCAAACTTGATCCATGTTGCACTAATGCTGCTTGCCAAAGTCTGCAATCAGAGAGATAATGTGTGAAATAATATCACAGCCCTAGAATTCTACCACCTGCAAAAATCATGTTTATTTGCATTATCTTACATCAAGTGTGTGCAGAAATAATGTTATCAGATTAAATGAGATTTTGCAATCATAGTAACATATGGTGTTTATTCCTATGCAATACCTGTATGCAACATTTTAATTTTTCAACATAATGATTGTAAAGTCTTTCATCCCTCTCTTCGACCATATGTTCATCTGCCCTAGACTTGATACATTTAATTTTCTGCTTGTTGACTTTCGAAGGACTCTGTGGATTTATACCAAGTTTGATATGTGTTTTCATATTAAGAAGGCTCTGTTTTACTGAATTAAATCCCCTTTTTAACTTGGAAGCGTGCTTTTGCATCACAATTTTCATTTCTGCTCAATACATTTTGAAGAACTGTATGGATTAAATTCAGATGTAGTATACATGTATATACTCTAAATACAGGCTCAGGATGCAGACCAGGCCTGCTGTGCCATCCCATATGTCATAAGAGGTGACTAATAGCAGGAGCCATGGTGGCTTAGTGGTTAGCATGCAGGACTCCTAACCATGGCTTAGTGGTTAGCATGCAGGACTCCTAACCATGGCTTAGTGGTTAGCATGCAGGACTCCTAACCATGGCTTGGTGGTTAGCATGCAGGACTCCTAACCATGGCTTAGTGGTTAGCATGCAGGACTCCTAACCAAAAGGGTATGAGCTCAAATTCTACCATTGGATCAGCCCAGGTTGGGTTATATGGTGCACACTTTAGTCCAATTGCCTTAGCAGTAAATAATCTACTTTTGCTGTTGTGCCATGAAATATCAAACCAAACAAAAATGAATAAGGCTAGAAATATTTCTGGAGGACATAAATGCCTCACAAACATTTTCAAAACACAGTCAGACATTGGAAAGAAACATGAAAATCAAACCTGACTTAGTTCTTCCTGATATTAATCACCATACCAAAATTTGTTCAACCCATATGTTTATCAAAAGTTGCAAAGAAAAACAAGATCAGTGATGAAGGCCCCCACACCAAATTTGGCTAACCTTTTGCACATAAGATACTCACGTGAGATCTAACTCGTGTTAGTCTCATGTGCATTTTAACATGCAAATTAGGTAGAACTCACATGAGCAATAGAATCTAACAAAATCTGAAAATCACATGAGCAGGAATTGTTAATATGAGCAAGATTTTGCTCACGGGAGCAAGCATTTCCTCATGAGCAAGACCTTGCTCACGTGAGCAAGTCTGCTCATGTGAAAATCACATGAGCAGGAATGGTTAATGTAAGCATAATTTTGCTCACATGAGCAAAATTTTGCTCACGTAAGCAAGAGCTTGCTCACATGAGCAATAGGAAAAAAAATGACAAGGATTTGATTTGTATTTGGTAAATATTTTTGACAAGAATGAAAAAGAACCAAGTTCCTATAATAAAACTTATTTAGCAGCAATAAAGAGATTTTCAAAGCGATATTAAAATCTAGTGAAGATGAGCATATTCAAGTTCAAAATATTATTTTGGTGATCCTGTGGGTTAGTGAAAAAAATCCTAATTTTGAGCCATGTATCTTGTTTTACATATGCAAACTTTCTAGAACTCATTACGCATACATGTACTCCAGCTTGTTTGCTGTTAATCATACAATTTCACTGGGGACCCCTAAAATCTGAATAAATCAAAGGAAACGATGTGGGAAGGAATGAATACAAATTCATAATTGTTTGAAACAATATTGATTATAATTGCTTACAACTGTATTTATCAAAGTTAAACATTATTTTGTACACTTGTGCAATATATCAGTAGTTTCTATCATAACATTTAAAAGTTTGTTAAAATGAAACCTCTCAATAGAGTTCCATGATGTACGATATTCTGTTCAATTTCTTTTGTAAAATACTCTGTACACAAAATATATTTCGTTAGTTGTTATGTTGTCTTTTTTAAATTAAGCATACTGCGTTCCTTGCAAAATTGTTGCAATCGGAGCAAATTAAGGAGACAGTGGATGTATGATATAGATCATATTCGATGTATTATTAAGGAAAGATTCCAGAAAATTCAAGCTGATACACAGAAAGGCAAGCTCTTCAGTCTAAGGAATCTCTCACAGCCGCTTCTCGAATATGTGGTACACAGAAAGGCAAGCTCTTCAGTCAAAGGAATCTCTCACAGCTACTTTCTTGAATATGTGGGAAATGTTCACTTTTTTCTGTATGGGTTTAGACTTTTTACTTCATTTCCATATAGAAATCCATTTTGGGGAGGGGGGAATGTTGTCAGATGGTTAAAGGTTCCCAATCCACATCTGTTAAAATTGTACACTATTAGGTGAAAAACAAGAATGTTAGCCATTTGAATTACACTGAACCACCTCTTCTAAACAAATCCTCTCAGAATAAAATCCAAAATCCTTCCCTGCTTCTTGTATGATTCAACTACCATCCACTCAAATACATTACATGCAGCAACATGTACTGTGTAACCTGGACAACAAATGTGACTATTTACCTGTTTGGCAAAGGCATTTTTTTAAAAATTCAACATTCAAAAATCACTTCACAAGTCTTAGAAACATCTGTAAGTGTTATTCCTGACCATCCAGTTTGATAGCTGCAACATCATATCTGTCAAACATTTGGTACGTTACGTCTTTAAACAAAAAAAAGCAATATGAACTTACTCACTTTACACCTTAAAACCTGAAAATTGAAAAAACACAATGAAAATGGCAAATTTTACTCATGCCATACCGTTTGTGGCCCTGTGAAACGTTTGGTATCTGTGAAACGTTTGGTAGGTTACGTCTTTAAACAACAAAAAAAAAAAGCAATATGAAATTGCTCACTTTACACCTTAAATCTTTGAAATAGATCCACTGCCAAATTCTTTGAAAAATTAAAAGTATAAAAATTAGAAGCATACCTACATGTATATGACTTCTGAACTTGCCTCAGTTAAAGTTCAAACTCCACTGCATGAAGACAATTGTAGAATTTGATATGCTAGAAGAAAAACAGTTATTTAACAAAAACAGAAATTAGATTAACAAGCTTACATGTAATTTATCGTCAATTGTCCTAACTTCGTGTGTATCCTTGATTCGTGCGCCATGTTTCTTGTGACCTCACATGCTTGTTTTGAGATCCTGACGTAATCAGCTGGGTCACTAGAATTCGTTGACAGTGACAGTAAGTGCTGATTAAGACATATTTGAATACTTAATACAAATCAAATTGAAAAAACACAATGAAAATGGGAAATTTTACTTATGCCATTCACTTTGTGGCCCTGGCGTGTGTTACTCATTCAAGCCAGGGCCACTGTTCACATGTTGGTTTTCTTTACCTTTTGAGTAGCAGGAAACCCATGACATAGATTTTATTAGATGGCAAAGGCAATGTAAAAAAATTTGTCATTTTAACATGCACTGCTAATATCATGTTAGAAAAAATAAATCCAATGAAAACTATATAGTATGAAATTTTTCATTGAAATATTTTAATATAAGACCAACACAAAAAAAATGTGTTTTCTATTGCACTGGTTTTAAAATTAGGGCAGGCAGGTAGGATTTTTAAATTTTTTTTTTTATAAACATTATATATAAATCAAATAAAATTTCAAGGGCTTCAAAGTACTGGGCAAAACAGGCTCAGTTAGATGCACAAATCAATTTCGGCAATGTGATTTTTTTTTTTAATGAAAAAAAATAGGGGGGGGGGGGTAAATGCTAGGGTTGGCAACGTGAAACAGAGATGGTCGGCCGACCAGAAATAACATTTTTTTTTTGGCCTAAGGGAAAAATATCTTTGTTATGAAATAGCATGAACAAAAAATCTTTTAAAACTTTACAGTATCTTTAAATGTGATAATTTTATCAGACAGCTTGAAAAAAAAAATGCATCATATTTTTTTTCTTTTATATTTTTTCCATCATTATTTATAAGTGTTTTATTGCAGTCGATATGCGTTTGAAAGAAATGATTTGTATTCCATATGCAAATATTAATAATACAGGAACATCATACACGATCAATTTCTAGAGTAAGCATTGACCTAATTGTCACATTCCAATCTTACGTCCTGTGGCGTTTGTTTCAGGGGCACGAACCACAGATGTACTTCCAGAAATAGACACATTTAGACACACTCGGAAACACGGTAGCTCAAAAAGAATTTGGAGAGTTTATGAATAAATTTTTATATTTATATAGTTGAACACTTTCTATGGCGATTTCAATAGTTTCTCACAATATTATAATATAAGCATTAAAATTAACGTTGAGGACACGAACCATGGTAGATCAAGGATACTAATCTCGTCACACTATTCTCGATAACTGACAGCATTGCATCAAGAACTGCAGTTTGGCAGGCGCAGCAGTAAATAATAATGATCTGAAAAATTATCGTCTCAATGATTGTTACTGTTAGGAGCAAGATTACAAGGTCATCTTATTTGACGTATTAAATCGTGGGGGGCAAAGCTGTGAAAGGGGCAGCCAAATTGCTGTACCCATAAACAGGCAAAATGCAGTACGGTCTTGATTTTACTCACCAACATGGTAATTCCATGATTTTAAATTATCTCCTGGTTTCTATGATCAGTTGCTGCACATGTATTGGTATTGCTTGCAATGAAATTTCCCGAATTAACGAGCTTAATTTGGACAGTTCAAATTAATTTCTTAAATGGTGCCTGTTTGAAAGTGAGGCTACCATGGTAGTTGTGTGTTATAGTGCCTTCAAAAAATTATGTGCATTTTTTGCGATCAGTAAACCAGTCTCCAGAATGTAAACAAGGGAAATAACCAGCGTTATTTTCTCGATACCGGATTAGGTCTCAGTCGCAGAAAAACACATTTAATCTTGTGTGATTTTATTTTATTATTTGATTTGGTTTTTGAAAGCAAAATTCTTGAAGCATAATTCTTTATAGAATGCTGGAAGAATGGGATGGGTCTCTAACTCACTGAGAAAAACCAACTTAGATCAAATCTAAAATGTGTCTGATCAGAATCGAAGTCCAAATTTCTCACGTGATAACTCACGTGAGAAATTAGAACTCTGTCTTTATATTCAAACATAGTCAGATGTAAGGGGAAAGAATGTTTTCTAAGTCATACATTCTCATGTGAACATTCAAATTCTCACGTGAGCAGAATCTGCATATGAGAAAATTTGGTTAGTTTTTCAATGGCTCACAAGATCTAACAAACTGCACACATGAGCTTGCAAAATCTACACAATTTGCATACATTTCTAACAAGGTTCTCATGTGAAGCTTATGAGCAGCTCATGTGAATTGGTGAGATTTTTCTGTATGAGGGGAGGGGGGGGGGCAAACTTCTTCAGAGAAAAAGGTGAAATCATAATTGACCACTAATATATCCACCAAGAAGTCCACACTTTTGTGAAGGAGTTTTGAAAACTATACCTAATTGACCTTGAGGTCAAGTCAGAGGTGAATTTTGACCAAAGTTTTTATCTAGTTCAATTTCAATGATAGTCAGCACTGACATTGATGTTAAATTTAAAGTCAAAGGTCCTGACTGAGGTTTTTAGCTGTACTGCACATCAGGTCCTAATTTTGAGTGAATATTCCTCAGAAAGGTCAAATGCACAGGCCATTCTTGTTGACAGCATTTGCATCCAATATTTCATTCAAGTTAATGAAAAACTGCCTGATTTGCAAGTTTTCAGTGTTCTAGATGTAGAGTGTATTCATATAGTTCACTGTATCTTTTTAATTCTCAAGTTATTTTTTAATTATTTTGAATTTTTAATTGTTATGAAAAAATGAAATTTTATATTATCTTGCCATTTATCTACAAGAAACTAAAAATCTGTAACCATTCCATGAATCCCATGCCAATACCACAGTGGAGGACCCCCTCATTACAAGGGGTACGATTTGGTTGGTTATCATTATCTAGAGGATGATCGACCTCTGTGTTATTGCCCGGATCGAGTAAATAATAAAATAAATTATGAAATTTATAGATGGAATAAATAGAGATCTGAGCAGATATATAGAACAGAATAACCCCCCATACATGAAATATAACAATTTAGTCAAATTAAATAAAGCAAATTGAAATAATACATAACATTAGGAAGATACACTTCTTTTTGAAATAAATCATTTACCGAATTTCATCACAAATATACTTATGTATATAGCCAAACTGTTTAAAACGATAGACTTAGTTCATTATAGAATTGAGTGAACAATCGAAGTCATTGCCCAGCATAACTGCATAACCTGGTTATCGCTGGTCACTCCAACTTCATTGTTGCTGTCCGGTCAAGGCTGATGTTCTCCTCTTTTTTTCGCTTCTCACTCACTCTTGTCTCGCATCTTTCAGCCCTCAAACTTTGTGTGGGTAGGTAGGTAGGTGGAGCTATTTTCCCCTTGTGCTTTTGAGACTTGCTCGCTTGTACCGCCAGAATTGTGTCCCTCAACTTCCAGACACTTGTCCCTTGAACAATTGTTTATACGAGAGAATTTCTTTTTAATTCTCGGAGTCGAGATCTCTTCCTCTCGCAGGAAAAACTTGGACTGATTAAATTTTGCGATGTGGAATATTTAAAACATGAAATTTTCATCTGGGAACACACCTCTTTTTTGGCATAGCCAATCAGATTAAACGTATCTACCGCTTTTCATAAATACACCTCTATTTCGCGCCTATTTAAATAACTGATTCTGGACAATTTCAAAAGATAATACTACTTCCCCAAGCTCTACATCTAGTCTCTACAAACTCTCAACTTTGACATTTTAACCTTATGTCCGACTGCTAACAATGAAGGCTTAATTAAGAATCAATTTCGCCCCCTAACAGGGACATTAAAAGCATTGCAGTCTAGTGATTTAATATGGTATCTTTTCTCATAAATCTAATTAATTGTTCTCTGCCAAACTAAATGTGCTCTACTGAATACATCAACAGAAATTTGCACCCTTACAACCACCATTTGCAGTTTTTTAGTACATGAATTTACTGACAAAAGCACAAAACTTAACCAAGTGTGATGGATGGAGAGAAAGTCAGAAGGACAGATGGACAGTTGTAACCCTATAATATGCCTTTCCACATTTGTGTGAGAGCGTAAACAGGTTTTGAAATATACTGGCAAAATATTTTGATGATCATAACTGTTGCTGTGTACCGTATATACTCGTGTATAAGCCGGGTCCAAATGCAAACAACATAGACCCTGATCTGCTGTTGCATAATGTGCTGGCAGATCAGGGTCTATGTTGTTTGTTCTACTGATTAGTCCTTACAAACTGCATAGACCCAGATCTGCTGGCTCATTATACAATGGCAGATCTGGGTCTATGCAGTTTGTAGTTGGTATTGGATTATACGCGAGTACATACGGTATATAGAAATATTCATTGAAATGGACTATTCTTTGCATTCAAGCTAAATCTTATTCAACAGGTTCTAGTTAACTTCATGTTATGATTGTCATGTTTTATAGGCCAGTTCATAAATATAAAGAGTCATAATGTGTGAATAAAGGGTCAAATAATTTGTCCTGTAGAGTACCATTAATTACTTTCATAACCTCTTGAGCTCAGATTAAAAACACTATTAAAGTTCCTACAGCAATCAGATTCGTACAGTTGTCCTAGATTCATCTTTGCAGCAAAATTATTATCAGGAAGAGTTGAAAGATTTGAAATAATAAGAATGACAGCAATATATGTTAATTTAGGGACCGACCAATTGATTGTGGGGGGTTGGGTGGAGGGGACTTTGTTTTCTTTTGAGCTGGGACATTTTTTCTTTTACTTCAAGATAATATATTTTTTTCAACTAATATAATGGATATAATAGGTTCTTCTTTTATATAAATCAGAGCAAGAATATTTTTTTCAGACTATTTGAGGACCAGAAATTTTATTTTTAAAAATCTCAGGTCGCTCCCCCAAAAATTAAATGGTTGGTCCCTTGTTGTTGTAGTGCTTTTTGAAACTCAACAGTAGAACAGATATATATAGAGTGAGTCATTTTGTAATAGGTTCAATTCCTTTATTGGTTATCATCAGGGATAATAAATGTATCTCACCATGACTGCCATATTTTTTTTGGCTTAATACTGTGAGTATAGTCTAGTGTGTCCCAACACCTAAATGTGAATAGTTCAGACTCAGATGACTGCCATCTGATAATGTCAAACATTGCAGATTGTTCACTGTTCATTGATTTCAAGCTCCATCTGATACATGTAATGTCAAACATTGCAGATTGTTCACTGTTCATTGATTTCAAGCTAACAGCATAAATACTGATGTTCTAGAATGTTTGTTTATAGCAGATCTGGCTGAGTTTATGCTGTTTGTAATATACTCAGTTACAAGTTGGGTCCAACTGCAAGCAACATAGACGCTGATCTACAATCGCATAATGCACTGGCAGATCAGGGTCTATGTTGTTGGTTCCTCTGATTACTCCTAACAAACATCATAGACCCAGATCTGCCAGTGCATTCTGCGATGGCAGATCTGGGTCTGTGAAGTTTGCAGTTGGATTTATAAGTTAGTATAGATGGTGTACACTAATATGATGATTTGATTCCCTGCTCTTGTTTTCCTGCTGTTTCAATTTAGAACATCTCTCTTCACATCATTTTACTATCTCAGATGACCACACCCATTTTTGAACAGCTTTGATACTGAACTGATCTAGCTTTTGACAGTATACTGGGTTAAATGTGTTTATTTGTGTGTGTGAGAGAGATTTAAATCCAAGGAAAGTTTGTCATATTTGGATTCTAGCAACAGCAAGCAATGTCCTTGTTCAAGACATCTCTCTTAATCCTGATTTAAGATCGGGTAATTTGAAAACCTTTTTAAAGTTTTTGAATGATCTTAGTACCTTATGTTTTGAAGAAATTGTATTTGTACTGTAGCATCAACATGTTCTCCCACATGTATCTGTCCCCTTACTACAAGTATTCATTCTCACTGGAATGATTAAAGAGCTTAATCCAAGAGACAGTGTCACAGATAAATAAATTTACACAAATAATAACTTCTCAAGCACACAGTGTGCACATTACATTGAATATGATATGTATTATAGATTTGCATTATATGTACATGTCATAATCCATAGTAACTGCTTCACCTATGGCTCTCCTCTTTTAGATATACCTGTTAATGCATCATTTACAGGGGTGGACTCTCCCCACCATAATAAGTGCAAAACAACTGGAATTTGTTTAAGATGAAGTTTTAGTTGCAGTTAGATGGTTAAAACTATGCCCTGGAAATGCTTTAAATGCATGAGTTTCTTGTTACTTTGCCCCTCTAGGGGTTCCATTCCTCAGATCCCTTTCCTACTTGTTTATGCCCCCCCCCCCCCCCAATGATATTCCTGGAGCCACCCCTGATTTACTTGTACGTTTATATAATATATCTTGTGTACATTGATTCTCCTTAAATAGTAAATTAAAGATGAATTGAGAATTCTCCCTTTCATCATTACCTATAACACAGAAGCAACACAAGTAACTAAACTGGTTAGAGTCAAATGCAAATAAATTAAACAGAATCTTCTAGAATTTTTTTAAACATAAACTTGCAACCATCTTTTGTAGAAACAAGAATTTAGGCAACATTCAAGTCAGGAACATGTTAAAGAATATGTTTGGTTCTCAGGATCTGCAGCAAACCTTGAAAACCCTCAAATTTTATTTTGACCATAGAAACCTAAAAAGAGCCACAAAAAAAAAACTGAAGGAAACCTAAATAAAACAAAAAACCCAAAAATTTGAAAAAATGATGAACGACTCAAACTCCGATCCCACAAAAAAACTTTTTTGCACATGGTTATTGCATGCAAATTATGCAAATTAAAGACATCTGGTCATTGTATTATATCATTCATTTGATAGACCCATAATGGCATATCATTATTGGATCATCAACAGCATTAGCGCTGCATTCACTTCAGTCCTTGCAGAGTTCGATGTCCATTTGCTTCAACCTTTGTTCTGATTAAGATTCTTTTACCCGAAGTGTTTTAGGATGCTTTAACAGAGTAAGGGGCTGTTGTGTCATGGTCTCTTCTGACAACACATCCATCGTAGCATATCTCCGACATCAAGGAGGCTCACATACCCCTTCTCTTTGCATGGAGGTGGAACCTCCTTTGCTGGATGCCTCAGAAGGGATAACCCTCTGAGCCTGCCACATTCCTTGTAAAGTGCCACATTCCGGGAGAGAAGAACATATTAGTGGACAGTCTGTCTAGGTCAGGCAAAACAGCCCTCATGGAATGGTCTCTTCTCCACTCTGTAACAGAATCCCTTTTCTCTTTATGGGGAGATTCACATTTTTAATAAATGTTATGCTCACCATAGAGATAATCTTGTAAGTGTGTCTTAAACCTAAAAAAAAAATTTTAAGTCTTGAAAAAAACTATATAAAAAAACCTCAAATTTTAAAAGTTAATTTCACTTCTAACCCTGAATTCTCCCTAGGCCTGTAAGCAGATTCACTGAATCCCCCTCCCCAAATTTGGTGAGGTCACCAAAAGTTTACAGTGATGAAATCTGACTGTCAACTTTGTGACAGAGCTGTAGAGTAACTGGGCAGATATGAAACATAGCCATGTTTCATGATTCAATCTCAGAGAGCATCAGAGTTAAATAATAGAGAACGGGAAAAATGTATCAGTCACCTTGGTATTGAAGAAACAGCCCTGGCATTGATATTTGAGATACCAGCAAGTCTGAGAATGGTAGCATAGTTCATCCCTGTATCTCAAACAGCCTGCATGATTTAAAGCAGGATCTTAAAAAACCTGAAACAATGACTTGTGACCTTGACCTTAAAGATAGGACCCCAAATGTGGAATGTATCATATCTTCTGGTGACTGTATGTAAGTATACCACATTTCATCTATTTAGAAAGCTCTTGGGGGAAAATGTGACTAAACCCTAAAATACAGACACTTGATCTTAACCTAGAAGATGATTTAGAAATATACCAAATGTTCTCCCATAATCTCAAACTACTTGAAAGTTTTAGAGTGGAAAGGTAAGTGTGTAGGAAAATAATAAAACATGGACCAGTGACCTTGCAAGAAACCTTGAAGACAGGTGCCGCAATGGGGCATGATACACACATCTAATAATGATGTATACATATACCAAGTTTCATCCCTTAATCTTTAAAAGCTTGTAGTTGCAGAGTGTAAACAAAGTGTGGCTGATGTAACATCAGGGAAATGGACAGACAGAAATGTAAATACTATGTAGATTGCTTTTTATGAAATGGCAGGGGACAAAAACATATGATAACATATACTAATAAATAGTTGAGGTCTGAGACCTGCAATTCCGCTTTCACTATATCTGATTTTGGTGGCATTCGCTTGAGTCCTGGAGATCTCTTAGTTACCTCATCATCATCATAATGAAAGCATATAATAAAATTAGCATTCAATATAAAAATGTAACTCTGAGATATAAAGACATCCAGAAAAGGAGTAAAGCACCAAATATAATGGAAAATTCACCACATATAATAGAGTAAGCACCATATAGAATGATAAGGAAAACCCACAGCATATAATGACAAAACTACTGCATATAATGTCAAAAACATTGCATATGTCTAAACTAGCCTATAACTACAAAACCACAGTGTATAATGTTGAAAGCATTGCATGTGTCTAAACTACTGTCTATATAATGTCGAAAGCATTGCATATGTCTAAGCAACCGTGTGTAACTACAAAACCACAGCATATAATGTGAAAGCACATACTGCATATGCCTAAACTACCACATGTAACAACGAAACCACTGCATATATTAGCAAAAGTACCTTATATAATGATGCATCTACTGCTTATAAAAATAACAGCACAACATAAAGTGAAGCACCAAATATGAAGACAGAACCACCGTATATGATAATGAAAGGCCACATTAAACAGGTCTGGCATTCCATACAAGATCATTGGGGTTTAGTAAACAGGCTACCTATGTGTTATCTAGGCCTGTAGTAGACAGGTGTCTAAAGCAAGCCTAGTTCTGTAGTTATGAGTCATAAGCCATTAGGCAAGTAGGTGGATGTAGAGCATCATGGGGGCTGCTTCTGATGCTCATATTTATCCAACATCATCACTCAGCTGGTGCAGCCAGATAAGAAAATGGCTTTACATTAGTTATTGAAATGGAAGTTAACTCCTTCATTGGCACATAACTGTTTACTTCTTGATGATGTTAATTGTTTCAGTCCACTGTTTAAATGCAGTATCATAATTAAAATATGAACAAGATAGAAAGCATGTAGTATGTGTCCAGTATTTTTCTTGCAAGCATTTAGTATGTGTCCAGTATTTTTCTTGCAAGCATTAGGTATATGTCCAGTATTTTTCTTGCAAGCATTTAGTATTTGTCCAGTATTTTTCTTGCAAGCGTGTAGTATGTGTCCAGTATTTTTCTTGCAAGCATGTAGTATGTGTCCAGTATTTTTTGTGCAATCATGTAGTATGTGTCCAGTAATTTTCTTGCAAGCGTGTAGTATGTGTCCAGTATTTTTCTTGCAATCATGTAGTATGTGTCCAGTATTTTTCTTGCAAGCGTGTAGTATCTGTCCAGTATTTTTCTTGCAAGTGTGTAGTATATGTCCAGTATTTTTCTTGCAAGCATTTAATGTGTCCAATATTTTTCTTGCAAGCATTTAGTATGTGTCCAGTATTTTTCTTGCAAGCATGTAGTATGTGTCCAGTATTTGTCTTGAAAGCATGTAGTATGTGTCCAGTATTTTTCTTGCAAGCATCAGCAGATAGCTCAACATCAGTATAATTTCTAGTATAAACAGAGTCATCATGCCCAGGCTTTGAGTGTCATATCCTCTACCTGTCCATTACCATGTCATTTCCTAAACCATCTGATGGAAATTCATAAAACCATCTGCAGGCTGTGTGGGGATGAGTAGGGGTTGGGGTGTCGCTCTTGGCTCCTGATCCTTTGGATTTTAAGTGTTGAAAAATTTCAATTACAATTACATTTTCAAATATTTTCTGACCAAATTTCATTTGTCCAGTCATAGTAGGAAGACACATCATATATGTGATGGAATTGACATTATGATCCCTGTGTCATTATGTGGGGTGGGGTAAGCAGTAAGGTGGGGGTGGGGTTTTGAATATGCAATAAAAGCCTTTTGGATTTTCCAATGATGACACACCGAAATTGATTGATTTGTCAGTGTCAACAATGTTAAGATTTTGTGGTAAAGTTTTGGGAAAGTCATATGTGCCATACATTATAGAGTGTGTCACAGGCAAGTCATATGTGCCATACATTATAGAGTGTGTCACAGGCAAGTCATATGTGCCATACATTATAGAGTGTGTCACAGGCAAGTCATATGTGCCATACATTATACAGTGTGTCACAGGGGGAGATGAAGTGTTTTGTGACATTCTGGTTAGAGCTTTTGTTGCAAGGCTATGTGAAAGCTGTTCCGAGATGTTTTGTTTGCTATAATACATAGTAAGAAATCTCAGACTTAACAAATACTCTTTTTAAATAAAAAAATAAGCATGTTACACTTTATCATGTTAATGTGAATACCTTCAGTGCTCAAGAAAAATAATTTCAGACATATGCCCAGGGCTGGTGACTTTAAAAAAAATCACAAGCCCTGATTCAAATTCCACAAGCCCAGACTCCAATTCCATGTGCCCAAAAGGGCCCTAATATTTACTATGGAAAGAAATAAACAAAATCATATTAAATTGACGTTTGTTTATTCAGATCTGAAAATATTTCACGTAAAGTAAGGTCTTCCTCCAGGTCCTGATGTCAACCATTGTCCAATTGCTATGTCCTTCTTACTCACTGGTCAGCAGTGTTGATATTCAACAGTATCTGAAGTGTGTCTTGCTTTTACATGGTTTCTCTTTACACCTTTGATGTTGTTCATAGCTGCCACTTAATATATTTAACCAATGTTGTATTTATACTTACTCAAGTGTTTCTAACTAAATCATATATTGGTCGGTCTTTCCATTTTATCTCAGTTCTGCCAAAGGATGGCCGATTTTCAATCCGAGACTCAGAAGCCATCATGGACCACTTTTGATCCCTTGATTACTTATAACACCTCAAAAAACGTCCTGTATTTGGCCTAAACTCTCCAGATTACAACAATAAGTTAATCAATTAACAGCTTGTTATGTACACATGTTAGCTTTAATCCGATTACTCAGCCACGCACCACTGCACTGGTCGCAATGACAGCTGTAACAGTTTCTGTCCTCAGTCGACCGGTTCTGACTGGTTTCCTTAATGCGTGGATAGAACACATAAAAATAATTTTTTTTAAATACTAAAAAAAAAATCTGTTAATTTTCAAAAGCAGTAGATTTCAAATATAAAACAGTTTGTGCGGTGGACAGTCTTAAAAACAATATTTTTGTCCTACAGCTAGTAGTATCACATGTATATTAAAGCCAATTGAGCACTAATTATAGGTAACCCAGGCATTTGGTTCCCCATTCATAGGTCACATGCTTTGCTTTGAACACAAAGTTTACAACTTTCGATAGAAGTACGTTAAGTAGATGATCTTCATATGGGTAAGCAACATACATGGGGATAAATGTTAATAATTTACTAGTCCATCAACAACTTGAAAATAAAATTCCACATTGTGTCAGCGAGATCAAAATTTTCACAGGCAAATTAGATTTTGTTTTGTTTTTGACAAGCCTGACGGGCACTTCATTTAGAATACAGGAGTGGCCCGATCTGAAATCAGAGGGGACCCGGGCATCAAGCTATTGGATTTTTTAACACTGACCTTGTTTAGACAACCCATGGATGTGGGGGTTAAATTTAGACAATCCATGGATATGGGGGTTAAAGTTAGACAACCCATGGATATGGGGGTTAAAGTTAGACAACCCATGGATATAGGGTTAAAGATCGTTCTTTACTGTAAGTAGTAAATGTATGGATTACATTATGGATTTTAGTCTTTTAACACACATTTATCTGAATTAATTCTATGTAAGAACCAATGACTTGTCTTTGAGGAATATTCTGAATCCATCATATATTTTTCTGATTTAATTATAACCCTTATTTATTTGACTGGTTTATTTTAAGTAGTAAAGGTTCTATTTGACGTCCTAGTGGCATTGATCTAAAGCTTACTGCTGCCAGTGCTAAGAAAGCCATAAAGTAGTTTGAACGATTGATTAATGTTTTCAATGATAGTGGTTTTCTTCAACCCCCCATACCTGTAACACTCTTGCCATCTCGGCCACTTTTGAGTAAGTCTAAGAACTTGTTTTATCATCCCTTCCGTGTCCTGATTATCCATTGCTTGGTGTGCAATGTGTGAAAATGGTGGCATAGATTCTAAAACAAAGCTGTTGTTTTTATGCCACTGCTGCTTGTAGCAGGGACATTTTGATTTGGTCCTATCTGTTTGTCCATCTGTCTGTCCATCCATCACAAGAAGCTCATTAGCAAGATTGTACAAAACAAGTCGGTGTAGATAAATTTAATTTGGCAAGTATATATGTATGCAAATTGTAAATAACCTTATTAGAATCACCAGCTATTGTGGCAATTCAAAATTTTGAACTTTTTATACCCCAACACTTATATGGGCAGGGGTATATAGGAATCCTCATGTCTGTCTGTCCATCCATTTTTCCGTCCATCACACAATTTTGTGAATGTAACTAATGCCAACATTTTTGATGGAGTGCCATTAAACTTGGTAAATATTATGGTCATCAGCTGAAGATTTGAATGCCGACAAGTCACTATATATTTTACGAGTTATTGCCTTTATAACTTGCAACTGCAGTGTATGACAAAATATTGTGAATACAACTAGTCTCACAGTTTTCAGTGGATTGCCATTAACCTTGGTTAATATAATAGACATCATCTGGAGACGTATATCAATAAGTCACTTGAATTGTCAAGCGTGGAGCTTGTTTTCTTTTTTCCTTTAAATGGGGTTATAAAAAGCATGTCTGATTCAGAGATATTTTCGTATCGCCAGTTGCTTAGATGTGTAGAGGATGTTGTTTTGGATTGGCAATTTGGCCTTTTTTTTTTTTCCTTACTTGGCCCATAATTTTCACCTGCTGGCCCCCTTTTTTCCCCAGATCCCAAACTTGCTCCAAGTTTTGTGAAGGTTTGTCTGTCTGTGCGATGTTTGGTCAGGTCTGCTTTGGATCTAAGGTGAAGAAGTCTAAAATTGGGAAATAAACTCCGATTTCTGAACTGGGGATTTGTACCTAAAAATAATCTCGTATCAAAAATTGAGTTATCTTTGACGTATTTTTAATGTGCATAGAATGCCTACATTACTTTGCATCACTGTAAAGCTACATCTTTGTTCTTTTCTTTAATACCACTGGCTTGGGGCTATCATGAACTGTGATGGTGTCACAGTCACTGGCTTGGGGCTATCATGAACTGTGATGGTGTCACAGTCACCGGAACTACCTCATGATGCAAAATTACAGCTTTCAACCCTAAAGAGTTAAGAGTTTTCAATGGATAACCATGAAACTTGGTACATATTATGTTCATCATTTGAAGATGTGCATATTGATAAATCACCTGTGATTTTTAGCTCTGCTGGTGATAGACCAGAAAAGTTTATGGAAAGGCCTGTTGTCCATTGTCCATTCATTGTCTGTCCATCCATTAGCACAAGTTTGTTATTGCTACTCCTAAAATATTTGGAGGATTGAAATGAAACTCGACACACACACACACACACACACACACATTCATCTCAAGGTCTAGTTGGTCCTAAATTAAACTAGTGCCACTTGGAAAGCCAATATGGCTGACGCAGTGAAAATATTGTCGCTACTCCTAAATGGTTGGCAATATCATCATGGGGTTTTCAGTAAAAGATTTCTTATGATGTCTAGTTGGTTCTTGAAAACCTTGTTATAGTTTGCTTCTTCTGAATGGAAAGTCATATTGACATGGGGTTTTCACCAGCAGACTTCTTATGGTGTCTAGTTTGTCCTAAATGAAAATAATTCCAATCTGATATTCAGAATGGCCACCGCTGGTGGCATTTGGAAAATGTTCTTTATCACCACGATGGCCATCCTCAAAATCTTGTTATAGTTACTTCTCCAGAATGGATGGTTGTATTGGCATCGGGTTTTCACCAAACATGCTTCTTATAATGTCTAGTTGGTCCTTCATGAAAATGGTGCTGATCTTACATCAAGTATGGCCTAACCATGGTGGCCATCTTCAAAATCTTGTTATTGCTCGAGAATATCAGAGATGGTTTCAACACTCGGCAGTTAAAGAGAAGAAATGGTCTTATCTTGGTTTCCTGGAAATTCTTTTTGGCCAGTATAGCATTAGCCCCTTCAAGGGACTCTTGTTTAAAGTTGTTGTCCTTATATCTTGCAGCTGGATGTAGTGTGACATAATCTTGTGAACAGTTTTCAGTGGATCACTTTGGAACTTTGTAGATGTTATGATCATCATTTGAAGATGTGCATGTAAAAAAATTACTGTTCTCCTGCAATTTTTTTTATTGCCCTTTTTGTCTTGCAGCTGAATGCAGTGAATGATAGAATCTTCTGAACACAGCTAGTGCTGCAGTTTGTGATGGATCACAGTAAAACTTTTGTGATTTTAGTTAGAGTTATTGCCTATTTTGGCTTGGAACTGGATGTAGTGTATAACAAAATCTTGTGAATGCAGATAGTCTCAGTTTTCAGTGGATCACCATAAAACTTTGTACCTGTTATGGTCATCATCTGAAAATGCAAATTATGACAAAGCACTGTGTTCTCGCAATATTTGTAAGTTATTGTCCTTTTGGCCCAGTACACTCTCCTGCATGTCATAAGAGGTGACTAATGGAGGCAGGACCTGCAGTTTCACAGTGGTTAGCATGCCGGACTTGTGACCAAAATGGTGTGGGTTTGAATCCTACCATTAATGATCAGCTGAGTCCACTACTGTGGTGTATTCTTGGACAAGGCACTTTACTCCCATACTAAATAACCTACTGGTGTTGCTGTGCCATAAAACACCAAACCAAATCAAACCTGAAGCTGAAGACAATTTAAGGCAGAATCTTGCAAATCCAAATTGTCTTCCTTTCTTTTTTATGGATCGCTGTGTGTGAAAATTGGTACATATTATGTTCATGTAATAACTTATGCATATTGACAAATCTTTGTACTTCTGCAATATTTGTTAGAGTTATTGCCATTTTTGGCATTCAAGTGGATGCAATATATGATAGAATCTTGTGAATGCAACTACTCTTGCACTTTGCATTGGATTGCTGTGAAAAGTTCCTATATATTATTGTCATCATCAGAAGATATGCATGTTGACCAATGATTGTACTTGCACTATTTCAGAAGAGTTTTGCACTTTTTTTTAACTATAGACTCGTATTCATCATGGGGGTAGGGGATGGGATAGGAGAGAGGTGGGGGTATATTTACATAAGCAAATTCCTCGCCATTCTCTAGTTGGAAATTACTTTTTTTACAAAAACCTTTCTTGCATGATTAACCAAAAACTATGCGAGTCAGACAAATGAAGTTTGGCAAGCAGTTTTGTATCCTTATTTAGATGACCTGATTAGATTTGCAGGCCATTATAGCAACTTTCAATTTTTTTACACATTTTTTACTTTATAAACTTGCTTTTTGTTGAGTCCACTTTAGTGGGAAGTGAGACATAGCAGTCACTTTTCAGATGGTGTCAGCAGCGATGGTGTGGGCATCATCAACAGTAAAGGTTTTGGTTAAAGTTTTTTATCTGCATATATTTCCTAACCCCCTTGATATATTCTCATAATGCTTGGCATGAATCATTATGAAGCTAAGACAATTAATTCTTACGACATGTGTGCTTGCCCATTTTACCTTGAGGTCAAGGCCACAGTTATAGAAAATTTTCATAAAATTTTTGGTTACAGTTTTTTTTCTCTAATATTTCCTAAACCCCATGATAGATTCTCATTATACTTGGCATTAATTATTATAAAGTTAAGACAATTCATTCTATGAGATGCTCGCTCACCCACCCACATGACCTTGGGACCAAGCTGTCGGTTACAGAAGATTTGTGTTAAGGTTTTGGTTAAAGTTTTTTCATTTGCTTATATTTCTTAAACCTCTTGATGGATCTTCTTCATACTTGTGATGAATCATTATGAAGTTAAACAATTCGTTCTGTGACATGTGCACTTGCCTTTTGATCTTGGGGGTCAAGGTCACAGTCATAGAAAATTTGTGTTATGGTATGGATTAAAATGTTATAATTTCCTTATATTTTCTAAACCCCATGATGGATTTTGTTCATACATTGGATAAATCATTATGAAGGTTAGACAATTTATTCTGTGACATGCTCACTTTTGCCTTTTGACCTTGTTGTTCATGTCACATGTTTTACACCAATTCTTGGATCGCAGGCTGCAGACCCTGGACTTCTTGTTTTTATGAAAATGTTTTTAGCATGATGAAGTGAACACTGCTAGAGGTAGACAGATGAAATTTAAATGGACATGTTTATATGCATATGTAGATGACCTCACTTGATTTTCAGGTCATTACAAGTAATTTTTCAATTTTTTAAAATACTTTTTTTGAACTTATTGACAAACTTTTTTGACAAAAACCTTGTTTGCATGATTGAGCAAAGATCAGTTGAGGAAGACAAATTTGGTAGGATGTGTTTGTTCATATTTAGATATCCTGATTAGATTTGTTTGAAATTTTGAAAGACCTTTTGACTGCCGGGGTGGATGTGCAGTTTACAAACACAGATGTCCTTTATATTTTTGAAATTGAATTGGTTTAAATTAAACTGTTTGGACCAATGAAATGCATTCCTTATATCTACAACACATAGAATTAGTCATAAAGAAGACAAATAAGTATCTAGTGTATGTCATTTAATTAGTTGGACTCCAATCAGTACTTTCCTAGAAGCTGAAATTTTTCAAATCTACATTTGTGATAAATTAGTACCACTTAATCAGTTTCGGCTGTCTTTAACAGAGATAATGAAAAGTTTGCTAATGTAGCTTGCCAAATATTGTGTTTTGTTATGATCTTGCATACCTGTGGTATCTCCAGTCTTTCTTGGAATTTTCTGCATTTGATTTATTTTTTACATATCGTCCTCACTTGATCATTGGAGAAAAGATCTCCAGCATATATTTTAAGACAGTTTTTGCAAGAATGTTGTGCAAGTAAATATTTCATACCTCGAAATTCCATTTGTAAACTTTTAAAGATTTACAAATAGTTGACTTTAAATTGAGAACTATATGTAAAGGTGAGAAATATGCCATTCTGAAGCATCAGCTTGTCATTAAATATTTATTTGTCAATGTTTCATAGTGCATAGATCATTTTTTTGGGTTATTTCCCCTGCATTTAAAAACCTTGTTTGATTGATTTATTAATGTTTATTAGCACATCATCACATGAAAGACTAGTGTGAAGTAGAGATGTACTGATTCATTGATCTGTATCGGCATCATGATGTTTTCTGAAAAGATATACTGCATCACTATCTGTACTGCCAGAATATCACAATAAGAATGGGAAAATACATGTACATCGATGTAGTAGAACTTGAAGGTGATGTATCATCATATACATGAATTAAAGTTGAGAACGGAAAGAAAATTGAAGTGCTTAATATATGTTCAGCAAAAGCATTACAGAATTTGGCACTGTTATTTTGTGTATACATGTACATGTCATGGTACATACTGTATTCCCACCCAAGTATCATTATATGTATCGCATTGTGACAAACAGCTGCAGTGTGGAGGCAATGGGATTGTTGTGACTTGCCCAGAGACATACCACAGCTGTTGATACAGACTGTAGTGTGGAGTTAACGGGACTGTTATGACTTGCCCAGAGACATACCACAGCAGTCGATGCAGGCTGTAGTGTGGAGGCAATGGGACTGTTGTGACTTGCCCAGAGGCATACCACAGCAGTCGATGCAGGCCGGTCTGGACAGGATTTAAAGTCGCAACTCACTGATTGTGAGTATGTCATCTTAACCACTGAGCCACTGCGGTGTCCACCCCTGCCCCTGTTAAAAAGAAAACTGATTTTCTGCATAATGTCCCTGAGTTTACCATATTTATTACATGATAATTTTATGCTTGATGAGAAGCACAACCCATTTTTACACAAGTTTAGTAAATATTTTCTAAGGATATTTTTGTCTAATTATAAGCCCCCTCTTTTTTTAGGCTGGCCCCCTGGTCTTATTATTGGAAAAATATGGTATAACATGGCATTGTCTTGTAGCCATATCAGTTCTGCTACATGAGCATTGGCAGCAGCTCCATATATGAACCTACCCAGTCATTACTTTCACCTTAAAGTGTATGTATGTATATATATATATGTGTATATATATATATATATATATATATATATATATATACACATAAATATATATATATATATATATATATATATATGTATATATATATATATATATATATATATATATATATATATATATATATGTATATATATATATATATATATATATATATACACATACATGTATATATCCTGGAAACTTGTTGACCAAATCCTAATTGTAAATACAAACAGGCATGCTTTGGCCTTTAGTTTTCTGGCCCAGGTTTGAAAAAAACAACGTCAAATTGTCTTCAAATTAAGTTTTATTAATGATGATACTTTTGACAATATCATGATCTTTGTCACAGGCAACGATAAGCAGAAATGATAAAAATCATTTAAAAGTTACAAAATTGTACACCTGATAATCTTTAATTCTTGAAGAAAGAATCGAGGAATTCATACAGTTTGAGGGCATCCTCAAGTTTTTCTCAAAAATTAAAAAAGACCTTTTATTTGGGTGAATTTAAGATATATTATTGTGCTTGGGAGCTTGATGAGAACGCTTAGTTATCATTTATTGTTGTGAATCAAGCAATGAGAAAGGTGTTAAAAATCTCATACTGAGGAAGACAAGTAAGGGATGTTTAGTGAAACTGAAGCCTGGAGGGTATTAGAAGGAGCTATTTTTCCCAACCTTGCATGTGAAGAGATGCACTGGTTTGCTGCCAGCAGATTATGCATTGCTAAATTAAATAGAATTTGTGATGGTCAAGATCAAAGGTCACTGTACTAGGTAAAATATTGAGCTATGTGGATCAGCAATCCTTAGAGAACCAATATGTTTGTTGTCTCACATACAACAGGCTTTATCTCTCACATGTGACAAATTTTGCAGAGGTAAAACTTGGAAGTTACAATATTCATCTGACCTGGATTTTAACAACAAAATTGGAGTCTGGACTTAAGTCTTGAATCTTGATCTGATTGTTTGAAATTTAAGTTGGACTTAAAACTGACCAATCAGATGTCTTAAGTCTTGACTTAACTTTAAGTTATTGCTACATCATTTGATTGCAGTAGTGATTGTCCATCATGAAAACAAGCTCACTAGGTGACATAGGAGATTCTTACAGGTCAGTGGGTTACCAAGTCAAGGGTCAAGGCCACAAGTTGATCTCAAGTAAAATATTAAAGTGATGAATTTGTATTTCTCATGGTAGCTTTATTTCATTTGTTAGTATCTTCTTTCCAAAAAAAGGAAAGAATTACATTGTCATTGCCAAGTACCAATCATTTTCAAAACAAAATTGGAAGTCAACATTTAGAAAATAGAAAACAGCTTAAATTCTATTTGTTATGTATTTTGACAAAACTGGAGTTTCCCTGTGAGACCCCATTGTTTGAAGAAAAAGTATTGTAGGTAATGGCTGAACTGTTAAAAGAGATATAGAGTAATAGAAGTGTATCTGCTTGTAGAGATATAGAGTAATAGAAGTGTATCTGCTTGTAGAGATATAGAGTAATAGAAGTGTATCTGCTTGTAGAGATATAGAGTAATAGAAGTGTATCAGCTTGTAGAGATATAGAGTAATAGAAGTGTATCTGCTTGTAGAGATATAGAGTAATAGAAGTGTATCAGCTTGTAGAGATATAGAGTAATAGAAGTGTATCTGCTTGTAGAGATATAGAGTAATAGAAGTGTATCAGCTTGTAGAGATATAGAGTAATAGAAGTGTATCTGCTTGTAGAGATATAGAGTAATAGAAGTGTATCAGCTTGTAGAGATATAGAGTAATAGAAGTGTATCAGCTTGTAGAGATATAGAGTAATAGAAGTGTATCAGCTTGTAGCTTCATTGATCAGCAGTAAGAAGGTTTGTTTTAGGGGTATCATATGTCTGTATCATATGTCTGTATCATACGTCTGCATCATATGTCTGTATCATACGTCTGTATCATATGTCTGTATCATACGTCTGTATCATATGTCTGTATCATATGTCTGTATCATATGTCTGTATAAACAGGAGATGCTGATAAAATTAGGCCCATGTTTACTCTGACTTATTTATAGATAGCTTGTTTATTAGGGCTCCGCTGGACAAAGTTGGGGAAGCCCTCAAACATGTTGTACATCAGTCCATTGATCCAACAGTTAGGTTTCAGCAAGATAACTTTACTGGGAAATAATAAAATTCTATAAAATTTGGTATGCAGCTTTAAATTGATGAGATCTTGAAAGAGTTCACTTTTATCCTTCTTTGTGTTCGGTTACCTGAGTTATAGCCCCTGATTGCCTGTCCTCCTGATTTTGGTTTGCACAGCACTTTACCAGGGATTATTGTAAATCAACCAAATGTGGCATGCAGGTTTAGACCTTGAATGAATATGATTGTAAGCATTCCACAATGTCACTTAGAGGAGTTATTGCCCCTGATTGTCCATCTGCCTAATTTTGGTTTGCAGCATAATTTTACTAAGAATGTTAGAGCTGAACACAATTCAGCATGCATCTCTATATTGATAACACCTTGAATGAGTTTTATTTCAAGCATTCCAAAGCATTTTCAAGAGTGATGGACCATGAGTATCCATTTCCCTGACTTTTGTTTCTGCAGCTTTATTTTACTAAGGCTTGTTGAATTTAAACCAAATTTGGCATGCAGCTTTATACTGATGAGACCTTTAATGAGTTAAATTTATAGTATTCTACAAGATGATTGCCTGTCTTCCTAATTTTGGTTTCAATTGCTTAACATTACTAAGGAATGTTGGATTTCAACCAAATTTTGTATGCACCTTTATATTGATGCGGTCTTGAAGGAATTGTATTTCTAGCATTCCACATCATCATTAAAAGTGGTTGTGGCCTTTCTTTGGTTTTACAACATAAGTCTTTCCGTTTAAGGCCGTGGCAAGCAAATTGTGGTGACCAGGGCCCTTTTTGATGCACCCATTGCTATTGTTTATCTTTATACCAGCTGGTACCCACAACCTCACTAATTTTGCCATACCACTGTTGTCTCCTATTTACAACAGTTTTGATGTCAGAGACAACAGGAATAAGGCCAAAAAATGATACAAGAGAAACTACATGAGTGAGGTAGAACATGATCATACCTGACATAAAGATAAATAATGACTTTATAGACCTGCAAGTCACACATTTCCATGGATCCATGGATATAATACAATATAATATATATAATTATAATAATAAGCAATTATAATGTGGTTTCACTTCATTTCACAGCCTTGTTGGAACATCCCTTTGTACATGTCACTTATAATATGGGTCCCTTTTAGGGCTCCCATGAACAGCATTATAAAAAAGGAGCACAGTATTATCATGGTTAACCATGATTTGATAGGACCATGATTCACGTTGATTGGGAATTTAGGTTGTGCCATGTTTTGACTTTGGAGTTACCTGTGGAAATAAATTTAGGACTGAGATCTTTGCAGTGACACAGGAATGATATGGTACTGATAAAAACTGTTACAGCCATCATTATGTACTGCATGTTTATTTGTAGTTCACCAGACCATGATATTTTCTATTTTAAATTTCTTCTCAAAAATCGCTGGACAACTTTAACCCACATTTGGCAGAGAACATCCTGGCATTAATGGTTTCACATTGTACAAATGACGCAGATCCACAATCAAATATGGCCACCATTACTTAAAAAAGAAAAACCTTTAAATACCTTCTTCTCAAAAAACCTTGATGAAAACTTGACCAAATTTGATAGAAAGCATCATGGCATAGAGGGCTTTTATGTTTGTACAAATGATGCCAATCCACCATCAAGTATGGCCACAGTTAGAAAATATAGAAAAACCTGACCTCTCCTCAAAGTCTACTAAACAGAATTTGACAGAAAGCAAATTTTATACTTTATAGCAATCTGCCATCAATATAGATGCAGTTACTAAAAATAGAAAAACCTTTCAACAACTTAGTCTCAAAAAACACTGAACAGAATTTGACCAAATTTGACAGAAAGCATTCTGGCCAGAAGGGCTTTCAGATTTATATAGACAATGCTGATTTACGATCAACAATGGCTACCATTATTGAAAACAGACAAAAACTTGAAATTACTTCTTAAACTACTCAAAAAATTTACACAATTTGACAAAAATTCCTGGCATGAAGGCCTTTCAGATCTATACAGATGATGCTAATCCATAAAAAAAACCTTGAAACAACTTCTTCTCAGAGACCAAATATAAGAGGAAGCATCATGCCATAAAATCCTTTCAAATTTATACACATGATACTGATTTACAATTGTAACTTAAATAAAAAACCTTTAAATGACCTATTTCTTTTTCAGAGACTGCTCAACAGAATTTGAACAAATTTGACAGAATCCTGGCATGAAGGGCTTTCAGGTTTGTGCAGAAGGATGCTAATTTGCCATCAAATATTGCCACCCTAAGAATAGAAATGCGTTTTGACAACTTAAGAAAAAAAAAAAAAAAATTGAACCAAATTTGACTGAAAGGGCTGAGACATAAAGGGCTTTTAAGTTTGTACAAGTGATGTCGACAAGTCATGACATATGGCTGCTGTTCCTACAAATAAAAGAACCTGTAACAACTTCTTAAAACAAAAAAGCTCAAGAAAATTGGAACAAATGTGACAGAAGTATAGAGCATATACGGGGTTTAACAGCATGTCAGCACAAGCATCCTATCTAGAAAGTCCATTTCAGATTGATACAAATGATGCTTATCTGCCATCAGATATGGCTGCCATTATTAAAAATAGAAGAAAAAAAGAAAAAAAACTGCCCATCTGAACTTTATTTCAAAAAGCCATTCGGCCAAGTTTGACCAACTTTGACAGAAAGCATCCTGGCATAAAAGGCCTTTCAGTATTGGTCAAATTATGCTGATGTGCCATTAAATATGGATGAAGATACAAAAATGAGAGAAACTTTTTGTGACATAATTGTAATGAACACCATTGCAAGAAATTCTTCAGAAAGCATCTTACTGACCCAGATTTCTTGGCCAACTGCTCTTCCATATGGCTATTAGGCAGATGTCAGCCAGGTGAGCAATCTTAGGCCTACTTGGGCCTCATGTTTTCCTTCAGGTTGGCATGGAAGATTATCATGTACTAAATATTTACTCTTATTAAATAAAGTTATTACATGTATAATAATAATAATAATAATAATAATAATAATAATAATAATAAAAATATTATTATTATTATTATTATTATTATTATTATTATTTTGTTGTTGATGATGATTACCATTGTTATTATAATAATAATAATAATTATTATTATTATTATGGACTTTCTGGAGTGATAGAATGATAGAACTGTGCCAGATTTCCCTGTTTGACCCTCTTGTTGCTGCTGCTGAAGTGTAGAGTTTCAGGCAGCATAACAACAAACTTCCCACACCTTCAGTACTACCATCATTATATTGTATGCCCCCATGTATGTTTCACCCTTTGCAGAAAAATTTGGTGTTTGGGATACTGGTGTTGAATTGTTAGTTTAGTCAAGTTTTATCTCATTTTGAAGAAATATTTATGTTTTTTAACTTGTGATATTATTGAACGAGACTATACTTTTGGCAGGATATATGAATTGAAGAGTATACATGAAATGTGGCCAAAACTGTTACTACTTTACCTACTTTGATGTATTTGAAGTGTGCTCTATTATGGTTTTCCAGCCTCATACACCCAATCTCTCCCAAGCACCACTCTGTACAGGCATACACAAACAGACAGCCAGGAGGTAGGCAGGCATAGCCATGGAAAACAGCTTGTAGTTGAATAGTCAGTAGTCTGGTTCACCATCTCTCTTCGTCATTTTGAGCTCGCTGCCAAGAAGAAAGAGACAGGGCCCAGTCTTCAGTCCTCTACCCCACAATTTTACATTACAAGAAGTGTGCACCGAAATTCAAGAACTCTTTCGTGAAGTTTTGGTCAGCATCACCAGAGATTTTATTTGCTACTACATCTGAAGGTAGGACAGACTCTTCATACCTTTGAATTGGGTACTCTGAAAGAAAAATATGTATGTTAGAAAAATGTAAGGGTTCAAGAGATGATTAAATGTTTGTAATTATTTTTTTTTTTAAATGTTAAAGTCACAGTCCTAAATCATTTAAAATGTGTTCATTTTTTAATTGATTCCCCAAATGATGGTGTTTAAAATTAGGAAACTTATTTTAGTTTTAAATAATGAAGAAAATGTTTGTTTCAGACTTGGCTGACTTGAACAAAGCAATTGATGCAAATTTATACTTTATTGGTTTGATATCTAAATTTTAAATAACTAAAACACAGCACATATATTTTATTGTATATTGATATATTTAAAAATAAAAACATGAAGCTGAACATTTTATTGTCAAAATAATGAAGTATGTTGTGGTAGCTCAGTTGGTAGAGCATCAAACTCATTAATCCATTAGCGTAATGAGTTCAGTACTTACCCAGGCCATTTTGCATCAACTGCTTTTGTGTGCACTTGCGAAAGGCACTTAGCTCTCATTTCCACAGCATGATATAACCAAAAATGTGTTAAAAGTGCTGTTAAGATCAACCAACCATCCATCAAATATATGTATGAATACATGTATTTATGCATTTCTTTATCACACATGGGTGGGTGGGTGGTTATTGGTACTTAAGTAAATGCGAAACTACAGTAAAACATACTTATTATTAATGCCCCACATCTCAATGTGGGAGCCCTATAATAATCACGTTTTCTATCCATCCGTCTGGCATTCATACCAATTAAAAAAGCAAGAAGGTAAAACCTGTGCAACATCCAACAATTGCTGTTTTATTTCCTTCACTTTATTTGGGTCCAGAAAGATAAGACTATGTGCACGGTATATATTTGTAGATGATAGTACTGTTCATACAACACCATCAATACTACCAAATTTGCTCTTTCTTAAACTTACCCTATGTACTCGTGTATAAGTTGAGTACAACATCAACTTACATATACCCTTGTCAGCCATAGCTAATGCGCCGGCAGATCAGGGTCTGTGTTGTGTTCTACTGATTATGCCTAACAAACTGCATAGAACCAGCACTGCAGGCGCATTATGCAACACCAGATCTGGGTCTCTGTGTGTGCAGTTTTCAGTTGGACTTGACTTATAAGCAAGTATTTAAGGTACAGATTTGGGGGGGGGTCAATCTGTTGATTTTGGATGTCAACACAGTCCTGAAGGATGTAGGTAGGCTATTTTTGTTCAGTTTGCAAATTTCATGATTCATATATTTTTTCCTTACAAGAGATCCAAGGACTTTGTTACATAGCGAGGGTTAGAAAAATTTGTGATGCAAAATCAACACAGTGGGCTGTATACATAAAATGAACACTGGAAATAGGATATTTGGCCTTCATGCTCACATAATTTGCAAGAAATCCAATGCTAAATTTTTAACAATTGACGATCGAGTCATTTTTTAAAATTAAAATTATCACCAATATTTTTAATTGGGCAACCAGATTTCCAGATTTTTCAGTCTGGGTATCTGGGAGAGTAACGATGCTTTTTGAAAATTTTCCCTTATACAACTTTTAAAAATAAAGAAATTACTTCTTCCATGTTTGTGCTTCATTGACTAGGCAAAGCTGTTACATACAAACTTAAAATCCTGCCATAGCATTAAGACTGGTGTTTGTAGCTCACATGTCCTGAAGGCCAAGTGAACTTATGGTATGGCCCTGTGTCCATCATGCATCGTCCATCATGTGCCATCATTTGTGAACCTGGCAACAATTGCTTGTCATCATTGAATGGCCATATTTATGATTAAACTTGGAACATTACTTATGTCATCAAGATTTGGATGAGTTTGACAATTAGTGAAATCCACACATGTTAATTAGTTCATCCTGCATCTGATTGACAGAGGTTGTTAACACTCTGGAGGCCATATTTCTGATCTAATTTTGCTCAAACTAGGAATATGGGCTCTTATTAGATGCATGTTGATGAGGTGATCTTGCGTCAGATTTGGTTGGCTGAGCTTGTCAATACTCTAGTGACTTTATTTCTGATATCAACCATGGTAAATTTACTTACATCGTCAAGATGTCAAATGAGTTTTTGTTTCTCCACCCCATTATGTTGGGCAGGTAATCCCTTCCATTCTGACCACTCAATTAAGCACTGTGGTGGAGGGCAAGTACCTAGTAACTCACCACATGACACTGTGTGCATGTGTTGTGTACCTCACCATGGAGGGGTTGGGAGACATTAGAGTGATTGACAGTTAAATAGACAATGCATGAAGGCCATCAATGAAAAGAGTTTGATATCAGAGTGATTTAGAGATCAGATACCAATTGAAAAAATCATCTATTTTGTCAATTAAATGTTTAGCCAATAAAAAAGATCATTTCAAAACAGTCTTATGCATTCAATACATGTGATAAGATATGGTTGATCTGTGTTTATGGACCACTTCTATTTGCCTTTATCAGCTATGTAAAAATCTGCACCTTTCTAAATCATTTTAAATCATTTACCTTGCTGAGTTAACATCATGATCAGAGAAACTGACTATCTCTGAAACTGGAAATTGTATGTTTTTGCTTTATTAAATTGTTTGTTGTTGCTTTATTTCAAAGAAACTTGAACTAACTTGATGCACAGAAGCTTCTCTCTGAAAGGCATACATTAATACAATTCTTACAAAAGAAAAGTAATCCAGTGAGTTATGCACAATTAATTTCCAAGTGACATTCATGGCTTTTTAACTCATTTTATGAAATAGAGGAGAGTTATTGTACTGGCTTCAGCATCAGCATCTGCACAGTTAAAAGCATATACATTTGTACAGTCGCACTGTATCTAACCATTCTTTCTTCCAAGGTCCTAGGTGACAGTTTGGTGTGGGTGGTTTTCATACTGCCGCCCCCCCCCCCATGTGGGGGACTAAGGTGGCTAACTTTGTTGTTGTTGTTGTGGGTTTAACGCCATTTTTCAGCATATGAAAGGCTATACATGGCGGCCAGTATATTTGGTGGAGGAAGAACCCGGGAAAAACCCAGGAAGAACCACTGACCCACGGGAAGCTACTGGCAAGCTTTCTCACATACCCACGTTAGCCGAGCTCGAGACTCGAACCCATGCAGACAGAGGTGAGATGTGTGAGTGATATGTAAATGCAAGCGCCTTAGACCACTCGGCCACCCGGGGTCCCCGGCTAACTTTGTACATGTAGTACATTAGTTGTACATTCTTGGTCAAGTTTTTGCATTGAGCTCAGGTTTTTTGCACACTGTATACATATTGTTATACCTGGAATCATGAAACTTGGTGGGGGGGGGGGCATTTTGATGAGTACTACACCCTCATCACAGAAGTCGGTCACTGTGGCTCATATTTCATGCTTCACTGACTTTCAGTTTTGTGTTTTGAGATTATTTTTGAAGTTCTGTTCATGCTAGAATCATCAAGATAGATGATTGCATGAATCTCTATTAGTGCAACACCCTTACTACAAAAAATGTCTTTGTGACCTACATTTCACATGTTACTGGCTTAGGTTAAATTCTTGCATTTAGCACACGACCAAATAGTTTTTTTGCACCCTGTATGTATACTGTTATACTTAGATTCATGAAACTTGGTGAGGGGATGCATCTTGACGAGTATTACACCCTCGTCAAAAAGGTAGGTCACTGTGACCCACTGACTTTAGTTCATGTTTGTGTTTGAGGTATATTTGTCCAGCTATTTTTGTGCTCGAAGCAGCTGGCTAGATGATTGTATACATCTCTATTAGTACCACACCCTTATAAGAAAAGAAGGTTATGGTAACCTACATTTCACATTTTCCATGCTTAGGTTAAGTTTTTGCATTTAGTTCATGACCATATAGGTTTTTTACACCTTGTGTATGTACTGTTGTACCCAGATTTATGAAACTTGGTGAGAGGATGCATCTCGACGTGTACAGCATCACCAGCTTTGGTTCAGTTTTGTTTTAAGTTTATTGCTCAAGCTCTGTTCATGCAGAATCATTAAACTAGATGATTGCATATATCTCTATTAGTACTACACCATTACATAAATAGAAGGTCACTGTGATCTACATTTCATATTGGTATATGCCCACCATAAAAATGAGCATATTATGCTGTGATGTCTGTTTGTCAATCTGTTATCAATTTTGTTCCACACAATGCCTCAAGTTGTCTTCTGTCTACTGTTACCAAACATTGTCAATGACTTGCACTTGGGGTAAGGAGTAATCATGTAGATTTTGGGGTCAAAAAGTCAAAGGTCAAGGTCACTGTGACTGAAAGAAGAAAAATGTTTTTCCCACAGTAACTCTAGTTTCCCATCATCTACAGTTACCAAACCTTGTGGATGGTTGGCACTTGAAGTAAGGAAGAAGCCTATTGATTTCAGATTCAAACTGTCAAAAGTAAAGGTCAGTGTGACTGAAAGAAGAAAATTGATTTCTGCACAATAACATTAATTCTGTGTAAAAGGTCAGAGTTGTTGAGACCTATTGTTCAATAATCGCAGTAGTTGACCATACCCAGCTGGTGCCTACATAGTGGACTATTAAACACTGGGTGTGCATATATTGTGCTGGTGCCTACATAGTGGACTGTTAAACACTGGGTGTGCATATAATGTGCTGGTGCCTACATAGTGGACTGTTAAACACTGGGTGTGCATATAATGTGCTGGTGCCTACATAGTGGACTATTAAACACTGGGTGTGCATATAATGTGCTGGTGCCTACATAGTGGACTATTAAACACTGGGTGTGCATATAATGTGCTGGTGCCTACATAGTGGACTGTTAAACACTGGGTGTGCATATAATGTGCTGGTGCCTACATAGTGGACTATTAAACACTGGGTGTGCATATAATGTGCTGGTGCCTACATAGTGGACTGTTAAACACTGGGTGTGCATATAATGTGCTGGTGCCTACATAGTGGACTATTAAACACTGGGTGTGCATATAATGTGCTGGTGCCTACATAGTGGACTGTTAAACACTGGGTGTGCATATAATGTGCTGGTGCCTACATAGTGGACTGTTAAACACTGGGTGTGCATATAATGTGCTGGTGCCTACATAGTGGACTATTAAACACTGGGTGTGCATATAATGTGCTGGTGCCTACATAGTGGACTATTAAACACTGGGTGTGCATATAATGTGCTGGTGCCTACATAGTGGACTGTTAAACACTGGGTGTGCATATAATGTGCTGGTGCCTACATAGTGGACTATTAAACACTGGGTGTGCATATAATGTGCTGGTGCCTACATAGTGGACTGTTAAACACTGGGTGTGCATATAATGTGCTGGTGCCTACATAGTGGACTATTAAACACTGGGTGTGCATATAATGTGCTGGTGCCTACATAGTGGACTGTTAAACACTGGGTGTGCATATAATGTGCTGGTGCCTACATAGTGGACTGTTAAACACTGGGTGTGCATATAATGTGCTGGTGCCTACATAGTGGACTGTTAAACACTGGGTGTGCATATAATGTGCTGGTGCCTACATAGTGGACTATTAAACACTGGGTGTGCATATAATGTGCTGGTGCCTACATAGTGGACTGTTAAACACTGGGTGTGCATATAATGTGCTGGTGCCTACATAGTGGACTGTTAAACACTGGGTGTGCATATAATGTGCTGGTGCCTACATAGTGGACTGTTAAACACTGGGTGTGCATATAATATGCTGGTGCCTACATAGTGGACTATTAAACACTGGGTGTGCATATAATGTGCTGGTGCCTACATAGTGGACTGTTAAACACTGGGTGTGCATATAATGTGCTGGTGCCTACATAGTGGACTGTTAAACACTGGGTGTGCATATAATGTGCTGGTGCCTACATAGTGGACTGTTAAACACTGGGTGTGCATATAATGTGCTGGTGCCTACATAGTGGACTGTTAAACACTGGGTGTGCATATAATGTGCTGGTGCCTACATAGTGGACTGTTAAACACTGGGTGTGCTTATAATGTGCCATTCACAATACTCTTGTTTACTGGATTGCATTCAGTGTTTGCATTTAGGTTTTTTACTTCCTGTATACATACTGTTATATTCCACTCCCTTGATAACTTGTGAGCAGTGGAGTTCATAAACATCGACTGCGACATAAGCAAGGACATGACCTAGCATTGGGGAGACTCAAACCTTGGGTAATGCTCATAGATGGGAGGAGGGGGCAGTGCTTGCAACTTTCATTGATAAATGAGAATTATAATCTGTTTTGACCTACAAAAAAATATTTGTATAATGGATTTTAATATTGATGGATATTAGATCTTAAGAAGTGAGTTAAAGTTATCATGTAGTAGTCACAGATTTGTGCATTATTAAAATTTGAGTTGCCTTCCCCTCAGTTGAAAACACATATACGCATCAATTAAGCAAACACAAAAATACTAAAGCTTCATAGCTAGAATTACATTCGTAAACTGCCAGAGCCAAACGCATCAATATGTATGCATTGGTTAATTCCTAAAGATGGTGATCGTTGATAGCACATGTGAATGACTGACTCTGGGTCATTTATTAATAACCACAGTTTGCACACAGCAGTTGCACTGTTCTGGAACACTACATCATAATCAGAAAAACAAAAATGGACAAAAAAGAAAGAAAGATGAAAAAAATGTGCATGTTTTATTGGAACTTGCAAGTTATTTTTAAACGTACCACTACAGATTTTGAAGAACAATCCACAGGCATAAACTTGGGAGTTGTCTGTGGTGTGTGATTTTACACAAAATTAGGCTGACCTACACCCAAATGTTACTATGATGTCGGCACCTTTCATATATTGTAATCAGCTGGAGACAATGAATCTGTTGATTATATTGTGTCATTGTGTCGAAGGACCATTACCGTATATACTCGCGTATATTCTGGGTCCAAATGCAAACAACATAGACCCTGATCTGACATCGCATAATGCGCCGGCAGATCAGGGTCTATGTTGTTTGTTCTACTGATTAGTCCTTACAAACTGCATAGACCCAGATCTGCCAGCGCATTATGCGACAGCAGATCTGGATCTATGCAGTTTACTGTTGGTATTGGCTTATATGCGAGTATATACGGTAAGTCAAAATAAAAGCCAGCTTATCTACTGAGTAAGCACTTTATTAGGTTCTCACGGAAGCGCTTATGAGCATTTGAACATAAGAGGGCATATCACATATATGATGATTACATTGAAACCAAATCAGGGACTTATACATACATGTATATATATAAGTCCCAGATTGAATTAAGATAAAATACAAATTTCACTTGACAAGACTTCTTTAATCGGTATTTATTTCTTAGTTTTCATCGTGTATTGTGTTATTTATTGAGAAACTATATTTTTTTTAACAGAAAATCTTACATAATATGATTCTTATGAGCCCTTTCACAAAGTATGTAACATGGTCACATGACTTATTTAGATCCAACCCTGGGTTGCAGGATTACATAGCCTCAATGTGGGAAAGAGTTATTATTGCTTAAATTTATAGAAACCAGTGAAACTTTTTCCGATTTTCAAATGTATTGAAATAATTCTAAAACATTCTTATTTGACAACATTATAAAATAAAAGTAAAAATGTAAATGATGATTGAATTGTTGAGATTAATTCATCACTGCCCTTTACAGTTCTGATATCTTTTACTGCCCACTGCGGTAGCACTGTGACATCATCTAGGTCATATATTAAAGCCCTAATTAAAATTTGCAGATTTCATGATGATTCCAAAATTCCACATGCAAGCTGCCATTTTCAGAAATAAACGAGGACTATATTAAGTTTTCATTTATCAATTTCGATTATGATTTTTTCATGTTAAGCTAATAGGACCCAATTTTTTCCCTTTTCCATAAGAAAATGAAAAAGGGATTAACACCAGTCACCATGTTATAAGCAGGTTCACAAGTTATCAGAGCATGCTAAAATGAGGGAGTGGTTTACTTGGAGTTATTAAACATGGTGAGGAATGCATCTTGATAAGTAATACACACATATTGCAGAAAGATGTCTCTTTGACCTATATTTCATGAATCTGTAACTTTTGGGAAATTCTTGAATTTACGGGTCACTTAATGGGTGCTATTTATGTCAGAATCATGAAACTTTATAATTGGATTCATCTCTGTTAGTACTACACCCATACAACCAAAGAAGATCTCTGTGATGTACAATTTATGCTTTACTAACATAAGTTAAGTAAGTACCGTATTTGCCGGCCTATAAGTCGATACTTTTTTACCTGGAAGTCTGGGCTTCGTCTTATACTCTGAATCAACTTATATATGGATTATGTCATTGAAATTGCTTTACCGTATGTTAATGTAATTTTTCGTACGTGAAAATCGTTGCATACAATGTACCAATAAATAATACCTATAAATAATACATGTACAGACCATCTTAATCATTTTCCCAATTAATCTGGAATAGCATAGTGATACCATTAATATTCATGAAACCGGAAGTTACTAGCGAAAGTGACGAAGCCAAGGTGTTGATCTGGCTTCGTCTTATACTCCGCATCGACTTATATATGGATGAAGGATTGAAAATTGATGAAATTAGCGAATTTGACTTATACACCGCATCGACTTATAGGCCGGCAAATACGGTATCTGTCTTTAGCTTATGACCACAGATTTTTCCTCACTGTGTATTACAGCCCTTTATGACCAGTGCAGTTGGAAGTATGAATAAATAAGAATGTTCTTTTTCTTAAAACTCAGCCATCTTGAAAATCTTTATATTGCTACTTCTCCTGAATGGAAAGTCATATTGACATGGGGTTTTCTAGCTGGTCCTAAATGAAATTGGTGCCAATCTGATGTCCAACATAACCACAGAGTGGCCATCTTAAAACTTTTGTTTTTGCTATTCCTCTGAATTGATGGTCATATGGACTTGCGGTTTTCACTGAAAGACTTCTTATGATATCTCGTTGGTCCTAAATGAAATTGGTGCTGATTTAATGTCCAATATGGCCACTGTGGCAGTCATCTTGAAAATCTTGTTATTACTTCTGTGTCTGAATGGAAAGTCATATTGACATGAGATTTTTCCCAGAAGACTTCGTATCATGTCTAGTTGGTCCTAAATGATGTCTTGTTGGTCCTAAATGAAAATGGTGCCAATCTAACATCCACAGAAGCTAATTTGAAAATCTTGTTATTGCTGAAGAATATCAGAGATGGTTTCAACACTCGGCAGTTAAAAGGAAGAAATGATCTTATCTTGAATTCCTGGAAATTCTTTTCAGCCAGTAGAACATCAGTCCCTTTGAGGGACTCTTGTTTTATTGTTTAACATCTTTTATATCACAGTATGAATGTATGTATGTATGTATGTATGTATGTATGTATGTATGTATGTATGTATGTATGTATGTATGTATGTATGTATGTATGTATGTATGTATGTATGTATGTATGTATGTATGTATGTATGTATGTATGTATGTATGTATGTATGTATGTATGTATGTATGTATGTATGTATGTATATGGTTTAACAGTATGTCAGGACAGTACTGGCTATATAGTGCCTGATTAGAAGTTAACTAGGGCCCTGGGTGATCAATTGGTCTAAGGCACATGCATTTACTGATCATTGACATCTCAGCTCTGTCTGCATGGGTTTGTCTCGGCTCAGCTAATGTGGATATGTTAGAAAGCTTGCCAGTAGCTTCCCATGGGTAGGTAGTTCGTCTTGGGGTTTTCCCGGGTTCTTCCTCCACCAAATACATTGACCACCATGTATAGCCTATCATGTGTTGAAACATGGTGTTAAACCCACAAAAGAAACACTAAAATTTAACATTTGAAATTTTAAAAAGATTTAAATGGACAGATGAAAAATGCAAAAATACTTTACTTTGGAAAGGGGCCAACATTTTGTTGTCAGGATGACTTTAGTCATAATTTATTTTATACATGACAAATTATGGCTACTGGAGACTACTTAAGCTTTTTAGAGGTGAGCCATGTAATCATGTAAGAAAAGAACAGAAAACACAGAATTTTAAACTGAAATATGAATGATATGCTTTGTCCTTGAGCAGTAATATAGGTATTAAATGTCAACAATATAGCACATGCTCACATGGTTTTGTAATACACAACTTGGAGCCAGCTTAGTTTCTGATGCAATGGTGCCTAGTCTGTACTGTAACAACTGGAACCCGACTTCTGTGGATATTCTACAGCAATCAGGGCTTAGTAACAGTTATTATCACTGTTGTAAAATATTTATATAATTAGCATCATAAGATGATTTTAATTTCAGACTTGATTACATGAAGCCATCTAACTTGCAGTGTTGTATTTTTTGTTAAATGAACAATGTACACATACAATACAAAGAGAAAGCAAAAGCATATAAAAAGAATAAAGATATATTTTGCATAAGATTTTTAAGATGATAATCTTAATTTACTTTTCTGCACAGATGTTTAAATATGAAGATTTAATGGCCCCAGTTTTAGCCCTACAATAAAGAACAGACATTTGATAACTGTCTGCAATAAAACTTAATTAAGTTTATTGTTGAAACAAATAATAAATTGGCAAATGGTCATTATAAAAAAAATTCTCTCTTTCCTTGTGATGATTATATTGCAAATCTGAGATGTTCAGAGATTTTTCTTATTTTCTGACAAAGAGAATGAAGAAACACCAGCTGTCATCTTTTATAGCTTGATTGCTTGCATTTGTTTTCTTCTAAAATCATACGATGTTCAGGATTACGAGATAGACCTCAATATCCAAAATCAGTATCTCCCTCTCTCTCCTCTACCTCATTCTCTCTATGTGTTAAGTTAATCTCCGGTTAATGTAGTTTATTTATTTAAAGTAAAGATCTTCTGTGGATCAATGTCAACATTAATATTTTATTTTGTTAATGTTTCTTGCAAAGAAATATGTTCGTCAAGTCATATTGCGGAAGAAAAAATAATTCATCTTTGACATCCTGGATTGCATGGCAACGTATTACTGCCACACAGACATCTTTTCAAAGTAAAGAAAATATTTTTTTATCAAACTGGGAGTAATATTGTTTTTTTGTAAACCTAGGTTTATCTAAAATTGTAATGAAGATAAATGCAGTCATCAAGTTGTCTGTCATTAGCAATCCTGCACACAGGTCTTTCCCTCTTATTCTCTCACTTTCTCCTCCGTCCTCTCTCTCTCTCTCTCTCATAAAGGAATTTGATGATGTGGTATATTGTATTTTAATTTTACAATTAGCTGATAATGAAATATCTAGTTCTTGATATTCTATTTTCATGATGTTTTAGACTGTGCAACCACTCATTCAGCACCCAATCTTTAATCTCTATCTTTCGCTCTTCATTTCCTCTGTTACTCTTGCCATTTGATTTTGCCTTTTTTTCCCAATTGTGATTAATTTAAAAATAGTGAACATCTACGTTTAGCTTTGTCATTGTTTGTCAGTGACTGCTCATAACTTGCTCTCTCTCTCTCTCTCTCTCTCTCTCTCTCTCTCTCTCTCTCTCTCTCTCTCTCTCTCTCTCGATGTTGTGAATTGAAACTATGGTTTATTCATAAAGATGTGCATGTAAATATATTATTATAACTAAGAACATCTTTGTTAACAATGGGACTTTAATTTGTAGGTGCATCTGCTTCAGACAGATATGCTTATGAAGTAATCCATGTTTTGCAAATAGAATAGATCATACATTTTTGTTTACTTCCTCATCCAATATCTAGCATTGTTTATATGGTTTTGGAATATGGTCACATGTGCCATGAAAATATTACTATGGATTTGCATGTTTTTGGCAGTCATAAGCACAGTCTTACCCATCACATATTTCTCTCTCTCTCTCTCTCTCTCTCTCTCTCTCTCTCTCTTTCTCTCTCTTTCTCTTTTGGAATTTAATGATTCACTATTGTATTTTCATTTGGCATTTAGCTGATAATGGAATGCTAGTTCTTGATATTCAGTTTTCATGTTGTTGATCAGACTATGTGTATCCATTTGTTGATCAGACTATGTGTATCCATTTGTTGATCAAGACTATGTGTATCCATTTGTTGATCAGACTATGTGTATCCATTTGTTGATCAGACTATGTGTATCCATTTGTTGATAAGACTATGTGTATCTATTTGTTGATTAGACTATGTGTATCCATTTGTTGATAAGACTATGTGTATCCATTTGTTGATAAGACTATGTGTATCTATTTGTTGATCAGACTATGTGTATCCATTTGTTGATCAGACTATGTGTATCCATTTGTTTAGCACCTTATCTTTAATTCTTATCTTTATTGTTATTGATGCAATTTAATTCTACTTTCTTTTTCTTCCAATCTTGGTTAATTTAAAATAGTAAACATTCACTTTTAGCTGTAACTCAGTGTCCTGCTGTGCAGTTACTCTCTCTTTGGCATACAGTTAATACATTAATTGCCAAAGGTACTTATTATACAATTAACTATACTTTCATCAGATTTTGGTGTCTCTGCACTCAAGTTTTCCAATGGATTTTGTTAGCTTTTACAAGTACAGATTTTAGCAACTTTTTTTCTAAATATATTTTTACATTTTAACAATCAAGAATTGTTTAAAATTCTGAGTTCTTTTAGGATCAAGAAATTGCCTATAGAGCTTGCATACTTAAAAAAACTTAATTATTTATTGAACAGGTAAAGTATAAACTATTAGTCAGAATGTGTTTCACTTACAACATAGAAACTTCCAAGTTATGGTAATAGGTAATATAATGGAAATGAATGGGGTATACTTTGTATTTATTTTGCAATATTGGTCCTTTTTAAAGCATGCATATAGATTTGCAACATGATTCCCTCTCCACCATGACTTGGTGGCATGGTCCACTAGGATCCATAGTTTATTGTTGAAATTGGGCTTGCATATAGTCTAGTACCCATCCTTTTTATTTCAACACAAGTTAGGTAAGAGTGATGTAACTACTAGGGGCAGTAGAGCAGCATTGGAACTGTATTGGAACATGCTCCAGTATTAAAGTCAACATCACAGGAATTGAATTGGAACATGCTCCAGTGTTGTAGTCAACATCATTTGAAGTGAATTAGAACATGCTCCAGTGTTGTAGTCAACATCATTCATGAGTAAATAGATCAGTTCAGTTTCATTTTCTATTTTATATAAGGAATATACACAGTACATGTAAATATCACATGATACCTGCAAAAAAGCTTTCAAGACTTAAGGGTGTATTTTTGTTATGCAAGATTTATAAGTAGCGAGAGCTTGTTGTTTCCAAATCTAAGCTTTCCAATTACATTGCAGTATTAACATTAGTCTGAATGTAAGAAGAAATTGATGTTGTTGCCAGATAATATACAATTTTCCCTTTCTGTGAAGGCTTCACATTACACACTCAATTAAAGGGAGTGATTGCTGATAGAGTTAATTTCATTTTATTCCTACATTTAGGTGGGATGTATTTCTGTTTTTACCCTCACTGGACATGTACTATAGAGACATCTGTAACACTTCATGGATATCATTGCAAATGTATTATATCTTAGTTGCATCATGGAATTCTTTGCTTTGAAATCCTTCAGTTTTTAAACACTGGCATAAATTCTTGGGAGAAAAAATTTCTGGAAGGAAATTTTTCACAAACATAATTCAACAATAATCAATTAAAGGTTTTCAGCAAAACTTGAGATACAAGTTCAGGAAAAATTCTGAAGTCTTTTCAGCAACTTTTTAGCAGCTTTATTTTGGGGGTGGGGGTGGGTGGGCAGATTCCTCTTATCCTCCTTTTGTTCTTCCTCCAGAGTACATTAAAATAAATTATTCAATATCAAATCACAATCACAGATGATTGATACAAGGTTTATAGGATGAAAAAGATGGGCTGAGATGTTAACATAATAAGGCTCAAATAACCTCTTCTTTCCTTACAGAATACATATATCTGAATCCTATGGATGATTATTACTTCATTTAGCTAATTGGTACCATCACTCAGATAATTAAATGCAATACATGAAGAAGGTATTTGTGTTTGATCTCCTTAACATGTTAAATGGGCAGATCACCTTTTCGGGATTATAGATATTGGGGATTTTGTGGGGTAGAAGCCATTTTTCAGCAAATGATATATTTGGTGAAGGAAATCCCTGGGAAGAACCGCCGACCCACAGGAAGCTACTGGCAAGATTTCTCACATACCGACGTTGGTCAAGCCAAGACTCGAACTCACATGGACAGAGGTGAGATGTGCGAGTGATCTGTAAAGGCGAGTGCCTTAGACCACTTGGTCACTCAGGGGCCCCAGAACTTCTAAAAGGAGTTATTTCTCACATTATAAAAATGGATATGGAATAATCTTTGGTCAGGGTATCACAACATTCTTAAGCCATCTCTTTGAAGTAGACGAAAGATATTGTACTACCCCCGGCATCTGCATCTGCACATATAAAAGCATACACATATGTACAACCTTGTTGCATCACAACTAATATTTTTTCCTAGGACCTAAGCAACAGTTTTAGGGTGGGTTTTATAGCACCTGCCCTCCGGGGAGGAGGCTAATTGGAGTATCTGTACATGTACATTATTTGTACATTCTTGGTTAAATGTCTATGTTTTGCTCATGACCACATAGTTTTTTTGCACCCGATATAAATGCTGTTATACCTAGAATCATGAAACTTGGTGAGGGGATGAGTACTACTCCCACATCACAAGAGTAGGTAACTGTGATCCATATTTAATGCTTTTCTGACTTTTTCAATTTTGTGTTTTAAGTGTATTTCTCAAGCACTGTTCATTATAGAATCATTCAATTGGATGATTGTATGCATCTGTGTTAGTAACACAAATGCACAACAGAAGGTCACTGTGACCTAATTTCACATTTTTACTGGATTAAGTCTTTGCATTTAGCTCATGGCTGCATAGGTTTTTGTATGCTTTACACATACTGCCTTTCTAAAATAATGGAACTTATTGAGGGGATGCATCTTGATGAGCACTACACCCTCATTACAAACGTTGGTCAATATACCTGTACAATAGAAAGTCACTGTGTCCTAATTTAACATTTTTACTGGCTTAGGTTAAGTCTCTGCATTTAGCTCATGGCTGCATAGGTTTTTTTATTCTTTGTACATACTGCCTTTATAAATTAATGAAACTTGTTGAGGGGATGCATCTTGATGAACACTGCACCCTTATTACAAAATTTGGTCAATAACTGGTGTGAGTACAATGGTATGAAGATAAATGCAGCTATGTCAAAAGCCATGATCATAGGTAGTCGAGCCAAAGTAAAAGCTGAGAAAGATGACTTCCAAAGTAATGCTAAAAGGAATAGAAATAGAACAGTCTGAAAATGACAAACTACTTGGCATCATGATAGACAATATCTTGTGCTGGAAAATGCAAGTTGATAAGGTCATTAAAAAAGTAAACTCACTGCTTTATCTCTTGAACCGAATATAATCTTATCTCCCTCAAGAACAGAGAAAGATATTCTACAATGTCTATATCATGCCACATCTAGAATATTGCTGTTCTATCTGGGGTAATAGTGATACAGAAAATCAAGAAAGACTACTGAAATTTCAGAAAAGAGCAGCTAGAGTTATTCTTTATGCTGATTTAGATACACCATATACAAATATTTTAAAAACCCTTAAGTGGCTTCCATTTCAACAGAGAACTCAGCTTCAATAGGGTTTACTAGACTACAAATTCTTACATATTTCTTTAAATAAAGTCATTATTATTATTATTATTATTATTATTATTATTATTATTATTATTATTATGGCTCATATGTTATGCTTCATTGACTCAGGTTAAATTTTGTGTTTAACATTCATTTTACAGGCACAGTTCATGCTTGAATCATGAAACTGATGATGATATGCATCTTTGTTAGTACCACACCTTTACAATAAAAGAAGCTTACAGTGACCTATATTTAATCTTTTACTGGCTTTGGTTACATTTTTGCATTTAGGTCATGATCACATGAGTTTTTGGCATGCTATATGCATACTATCCTATCTAAAATTGTGGGGGGCCCCAGGTGGCCGAGTGGTCTAAGGTGCTCGCCTTTACAGATCACTGACATCTCACCTCTGTCCACGTGGGTTCGAGTCTTGGGCTTGGCCAACGTGGGTATGTAAGAAAGCTTGCCAGTAGCTTCCCGTGGGTTGGTGGTTCTTCCCGGGGTTTTCTCGGGTTCTTCCTCCACCAGATATACTGGCCACCATGTATAGTCTATCAATTGCTGAAAAATGGCGTTTAACCCATAACAACAACAACAACAACAAAATTGTGGAACTTGGTGAGTGGATGCATCTTGAGAAGAACTACACCCATGCTGCAAAAAGAAGCATCTATGATCTTTATTTGATGCTTCAGTAACTTTGTTGAAATTTTGTGCTTAAAGTTTATTTTTTGGTTTTGTTCATGTTAGAAATGTGAAAGTTGCTTATTGGATGCATCTTTGTGATTATTAATATACCCATGCAATCAAAAAAGGTCACCATGACCATGAAAATTGTGTGTTTTGTTCATGATCACAGATTTTTCCATGCTTTATGCATCCTAGCCTACATAGGTTATTGGTGTGCATCTTTTAACACTTGGTTTGATGATGCAAATCCCAATATAAGTTCCCTGTTTTTTCAAAACAAAATCCTCAGTACAGGAGTCCACCTTACTTACTACACAGAAGGTCCTTTCTGACCAGTGCAGTTGAAAATGTGAAAAGTTACATTGGACATTGTTATAGATTACTCTCCACAGGCTAACTATATATCATACATGAGAATGAGTACCATATATACTCACATATAAAATCGGTTTCCAACTGCAAACAACATATACCATGATCTGCTGGCTCATTATGTGATGGCAGATATGGGTCTATGCAGTTTGCAGATGGATCCAACCTTTAAGTGCATATATACAGTATGTTTGTGAAGAGTGGACTGTGTGCATTCTGTGTGGTGACTAAACAAGGTAATTACTATCGCATGAACTATGTTTCTAATAGTGGGGTCATACTGGCTATCACTCCAAAGTTACTCAAAGCCTGTGACATCCACTCAGTAAAATCTGACTTATGTGGTAGGAGAATGATAATAGCTTCTGAAGCAGAATTATAAACAATTATTTCACAATTAAAAAAAACCAACAACAATAAATTTAAGGTTTTTATCAACTTATTTTAGTACCTCTATTTTGATATCATAGAAAAGAATGTTATTTTTTGTTGTTTGGTCTTTTATACCCTGTCACAGGGGCAAACATTTTATACGTCAAGATCACTTTAGTCTGAATTTATTTTCCACATGATAATTTATGTTTAATATTGGCTGCTGGAGACTCCTAGAAGCTTACTAGAGGCAAGCTTTGCAATTGTTGGTTGAATTCTGGTTTAAAGTTAGCTGTTGCAGGAGAGATATAGGGAAGTTTTGAAACCATTCCTGGAGCTGGGTCAGTCATCAATCATGTACATTCATAATTTAGAGAAAAAAAACTAGTGCAACTAGGTAGCCCAGTTTTGATTCCATGATTTTGCATTATAAGCCTCTTAGCAAATATCAATTTACTCAGTTATTTAGAAGGGGAAGTCAGTCAAGTGTATTGTTTATTAGTCATTAAAATATTGTCCATGGTATTTTTGAAAATAGTCATCTACACACTCGCAACCAGTGATTTGTTAATTTTAGACTTGGAAGGTCATATAACATTTATTACTTTCACAAAGGTTAATAACTGTGTATGCACCACAAATGTTGTAGATCAGAAGGTCTGAAAAATTCCTGGCTGCTACAGTGTCAGTTCCTCATCAATATACATGTACTACAGTTGTCTGCACCATGAGAAATAGGAAAAAAGTAGCATCCTTGTTTGCCAGAGTTTTACCTTTTCTTTTACATCAGTTCTTTAGGCAGTAGACATACAGTGTATATGTATATTTATAAACCAGCAGACTTGATGTGCATATTGCATTTCAGTAGATGGCATGAGCAAGGGACATAAATATTTGTTTTTAACTGATGACAAGGGAAGCAAATCCACATGAATATTAGAACCAGTGGATTAATATTTCTGTGCATGATATTTACAGTGTGACACTAGGTCATTTACATGAAAAATGAAACTGCAGAGACATACAGTTCATTGAATTTGTTTTAAACATCTGAATCATGTGTAGAAACTGTAAAAATGGATAAAGTATAGTTGATCTGATTATTTATGAGGAGCCATCATGGTTTATTTCATATATTCAGAGGCTCTCCCCTAAATGGCTGTATTTGGTAAGGAAGCTAGGAAGCTAATGATATTTTTAAAATATGACTTAAATATCTCTTCAAAAAATGCAACAGTTCAAAACCAACAAGTGTTTTTATTGATTGTTTAACCTTTCTGCATGTAAGAGTTATGTTTCTTCGGCTCTAGTCTGTTACAAAATAAATACATAGGTTGTTTCATCAAATATGATGGGTTTAAAACCTGTGGTCAAATTAAAGTGCTGTAGAACCAGTATACCAAATATTTTCAAGAATTCCTAAGGGTCCATTCTGGACTTTAATATTTGGGTGAAATTTCTTCTCTCTTCAGCCAGAATAGGGTGAAGTTGACAAAAATAAGGAGAAGTGAGTGTAGAAAGTCCATAATTTATCATGTTCAAAATTTAACTTTCTTTTTCTGCATATTTTCATGTCAGGTGATTTATGTAATGATGGATACTGTTTAAACTTTTTAAAAAAATTTCAAACTTTTACTTTTTTTGCTTCACCACATTTGCTTAGTCCTATAGCCATAGATGTCAACCCTGATATCTATGGGTAGGGGGCTGCCACCTCCCCTCCCCCCATCATACATATCAGGGTTGATGTCTTACATTGTAGGACTACACATTTGTTGTATAGTTGTTGTATAAAACAGCAACCTTTAAAAATAAGCTACAGTTAAAAATTCTCAACTGTTTCCATAGTAGAAGTCCTCTTTTCATTCATTTATATAATTAAATATTAGATAAAATGATTAATCCTATTAACACTGGACTTAAATATGTTCACTGAGTCATAATTCACTTCAAAAGTTTTCACTAATTTTTTCAAGGATCATGTTTGAACTTTCCGCAGGAATTCATTATACAACAGTGTCATTTATGATCATCAAATTAACACCAAAATTGATAGACAGAGCATAAAACTTCTTTTTCTGACTTTCCACATTCCTTTTTGAAAGGAAAATTGACTCAAAAGTTATGTTTTACGTTGATTATTAATACATTGTATTGAAACAAAAGGAGGTGGAGGGGAATGGTGTGACATCAAGGCAAGGTGAAGTGAACTTCGCTTTTGGGCATGTATAGATGAAATGACAGACTCAAGGGCACCTATTTTATCGAATCCTACCCTAGCATCGACCAATATTCCTTTAGGGTTTGATATGATCTCACAAAACGAAATCGGGTTATATTCACAAATTCAGTAAGAAGTTTAATTAATTGTGGATAAACAACATCTTTTACATAGGCAAAAACCCATATAACTCAAAAGCACTTGTAGACCATATACGCACAAATACCCAAGAAAATGTTTCAATAATTTCTGTTCCAACAATTGGTTTAAGTGATCGTTTTGCAAGTTTTCTCAAAAGAAAGCACAACAATGCATGAGAAAAGAATGTGTATAAATCCATCACATACAGGTCTTTTAAAAACTTAAATAATGATAGTTTCTTAAAGGATTTAAAACAAATCCCCTGGGATACTATCCAAATTTTTGATGATACTGATGCTATTTTAAGCACTTAGTCAGATCTGTTTTGGGGAAGTTTTCAGTGAACATGTGCCCTGAAGACACATAGAATGAAGTATGATTAATCAACCTGGCTCAGTCACGACATAAATGAATACAGAATCTGGAGAAATAAAGTTAGCAAAATGATCAAGCAAGCAAGAGAAACCACTACCAAAAAATTCTTCATGATAAGAAAAGCAACCCCAAAACTATCAGAAAATTTTTAAGGAAGTGCAAAAATAAGACATATATCATCACTAATTAATGATGGTAATCATGCTTATGATTCAGATGACAGTGCAAATATTTTCATTGAATTCTTTGTAAACATTGCCTCTAAAATTACAGAACATAAGGTGGACTCCAATCATTCAAACGAAAATGTTTTTGTTCTACAAAACTTCCAAAATAATACTAAATTTGAAATTCCAGAAATGAATTTGAATTGCCTAAAAAAACATGGATGTTTCTAAATATACATGACTTGACATGATAGGGCTAAGACTTGACATGATAGGGCTAAGACTTGACATGATAGGGCTAAGACTTCTTAAGACAGCTGCATCTGCTATTGCTGATAGTATTACCTTTTTGTGTAATCACAGTCTAAGAACATGTCAATTTCCCCAATCTTGGAAAACTGCCAAAGTAGCAGCACTACAACATAGCTGGATCAAAAGAGGAAGTAAACAACTATAGACGAATATCAATTCTTCCATCTCTTACCAAATTACTAGAAAAGCATGCACACAATTCTTTTATGAACTATCTCAACAATCACAAATCTGCTTCATGAAAATCAGTCTGGCTTTCGAAAAGATAATTCTTGTGAAACTGCTTACCTCAGTGATTGACAAATGGCTGAAAGCCTTAGATGCAGGAAAGTTAGTATGCACTCTAATGATTGATTTTTGAAAGGATTTCAAATTTTTAAAAAATTTAAAAATCTGTCGGTGTAGTGAAGATACTCAGGAGTTGTTCACATCCTACTTGAGCAATAGGTCTCAAAAGGTAACATTAAATGGAGACTTATCTAAAAATAAAACCTTAAGTTGTGGAGTACGACAAGGTTCTATCTTGGGGCCCTTGTTATTTGTTCTGTTCATAACTGACCTATCCCTGGAAATTGGAGATGCAATCTCATGAACTGACATAGCTGATGACACTAACTTGTCTGATGCTTGAAGTAATCAAGTTGAACTTGAGAAGAACCTTCAAACTGCTGTCAACAGACTTAAAATACATGTATGGTACAAGGAAAATAGTATGATCCTCAATACAGACAAACAAAATACATGTACGGTACAAAGAAAATGATATGATCCTCAATACAGACAAACAAAATACTAGATATCAGAAAAGACCAAGATAGCAAACTGATATGCTGCATGTTCTCTAGGATAACATTGGTCCAAAAATTACTTGTTTTGATAAAATTCTTGGCATATTTGTAGACAGTAGCTTGCAATGGTATCATCATACAAATTATATTTTTAAAAAAATTGGGTCTTATTTCTGGCTCCTAAAGAAAATTTAGGCTTTCATTTCATTACAGTACAGAGTTACTTTTTATAAAAGTTACATTCAACCTCATCTTGGCTACTGTAATATAATTTGAGGAATACATCTGTTGCAAATATGAGCAAAATGTTCAGACTTTAGGAAAGGGCATGTAAAATCATTCTTGATCAGCAAATAAATAATATACAGAATGCAATGTTTACAATCAAAGTGCTACCAATGCATGAAAGAATACTCTTGATTTGTTTTTGTTTTTGTGTGGTTTAATGCCACTTTTTCAGCACATACATGGCAGAAATATTCTTGAAATAGGCCAAAGTGATATATATGGTGTCTATAATATATTCCCCCATTTATCTGAACACCATTTTAAGCAAAGAGAATCTACTGGTACCCCAAATCTAAGATCATTAAAAGGTCACAATTTCAAAGTATTCAAGTCATAAAAGGAGCTATTAAAAAAAAGCTTTCAATTTTTCAGGTGCTCTTGTTTGGAGTAACATTCCACATGATATTAAATCAGCTCCAAGTATCTATCTCTTCCTTCTGCAATCAGATGAAATCCTAAATAATATGGGGTACTTATTAAAGTATTAGATACATCACCCTGACCCACCTCCTGTTTTTCACTTCTGCAGCATTGTAGCATTTATGTGAATAGTTGTTAATGTATTGTGTATTTTCTTTTCTTGTGTGTGTGTGTGTGTGTGTGTGAACATATTATTATTAGCTTGTATATATGTACATAATAGAGGGCATCAAGGTACCAGTAGATTAGTTCTTACTTTGTAACAAATAGAGTCACCCTCAGAAAGTAAAGCCTTTATTATTATTATAATTATTATTATTATTATTATTATTATTATTATTATTATTATTATTATTATTATTATTATTATATCTTAGAACTGCAAGTGCTATGAATTGAAAAATGAAGAGATTTTTATATATGATCATTATATTCATATATGGTCAACAGTGGTCAGGTTTTGTATGGTCAACAACTACAGAGAATGGGATTTTTGTCAACAAAAGTTAACATATAGAATCTGCTACAAAAATACCCAGTCTGATAGTTCTTGCTGCTATTTCTGAGCAGATTAGTTGAAAATAAGAGCAGGATTCTTTATTCAGACATAAAGAAGGATTAAAATCTTTAAACAAGTTAAATCAGGAACCAAATCAAGTTTTTCATGCATTATAAACTTGTTATGGTACCTCACAGAGCTGCAATGAATATGAAATTTTCCTATTCGAATATTCATTGAGTCTATTTAGATAGGATTCAGATGTTTGTCGATGTTAATAAAGGTATCAAATCCATCCTCATTTTATTGTCTACTTTGTTATTTGTTGACATACCCACTCCCAGCAAAGCTGTATTGAAAACACTGTCAATTCAATCATTTATATCTAATTATATTACATTTTAGATTCTTCAAAAAAATATTTGAGGATTCAGACTTGAAATCAAATGAATGTAGGTGTTATTTTCCCTTTTTATCATCAATACTAAGTATGACAATAAAACTAAGTATGACAGTAAATGTTCCTTTAGTACTGAAGATGGAGAGTAAAGAATGGCAGAAACTCGATTACCTGTTCAGTTAAATGCCAGGAAAATCTAAAAAAATTCTCTGCAAAGTGATTTGTTTACAATAAGAATCGCACAGACCTGCGACCAATTTAATGTGATTAAATTTGAATACACTGAATTGCAGGTCTCTGGATTTTGTCATATATGCTGGACATGTCTGATGAAACTGGCTTTTTGACCAACTATAACATACCCAAATCGGACATTGGGAGTTTATGTTAAGCCATAAGAAACTCATATTCAGACTTTATAAAGGGCATTTGTTCAAAACACTGCTTCTGCTCGCTGCACATGTCATTGTGGTGGAAGTACATTGATGATCCTTGGCTAGCGAAGATACAAACACATCAATCCCTACAACTTAAATGGTTCTGTTCCAAAGTCAACCCCTACAACTTTAATGGTTCTGTTCCAAAGTCATGTCAGCTGGCCCATGTACATCTTAGTGATATGAAACTGACATGTGCATTACTGACTTTTAGGAAAATAAAGAAAAGTATAGTGTCAGATTTTAAGCATATTGGTAATTCCATATCTGTGTAATGACTTCAGAACTTGAATAAAAGACCTAATGTGGAAATATATTGGAGTTAACTTTCTGAGGAAAGATGATGGGGGCTGGGGGTGGTGGCAATGGTGTGCAGGAGTGACTACAACTTCTCCTGACAGAATGAATGCTGACAACAGTTCAAATTGTTTGGAACTTTGGGTTGATTGATACAATAAGGCCTTGTTGACTTTCATATGATTCCTATTCTAATCTATACCATGTTCTTCAATAACTTGTTTTACATGTTATTTTTTTTTCAAGAGTGTCAGAGTGTCTGAATGACAGTGAATAGAAATGGTGATGTGAACAGTGTGACTATTCAGAATTTTAATTACTTTGTGAGTTGGAGTTTGAATTTCAGTTGATTTAGCAGGTTGGAAGTTGTTCCCTTTTTAAACTAATTCAGCAATGCATAGTCTTGTTTGTTTCTTTTACAAAATACTTCCAAACTCAATAGGTAAACAAATGAATATTCAGATACCAATTTTTTATTCGATTATATGCAAAAAAGTATTCTGATTTGAATGTTTGGTTATTTGTTTCAGCTACAGAGCTTCAAATGTATTCTATTTATGTATGTTTAGGGCCCCACTTGATGAAGTCAGCAGAACCCTGTAGTAATTATGTTGCCTGTATGTTCATCTGTCCATCAACAATTTGGTTTCTACAAGATACTTTGCTGGGAAATGTTGGATTTTAACATAATTTGGTATGCAGCAATATCTTGGTGACATATCAAAAGAGTTGTTTCAACCTTCTTGGTCAAATTGTGGGAGTTTTATGACCCTTGCACATTCTCCTGACATTTATTTTTGCAGCAAAACTTGATGAACAAGGTTCATTGGATTTTTAAAAAACATTTGGTATGCAGCTTTGTATTGATGAGACCTTGTATGAATCTGATTTCCAGTGTTTCACGACATCATTTAATAGAGTGGTGCACTCTGATTGCTCATCTGCCTGACTTTTGGGGTCTGCAGCATATTAACTTTTCTAAGGTTTATTGAAGTTTACCAAATTTGGTATGTGGCCCTTTTTTGATAAGACCTTGAATAAGTTTGATTTACCGAGTTCCACGATATATTTTCAGGAATTGTGCACCCTGATTACCTGTTCTTCTGATTTGGGTTTCCACACCATAACTTTATCAAAGATTGTTAGATTTCAACCAAATGTGGTATGCTGCTTGATATTGATGAGATTTGTAATGAGTTTAATTTTCAGTCTTCCACAATATCATTTAGAAGAGTTATGTCCCCTGCTTGTCCAATCTTGGTTTCCCAATGTAAGTTCTTCTGTTTAAGACCTTGATGAGCAAATTGTAGTGAGTGAGGCACTTTGCAAGCAAATTGTAGTGAATGGGGCTCTTTGCAAGCAAATTGTAGTGACTGGGGCACTTTGCAAGCAAATTGTAGTGAGTGGGACTCTACGCAAAGAACTGTAGTGAGGCCCTTTGCAAGCAAATTGTAGTGAGTGGGACTCTTTGCAAAGAACTGTAGTGAGGCCCTTTGCAAGCAAATTATAGTGAGCAAGGCCCTTTGCAAGCAGATTGTAGTGAGCAAAGCCCTTTGCAAGCAAATTGTAGTGAGTGGGGCTCTTTGTGAGCAATTGTAGTGAATAGGGCCCTTTGCAATATACCCATCACTAGTACCTCTAGTTTAGTAGTGAATGAAATTTAAAATGGAAAGAATCTGTGCAATAATACTTGCATTATTAAGACTAGAATTCTTGATTCAGGTGAACCAATTTACCATTACAGTTAGGACTTGGGAAGGCAAAACGTTTTTCATGGGATTAGGAAACTTTTTCATAGGATTAAGAGCACAGAGTTCCTGCTATGGGATATAGTAGTCTGGGTCACCTAGCCTGATTCTGCTTTGATTGCTATAGAATGGAAAGCCAAACCAGGGCTTGGGAAAAATGAAGTAAATTGTTAGTAAGGCACCTCAGATTTTGGGTCATTTCATAGTGCTTTGAGCATCAACGAAGAAAAATTTAATTTAATAATGGAAACAAAACATGTGAATTCAAATCTTCACTTGTCAGGAAGAATTCTGTAAGATAAATTTTGTTGTTTATTTGCTTTGGGGTAATTTTTGACGTCATGCCTTGATGATGCTGTAATCTAGATGATGACCATAAATAATGGACAAGATCAAAATGTATCTTCCCGATATAAACAATCAGCAAGGGGGTGCAGTTTTTATTGTAGTTTTCCCAGACTCATATCTGCATATTCTCTATGCAGATAAAGTCTGGGCAAACTGAGCCTAGGGATATGGTTTGATAATGAAACTCATTCCACACATAACTGGTACCATGCAATAAGGGAAAAATCTTAAAAATTCAGGATATTTAAACAAACCTTCAACCTTTCTCTTGTATTATGCCAGCTGCTAAACCTACTTGGCATGTGCTTTTGCATGAGGTGGATAAAATCTAATGGCTTCCACAAAACGGTAAAAACTTGAGAACCTTCTGAGTTCAAACTTTCAAAATACATAATTCCTAAAGAACAAAATGGCATCAAATTGTTGTATGCAAATGATGCCAGTAGTTTCTGTAACATACAGAAACAAGCTCTTAAATTGCTTGAGGAAATTGTATGGTTGGTTGGTTGGTTGATGTTTAATGGCATATCAGCACATCAGTGACTAGTGTCAAAGAAGTGGGAATAAAGTACTTTGCCAATGGACATGCCACAAAAGCTGACCTGGGCTGATCCAGGTAGGATTTGAACCCATGACCTATGGGTTGTGATTTTGCACTCTGCCCTTTACCGTATATACTCACCTATAATCTGATACCAACTGCAAACTGCATAGACCCAGATCTGCCGTCGCATAATGTGCCGTCACATCTGGGTCTATGCAGTTTGTAAGGACTAATCAGTAGAACAAACAACATAGACCCTGATCTGCCAGCGGATTATGCGCCGGAAGATCAGAGTCTATGTTGTTTGCATTTTGGACCCGGCTTATACGTGAGTAAATATGGTCGTTACTGGTACTCCAGAAAATTGTATGGACAGAGAACATTTATGAGTTTAATACTTTCCCCTAATTGAGGTGGACAGTTACAATGAGCAAGATGGACTTTATAAGCTGTGTTCATAAAATTTTACAATTTTTGTTTTTTTGCATAGGCCTTGAATTGTAAAGCCTCAGGCTTAATAATTTACACAAAAATTATTTATTTATTTATTTCTTGTATTTTTATCAATGTCAATGTGATACTTGCTTATTTTGTTCCCAAAACAATTTTCAGCCATCTATGATTAGCCATTGGCTCATTTTGACCTACTTTCCTTTGATCTATGCTTTGCTTGGGTAGGCACAAACCTACTATTACACTAACAAAGAATTGTTTTTGTGTGATTGGGCATATCGCTTAGGCGACATTAGCATTAAATTAGACCAGTGTAACTAAATTTTAATAAATAAATTGCTAAAGGTAGAATTATGCATGATTCTGAGCTCAAGATTGGCCACTAAGGATTCCTAAAATATCCATCTTAACACTTAAAATTCCAATTGATATGGTAAAAATATTTTTTTTCTTCTGAACTGTAGAAACAAGGAAATCATCTTGATGATTTTTGTCAGAATTATTTCTAATTATGTTAGAATGAACAAATATAATTTTTAGCTATAGAGACAGAAAAGGTCTTATAGATCTCAGTCTCTCATATTCATGGTGGACCAGCAGCTTGCCCATAAAATGTCCATGTTACATATTTTAGTAGGGTCACTTTCTTTATTGAAAAAGACTGTACCAAGATCAATGGGTATATTTCACTAGGACTTGGCACCATTATACTCATTAAATTATTAAGGCCAAGGGGTTTATTTCACTTGGACTTTTGGCACCATTATACTCATTAAATTATTAAGGCCAAGGGGTTTATTTCACTTGGACTTTTGGCACCATTATACTCATTAAATTATTAAGGCCAAGGGGTTTATTTAACTTGGACTTGGCACCATTATACCCATTAAATTATTAAGGCCAAGGGGTTTATTTCACTTGGACTTTTGGCACCATTATACTCATTAAATTATTAAGGCCAAGGGGTTTATTTCACTAGGACTTGGCACCATTATACTCATTAAATTATTAAGGCCAAGGGGTTTATTTCACTTGGACTTGGCACCATTATACCCATTAAATTATTAAGGCCAAGGGTTTATTTCACTAGGACTTGGCACCATTATACCCATTAAATTATTCAGGCCAAGGGTTTATTTCACTAGGACTTCTGAGAGCACCATTATACATTTACCTCATTACATTGCTGAGGCCAGTGGGTTGATTTCACCAGGACTGAGAGCACATTTATACCCTATTATATTGCTTAGGCCAATGGGTTGATTTCACCAGGACTGAGAGCACATTTATACCCTATTACATTGCTTAGGCCAATGGGTTGATTTCACCAGGACTGAGAGCACATTTATACCATATTACATTGATGAGGCCAATGGGTTGATTTCACCAGGACTGAGAGCACATTTATACCCTATTACATTCCTGAGGCCAATGGGTTTATTTCACTAGGCCTGCTGAGAGCACCATTAGACCCCATAACATTGTTGAGACGAATGTGTTTATTTCACCAGGACTGAGAGCACATTTATACCCTATTATATTGCTAAGACCAATGGGTTTATTTCACTAGGACTGCTGAGAGCACCATTAGACCCCATAACATTGTTGAAACGAATGTGTTTATTTCATCAGGACTGAGAGCACATTTATACCCTATTATATTGCTAAGACCAATGTGTTTATTTCACTAGGACTGCTGAGAGTACCATTAGACCCCATAACATTGTTGAGACTAATGTGTTTATTTCATCAGGACTGAGAGCACATTTATACCCTATTATATTGCTAAGACCAATGTGTTTATTTCACTAGGACTGCTGAGAGCACCATTAGACCCCATAACATTGTTGAGACTAATGTGTTTATTTCATCAGGACTGAGAGCACATTTATACCCTATTATATTGCGAAGACCAATGTGTTTATTTCAGTAGGACTGCTGAGAGCACCATTAGACCCCATAACATTGTTGAAACGAATGTGTTTATTTCACTAGGATGTCTGAGAGCACAATTATACCCCATAACATTGCTGAGGCCAATGTTTTTTTTTCACTAGGATATCTGAGAACTCAAACCAATAACATTTATAAGGCCAATGGGTTTGCTTCACTAGGATGTCTGAGAGCACAATTATACCCCATAACATTGCTGAGGCCAATGGGTTTACTTCACTAGGATGTCTGAGAGCACAAACCCCATAACATTGCTGAGGCCAATGGGTTTGCTTCACTAGGATGTCTGAGAGCACAATTATACCCCATAACATTGCTGAGGCCAATGTGTTTACTTCACTAGGATGTCTGAGAGCACCATTAGACCCCATAACATTGTTGAGACGAATGTGTTTATTTCACTAGGATGTCTGAGAGCACAATTATACCCCATAACATTGCTGTGGCCAATGTTTTTTTTTCACTAGGATGTCTGAGAGCACAATTATACCCCATAACATTGCTGAGGCAATGGGTTTACTTCACTAGGGTGTCTGAGAGCACAATTATACCCCATAACATTGCTGAGGCAATGGGTTTACTTCACTAGGGTGTCTGAGAGCACAATTATACCCCATAACATTGCTGAGGCCAATGGGTTTACTTCACTAGGGTGTCTGAGAGCACAAACCCCATAACATTGCTGAGGCCAATGGCTTTACTTCACTAGGGTGTCTGAGAGCACAATTATACCCCATAACATTGCTGAGGCCAATGTGTTTACTTCACTAGGATGTCTGAGAGCACCATTAGACCCCATAACATTGTTGAGACGAATGTGTTTATTTCACTAGGATGTCTGAGAGCACAATTATACCCCATAACATTGCTGTGGCCAATGGGTTTACTTCACTAGGGTGTCTGAGAGCACAATTATACCCCATAACATTGCTGTGGCCAATGGGTTTACTTCACTAGGATGTCTGAGAGCACAATTATACCCCATAACATTGCTGAGGCCAATGGGTTTACTTCACTAGGGTGTCTGAGAGCACAAACCCCATAACATTGCTGAGGCCAATGGCTTTACTTCACTAGGGTGTCTGAGAGCACAATTATACCCCATAACATTGCTGAGGCCAATGGCTTTAATTCCTAAAGACTTTTGAGAGCACCATTATACCCCATTACATTGCTGAGGCAAAGGGGTTTATTTCATTGGGACATATGAGAGCACTATTAAGTACATTACATTGCTAAGGCCAATGGGTTTATTTCATTGGGACATATGAGAGCACTATTGAGTACATTACATTGCTAAGGCCAATGGGTTTATTTCATTGGGACATATGAGAGCACTATTAAGTACATATTAGAGCACCATTATACCCCATTACATTGCTGAAGCCACGGGGTTTATTTCATTGGGATATATGAGAGCACTATTATACACATTACATTGCTAAGGCCAAGGGGTTTATTTCACTAGGGCTTCTGAAAGCACCATTGTACATGTACTTCATTACATTGCTGAGGCCAATGGATTTATTTCACCAGGATTGAGAGCACCATTTTACCCCCTTACATTATTGAGGCCAATGTGTTTATTTCACTAAGACTTCTTAAAGTACCATTATGAGGCCAATGGGTTTATTTCACTAAGACTTCTGAAAGTACCATTATGAGGCCAATGGGTTTATTTCACTAAGACTTCTTAAAGTACCATTATGAGGCCAATGGGTTTATTTCACTAAGACTTCTGAAAGTACCATTATGAGGCCAATGGGTTTATTTCACTAAGACTTCTGAAAGTACCATTATGAGGCCAATGGGTTTATTTCACTAAGACTGCTGAAAGTACCATTATGAGGCCAATGGGTTTATTTCACTAAGACTTCTGAAAGTACCATTATGAGGCCAATGGGTTTATTTCAATAAGACTTCTGAAAGTACCATTATGAGGCCAATGGGTTTATTTCACTAAGACTTCTGAAAGTACCATTATGAGGCCAATGGGTTTATTTCACTAAGACTGCTGAAAGTACCATTATGAGGCCAATGGGTTTATTTCACTAAGACTTCTGAAAGTACCATTATGAGGCCAATGGGTTTATTTCACTAAGACTTCTGAAAGTACCATTATGAGGCCAAAGGGTTTTTTTCACTAAGACTGCTGAAAGTACCATTATGAGGCCAATGGGTTTATTTCACTAAGACTTCTAAAAGTACCATTATGAGGCCAATGGGTTTATTTCACTAAGACTGCTGAAGGTACCATTATGAGGCCAATGGGTTTATTTCATTAAGACTTCTGAAAGTACCATTATGAGGCCAATGGGTTTATTTCACTAAGACTGCTGAAAGTACCATTATGAGGCCAATGGGTTTATTTCACTGAGACTGCTGAAAGTACCATTATGAGGCCAATGGGTTTATTTCAATAAGACTTCTGAAAGTACCATTATGAGGCCAATGGGTTTATTTCACTAAGACTGCTGAAAGTACCATTATGAGGCCAATGGGTTTATTTCACTAAGACTGCTGAAAGTACCATTATGAGGCCAATGGGTTTATTTCACTAAGACTGCTGAAAGCACCATTATGAGGCCAATGGGTTTATTTCACTAAGACTGCTGAAAGCACCATTATGAGGCCAATGGGTTTATTTCACTAAGACTGCTGAAAGCACCATTATGAGGCCAATGGGTTTATTTCACTAAGACTGCTGAAAGCACCATTATGAGGCCAATGGGTTTATTTCACTAAGACTGCTGAAAGTACCATTATACCCCATTACACTGCTGTGGTCAATGTGTTTATTTCACTGAGATTTATGAAAGCACCATTATAGATGTACCTCATTCATTGCCGAGACCAATGGCTTTATTTCACCAGGACAGAGAGCACCATTAAATCCCATGACATTGCACAGGCCAAGGGGTTTATCTCACTAGGACTTCTTAGAGTACATTATACCCAATAACATTGCTGGGATCAGACATATTTCTGAATCTAATTTTCATGTAGGTTAGCAATAATTTGGAAATGTATCAAGCCCTAACATTCTTCCTGCCTCTTAGTGTGATTGCCAAGGTAATTGTGCAAGTCTACATATGTAGACATAGCGTATGTAATGGTATCAGCATGTTACATGATCAAGGTGCATTGCAGCCAAGTCTTGAACTTTTCAGGGTCTGCTATAAATGTACAGTCCTGTGATGCAGAGAACCTTGTAAGCAAGCATAGATTTCTTTAGGTAAATTTTGCTATGTATCCTGATAAAAATGATCCATGGAACATTGCCTAACTGACTCCTTCAGAAGGCTGAAAATGTAAGGGGTGAGGATGGAGAGCTTTCCAGCTGGCATGCTGGTTAGAGCTACATAGCTTGAGGTACCTGGGGCTGTGGGAACTGTACCATATATATGCCAATGCAAGTAATTAGGACACTATGAGAATACCATACTGTAACTCCAGTGTTTTGAAAATAGGCCCTGCCATTTCCCTGGGTTCACAAGTGATAGAATAAATATCAAGAATGGAATAAGGTCGATCTACAATTATAACAAAAAAACATTACATGAACTTGTGACAGGGATTTAAGACTTGTGCTGTTTAGATATCAAGTAACTATATCAGCTGCCAGTATCAAGTGATGCATTCCATTCTTTGATGGTTTTAAGGGAAAGGAAGTAGACACTCACATAATGGTAACACCATCTTTTCATGGTTAATGCTGGGGGGGGGGGGGGGAGAGAAAATGAATGATGAGAAAACACTTCATAACTAATGTGTGTGTGCCAAATGGCATTGATTTGGGCCCATACAGTGATTTCTCCAGGATTTTCATACAGAGGAGGAATCCCCTGCTGCATTTTTGTAAGGGGGATTTTTATTTTGTTAGAGCAGATCAGGGTCTATGTTGTTTGCACTTGGACTCAACTTATATGCAATTATATATGGTAAGTAACGTTTTTGCAATTGAGCAATGAGACACTTCATTATCTAGTTACCAAAACTATTTTACCAGCTGCACTTGGCATGGTTGTTCAATGGCAGACATGCATTTTTGTGTAACCAGCGGTCATGTCTCTGCTGTTACATGTGGTTCTAATGCATATGACACAGTGCCATTGTCATAACACATGATTGCTACCACCAGTAATGAAGATAAAGAACTAAGTTTTATCTTTTCTTTTTCATTTAAAGTTATTTATCACACATATTTGTTGGATGGCAGATCTGGGTCTATGCAGTTTGCAGTTGAACTCAACTTATAGGCGAGTATATATGGTAGTAGGCACTTATTAATAGTGGATGATCTAGAAGTCTTGTATATGATCAGATTGAGCTTTGTTAATAGTGGATGATCTAGAAGTCTTGTATATGATCAGATTGAGCTTTGTTAATAGTGGATGATCTAGAAGTCTTGTATATGATCAGATTGAGCTTTGTTAATAGTGGATGATCTAGAAGTCTTGTATATGATCAGATTGAGCTTTGTTAATAGTGGATGATCTAGAAGTCTTGTATGTGATCAGATTGAGCTTTGTTAATAGTGGATGATCTAGAAGTCTTGTATATGATCAGATTGAGCTTTGTTAATAGTGGATGATCTAGAAGTCTTGTATATGATCAGATTGAGCTTTGTTAATAGTGGATGATCTAGAAGTCTTGTATATGATCAGATTGAGCTTTGTTAATAGTGGATGATCTAGAAGTCTTGTATATGATCAGATTGAGCTTTGTTAATAGTGGATGATCTAGAAGTCTTGTATATGATCAGATTGAGCTTTGTTAAAGTCATATTGACGTGGGGTTTTCACCAGAAGACTTCTTATGATGTCCAGTTGGTCTTAAATGAAAATGATACTGATCTAACATCCAATATGGCCACCATAGCAGCCATCTTGAAAATAATGTTATTGCTACTCCTGAATGGAAAGTCATATCGTGAAAATATTTTTATCTTTACTGATGTCCAAATGGATAGCTATATCAACATGGGGTTTTTACCAGTAGACTTCTTATGATACGTAGTTGGTCCTAAATGAAAATTGTGCCAGTCATACATCCAGTATGGCTGACATGACAAATATCTTAATGAAATCTTGTTGTCAATACTCCCCCTGAATGGATGATCATTATGACAGGTTTTTCACCAAGTCCTAAATGAAAATGGTGCCAGTCTTACATCCAATATGACTGCCATGACAACTGTCTTAAAGATCTTGTTGTCACTACTCCAACTGAATGGATGAACATGATGTTGTGACATTTACACTAAATGACTTCTAATGATATCTACTTTGTCCTAAATGAAAATGGTGCCAAGCTGACATCCAATATGTGTACCACAGCAGCTAATTTGAAAATTTTGTTATTGCTGAAGAATATTAGAGATGGTTTCAACACTCAACATTTGAGAGGAAGAAATGCTCTTAAATTCCTGGAAATTCTTTTCGCCTAGTAAAGCATCAGTCCCTTTGATAGACTCTTGTTAAGGGACAATTCATTAAATTTAGGTTGTAATTAATGCAATCACTGATCCTGACAAAAACCCACTGACCATGCAGTTCATATTAAGATTGTTTTACAACATAGCAGGGAAAGAGTGACTCCAAGAAATGATCAAACCCAAAGCAACAATATTTTAGGCCACAAAAAATTGGTGAAATGATGTGATGTAGTCAGGAAGCCTTTACAGTAAGAAGGCAACTGCCATTCAGTGTCTGCATGCATGTTTCCAGTTCATTGTTAACAAAAGAATGTTGATATCAAGTTTGTAATAAGAAACTACTGAAATAGGAGTAAAAATACACAAGAAAAATAGAAGGAATCATTTATAAAATAAAAAATAGTACACATACTGCTCAGTGATCACATATAAATAACATACTGTATATACTCACGTATAAGCTGTGTCCAAATGCAAACAACGTAGACCCTGATCTTCCATCGCATAATGCACCTGCAGATCAAGGTCTATGTTGTTTGTTCTACTGTTTAGTCCTTGCAAACAGCATAGACCCAGATCTGCAGGTGCATTATGCGATGGAAGATCAGGGTCTATGTTGTTTGCATTTGGTATTGGCTTATACACGAGTACATACGGTGAACGCTCCAAACAATGTATATTACAAGTAAAGAACTGACAAGAAGGATTTTGCCTGTGAGTTGACAATATCCAAAAAGGTCCTTGTAGAATGAGGATTTAAGTTGGAGTGTTGTCCATTTTGGTGTATACAAATTCTGCAAAAGAATGAAGTATCTACTGTTTATTCTTACATCAAACCTGCTCTGGAACTAATCAGCTATACTGGGCAGGTATTTCAACCATGCAGACCTTTGGCCAAGAACTTGACTTTATTAAGAGTGTGTAGGGTAGAGTGCCAGTAGCCTGAACTTGTGGGAAATTGACAGGTTTTTACAGAGAGAAATTTTAAAAAGTTTGTTGAATTTTTGTTGTTGCTCAGATTGTTTTCAGTGTTTTGGCAAGACTGTTTATTTTTATTAATTTTGTGTGTGTTAAGCCTGCTTTTGGTGGAAGCGCAACATAATGATGACTTGGGTATCTGTGTGCATATCCATCCACAGTCTAGATTAACCTCTTGGTTTTATTATCATAAAACCCATGCCAATTAAAAGAACAAAATTTAAATAGCGCTATATTATTCAATGATTTGATAACATTTTGAAATCAACTGGAAACAGAATTTCAAATACATTGAGTCATGTGGTAAATAATATCTTTTATAATCTTTTTTTCACATTTTTTTTCTGGTGCTTTTCCTTCTTAGGTGAAATGTAAATGTTGTCTGAAGGTTTGAACTCTAATTACTTCCCTTTGCATAGAATTTATTTGTTTCTGGTTTGTTGTTTATACAGTGAAACTCCTCAAAACCGAACCCTCAGGATACCGGAATCCCCTCAAGACCGAATTTTTTGTTTTAGTCCCGAAATTTTCCTTCTTTAATATCATCATTTTTTTTCCCAGTAAACCGAAACCCATCAACTCTGAACACCAGAACAATTTTCGATCCCAAATTTGAATTTTACGCTTAAAAATACCCCTAAAAACCGAAACTCGGTTGAAACTTGGAAATATATTTTAGCTGCTAAATTCCTGACACATATTGGAACAGATTAATTAAAGTTACCAGGTGTTGTTGTAGTCAGATCGACGAGACAAAGACCCGGAAACTGCCCCAAGGGCACGCATGGTTAAAACAACACTTGACACATGCACCGACACCGATTAGGGCTGACAATAGGCCAATCTGAAGTCTTTGCACCATACAAAAGAGTCAGCTTTTAAGGCTAATTACATGTATTAATAACTAAATGCTTATAGGTAAGCCAATTGAGAAAGACTGTGTTTATCTGCTGATTATCTAATTGTGATTGATACTATTCATTTGGATAAAAACGCAAGCTACATTAGTTAAAGAACGATGTAAGAAACAACAGACAATGCTCCACGCCTTCTTCAAGCCAGGCTCTTGAACTGTGAACATTATGAATTATGCAGAGTATTTACATATTGTAGAGTATCATTCATAATTGCAATGGACATATAGTAAAGTTATAAAAGTACTGTATTTCATTCCTCATATGTTTCTTGTGATGAGGACTGTATTTCTATGTGGAGCAAATGTATTTATTCCTGTGAAAGGATACAATTTTCGGTAGGAACGTATTTTGTTCAGCTAATTCTTCATTAAATGCATGTATTAAAAAAAAATAAAAAAAATAACAGCTTTCTTAAATTTGTGCACTTTTACGCACACAGACACTGATGCTTTCGTAAGTGCATTCTCTCCCTCTCTCTCTTTTTCACATCTGCAAAAGCCTCAGTAAACCGAAAACTTCTCAAAACTGGATATAAAATTGGGTCCCAAGGGTGTTCGGTTTTGAAGAGTTTCACTGTGTGTATATATATATATATATAAGGGAAATACCTCTTATCAGTATGTTAGAATAGAAAAAACATTTGTCCAACACAACACCAGTCTCAAAAAATAACCTTAAGTATGCAGACATGAAAAATTCAGCTAACTAGCTGATATAGGCTTTTTTGGTCCAGTCAAAAATCGGAAATTTTGCTTGACCATAATATATAACATAATGTAAAAATGGGGATTTGGGTCATTGTGTCAAATTTTAGCTTTTTTCTCATCACCTGATTTCATGTCTGAATGTGATTTACAAATATAGGTGTTAGTTTAAAGAGGTACATTGATGGTGTTTTTCTTCTATTTTTTCTTGTATATATGATGATATATAGATAACATGCCAATGTATATCTTTAATCTTTAAAACATAGCATACTGTACCACCATAGATATATTATTTATAAGGCTAGAATACCTATATTATACCAGTAATTTCGGTAATTTCGTATTATAAAATATACTGTCTGTTCTCACTTATAAGTTTACCAAAACTGCAAACTGCACAGACCCAGATCTGCTATCACATAATGCGCTGGCAGATCTGGGTCTCTGCAGTTTGTTGGGAGTAATCAGTAGAACAAACAACATTGCTGGTGCATTATGCGATGGCAGATCAAAGTCTATGTTGTTTGCAGTTGGACTTCACTTATAAGCGAGTATATATGATAGAAAATGACATGTTGTTATTAAAAGGGTATATACATATTTTAGTTATAATGGACCTTGATATTTTTGGGGCACATTTTTTATATTATGAGACCCATTGACTCCACACAAGATATATCAGAAGTATCAAAATCATTACGCATTTAAAGACTAAACTTGAATATTGTATATTACGTACCAGCATCTCCTTTCTCTGATAGTTATATAGAGGTACAATTTGCACATGACTAACTATACTGTATTTCATTTTATTATATCACTTTTTCTCGTAATCAATACATGCAGTTTTGCTTGTCATGTTTTGTCTCACTTGTTTACCCTTATCTTTAATTTTCCTTTTATACTCTTTTCATTCATGATAATTCTGTTTTTCATGTTTCTTTGTTTGGGGTTGAACAGTGTCCTGTTTGTTTGTACAATATAATCTATGTTACCAAATGCTAAAATATGTATATAAGTACTTCATATAGATGGCAATCTTAGATAAGCAGATTATATATATATATATATAGAGAGAGAGAGAGAGAGAGAGAGAGAGAGAGAGAGAGAGAGAGAGAAAGAGAAAGAGAGAGAGAATACAAACATACACCGATACCTGCACAAGACTGATTTTCTATTTTATTTTATTTTTTCATTTTTATAAGCCCAGTGTACCAATGCCTATCAGAGAGAGAGAGAGAGAATTACAAATATACACCGATACCTGCACAAGACTGATTTTCTATTTTATTGTATTTTTTCATTTTTATAAGCCCAGTGTACCAATGCCTATCATAGAGAGAGAGAGAGAGAGAGAGAGAGAGAGAGAGAGAGAGAGAGAGAGAGAGAGAGAGAGAGAAAGAAAGAGAGAGAGAGAGAGAATACAAACATACACCGATACCTGCACAAGACTGATTTTCTATTTTATTTTATTTTTTCATTTTTATAAGCCAAGTGTACCAATGCCTATCAGAGAGACAGAGAGAGAGAGAGAGAATTACAAATATACCCCGATACCTGCACAAGACTGATTTTCTATTTTATTGTATTTTTTCATTTTTATAAGCCCAGTGTACCAATGCCTATCAGAGAGAGAGAGAGAGAGAGAGAGAGAGAGAGAGAGAGAGAGAGAGAGAGAGAGAGAGAGAGAAAGAGAGAGAGAGAGAGAATACAAACATACACCGATACCTGCACAAGACTGATTTTCTATTTTATTTTATTTTTTCATTTTTATACGCCCAGTGTACCAATGCCTATCAGAGAGAGAGAGAGAGAGAGAGAGAGAGAGAGAGAGAGAGAGAGAGAGAGAGAATTACAAATATACCCCGATACCTGCACAAGACTGATTTTCTATTTTATTGTATTTTTTCATTTTTATAAGCCCAGTGTACCAATGCCTATCATAGAGAGAGAGAGAGAGAATTACAAATATACAACGATACCTGCACAAGACTGATTTTCTGTTTTATTTTATTTTTTCATTTTTATAAGCCCAGTGTACCAATGCCTATCATAGAGAGAGAGAGAGAGAGAATTACAAATATACACCGATACCTGCACAAGACTGATTTTCTGTTTTATTTTATTTTTTTCCATTTTTATAAGACCAGTGTACCAATGCCTATTATCTAGTTTGTAAGGAGGCACTTGGTCTACAATGTACCTCTGACTTTGGTTTTTTGTTTGTTTCTTTGTTTCTTTGTTGTTTTTTCTTTTACTGTTTTATTTGCTGTGACACCTTTTCCATATTTTTTATATGGTTAGCACACAGAAGACTGCATATTCATGGAATGAGTTTTTTCATACTATACAATACTTTATAGTTTTACTGCATACATATAGTTACAACAGAAAACAAAACAAAATGAATTCATTTTGTATGTCTGAGCCAATATATTGTATCACAATTAATTTCCAGGGCCTAGGGGATCCCAAGAAAAGGAGAGATGTTTTTAATTTCCTAAATGAAAAAAGTATTCAATTTATTTTCTGCAAGATATGCACTTCATTGAAACGATGGGAAAATATTTTAATAACTACATGGGGACATGAATGTTTATTAAGTTCATATTCAACTAACTCTAGAGATTTAGTTTTATTATTGAACAATAATTTCCAATTGATCTTACATGAAGTGAAGAAAGATAATATGGGAAATAAATTTATTATGATATAACCATTGATAAATATAGATTCACACTTATAAATATCTATTTAGCAAATAGAGACAGCCCAGAATTTTATTCTGAGATAAAATATGATCTTTTAGATTTTAAAATCAATAATATTGTAATTGGAGGAAACTTTAATTTAGTCATGGATCCAGTCTGTTACACTTATAATTATAATAATGTGAAAAATCCAAAGGCAAGAGAAGTTCTTTTAGATATTTGTATGGAATATATTCTTATGGATATTTGTATGGAATATAGTCTTACAGATATTTGTATGGAATATAGTCTTACAGATATTTGTATGGAATATAGTCTTATAGATATTTGTATGGAATATAGTTGTATAGATATTTGTATGGAATATAGTCTTACAGATATTTGTATAGAATATAGTCTTATAGATATTTGTATGGAATATAATCTTATAGATATTTGTATGGAATATAGTCTTACAGATATTTGTATGGAATATAGTCTTACAGATATTTGTATGGAATATAGTCTTACAGATATTTGTGTGGAATATAGTCTTATAGATATTTGTATGGAATATAGTCTTATAGATATTTGTATGGAATATAATCTTATAGATATTTGTATGGAATATAGTCTTACAGATATTTGTATGGAATATAGTCTTACAGATATTTGTATGGAATATAGTCTTACAGATATTTGTGTGGAATATAGTCTTATAGATATTTGTATGGAATATAGTCTTATAGATATTTGTATGGAATATAATCTTATAGATATTTGTATGGAATATAGTCTTATAGATATTTGTATGGAATATAGTCTTACAGATATTTGTATGGAATATAGTCTTATAGATATTTGTATGGAATATAATCTTATAGATATTTGTATGGAATATAGTCTTACAGATATTTGTATGGAATATAGTCTTACAGATATTTGTATGGAATATAGTCTTACAGATATTTGTATAGAATATAGTCTTATAGATATTTGTATGGAATATAATCTTATAGATATTTGTATGGAATATAGTCTTAGAGATATTTGTATGGAATATAGTCTTATAGATATTTGTATGGAATATAGTCTTATAGATATTTGTATGGAATATAGTCTTACAGATATTTGTATGGAATATAGTCTTATAGATATTTGTATGGAATATAGTCTTATAGATATTTGTATGGAATATAGTCTTATAGATATTTGTATGGAATATAGTCTTGTAGATATTTGTATGGAATATAGTCTTATAGATATTTGTATGGAATATAGTCTTGTAGATATTTGTATGGAATATAGTCTTACAGATATTTGTGTGGAATATAGTCTTACAGATATTTGTAAATGAATATAGTCTTACAGATATTTGTGTGGAATATAGTCTTACAGATATTTGTATGGAATATAGTCTTATAGATATTTGTATGGAATATAGTCTTAGAGATATTTGTATGGAATATAGTCTTAGAGATATTTGTATGGAATATAGTCTTAGAGATATTTGTATGGAATATAGTCTTACAGATATTTGTAAATGAATATAGTCTTATAGATATTTGTATGGAATATAGTCTTACAGATATTTGTATGGAATATAGTCTTATAGATATTTGTATGGAATATAGTCTTATAGATATTTGTATGGAATATAGTCTTAGAGATATTTGTATGGAATATAGTCTTATAGATATTTGTATGGAATATAGTCTTAGAGATATTTGTATGGAATATAGTCTTATAGATATTTTTATGGAATATAGTCTTAGAGATATTTGTATGGAATATAGTCTTAGAGATATTTTTATGGAATATAGTCTTACAGATATTTGTATGGAATATATTCTTATGGATATTTGTATGGAATATAGTCTTACAGATATTTGTATAGAATATAGTCTTATAGATATCTGTATGGAATATAGTCTTAGAGATATTTGTATATAATATAGTCTTACAGATATTTGTATGGAATATAATCTTACAGATATTTGTATGGAATATAGTCTTACAGATATTTGTATGGAATATAATCTTACAGATATTTGTATGGAATATAATCTTACAGATATTTGTATGGAATATAATCTTACAGATATTTGTATGGAATATAGTCTTACAGATATTTGTATGGAATATAGTCTTACAGATATTTGTATGGAATATAATCTTACAGATATTTGTATGGAATACAGTCTTACAGATATATGTATTGAATACAGTCTTACAGATATTTGTATGGAATATAATCTTACAGATATTTGTATGGAATATAATCTTACAGATATTTATATGGAATATAATCTTACAGATATTTGTATGGAATACAGTCTTATGGATATTTGTATGGAATATAGTCTTAGAGATATTTGTATGGAATATAGTCTTAGAGATATTTGTATGGAATATAGTCTTACAGATATATGTATGGAATATAGTCTTACAGATATTTGTGTGGAATATAGTCTTACAGATATATGTATGGAATATAGTCTTACAGATATTTGTACGGAATATAGTCTTACAGATATATGTATAGAATATAGTCTTACAGATATTTGTACGGAATATAATCTTACAGATATTTGTATGGAATATAGTCTTACAGATATTTGTATGGAATATAGTCTTAGAGATATTTGTATGGAATATAGTCTTATAGATATTTGTATGGAATATAGTCTTACAGATATATGTATGGAATATAGTCTTACAGATATTTGTATGGAATATAGTCTTACAGATATTTGTATGGAATATAGTCTTACAGATATTTGTATGGAATATAGTCTTACAGATATTTGTATGGAATATAGTCTTACAGATATTTGTATGGAATATAGTCTTACAGATATTTGTATGGAATATAGTCTTACAGATATTTGATGGGAGCTGAATATTGGTGTTCAAAGATGCACCTGGAGGAAGACTAACAAAATAAAACAAGCAAGACTTGATTTTTTCAGGTGTCGAAAAGTTTATTTACAGTAAATGAAAATGTTAATATTGAACCAGGATACAAGACTGATCATTATTTGTTGTAAATGAAAATAATCTTTCAAAAGGAAAATAACAGAAAAGCTTTTTGGTAATGTAATATTCACTGCTCAAGGAATCAGAATAGATAAAGAAAGTAAAAGAAACCATTCCAGATGTAGCATATTAGTACATTTGTAATGAACAATTTGATAAGTTGGTAAATATACTATCACTCAGATGAAATTTACTAATAATTATAAGCATTTCTTTGAGATACTATTGTTAGAAATTCAAGGAATTTTACAATATCATTTTCTTCTTTATAGAAAATATCTTTGAATCAACAGGAAAACCAGCTACTTAAATAGATAAAGCTTTTAGATGAAAGAAATGATACAAATTAATGATCAAAAGTAGATTTTAATAAGGAGAGAACTTAAAGAGATTAGGAAGAAGAAAATGGAAGGAGTAACAGTTTAGGGCTATAGCTAAATGGATTGAAGGGTGGGTGTGGCGGAGGGGGGTGGGGGGAGAGTGTAACCCAATATTTCTGTATTCTGGAAAGCATAAACTACATGAGTAAAATAATGCCTGTACTTGTCAAACATAACAGATTTGCAACAGAAACTTAAAAGGGAATTTAGGAAGAAGCTAAACTTTATTGTAGTAATTTCTAACAAAAAATGTGAAGTTTAATCTATTGAATTTGAGACTTTTCGTGATTATTCTGATATTCCAAATTAATATTCAGAAGAATTCAATGAATGGTCCTATATCCTATCTAGGAGCCACTAATAGTCTCCAAGAAATGCAAAATAAAAAAACAAACAAACAGGATTGATGGTTCGACACTAGAATTTTATTTTTAAAAATTTGAAAGATATTGGTTACTTTTTGGTAAAGCAATAAATTTTGGATATAAATGTGGGGAATTATCTCTCAACCAGAAAGAGGGTGTCATAATATGTATGTCAGATGTTGACAAGCCTAAATAATGTTTCTCAGACTGGAGACATATTTCATTTCTAAATGTGTCATATAAAATTGCTTCTGCTTGTATAGCAGATAGGAACACAACTGTTCTCCGTACAATTCTGCATGAAGATCAAACATTTGTTTTGAAAGGGAGATATATTGCTGAGAATATTATCATTTCTTCTTTTTTTGAACAGATTTTGTTCAGTCTGTATAAAAGAATTGGAAATCCATTATGGATAGATGTTTTTGGTGCTTTCTCAGAATTGTATAAATCAATTCAGGTTAATTCAGCTGAATATTTTTGACATCTGTATGGGTTTAATCATAGCACAAAAATAGAAGGTACCTGTAAGAGTTTTTAACAAAGTATGGTTTCAGAAAGGTTTCATTTATGTTAATGATTCTGTTCATGAAGATGGGTCCTGAGTATATTTTGACAACTTCAGAAGTAGATTCTCCCTTAGAACTAACTTCCGACACTCTCAAAGCATACTAATGGCAATAAAATCTTGTTAAAGAAAATTTAGCTTCATCTGGGATTGTAGTTTACAGCTTCCTTTTATAAATGTTTTGGCACACAGTATTGTCAAAAATAAAAAAGGATGTAAAGATTTGTATTTAACATTAATTGAAAATGGTGAAAAACCAACTTCTGTAAGGAACTATTAGTAATTTAGAAGAAAAATATATGGCATTAATATTTGATGCTTCTATATAAAATCACAAAGTGCCCAAACATTACATGGATGCAGTAGAAGATTTTACATAGAACCTTGGCTACAGATACTTTACTTAAAACACTCAAAATTGTATCAAATGATCTTTTTTCTCTGTGTATGTTACATGCTCAGACAATATCTCATGTGTCCTGGGATCGTCACGATATCACAGGTATTTTTAAATGACGTTACAATTGATAAAGAGCAAGCGTAGTCATACCAAAAACTTAGTTTTCTGAAAGAAAAATATAATATTCAGAATCAAAGAGAGAAAAGGCTGATGATGTAACACATTGACTTCTTAGCAAAACAGTTTTATTTATAAATGTAGATATTATAAAGACAGACCTAATTCATCTATTTTAAAAAGCTACTTAAATCTCATTTCAATGTTGAAAAATACAGTGCATACAGAAACTGTGAATGGGAAAAGTTTTTAATAGCAAATGGTTATTATGCAAACTGTTGATTTGAATCATCTTATATTCACAGAGTCTGTTGGTGTGTGAAGACAAAGAATATTAATTTTCATATTATATTTATTCTTTACCTCATACCTTAAATCACAAATGATATTTTCCATGTCTTTTGTGTAACAGTTACCTTGATCAGATTAAAACAAAACTGTATTATATTTGAATCTTGATCAATAAGAAGTATGTGTGCTCCTTTTGTACATATATACATGCCCACATCTGTTTCTCCTTTCTATCTCTATTTCTTTTGGGGTTTTTCTTCTCTTTTTTCCTCCCTGTCTTTTATTAATAATTCAATCCCAGAAATGTTCTAAACTGGTTTTATTAAAAGCAATCTGTATTTATGACAAATTATATAAACTTAACAGGCCTAGAATTTAACATAAAATTTCCTTGTAGCCAGAAGGACTAGTAGATTGAAAAATTTACTAGTCCTGCTGAATCTTCACTAGTCCTTCCCACAGAACAATGTGTCAGACACATATTGAGATTTGCTAGACATCAAACTATTGAAATTATGAAAACTACTAGTCCAGCAGGAAATTGAATATTCTTGGACTAGTGAACTACCACTAATTTCAAGCCCTGCTACAATGATGTACATGATTAATTACCATATTTACTCACATATAACGAGGTCCAAATGCAAACAACATAGACCCTGATCTGCTGGCACATTATGCGACGGCAGATCAAGGTCTATGTTGTTTGTTCTACTGATTAGTCCTTACAAACTGTATAGACCCAGATCTGCCAGTGCATTATGCAAAGGCAGATCTGGGTCTGTGCAGTTTGCAGTTGGTATCGGCTTATATGCGAGTATAAACAGTAACAGAAACTGTATGCTTCTGTATCTCTCAGACTACTGCAGACCATCAAGTAGTAAGCACTGCAATATTAGCATGGTATTATATCTACCAGATCATTATGACATATCAAATACTGTAACTTTCAAATCATATATGTATTATATTGATAATCCATCTTGTATGAGTATATGTACAAGATAATTTCAGGAACCCAGCTCCAGTTGGCATCATTATGATTCTGAAGCTAATAAAAATGAATTTTTAGTTGTTTTTTTTTTAAAATTAAATTTTGTTTATTTAATTTGAATTGATAAAGTTAGGATAGTTATTTTTGGGTAATTATTTGTTAAGCCTGCCTTGGTTTAATCTCAAGACAGCAATCACTTTGGCATCTGAGTGCATGTCAGTCCACATCCTAGATTAACCTCAATGTTAAAGTTTGTAATTTCTTTTTATTTCAATGCCATCTTAAACCCCCTTCTTCAGATTAGGAATATAACTTCAGTATGCACTTATCTTTATCTTGTATCATCCTGGTTCATGGATCAAAGTGATAGCACATTAAGTTTCAGATTAACATTTTTTACTTTGCTGATATTTCAGTAATGTGATCAGTTTCTCAGTACAGTTGGCCACAGAGTCATGTTTCTTGATATGTCACTACAGCTTGATGTGTACAAAAGCAATTAGCCAAAAGTAGGTCAGTTTGACCTGCATTTCACACATCCCTGCCTTTGGTTAAGTTTTTACCTCAGTTTCTTATGTCCTGTGTAGGTTAGGAAGTCATACAGCTTAGTTCATGGGTACATCTTATTGGGTAAAATACCAATCACTAATAGCAGGTCAATGTGACCTAGATTTCATGATTCAGTGACTTCAGGTTTTGAATTTTAGTTAATTTCTTGGGTACTATTGGTCAAAGTGTCATATGTGTCTTTGTGATTGCAATACCTTTCCACCAAAAATAGGTCACTGTGACCTGCATTACTTTTCAAAGCAGTGTGGAGGGGACAGGCTTGACTTGCAGGCCATGGCCAGGTTGTTGTTTAACCTATTCTTTAATAATATATTTTATTGGCTGTGTAATTAGATTAAATTTATTCAACAATCCAGAAGAAAAATGAGAACAAAAAATGCAGGATTTTAACACGTTTTCAACATTACTTGACATTTTTTCACCAAATTACAATAGTTTTGAGATTAAAATACAAGATTGTTTGCATCATTGTTTGCTACGTCCTTGTCAAACTGTATGATGTAGATTCATGGTGAGGGAATGAGGATTACTCTTACCCATACTTACATGCAGTTGCCTCCCATTCATAACAATGATTATACAGTAGGAAGCTTGTGTACTTCATATCACAGACTTAGTTCAATAAATACTTAGTATGTGACTTCAAAGAGAAGTCAGTATAATGCATATTTAGTTAAACATATTCTTACTGTTTGAGCTAATTTTTCTTTTAATCCAAATTTGGTATACAGCTTTTGCATATATGCATGTTTTGGTCCAACTGTGAAACATAAGTGAAAAGCTGGCAGATTGGTTTACTCCATATTGATATTTGTAAGTACCAAATTTATTTGTATTATGCCACAAATACAATATAGATTAAAATGTATAACACCTTCACTGCTTGTATCAATCATGTTTGATTAATGTTGACTTGTTTGATGTGCAGTAACTGTGTAATTTACCCTATAACATCAGTCAGCATTTGTAAAGAAAACATTTTGTGGTTTGGATCTGATCCGAGTTACAGAATTCCCAAGACTCAGTGAGATTTGTTATTTACCTAACTAGCGCTGCCACAGCTCCTGCAACTGTTATTGTAGTCATATTTCCCTCTGTACTTACTGCACACACTGCATATTTCAACACTGCTGTATATGTTTTTTTTGTGTTGATTTCCATCTGTAGATGTTGATAACAGGAATGGAGAGGGATGCTGTTGTTGCCGTTGCTACAGTTCATTTCTGTATCATTCTTTTGGGTACAGTTTAGAATTTTGGATATTTTCATTATTTAAAACAAATGATGTACTTTCTCTTTATATTCATGTTTTATTATGGCACTGCTTGATAAAGCTGGCAGAGCATGATCGTTTACATACTTATCCTTCATTCAGCAGTTTACTTTCTGCAAGATAATTTTACTGGGAATTGTTTGATTGTAATTAAAATTGGTATGCAGTTTTATATTGATGATATCTTAAAAGAATTTGATTTTCAGTTTTTCATGTCATCATTTAGAAGATTTATGGCCACTGATTATCCCCCACCCCCCTTTAGTTTCTGCATCATATCTTTAACAGGGTTTGTATAATGTAAACAAATTTGGCATGCAGCTTTATATTGATGTGACTTTGAATGAGTTCAATTTCTAGCATTCCACAGTTTTATTTACAAGAGTTGTTCCCCCTGATTGTTTGTCGTTCTGACTTTGGTTTCAGGATCATATCTTTACCAGGGTTCATTGGATTCAACCAAATTTGGCATGTGGCTTTATACTGGTGAGACCTTCAATGATTTGATTTTCAGCATTCCATAACTTCATTTGCAGGAGATATGACACCTTATTGCCTGCTCTTGTGACTTTGGTTTTTGCAGCATAACTTCACCAAGGACTGTTGGATTCAACAAAATTTGGCATATGGCTTTATACTGATGAAACCTTGAGTGAGTCTGATTTCCAGTATTTGACAACATCACTGAGAAGAGTTATAGCCCTGATTGCCCATATTCCAAACTTTAGATTCCCCCACATAACTTTATTTAGGATTGTTGGATTTCAACCAAATTTAGAACATATATGAACAAATAGTGATAAAGAGTTTTATTTTCCTTTATATATGTACAATTTATTAAATATTATGAATTGATAAAGATTGTTGAAGATTATAAATAATTTTAGACTTAGAACTCTTTAGATATGTCTGCCTGTATCCAAATGGTGAATCGAATCTATATTGTTTTCTGTAAAATATGTTCAATTTCAGAATAAATGTTGAATTATGTCCCTTTGTACAATTATTATACGATGTTTTCAATATTGTCATAATTTGCTTCTTAAGCGGTCGTGGTTACAAAGAGTTAAATAAAGTTCAGTTGTGTTTATCTCTGTTTTTGTGATGCGGTCGTTCATAGCAGTGTCGAAATGCATATTTTGCCAAGAAATCGCGGTCGCTGGTCGCGTTCTGCAGGTGGTCGCTCACGACAGTGTGTTTATATAATAAAATCAATCCGTGCATTACGATTGTGGTAGCTCATGACAGGTGGTCGCTCATAGCAGAGGTCGCTCATGACAGGTTTTACTGTAGTTCTATACAAGTACAAATTATAACAGTAAATACATGAACTTGTCATACAGTTGACTGATTTGTACATTTATATTTCAGTGTTGTGTTGTAATTCTTATTACAATATTGCTAGAAAAGTGTGTTAATAATAATAAAAAAATTTCACAAATAAACAAAATAATTAGGCTTGCTGTTATGATTTCCTGTATGAAATACATAACTTTTTACACCAACAGCATTCCACATCAACCATTAGTCTCTATTTCTATCTATCCTTCTGTGTGTCTGTATATTTATTTTTTACACTAATGTTAGGTATTAATTTATCATATTATTACACAATATTTAAATATAAATACACTTTATTATTTTAACTATAATTTTATGAATTGTTGTTGTTGTTGTTGTCGTTTATCCTTCGAGTTCAAAGATGACCATGACATCACTAACTGGTTTGGGTCTGTGAGTACGTGAGTGGCTGATCAGGCCAATTCATGATGACACTAGTGAAAACATTGTATAATAATTGTACAAAGGGACATAATTCAACATTAATTCTGAAATGGAACATATTTTACAGACAAAAATATAGATTGAATTCACCGTTTGGATTCTTGGAGAGGAGACATATCTAAAAAGTTCCGAGTCTAAGACTATTTATAACTTTCAATAAGTTATCAATTCATAATTTTTAATAAATTATACATATATTAAGGGAAATAGATATTTCTTTATATATGTTATAGTTTTCAATAGAGATATATGTATCTGAATGATCCAGTTTTATGTATCTTTTAATATGTCATTTTTCCATGCTATTTATGCATTTAAGACATTTGATAAAACTGTAACTTAAACATCTCAGAACGATTCAAGCTACATGTATGACAACACTTTGTTTATGTCATTTTTTTTATAATGTTAATCTCTTAGAAACCAAAGGGATTTAATGATGTAAACAATATTTAAAATTCAGTCTGATGAAGCAATAAGTGAAACAGGTCACAGATTTTACATGTTGGTGTTGTTTATTTTGTAATAATTAACCAAATTTAGAAGGTACCTTTATATTGATAAGACTTTGAATGAGTTTGATTTCTGGTGATTCACAACATCATTAAGAAGAATTTTGACCCCTGATTGTCCATTGTCCTGACTTTAGTTTCTACTATATAAAACTTTACCAAGGAGTGTTGGGTTTCAGCTGAATTTGGCATGCAGCTTTATGTTGACGAGACCTTGCATGAGTTTGATTTCCAGCATTCCAGGACTTCATTTAAAGAAGTTATGTCCCCTGATTGCTGCTCCTCCTGACTTTCATATCTGCAGCTTAGCTTTACCAACGATTGTTGTATTTCAACCAAATTTGGCATGCAACTTTATACTGATGAGACCTCAGATGACTTTGATTTAAGTGTTCCATGACTTCATTGACTAGTTTCTGGCTTGCTTGTCTTCCTGATATGTGTTTCTGCAGCATAACTTTGCCAAGGATTGTTGAATTTGAACCAAATTTAGAATGCACCTTTAAATTAATTTGATTTCAAGCATTTTACATCATCATTTACAGAAGTTATTGCCCCAGATTGTCCAGCATCATCATTTTAGTTTCTGCAGCATTACTTTACCAAGGATTGTTGGATTTCAGCCAAATTTGGTATGAACCTTAGCATTACTTTACCAATGATTGTTGGATTTCAGCCAAATTTGGTATGAACCTTAGCATTACTTTACCAATGATTGTTGGATTTCAGCCAAATTTGGTATGAACCTTAGCATTACTTTACCAATGATTGTTGGATTTCAGCCAAATTTGGTATGAACCTTAGCATTACTTTACCAAGGATTGTTGGATTTCAGCCAAATTTGGTATGAACCTTAGCATTACTTTACCAAGGATTGTTGGATTTCAGCCAAATTTGGTATGAACCTTAGCATTACTTTACCAAGGATTGTTGGATTTCATCCAAATTTGGTATGAACCTTAGCATTACTTTACCAATGATTGTTGGATTTCAGCCAAATTTGGTATGAACCTTACATTGATCAGACCTTTATTGAGTTAAATTTCCAGAATCCCATGTCATCATTTAGAGGAGTTGTGGCCCCTGAATGCGCATCATCTCTGAATTTGTGTTTTGCAACACAAGTTCTCTGTCTGAGCAGAGTCAAGCACATACCATCATTAATTTCTATCTAGGACTTGGATAAGTAGTGTAAACTTGCTCCCAGTTTCTATTTAAATATAACAACATCACTTTTTTTTTTACCGAAAAGTACATGATGACATCTTCACTGTTCTGAGTAAAACTATATATATCATATATACTTATGTAGAAGTTGAATCCAAATGCAAGATGCTTAGACCCAGATCTGCCATTGCATAAGGTGCCGGCAGATCTGGGTCTATGCAGCTTGTTAGGAGTAATCATTAGAACAAACAACATAGACCCTAGTCTGCTGGTGCATTATGTGACAGCAGATGATGGTCTGTGTTATTTGCAATTGGACTTGACCTATATGTGAGTATAAACAGTAAATATATCACTTCTACTTTGATACTGACTGGATAGTTAAAAGGCATCACTTGTATCCACTCATGAATTAAAGGTGAAATATTTTGTTCCCCTTCCCAACTCCATATTTGCTATGGAACTAGGTCCATAAATACAGACATTTATTTCTATTTTAGAAGAAAAGGGTTTATGATGTGTATTGGTGATAACTTTAAAGCCTAGAACTGGAGATTTTAATGCGGCAAACTGATTTCGATCCAACTTATTTTATTTTTTTTAATCCTGATAAACTTGTTAATGTTTTTTTTAATCGTGTGCTGCAAGTTGATAGAATAGCTGCCATGATAATTTCTCTAATATTTGATAAAAATGTCATAGTTTATGTTACATATTGTAATCTAAAATAAATATTGCTATTTTCAGACTCTATACCCTGTAGAAACAGTGTGGTCCATTACAGGCTCTGGCTGAAAACTGTTGGCCATCCTTGCAGGAGCAACTTTCAGAAGTATACCCATAAAAGTAGTGAGTATCCATAGAATACTTTGCATCCTAATGAACTGATATATACAACAGATACGGTATATACTACATAAGGCGCCAGCAGATCTGGGTATATTGGGGTACTCTACAGATATTACGTGCTTCTGAGAGAGTGACAGGTGTAAGATGAAGTTGTTTGCATTTGCAACATGCACAGTGGAGAGAATGTTGGCATACCTCTATGCTACTTTCATGTACTGTGGCTGAAATTTCTTTACATATTGTACTTGTGGAAACTGGACATGATCTAAGCACATAGCAGACAGAAATGGCCACTCCAAAGTACTCGAAAAATCAACCTGAATTAGTCAAAAGTACACTATTTTCAGCAGTTATTAAAATAGGGAAACAAATTTTGCCAGAGTAGGCAATACCAGTTTCTGAAAGTACAATAAATGAATTACAAAATGTATAAAAAGTAAAAAAAAAGTTATTAACTCTTTTTTTAAAATTTACCTTTGAAGTCCATGAAGTGAAAATGACCAAGTGGAGCTAGCACTTTTTTGAGAGGTGCACATCTTAAGTAAGACCAAGATGTACACTCTATAACCCAAATTACACACATCAATCATATACCAGAATAAAGGGAATTCAAAGTTCTTTTAACAATACCTAAGATATACAAGGTCTTTTTTAAATAGCCAAGACAACCAGTGAGGAAAACCTGGGTAATTCTTTTTCTTAAAAAAATCTAACCCTATGCAAAATTTGAGACTGAGGAGCATCACCTATGCAGTCTATTAAGAGTAATCAGCACAACAAACAATATGGTCTCTGATCTGTCGGTGCATTATGTGACAGCTGATCAGGGTCTTTGTTGTTTGCTGTTGGCCTCGACTTATACGCAAGTATATATGGTACCCACAAATCAAAGGCATATGGTCAGACCTTTGTGAAGAGTTCACTTCTATTTATCATCATCTGTCTTTCACAGTATTTTATCCAAAGCTTCTTAAAACTCACTGGTTGTAAGTTATTGACAGTTGAATATGCAGATTACCTATGCACAGTATGTACGTTATTTTATTATTTTAAGCAGATGGCACAAAATTCTGGTTTTGCTACTGTATAACAGATTGGCTGCAGTGATAATTAATGGAATGTTTGAGTGTGAGACACAGCTGATGAATCAACAGATTAATCTGCTGTATGACAGATTGATGTTGATGCAGATTGCATAGGATGAATGCAGTTTGAATCTGCACAGACTCTGTATTTGATGTAAGACAGGTTGCTTGATTCAACAGGTTGCTTAGCTCTTAATTTATAACAGATTTTCTGACTATATAAACTGTACAGGTTTGTTGTATGACAGATTGGCTTGATCTGTACAGAGGAACAATCTATACAAATTGGTCATATTGTATTTTATGACATTTTGGTTGATTCTGTACAGGCTGAAGACTCAACAGATTTTCCAATTTTGATGTGTGATAGACTACTAAATCTGAGCAGATTAATTCGTGGATGTGTAGAAAAATAGACAAAGTCAATACAGATTGCTCAGGTTTGAATCTGTTAGATATTTCTATCCATAGAATACCATATATACTCACATGTAAGTCAGGTCCAACAACGTAGACCTTGGTCTGCTGGCACAATATGCAATGGCAGATTAGGGTCTGTGTTGTTTGTCTTAATCTTTAGTCCTAACAAACTGCATAGCCCCCTATCTGCTGGCACATCATGTGATGGCCGATCTGGGTCTATGCAGTTTGCAGTTTGATCCAACTTATAAGTAAGTATATATCATATGTACATAGCTGAAAACAGCTGATACAGACCCTAACTATCTCCAGTGTCTGCATGCTAACCAGCCGGAAATGTAGGTAAAATCATTCATTGCATTTATTACTAGTTAATATGCATGTCATCTAATTGTACATGACTGAAACAAAACTCTTCATGTAAAGTGAATAAAACAATTGTTTTAACTGGGTCAAAAATGCCTGACAGTCAGTGCAAGCTCTCAATATTTCTGATTTAGAGAATTCTATCATCTACTGTGGCAAGCAAAAGTGCTATTTATTTTCAAGAGCTGGATATCTCTTAAAATTTAAAACTAAATCAGATGTCTTAAAAATCTTAAGTTATCTTACATAAGATATCTGATATAATTGTTAAGATATTTTATAAAACTTGTAAGATATCTTATTAACACAAGCAAAATTGAGATATCTTTTAAAGTATATACAGAGATGACAACCATTCCGGATATTGTGGAATTATTAAAAAGTTGTAGCGAAAATTCCACATTCTGAATCATATTGATGAAATTCCAAAAAATCAAAATTGTGTGGAAACATGGATAAAAGTACTTCAGCACCAATATGATAGATTGGTTCATAGAATCTAGTTTATCAGTGCAAAAAGCAGAATATACATAACAAGAAACAAGTCAATGTGACTGTGTGAAAAAAGGCATCAGTGATGAAGAGAAAATAAAGATACAGATAATCATGTGAAAAACTAATGTTATTGTTATTGTTTTGACCAAAAATGGAGAAACCCAGGATTCAGGAATCAGAGGAATGAATACACCATTTATTCTTGTTGAACGTTAATTGTTACCAACTGTGTATTGGGTATTTAAAGGCTTATAGGGAGGCACAATATGATTGTATAGAAGGTTGTTACCGACTGTGTATAGATTATGTAGAGGCTTGTAGGGAGGCACAATATGATTGTATAGAAGGTTGTTACCGACTGTGTATAGATTATGTAGAGGCTTGTAGGGAGACACAATATGATTGTATAGAAAGTTGTTACCGACTGTGTATAGATTATGTAGAGGCTTATAGGGAGGCACAATATGATTGTATAGAAGGTTGTTACCGACTGTGTATAGATTATGTAGAGGCTTATAGGGAGGCACAATATGATTGTATAGAAGGTTGTTACCGACTGTATATAGATTATGTAGAGGCTCATAGGAAAACACAATATGATTGTATAAAAGATTGTTACCAACTGTGTATAGATTATGTAGAGTCTCATAGGAAGACACAACTTGATTGTATAGAAGGTTGTTTTCAACTGTGTATAGATTATGTAGAGGCTTATAGGAAGGCACAGTATGATTGTATAGAAGGTTGTTACCGACTGTGTATAGGGTATTGAGAAGCTCATAGGAAGATCCAACTTGATTGTATAGAAGGTTGTTACCGACTGTATATAGATTATATAGAGGCTTGTAGGGAGGCACAATATGATTGTATAGAAGGTTGTTACCGACTGTGTATAGATTATGTAGAGGCTCATAGGAAAACACAACATGATTGTATAGAACAGTGGTTCCCAAACCCCGGGTCTTGACCCAAATGAGGGTTGTGAGGTCTCTTATGAACAATAAAATAGTCACTGTGTAAGTAGTTTTTTTCTGTTTGCATGAGAACTTTTGTGCAATTTCTGAGTCAGGGAACATTATTGTGACTAGATCTGAAAAATGATCTGCTACCAGAAATGGGAGATTATGTTCAGCTATAAAGTTGGCAAATAGTGTCTCAGCATGTGTAACTTTATTCTCATTTCATGCCGATTCTGTGAACATGGATTTCAATGATGGCATATTTGTTGTCGCGGTTAATACGTTTATGAGATGGGGTTTCAGCATGACGTGTGATGTCATTATTGCCTCCGTAACAGATTTTAAAATCAGCTTTACAGGAAAAGTAGAATGCATATTCATGTCCCTTTGAACTTGATTGCAACCACTGAAATTCCTGTTTCCATCCCTAACTGAAAATCAGGTTATCAGTAGGTGCAGTACGTCATTTTCGGTCAAAAAATGAGAGGGAAGTATTCCTTTCAGCTTGTTGCACTTCCATATTAAGCCGGCGTGATCATGACCATGTCAACTGGTAGCATGGGAAAATGGACTGGCATTCCTTAAAGTTGTGGGTAGTAAGTCCAACTTTTGTAGGCATAAAAAGGCGAATGGCTGAGCCAAGGCCAAAAAAAAAATATGTTTCCGGTCAGCTGACCGTCCCTGTTTCTCATTGACGACCCTAGCACTTTTTCCACACCCCCACCAAAAAATTTTTTTTTTTTTTTTTTTAATTAAAACAAACTCACATTGTCGAAATTGATTGGTTTTGCCCAGTACTTTGAAGTGCTTGAAATATTATTTGATTTATATATAATGTTTAAAAAAAAAAAAAAAAATACCTGCCTACCCTAATTTTAAAACCAGTGAAATAGGAAACACACATATTTTTTTTTTTTGCCTAAACATCGGTACCAAATTTATTATTCTACGCAAAGTGTAGCTTAAAATAGCAGCATTGATTCTTAAATAGGTCACGAGAGAAGGCAGCGAAGTGTCCTCATTTGTTATTATTATATGTATTATGTGTATAGGTAAATTGTTAGTAACCATACGAGCCTCTGTGGCGTAGACATATCGACAAATTTTAAACACCAAAGTCAAACCGACACAGTTTTATGCCATTTGTGCTCTTGAGTAATCCAACCATAATCAATTAACATCTTTAATCCTGTCCAAATTACTTTTGATCATACATAGTTTAGACTCTAATCCATATCGACAAGTTAAAGCACCGAAGCAGAACATACCTTGCAGAGAGAATCAAAGTAATTTTTATTGTTTTATGTTTTTTGTAACCCAATCGTAATCAATTATTGCCTTTAATCCTTTCGGAATTACTTCTGCTCACACAGAGTATAATATGCTTAACTTCAGTCATGTTATCACAGGCAGTATTACCGTAAACATACTTCACTGGAACCAAAATGTGAAACAAATGGAAATTTGTTTATTTTTCAACAATGATTTTGTGTACGTGGGAGATTGCAGTGAGTGACGAGAGACACCCATAAACTCAGGAAAAAAAATCCGCCTGTGTGGGAGATTCACATATATAGATTATGTAGAGGCTTATAGGAAAACACAATATGATTGTATAGAAGGTTGTTATCCGACTGTGTATAGGGCATTTAGAGGCTCAAAGGAAGACGCAACATGATTGTATAGAAGGTTGTTATCCGACTGTGTATAGGGCATTTAGAGGCTCAAAGGAAGATGCAACATGATTGTATAGAAGGCTCTTACTAACTGTATAGATTACGTAGAGGCTATTAGGAAAACACAACATGATTGTATAGAAGGTTGTTATCCGACTGTGTATATGGCATTTAGAGGCTCAAAGGAAGACGCGACATGATTGTAAAGAAGGCTGTTACTAACTGTATAGATTACGTAGAGGCTATTAGGAAAACACAACGTGATTGTATAGAAGGTTGTTTCCAACTGTGTATAGGGTATTGAGAAGCTTATAGGAAAACAAAATGATAGTATAGAATGTTGTTACTGACTGTATAGGATATATCGAAGCTTATTGGAAGACACAACATGATTGTATGATACCTAGTTGGTCCTAAATGAAAATGGTGTTAGTTGTATATCCAATATGCCAGCCACAATGACTGTCTTAAAAATCTTGTTGTCACTACTCCCCTGACATCAGTTTTCACCAAAAGACTTCTAATGATGTCTGCTTTGTCTTAAATGAAATTGGTGCCAAGTTGACATACAATATGTTTACCACAGCAACTAATTTGAAAATCTTCTTAACGCTAAAGAATATCAAAGATGGTTTCAACACTCCTCAGTTAAAAGAAAGAAATGGTCTTATCTTGAATTCCTGGAAATTCTTTTTAGTCAGTAGAGCATCAGTACCTTTGAGGGACTCTTTTTGAAAATTGTTGTTAGTATCAGGTATACATTCATTGACAAGAATTTTTATTTCCTCAAGTCTGTAAGTATAAAGAGAATTTCTTTACACCAGAGAAAATTGTGGAAGCGTGTAGAGCAAATAATGTCACTTAGGACAGTCTATTCTCATTTACTTGTCGAAGTTTGTTGCATTAAATTTTCTAGGATGAACCTAAATGTTGGATAAACAAACTTTAACCAATAATCATGTAATGTGCATCAATTTACATATGTGTGCCAGTGCCAGACTCCCAATCTGAATGAATAAATATTGCGATAAGTTTGGTGTACAGGTCCGTCTTATACATTCTTAAGATCACAAGGGATAACATGCATGCTTTTAGCTCTTTGTGTCAAAATTATGACAATGTAGTCAGAGTATGAGACTGCTGGTTCAAGCTAATGTAGTTTTAAGTAAAAAAGAGAACTGTTTCATGATGCAGTGTTCCCTCAGCATAAAGTACCCTCAGTATAATGCAATCCTTCAAATAAGATGGTATGGTCATATATTCAGTGTTTTGGATGAATGTAGTCTTGATATTGAACCTGCCTCAGTATAAGGAAACCTCATAAATAATGTGCTACACTTTTATGGCTCCTTATAACAACATTATAACGAGGGATCCATGTATTAGGTCATATAATTGTGATAGTCATTTAAATGGAGGTCAGATAATGTTGAGTAGATTGCAGCTTCAGAGTCTGAGTTCTAATTTTGTGTTCAAAACATGCTGTATGCAATTAGCTGTTGACTTAATTGCTATTTTTGGAGTACCATTATACACTGGCTTATAAGTCAGGTGCAATGGCAAACTGCATCGACCCAGATCTGCTGTCTCATAATGTGCCAGCAGATATGGGTCTATGCAGATTTTTAGGAGTAATCAGTATAACAATTACATAGACTCTTATCTGCCAATGCATTATGTGATGGCAGGTTAGGGTCTATGTTGTTTGCAGTTGGAACCAACTTATAAGGGAGTATATATGGTAGTTTCAAATATTGGCTTATGGAGATAAATAAATCTGGTAGTAAATGGGTATTAATTGATGAAGTTAAAGGCTTTAATATTTTATTTTTGGAACTCTCCAAGGCATCTGTTTTTGTTTCATTATAATCCTTCATAAACAAAATAGGTTGGGAATGAATCATGGGTGCTATGGCTTTGTAAGCTAAGCTTTGATATACTTTCCTGGTCTGGCATTCTACACCAGATGACCTTGATACTCCATCACTAATCCACAGGCTACCATATTGTTTGTTAGTTCTAAAACAAAATTGATGATTGACTAATACATATACAAGGTTGGTCACTGAGTACATGAGAGCAGTACCTTAACTCAAGGATTCCCTAATCACACATCAAGTATCATAAGAATCTCCGATGATTTTTCTCCATAACACCACATTCTCTTTATCTTTACCACATAATCTGAAGCCAGTTTCCAGTTAGATTCTTCAGAAAACTTCACATTCTCCTAGCCTTGCTTAATGTAAATATACAGGAAGTGTGTACAGCACATGTGTAGATTTTAAAAACAAATTATTTCAATTTTTCACATCTTAATTTTTAGAATTTATTATTATTATTATTATTATTATTATTATTATTATTATTTATTCTGTTTTATTAAAACCCAGGTTTCTGAACTACACATGCTCTCTATGCACTTCCTAGGCAACTACTTGTACAACAATCAAACAGTAAAGTAGCCAGTGAGTAATCTGTAATTATAATTCTTTTTTAGATTCTCTTAAGTCCAAAAAACAACCAGTTACAATTTAAAATATTTAGTCCAACTTGTGACGAATTTCACAACCTGAAAAATTTTGGCCTTTTTGAATCCCAAATTAATTGGACCTTCCTATGCCCCCTGACATTCAACTTTTGAAGATAGTTAACTAATTGTATGTTATGATGAGGGACTAATATTGATGGATATGCATACATTTACTTGGATGACCACTAAAGTATGCTCAGCATGAGCTTACAGCGGTGTTTGTACATTTTTTTATATATTGAAAACCATAATTCAGGTTTGAAAATGAATTGTGCAAAGCTTCAATTTGAGTATTTTCCAGTATAATGGCTGCTATAAGAAGTCATAATTAAAATAATTTCCAATTTGCAAAATGATTGGGGTATACAAAGATTTTCCATGGATTCCAGCACAAAAATGGCAGCCATTGGGGAGAGTAACTTCTGATTGCATGTGTTCTCCCAGTAGGTGGCGAGACTAATAACATGACATAACATGCACATTGTAACATTGTAGCTTATCTGTTCATCCACATCATGGATATTATTGGTCATCATTGTTGTTCTTGCAGACTATTGGAAATGGTAGTATACTCATACCAAGGTTATCTTTTCCAAGTTATTACCTTGTTAATATATTGTATAGCTGATATGTCATGCTTATTACTAAAAAAAGATAGGTAATGAACATAATTATCATGGAAAAATACTGATATTGGATTATTTACCTTCAACTATAGTTGCTTTCTATTATTCTTTAAAGCATTTGTTGCAGGTAAGAATGGAAGGAAAAGGAACCTCTTAAATGCATGTACTTTTATTTAGAGGCTGCTATGCCATTTTATAATAATAATAATAATAATAATAATAATAATAAAGTCTTTATTTTAAGAGGGTGACTCAATTAGTTACAGAGAACTGATCTACATTGAGGCCTTATATTATTATATGCAGTATTAAAAAAAAAATTGTATATAAATGTCATATTCACCCAAACACTGTGCATACCGGTACACACAGAAAAACACACACATATTTTCACCTGTGTCTACACACTTGAACTGATAATATGACAATATACAAGGATAAGCACATGACGCAGAATATGCTTGTGCAGAAATCTACCTAAGTATAGGGATAGGTAAAAGATACAACTTTACTATATACTTACATTGACACTGAAAAACAGAAGTGAACCTTTTAAGTATATTATAGTTTTAACCAATTTTATGAATAGGTAGCACTAATAAATTTAGTTAAGAAAGAAAAGACAACAAAAACATTTATTTATTGCATTGATTCTAATCAAGCCACTAATTATTGTTTGAGCTGGATCTTACCTGATGTTTTTAGATGCTAACAATAATGGTCTTTTTTGATGTTATAAGCTTAGGGACAAAGAAAATCAGTTCCCAACAAAACTGTATGAAAACTTAAGGTTTGAGTGTTGTTGGGGCAAGATCGATACTAATTTTTTATGCCCCAGTGGCAGTGGGAGACATCATTATTTGGGCATGTCTATCCATAAAGAAGTGTGTTAGCAAGATTGTGGAAAAAAACACTCAGTGTGGACAAATGAAAGTTTGATAGCATATTTGTATAAAAATGTAGATTTTCAGGCCATCACAGCAAATTTTCATTATTTGTACACATTTTTGAACTTTCTGGACAAAATCCATGTTAGCATGATTAAGCAAAAAAAAAAAACGACACTTGATGTAGACGATTGAAATTTTGGTATGGATATTTGTATTCATACGTAGACGATTGAAATTTTGGTATGGATATTTGTATTCATACGTAGACGATTGAAATTTTGGTATGGATATTTGTATTCATACGTAGACGATTGAAATTTTGGTATGGATATTTGTATTCATATGTAGACGATTGAAATTTTGGTATGGATATTTGTATTCATACATATATGAACTGATTATATTTTCAGGCCATTATAGCAATTTTTAAAAAAAATGTGCATTGACTTTTTGGGACAAAAAATATGTTAGCGTAATTGAGCAAAAACTACCTGAGTTAGACAAACTAAATTTGGTATGTTTGGTTTAAATAGTTTTTATTGTCAAAACATGATATAATGGGATTGGGCACAAGTTTTAACAACTTAATTAGCCCTCTCCCTACATGATACAAGTATAACAACATATATCAACATGACAACAGTAACTAATAATGAAGAATGGTTGGAGAGAGAGAGAGAGAGAGAGAGAGAGAGAGAGAGAGAGAGAGAGAGAGAGAGAGTATGGTGGCACAATCATAGCAATCATGATTTAAATAAGTTATTGAAATCGTCCAGTATCAGTTATATATTTGCACACATGTTGTATAATTCTATATTTTTCATTTGCATCACCCTCTCCCCAAAGCAGTAAATCTAAGCTAACAGTTGGATATGACACTGAGAGTAATTTCCTCATCAACTCAGTTCGTTGCTGACTATACTTGGGACAGTGCATGACGAAATGCTTAGTTGTTTCTATCCCACCGCAGGAAGAAAAAAAGGGGTGTCAAAAAGTTGAACACGTTAAAGATCAGCTTTTAACGAGCTTACATTGTGTTGCAGTCTAGTATGGATAATGTTTAGGGCTCAATGTTTAAAACTAGGCATATTGTTGGCTTTGATAATTGGGCATAAATGCTTTTTCAAAGCACTGTAAGACATGCTACATTGTGTATCCTGTTCCAAATTGTTGTATTTTCAAAGACAAGTTCAGGAATATCTGATACTTTCTTGTTTGTAAAAAACATAGCCACTGTTTTTTCTGGGTTAAACTTTTAGAGCCATTGCTTAGACCATTTATGCAGTTTTATTAGATCATTATTCATGACTAGTTCTATTTCAGCACAATAAGGGGATGAATAATGAAGAGATGAGTCATCTGCAAAGAGACGGGTCAGGGAACTCATACTATCAGCCATATCGTTTACGTAGATTAGAAACAGGAGAGGCCCAAGTACGGATCCTTGTGGCACACCAGCATTTATAATTGTTTCTAATGAATAAGCATCGTTCAAAATAACCATTTGTTTTCTATTACCGGTACTTATATAATTTTCAAACCATTTTAGCAGATTACCCGAGACACTGTATTCGTTTAATTTAAATAATAAGCCTCTGTGCCAGACCCGATCAAAAGCTTTTGATAGATCACAAAATACGATACAAGAAGTTTGAGTTTGTTCCAATGACACGCATATACTATGATACAGTTCAATAAGTTGAAAAACAGTTGAGTGGCCACGAAGGAATCCTGACTGATACTTATAAAAGAGACTGTTTTTATGAAAATAGTTATACACTTGTTTAAAAATGCATCTTTCAAAAATGTTTGTGACACAGCTAAGTAAAGAGATTGGTCTATAATTGGAAACCTCATACCTCTTTTAGGAATGGGAAGAATATGCGCAAGTTTCCATTTATCTGGGAATTTGTTTTCCTTCAACGATTGATTAAAGATAATTTTTAGCGGTGCGCCAATAGTTTCACAGATGCCTTTAAGCATTTTGTGACTTACGCCATTGGGTCCAGTTGCTTTATTGACGGAAATAGATTTAATAATATCTATAATTTCGTTTTCAGAGATAGTAATTTTGTTCAGAGTATAAAAGCATTTTTTTTAAGAGGTAGAGAGGGAAACATTACTATCATCAACAGTTGAAATCGAAGTAAAATACTCATTTAATAAGTTAGCCTTTTCTTTTTCATTATAATTGCAAAAAGAAACATTATTTCTTATAACTTTGAGTGGCGGGATATAGTTCGAAGGATTTATCTCTTTCAAAAGTGATTTTGTAATTTTCCAAAACGTTTCGGGATTTTTTTCTCAGAGTCTGAAAGATGTGCATCAATATTATCCATATATTGCTCTTTAGCATACTTTTTCATGTTGTTTACTTTATATCTGATTTGTTTGAATGTATTCCAGTTAGTTGGCCTACCACGAGTGAGGACAAATTTGTGTGCTCTGTCTCTTTTCCTTATCGTTGTTCTTAACTGGGAATCAAACCACGGTTTATCAGTTGGGCAAATTGTTACAGTTTTACAAGGAATACACAAGGTTGAGTACCGGTACTCTAAGAATTTGGTTGTGAATATATCAGCTGCAGCATCAATATATCTTGGTGTTAGCAATAGGTCGGTCCAGTCTGTTTCTCTTATCAGTGTGTTTAATTTGTCGAAATCAGCTTTACTGTAAATCCAGACACGTCTAGGATTTGTTATCACATTTCGTAGACTATATCTCGACATAACATCGATTAAGTTTGCAGAACTAGATGGTTTGAGTAGATCTGTGTTAAAGTCCTCCATAATAATAATATGTTTATACGTGTCACTAATGATATCAATTGAAGTTTCAAAATATTTCCAGAAATTGATAGGAGAGTAGTTAGATCATTAACCTACCCCTAAGGCTACTTTATATGAGGGTAACGTAATCTCAATCTACATGAGTTCAATGTCATGACAGCCAAAGTCCAAATTGTTCAGACGTTTGTTAATTAGTTTATCAGAAGCGTATACCATGATGCCTCCGTGACAGTTTCTGTCTTTTCTAAAAGGCTTATTAAAACCATCAAGTTTTGAAATATTCATATCGATGTTAGAATTTAAATGTGTTTCACTAAAGCATAAAATTGAAAAATCTTCAGCTATACTTTCCAAATAATCAAGTTTTTGTCAGATGCTCCTAATATTTAAATGAAGTATAGAAATCCCATTACCTTGGTAAGGTCCCGGGTTTGTTTCAATATCCCCACAAAGAGTTAGCAAGAGCAAAATCAATAAGACGAATGGAATATTCTTGATCAATGGCAGTACACCAATTGCGTGTAATTGTTTAGGTAACATATTTCGTGATATATTTCTGTAGTTGATGTTCATGCATTTACCTCAAATCATGGAATGATTGTTGAATACCCCAATGGAGATTCTGTACTGCATTATGCAGTTATCCATAATCGTTAGGAATTTTATGCTGTTGTGACCGTTCTCCATTGGGGTATTCGCTATTTTTCCAAGATATGGAAAAATCATATAGAAGTCTGATTGTACAACACTGGTACTAACATTGTGCCTGGAGGAATAGAAGAGAATGATAGAGAAAAGTAGATAGACAGAACAATAGATGAAAACATGCTTGCAAGTTTCTCATGATTGAGATAATTTGCTGGTTAATTTAGGATTCAACTGGGGGATGATGCATTGACTTTTAAAGTTGGAACTTAGACTTGGTACATCTATATACTAAATAAGTTCAGTACAGAATGACAAACTAAGAAGTTCATCTTCGAAATGGAATCTTAGTGTAAACTCAGTAAGAACATTACATTTTTATGATCATGTGCGAACATGTGTATACATATATTTGTAATTCTTGCTTGGGTATATGTCAACATTAGAGCAGTTGAGTTGAATGGACAGGTATGTCAAAAACTGGATGTACAACATTACTCAAGCTTAGATGACATGTGTCAGGCATGGTATTGGTACAGTATGAACAAAACTAAGAGGTGATCATAATGAGTGATATGAGTAAAATTGAACTGGCTGCACGTGCAGATCTGGCAAAGCGTCGCACACACAAGAAAGGCTCAATGGAGTTTGAATACGTAGTTCATAAGTTCTTAAAGTGTACATAGTCACTGAAAGTGATCTTGTGTATTCCAACTACAAAGTGGACATTGATGACATTTATCTTGTTTCAACTATTGTACAAGTTAGGAAGATACCAGAATATCTAAGTAGGACTTTACATGTAATATCTCACCTCCATCTGATTCTCTGAATAAAATATTCCCATCCCTTGTCCAAAAAAAGAATAGATTCTGTTCTTTTTCTTAAGTTCTCTCAGTTTCTTTACTAGGTTATACCTGCTTTTGGTTAGATTTTCAGCAATGAAGGTTTCATTTTCATTGTTTTTCAGTTTCTTTTTCTCCTTCAAAGTAATAGATCGTGTGCGATATGACACAAATTTCACTATGATTTGGTAGGTATATTTATATGCATATCTAGATGACCTGATTAGATTTTCATGTAATTACAGAAATTTCAAATTTTCCTTAATTTTTAAAACTTTTTGGACATAAATCTTTACAAATACAAATCTAGTTGTTTCTGGAGTCAGCCAGTTAATAATTTCCATATATACTGGTACTCATGTGTAAGTTGAATCCAACTGCAGACTTCATAGACCCAGATCTGCCAAACAACATAGACTCTGATCTGCTGGTGCATTATGAGAAGCATATCAGGGTCTGTGTTGTTTGCAGCTGGACTTAACTTATAAGCAAGTATATACGGTATGTTTGCATTGTAGATGCAATGAAGTAAAAATCTTTTTAGTATTTATATCCATGATTTTGACATCTTTTATGTGCTGTTGAGATGTGCAAGCCCTATAGTAATCACCTTTGCTGTCCATCCATCTACCAAAGCTCTGCAATCCTTGCACATTAATGAATGCCATTTGTTAGGTGAATAGCCTATTACACATAAATGGATGCCATTTGGTAAGTGAATTGCCTATTACACATAAATGGATGCCATTTGGTAGGTGAATTGCCTGTTACACATAAATGGATGCCATTTGGTAGGTGAATTGCCTATTATGCATAAATGGATGCCATTTGGTAGGTGAAGTGCCTGTTACACATAAATTGATGCCATTTGGTAGGTGAATCGCTTATTACACATAAATGGATGCCATTTGGTAGGTGAATTGCCTATTATACATAAATGGATGCCATTTGGTAGGTGAATTGCCTATTACACATAAATGGATGCCATTTGGTAGGTGAATTGCCTATTACACATAAATGGATGCCATTGGTAGGTGAATTGCCTGTTGCACATGAATGGATGCCATTTGGTAGGTGAATTGCCTATTACACATACATGTGCCATTTAAACGTTTCATCTTTTCAGGCCCAATTTTGATGGAGCTATTGCCCTTTGTCCATCAAATTTAAATCCCCACTACAGCAGGTCCTTCAGCATATTCTGATGCGTTTTTTTGGTGTGTACATTGCTTCACAGATCTATATATGTCTTTTATGGGTTTTGTCTCATCAACTCAACTTTGCACAGAGTTATGGCTCTTAACAATTAACTTCATATCGATATATAGGATGCTGCTAGTAATCAGCATAGCTCAAGAACTATTCAATATATTCAGATGCAATTTGTCATGTACATAGACCTAGATATGCCTTTTATGGGTTTTGTCACATCTGCTCCATTTTGGACAGGGTTATGGTTCTTGTTGATCGACTTCATATTGTTACATAGGATGATACTTGTGTTGATAAGACCTTGAAGGAGTTGGATTACAAGCATTCCACATCATCATTTAGAGGAGTTATGGCCCCTGAATGCCCATCTTCTCCTAACTTTGGTTTCCCAACACAAGTTCCTCTGTTTAAGGTCCCAGAGAGCCATTTGTAGTTTGTGGTGCCTTTCGTGATGCATCCATTGCTAATAGTTTCAGTTACAATTGAGACTTAACACTGACATCTGAATGGGATGGTTGGTGTTCAGCAGTGTGAACATTAATCACGTTTGAGCATTGTGGTCTGAATCTCTCTCTCTCTCTCTCTCTCTCTCTCAAGTTAATGAAATAAGACTATATCCTAAATGGAGAAGTAATATATTAACTCTAATAATTAAATGGGATTTTAAAAAATCCAAATATTAGGCATATGTAACCAAGATTTTTTTCTTTCATTGATTCACAATATCTATTAGATAAAGGGAAAATTGCATTCAATATATTCTTTTTATAAGACATTTCTTTCTAGTCTACCTTGATAGAAGCTGGACATAAAGATTACTTTAACATCCATGTGTGTGTAGAGATTACTCTAACATCCATGTGTGTGTAGAGATTACTCTAATATCCATGTGTGTGTAGAGATTACTCTAACATCCATGTGTGTCTAGAGATTACTCTAACATCCGTGTGTGTCTAGAGATTACTTTAACATCCGTGTGTGTGTAGAGATTACTCTAACATCCGTGTGTGTCTAGAGATTACTTTAACATCCGTGTGTGTCTAGAGATTACTCTAACATCTGTGTGTCTCTAGAGATTACTTTAACATCCGTGTGTGTCTAGAGATTACTCTAACATCTGTGTGTGTCTAGAGATTACTCTAACATCTGTGTGTGTCTAGAGATTACTTTAACATACGTGTGTGTAGAGATTACTCTAACATCCATGTGTGTCTAGAGATTACTCTAACATCCATGTGTGTGTAGAGATTACTCTAACATTCGTGTGTGTCTAGAGATTACTCTAACATCCGTGTGTCTAGAGATTACTTTAACATCCGTCTGTGTCTAGAGATTACTGCAACATTCTTTTTTTTAGATTAAGATCCATGTTGAAGTTTATACTTTCCTTTTATGTATGTCTTTTCTAGCTAAATAAAAGGAGGTTGTGAAAAAAAGGGGGTTTATGATGCAATTTAGGTAATAAAAGAACATTTAAATGTAATGTTTTGTTAATAAAAATTGTAAAATTATTAATATGCAAGTACCAGAAAGTTAAATCTCTGAATGCTGTATTAAGTTACCTTTCTGTTTATTAATGCAAACTATAACTGATCTTATTTTAGTGCATCTGAAAGTTAGGCTAAAAATAAAATACCAACTACAACTGTCCGAAAACTTAGGGTGCATTAAAAAAAAAATCTGAAAAAAAATTAGGGGTGTCCAACAAGTTATGGTGTCCGAAGACTTGGGACAAAGATGATAGTTTTGAGGTGACCGAGTATTTTATTTTATATTTCATGTTCCATGATTCGTCAGTTTTATATAAAAATATTACTGGCAAATTTGGCTGATTTTACAGGAATTTAACATTCTTTTGAAATGAAATTATTGAAATTCTCTTCAATTTTCTCTACTTCTTCAAATTGTAACTTCCATGGCTGGACAAATATATTTTAGCCAACCTGATGTAAGACTGTTGATTAGGGTTATTTTACCAGAATGCCACCAAAAAAACCTCTTCAAGAACCCCATTTTTAAAAAATTGTTTTAAATTATAACTCATGAGGTAATAAATTTCTTATGTGTCACGAAAATGGACATATAGTGTACAGAATGGTTTTCTTCTTTCATTTGTTAACATCATAATATGTTAAATATGTTGAACATAAATTAGTGACATAAGTTCTAGAAACTCTGTATTATTGTTGTCATGGAAAATCAAACAGCGGGTTTTGAAAGGTTGACTGCAAAATAGTTTATGGCCATTATATGGTACATTTTGAATACAAAATTCTTGTAAATACTTCATCTATGAGTCAGACCCAGTGGGGGTAGAAGCTTGGGTCAGATACTACTGTACCAGACAGATAACACTATCAGAAAATAACTTTAAACCAAGGCATCATTACCATCACAGTGCTCCATCTAGATAGAAATAGAAGAGTGCCCCACTCCCTGCCCTCAGTGCCCTTCTAGCCACTCCCCACTGCCCTTGAAGAACCCTTCCCTCTGCCTTTCTCTAGATTACTACAACACCTTCTGATAACTGCATTATTTTCAATTTATTCCACTTATTTTTCAGTTTATTATAATGTATCCTAAACATATAAAATTCTGGGAGTAATTGTTGCCAACAATTTGCATTTGAATGAACATATCAAGGTTCTGTGTGGAAATTTTTGTTTATGTTGTGGTTATTATACAAAAATTAAAATATTTATGTCAATGAAACATAGGATAATTTACTACAAAAGCTATATTCAGCCATATCTAGGTTACTGCAATGTTGTCAGGGGAAAAATATCTGATAGGAAAATATACAATGTATTCCATCTACAAAAAATAGCATGTAAACTTGCCATTGATAATACTGGGAACATTCAGTATGAAATGAATAATATAAAAATTCTAACAGTTAACAAAAGAATTTTCCAGAAAAATCTCAACTTCTGTGAAAAGTTTCAAATAACACAGCTTCGATGTATCTGCTGAAGTTATTTCATGCGGGAGAGAAAGGCAACACATTTTATTTAAGATCATTTTCAGTCAACCATTTTCTTGTTCCAAAACCAAACAAAGTGCTATTAAAAAAAAAACATTTTGAATACTCAGGTTCACTCATTTGGAACAGTATTTCAAAGGAAAGAAGAAAAAGTTAAACAGTAAATTTATTTCACTATTATCTGATTAATTTGATGAAAAGTTAAAACTTCTTGGTTAGTCGTGACTTGTACCCCCATTATATATGAACATCTACATCATTATTGCTGTTGCCTAACTGTATTGTATAAATAATGTTCTAAATAACCCAATATTAGCATGGTCTTGTATATACTTCTTAAAAAATTGTGGTCACTTACAAATGTAATGAGTATGATTTTATTTTGCTTATCACCATGTACAAAAATAAAAGAAACTGCATTGTATTTTAATAGGTATATGCTTTCACTTTATTTAGCCAAGGAAAATGCACATGAGAGAGATAGAGAGCTATTTAGCTAGCCTAAGGGCATTCATGTAAATATGTAAATAATAGAAGGCCACAAGGTTAGTTCCACAAACAAAACTAATTGTATCACCCTTTTTAAAAAAAGCTGTTAATAATAATAATAATAATAATAATAATAATAATAATAATAATAATATTATTATTATAATAATTATTATTATTATTATTATTATTATTATTATTATTATTATTATTATTATTATTATTATTAAGGTGCTTCGTCTGTTTCTACTTACAAAAAAATGAAAATCTAAACTTCATTATTGGCATTAATCCTTTTATTGCAAAAATATGCATTTGTTCCAAAAAGTGTTCCTTCCATCAACAAAAGTGCCCGTTTCACAAAAAGTGACGTCCTTCTCCCTCTGTAAGAAATTTCTAGCTGCAGCACTGCATCATTATCATATTTCTTCAATTCTGCACTCTCTTCATATTAAAGTGTGTTTGGTTTGCTTTGGTGTTTTATGGCACAGCAACACAAGTAGGTAATTTAGTGTGAAGTGAATTGGAATAAATTGCCTTGCCCAAGGATACACCACAATAGCTGACCATGGGTGATCCGATGTTAGAATCTGAACCTGCAGCCTTTCGGTCCTGAGTATGGCATGCTAACCAATGACCCACTATGGATCCTGTCTCCATGGTAAGATTGGAACCTGCAACCTTTCGGTCGTGAGTCTGGCATGCTAACCACTGACCCGCCATGGATCATGTCTCCATGGTAAGATTTGAACCTGCAACCTTTCGGTCGTGAGTATGGTATGCTAACCATTGACCCACCATGGATCCTGTCTCCATGGTAAGATTTTAACCTGCAGCCTTTTGGTCATGAGTCTGGCATGCTAACCACTGACTCACCATGGATCCTGTCTCCATGGTAAGATTTGAACCTGCAGCCTTTTGGTCATGAGTCTGGCATGCTAACCACTGACCCACCATGGATCCTGTCTTCATTAGTAACCTCTTACAACATGCAAAAGAGTGCATCAGGCCAATTCTACATCCCCAAGCCTGCAGGGGGTATTAAATTATGTACATTGCTAAAGGTCATTGTTTTTTATGATTGGTGAGGGACATTTTAATTATATAATGAAAATTCTGCATGAATAGACCAAGATCTGTAATAATAATCTGTTATGAGTCAGATGCTCTACTAACCAAGCTATCCTTTTCTTCTGTGCAGCTGCAGCATGGGTAAATATAAAATGCAGTGACTATGCAGCACTTGTTGTCACATTTACAGTGCATAATTTTCACCATGTTAGGTGTGGGTGTTGATAGCCATGTCTCAGTGTGGCAGTCATTTATTTTATTTGCCCACACATAGGTGTTGTGCTTTTTTAAAAAGTATAGTTCCAAGATTCAAAGCAACAACAGCCCTTGGTTGTGAGAGACCTGCATAGCTGGTGAAATCATTTGCAATCTTCTTATTTTATAAAAAAAAGATCAAAATCAAATATTATCACAATTTTGGGGAATGCAGGCCGTTGAACATTCAGTGCTGGAGAATAACTTGCAGGTACATATAATTGAAGATTAGCCATTTTACAATGTTTATAAAAAAAAAGAACAACCATACATTCAAATGTTGTTTTTTTACCTCAAGACCTTACCTCAAAGAAAATGGGATTAGAATACTAGTAAATATGTAGGTACTTGCTGGCAACAATTGAATTCTTCCCAGCAGCCCTTGGGCCAGGTGATGGACTTCTAAATTTATTGTGAATATTCCAATCTGAAAATGGGCAATATTATTGTTTTCTTTCTTTTTCCACAAAAACTTTGTATACTTATGCAAGATTACCCTCACATCATTATTGTTTGCATTTCTTGGATAAACAACCTCATTATCAATGGCTGACTCATGCTATCAAGAGGGCATGCCTATCTTGAAGTATAACAGCTGTGTGTCTTCAACTCTCTTTGATCTGTCATATTCAGATTAATGTGACTTGTTTTCAAAATGGGAGGAAATATCTCTGCAAACAAAACCCCCTCTGCTTCATTTTTTATTTTTTACAACACTCATTTAGCAGTTTTTATGCCCCACCAAGACAGTGTTAGGAACATATAATGTTACCCATGTTGGTCCACCCATCCATCATACCTTGGTTAAGGTTTCCTTTTAGGTCAATTTAGTCACTGGTGGTGCATGAACATATTTATATTTTTAATTTTTTTTTTTAATGTAATTGTAGTTATTAAAGTATTTATCATAGCATGTACTGGAATCCAGAACTAAAGGGACCAACTATTTGACTTGAGGGTGGGGTGGCCTAGAGTTTTCTTTTGAACCAGGATTTTTTGTGTTCTTTTACTGCAAGATAATTAAGTTCTTTTATACTAATGTAATTTTCATGTATGTAATGATATTTTTGTCAAGCTATTTGGGTGCCAACAATTTTGTCACCAGAAAATTCCAGATCCGCCAACCCCCCTCCAAAAAATTAAATGTTTGGTCCCTAAACAGCATGTTAGAACCCAGTTTCCGGTAGGGGGGAGAAAAAAAAATGGTTTACTTGGATCTTATCAACATTCAGGAGTTAAATTCTCAACATGAGTCATTTATGAATCATTTGAAATAAAATACATAAAATTGAGGAAACAAATGGTATTTTGCCTTTCTTGATGCTAATTTCTTCCGAAACAAAGAAATGCATTTTCCAAACTGTATTTATCATTGAAGTTAAAATAGCATTAGTTATAACTACCGTGTGAAGCAGCTTTTTAGATGAAGAAATATTGACTTTGACTGGTTAATTCCAGGTGTGACATAGAGTATATATAACTATGAATTAATATAAGGAGTGTACTACCTTTTGTTATTGTAAATACACCTGTAGTAGCAAATTGTGATTTTTTATTTTTGTACAGCAAAAATAGTGTGTTATTTATTTATTATTTTATTTTTGTAAAGCAAAAATGGTGTGTTATTTATTTATTATTTTATTTTTGTAAAGCAAAAATGGTGTGTTATTTATTTATTTTATTTTTGTAAAGCAAAAATGGTGTGTTATTTATTTATTATTTTATTTTTGCTGCTGCATTGTACATAGTGTTACATATTACAGCACACACTCTTTTTAAGGCCCTTCATTATAACACAGTTCCTGTTATAAGGCAAGTATGGTCATGAATCCTATTTCATTAAGTGGTAGTAGAATTGTATGTATAATGTTCTTCATTATAAGGGAATGTTACTACAGGAGGTACTGTATGTATATGTCAGATGGACCAAAAATGTTACAAAAAAACATTGCTCATTTGTCATACAGTGTACATTATTTATTGCTAATTACAGGTAAAATTGTCTACCATAAGATCAAAATCGTTATTTTTCAAGTAAGTGAATAGTGCAGTAACTAATCTAACCATATCAGAAATATCATGATCTTGGTTTTAATGAATTGCAGGAGGGATTGATATATATCATTTTGTTTTTAAAATGACACTGAAATCATGTCTACCTTCACCTCATGTAGAATGTTCGAGTTTAATGCTCGAAAATGTTAAAGAAAACTGAATTCCAGATGGACAGGTTCAAATTTGAATTGCTTCCAAGAAGTCATTTCCATTTTATTAGGACATCACATGCACATGCAAGTTGTGGTGGCAGATCTAGGAACAGTATGACTGGGTGGGGGTGGGGAGAGAATGACTGGGTGGGGGTGGGAAGAGAGACACAAATAATAAGTTTTACAGCCATTTATATGTGCATATGTGTATACAGAGAGAGAGAGAGAGAGAGAGAGAGAGAGAGAGAGAGAGAGAAAGTATATGCAAAAGACTGATTGAACTAACACAAAGCGGTTATTGCTGCAATCTTAGAAAATATAGAGACAAAATTAAGAAAAATGCATATATTTATTAACATCCATCTTTAATTACCTACCACACTGGAAGAGCAATCATAAATACACTAATACTCAGTGCACTAATGCAATTACTGCACATTCCAAACTTGCAAATGTACAAAAAAATATATCTTTACATTTTTAGAACCTGCCTTGAAATTTGCACCATATAACCAGTATTGTGCTGATGTGCCATTGAACCTAATACATACCTACATACATGCATACATACACAATTTATGTTCCCAACTAGAAAAATATACATCACTTTTATAGCATTTGGAAAATTTAGATGTTTGATTTCACCTGCCATATTGGAACAACAATCATGAAAGAAATACTGTATGTACTCGTGTATATAATCCGGGTCCAAATGCAAACAACATAGACCCTGATCTGCTGTCGCATAATGCGCCGGCAGATCAGGGTCTATGTTGATTGTTCTACTGATTAGTCCTTACAAACTGCATAGTCTGAGATCTGCCATGCATTATGCGATGGCAGATCTGGGTCTATGCAGTTTGCAGTTGGTATCGACTTATACACGAGTATATACGGTACTTATACTGATCCCTAACACACACTAGGAAAATTGAGATGTTTTGATGTTACCACTTAATTCTAAAAATACATTTTCCAATTCTGTGTGAGGTAAACTGTTTCACTCAGTAAAATAGATTTTTTTTATGAAACAGGCAATAGATTAATACTATATTTATACAAGGGGTTGGCTATTTATACGCTTTAAATTTATTCTGATAAAATGTCTGGTAATACCAATTTTCTAGAATGTTTCTTGACATACTTTCTTGTTTTGTTTTTCTAGAATAGATATGAATGCATCAACAGTCACACTGTCTGTGGCTGTCAGATAATGTCTGGTAATATCAATTTTCTAGAATGTTTCTTGACATACTTTCTTGTTATGTTTCTAGGACAGATATGAATGCATCAACAATCACACTGTCTGTGGCTGTCAGATAATGTTTTAACTAGTCTTATTACATTGATACTTCTCTTACATTTACTTGACGTCAAATGGAAAAACTCCAGTCATATGGACACAATAGGCTCCATCATGCCCTTCACTGTACACTAATCCTGGATGGTGTTCTAACCAAGACCTTTGAAAACTTATGTTTTTTTGTCTTGAATTTCCTTTTTCTTTTGGAAAACTGGTCTAGCCAATACTTTTCTCATACAGATTAAATTTCTCATCCTTTGTATGGACCACCACACCCAGTAGCTGATATCTAACACAGGGGAAGCTTGTGTAACTGTTGATTTCTTACAAAAGAGGGAAAAAAAGAAGTTAAATTACTGAAGTACATGTATTTTATCCTATTAGAACTGTCCATGATTGTTATAACTAATAATACATAACCTAATGATTTAGTAAAACAATTTTCTTCATCAAAGTTTAAATTTTATTACAGTAATAAATTTTAGTAAAATTTGAAAACATAATCAAGATTTACAGCTGAGTTAGAGGCATGATATCGGTAGCCTTGGCAACACTATCAGATCACTGAACAGTATATAGAGTATTATAACAAGACTTTGAAAATTCCTTTTTATTCAGTCTTGGCATGTGAATGACTCTATTTTGATTTTCTTGTAGAGCTTCAAATTCCTCAATTTTCTGATGATTTGATATGCCAAAGAAACTTTGGATTGAAGCTTGTCGCTTCATCCTTCACAGTAAGATTCTGCATTGACAACAACGAAAGCATGTGGTAAAGGCACATGTTTGGAAGCTACATCATTGTTTATTTGCTGTCACCAGATTTCATCCATCAACTCAGCAACACATTCTGCAGTATGCCTTTTGATGGTCAGACTGGGAACTCGTGAGGCTCATGCTGTCTAAACATGTCAGAAACAATCTTCCCATGCTTGTCTCAAACAAGAAACCAAAGCAGCAAGTACCCCTTTCTCAGAAATAATGATTTAGGTGTGAACATGCAAACAGGATAGATGTTTTCATCCTGACTACTGGTTAATAAGATGCTTGTAATTTAAGCAGCAAAGTTAGACTGTCAGCTTGACAAATTTGAGGAAGGCTAGCTAAAAAAAATCATCTTACCATATCCTTGATAGTAATGTATTATTGTAAGTGTATGTTGAAATACATGTATGTTGTAAACTTTGGAAACAAATAATACATAGTCAACTCTTTTTTTAACAAAAAACTTTTTTTATACCAACCACTCATGCAGGAAAACAACAACTGAAAATAAAAAATCATTTTGATGGTTTTAATTAATAGTGAATTTTTAGACCAAGAAAGAAGGATAATATTTCATGAGAATTGTATAGAATTTTAGCATATAATTTTTCAATCGCACCTCATTGAGGTCTGCCAAAAGCAGACCATCTCCTATGAAGAAATACGGCAAGGTTTTAAAGTCTTTATTGATGACCTATGTTTCTAGTTTGCATATTTTTGATTTAAGCAATAGTTTATTTCGTTCTACTAGTCATAGACCAGAATAGCTTTTAGGATGGTCTGTTGTTTGTTGTCCATCCTCTTTAGTCTGATATCTGTCCATCCATTAGCAAAAGTTTGTTATTGCTACTCCAAAACTATGGACTAGTTGGTCCTAGATGAAAATGGTGCTGCTCGCACATCCAAATCGCACATGAAAATCTTCTTATAGCTACTTCTCCTGAATGAATGATGATATCAGCATGGGATTTTCACTGAATGACTTCTCATGATGTCTAGTTGGTCTTAAATTAAAATGGTGCTGACATCCAATATGGCCGCAATGACAGCCCTTTTGAAAATCTTGTTATTGCTACTTCTGATGAATGGATGGTCATATCAACATGGAGTTTTCACTCAAAGGCTTTTTATAATGTCTAGTTAGTCCTATATGAAAATGGTGCTGATCTGGGGTCCAATATGGCCACCACAGCAGCCATCTTGAAAATCTTGTTATTGCTATTCCTCATACATAGATGGTCATATCAACATGGGGTTTTCACTGAAAGACTTCTTATAATGTCTAGTTGGTCCTAAATAAAAATGGTGCAGATCTGAAGTCCATTATGGCAAAGTCATTTTGACATGGGGTTCTCATATGAAGAGTTCTTATGGTGTCTACTTTGTTTTAAATGAAAATGACTAACCCTCAAATTGAAAATATTATCTCTACTCCCAAATGGATGGCTATATCAACATGGGGTTTTTCACAAATAGACTTCTTATGATACCTAGTTGGTCCTAAATGAAAATGGTGCCAGTCGTACATCCAATATGGCTGCCATGATGGCTGTAATGAAAATCTTGTTTTCACTATTCCCTCTGAATGGATGACTATTATGACATGGGGTTTTGACCAAAAGACTTGTAATGATGTCTATCTTGTTATTGCTACTCCTCATGAATGGATGGTCATATCAGCATGGAGTTTTCACTAAAAGACTTCTTATGATGTCTTGTTGGTCTTAAATGAACATGGTGATGATCTGACATCCAATATGGCCGTCACACAATGGCCACCTTGAAAATCTTGTTATCGCTACTCCTTCTGAATGGATGGTCATATCAACATGAGTTTTTCACTAAAAGACTTCTTATGATGTCTACTTGGTCCTAAATGAAAATGCTGATGTCTAATATGGCCACCACAGAAGCCATCTACAAAATCTTTTTTTTGCTTCTTCTCCTGAACGGAAAATCATATTGACATGGGGTTTTCATTAAAATACTCCTTATAGTGTTATGTTGATCTTAAATTAATTTAAAATGGTGCTGATCTGGCATCCAATATGTGGCCATCTTGAAAAACTTCCTTTAGCTACTCTAGGCTATTTCAATACATTTCCACCTGATCTTCATGATCTAGACCAATCTTCCATGTTGTCTCACACTGACTCGTCTTAAGTGCACTTTACATGTATAGACATGATATTTAAATACAGATTTGTATGCAGGGCCAGTAAAAATAATGCAGATTGTGTTTTTATATTGATTCATTAGCATTAACTGTACTTGCAAAACTATTAATACTTTGATCTTAGCTGTCAAGATGTATATCTGTGTTTTAGGAAAATAAAACATTGCAAAAAATATTTACTTTCATACCTATCAACAATACATTTTGTATGTGACTGTCAGAATCTATTTCTTTTCTGCAGAAACCTTGAATACAATAATGTATTAGCAAGTACCCTTTCTTATAGAAGTAGCCCATCCATGAAATTGTTGACCTGGATCAACATTTCTAAAGTTTGCTGACAAATCAAAGTCATACAACTTGGGTAGACTACATGCACCTCAATTTTCTGCACATTTGTTGGGAGAGCCAGAGCCATGATGTGTGTGTGTGTGTGTGTGTGTGTGTGTGTGTGTGTGTGTGCACATGTTTTGGTTGTCTTATTAGCAGTTACATATGGTAGTGATTACAGTTTCACCAAGAGAAAAGAAGATTGTCAATCATCAAAGTTTTCTCTCATCACTTTTTATATTGGTGTGTGTCTTTGTGTGTATATGGAGTTCTTTATGTTGTAATATATCATTTATAATGTTTTTACATTATAGCCCATTTAGAAGTAGTTTTAACTTCAACGGTCGTCAAGTGTTTCAGACACATTGGCTATCTTGCTGTCATTATATTTTTGCCCCAGCACTTTAAAAAAAAAAAAAGAAACAGAAAAAATGCATTGACTACTTATCCTGTCTGTACTGATATGTCCTTAGGTGTACCATTTTATGTGTATTGTAGAGATTATGTGCTGCTCATTTTTATGATAAATAAATCTTAGTACCACCTAAATGAACATTTCATTGAATTTCACAATTTTTTAGTACAGTAGCTGCATGTTCCTTTTCCTTTGCAATTTATTGCTTTACCACCTTGATTTTGCCATGATGGTCATATGTAAACATTAGACAGGCGTGGCACAAGACTCTGAACTCAAAGGTATTAGTGACTGACAGCCAAACTGTCAGTTGAAATCTTTGCTAATCAGTACATTCTTTTTGATGTTGAAAGTGCCATCACTTAGAGCTAGGTTGCTGTTACTGATACTTTTTTAGGCCTCATTCCTTGTGTCATTTTCCTCATTTACTTGCAAGCCAGATGGAGAGTTTTCATGACATCTACTGGTCGCTTCATCCCATCCACTAGCAACAAGCAAGAAGAATTAGCCCATTAATATTTTTAGCTGCAATGTGCCTTAACTGTTGCTTGGTGTCTACCTATTCTTTCTCCTTTAGTTGAAGTTGTATACAGCCTTATTAGATAATGGTGTTGACCATGCAGATGCTACCATATATACTCACGCATAATCTGGGTCCAAATGCAAACAACATAGACCTTGATCTGCCATTGCATAATGTGCCGGCAGATCAGGGTCTATGTTGTTTGTTCTACTGATTAGTCCATACAAACTGCATAGACCCAGATCTGCCAGAGCATTATGCGATGGTAGATCTGGGTCTTTGCAGTTTGCAGTTTGCATTTGGTATAAGTTTATACGTGAGTATATACAGTAGGCTGTTTGTATATATACTGTATCTTGCGAGATGGGCCTAAATACAGCCAATTGATGTCTACAGTCATTGAGAGTGATTTTATCAAGCACTTAAATTGGTACAAACTTTCTAATTTTGGTAACATTTAAGAACATTATAGGAACACATTATGTAACATTTTTTAATTAATATGGTATATGCTTTTTTTCTTCTATAAAATAATTTGTAGGCGTATATTGGAAAATCTGGAGTTATCAGAGAACAAAGCAATAAATTGACATTTATTTGTAGCATCTTGCAAATCATTTGGTAAGTCAGTCTTGACCGAAGAAAGTTGTTATGCATCATGATCATAATCCTGTGTTATAAATTACAATATTTTGCATTTTTTAAACAAATTATTATATTATCTCCTAAATATATGTAATTGAATGTTCATCATTAATCATACTGGTGTTATGCATTTCATAAACTGTATAATGAAAAAATGTATCCTCTAGATCAATTTAAGTGTAATCACAGTGTTACGAAGAAAGTATTAAAGTTCCTGAAGAAGTTGAAGATGCTGTGCTGTTTAAAATTGTACATTTTATTGGATCAAATAGCAGATATTGATTATTATGATGTCTGAAATATTGCACAAGGATTCTTTAATTAAAAAAAACATAAATGCTAATGGAATATTCATGTTGGGAAATTATAAATTACTGAAGATTAATATTTTCATAAAATCAGTTAAGGACTAATAAGATTTTAGTGTTAGAGAAAAAGCATTCAAAGTAATCATAATACCCCTTATGGCCTTTTCAGGAAATAATTAATAATGATGATACATAGTACATACATAACTCCTTCTTTCAGAAAAATATTTGATAATTATAGGAAAGTATCCAGTTCTTAGAAAATATTGCCATTTTTTCAAAAGCTTACTATGAATGTTTTGTGAAAAAGCAAGAGAGTTCCCATGTCTGTAGAATGGTACTACAATGTACATGGAGAGTAAATGTGTAAATGCTAAAAGCTAAAGTATCAGTTCTTGAGTTTAATCAGTGTTTCTTTTTTTAATTTTACGTCATCAGAAGGCTTAGTGTTATGTTGTGATGTCCATCTGTCAGGCCATCCAGCTATTACCAATTTCAATTCTGCACAAGAACTTGAAATGTCCACCATCTACAGTTACCAAAATTTGTGGATGAATACTCTTGAGGTAAAGAAGAACCCTATTGATTTTAGGATCAAAGGTCAAGGTCACTAAGACTGAACAAAGAATAATGTTTCACACAGTGACTTGAATTTTCCACCATCTACAGTTACCAGACATTGTAGATGGCTTGTACTTGGGGTAAAGAAGAAGCCTTTTGATTTCAGTGTTAAAAGGTCAAAGGTCAAGATCACTGTGACAGAAAGAATATTTTTTCCACACAATATCATTAGTTATGCATAATGTACATGTACCAAACTTTTTGGATTGCTTGCACTTGGGATAAAGAAGAAGCATATCAATCTTGGGGTTAAAAGGTCAAAGGTTGGGGTCACTGTGACTGAAAGAAGAAAATTGGTTTCTGCACAATAACATCAGTTCTACATCATGGACATAGACCAAACTTTGTGGATAGCTTGCACTTTTGGTATTGAAAAAGTCAATTGATTTTGGGGTTTGAAAAGATTAAAGGTCAAGTTCACTGTGACTGAAAGAAGAAAAATGTTTTCTGAAGAAAAATTCACTTATCAACCATGTACCTTCATCAAAGTTTATGAATGACTTACACATTAGGTATGAATGAAACCTATTGATTTTGGGGTCTACCAGTCAAAGGTCAAGATCACAGACTGAAAGAAGAAAAATTATTTTTGCTTAATAACTTTAGTTCTAGACTACATACCTTGACCAGTTTGTGTAGAGCTTGCACTTAAGGTATGAAAGAGGCCTATTGATTTTGGGGTCAAATGGTCAAAGGTCAAGGTCATTGTGGCTTAAAGAAAAATTGGTTTTACAGAACAACTTTTGTTCTAGAGTAAGTTTCTTGACCAAGCTTTAGGATAATAAAGAAACCTATAGATTCTGGGGTCCTAAGGTCATAGGTTATAGTCACAGTAAGTATAGTAAAATATTATTCATTTCTGCACATCAAGTTTAGTTCAAGATTGCATATGTTGATGAAAGGTCAAGGTCATTGAGATGCCTTGGCTAATAACCATACCCTGCTAGTACCTATAATGAGGACTATTAACCCTTTAGTTACTACAGCTGTTGTACAGCTTCACTCCTGCTGAGTGTTATCATATCAATGACTGAGACTACTGAGGCTGGTTGCTATGCTGAATACTAGAGCATCATCATGGCTGACTACATACACTGACACTATAAACATGGTTGCATTTATTTTTAGTATTTCATTATTTATTGCTTGATTTAAATGAAATAAAAAAAACCCAGCTACCTTGTATAGTGTCTGTTATTTATATATTTCCACATTCACATGTTCCTATGTCCTATTATACAAGTGTATATATATATATATATATATATATATATATATATATATATATATATATATATATATATATATATATATATATTGTTGCTTAATGGCCCAAGCTCAAAAGTCGAGCCAATATGACAATCAAAACAATCAATCTTGAACATGGAGATGTCATCACTCCATTGTGCAAGTTGAACTATCGTCTCCTAGTCGTCTGATTCAATATCACTTATATCTGGTGTTGAAACTGGACTAGCATCAATATCCAAACCATGATCCTTCAAACTCTTCCACATCAATTGCATTAAACCCTTCAAACTTGCTAATATCTGAATTAGAATCCATCTTTGTTTACCTCAACTACACATGTCTCTTTAAGGTGTGGAAAAACCTTTCCTTTGTTTCTAAATTTAACATATCATGTTACAAACTTGTATCAAATTTAACATACCATGTTACAAACTTGTATCAGATTTAACATACCATGTTACAAACTTGTATCAAATTTAACATACCATGTTACAAACTTGTATCAAATTTAACATACCATGTTACAAACTTGTATCAAAATGTCAGGTAAATAGTCCTCTCATTGGTTATAATGACCAAAAATATGTAAACTTCTGTACTTTCAACCAATCAACATTCGCTTAGCATCCAGTCACGTAAGCATATATGCAGCACTGAGATTTTGAGTAGTGCTGGACTAAGTGCATATATGCGTCACTGGGGAGCAGACAAGTGTTATCGACAGCGCATATAAGTGGCAGTGGGGTTGAAGAATTATTTACAGGTGATGCATAGATGCAGCCAGGGTAGCTAAAGGATTAAACACGGGCAACCATATAATTTGCTGTTCATGGTACACTTGTTTTAAACTGCTGTAACTATTGGACTTAAAATTAACTAAGAAACCATTCATCTTTGCCAATTCAAAACATCCTCAACAAATTCTCTTGTTTTTCAGAGTAAATTCAATGAAATCAGAGCTGCCATATGTCCCTGTATACAGATGGTTTGAAAGATGGAGACATGGTTGGAGTTGCCATTGCAACACCCCATAGCACCATCTTGAGCTAGTTACCTCATAAAGCCTCCATTTTACAGCCATATTCAAATCTTTAAACTACACTGAAACCTCTCAAAAAAAGAAATTTCATAATATCTTCAGATTCCTTTTCCACACTGAAAGCCTTGCCAAACCTTAAATTTGACAACCCTATAATATCCCAAATCTTACAGAAGACATGATTTGCTTATACAATCTAGAAAAAGTAGTTTGTACAGTTGGCTGCCTGTGACATTGATATTAAGGGTAATCAAAGGGCAGATAAAGCAGCCAAAGTTGCCCAGCAGTCTCCTATTTCTGAATGGACAGATGGCTGCCTGATCACATTGATATTAAGGGTAATCAAAGGGCAGATAAAGCAGCCAAAAATGCCCAGCAGTCTCCTATTTCTGAATGGACAGTTGGCTGCCTGATCACATTGATATTAAGGGTAATCAAAGGGCAGATAAAGCAGCCAAAGATGCCCAGCAGTCTCCTATTTCTGAATGGACAGTTGGTTGCCTGATCACATTGATATTAAGGGTAATCAAAGGGCAGATAAAGCAGCCAAAGATGCCCAGCAGTCTCCTATTTCTGAATGGAAGATTCCTTATACTGACTTAAAATATTGTATAAATCAGCTTGTTCTATATACTTGGCAAAATATGTGCAATGAAACTCCACAAACAAGCTTCATAACATCAGACCCATCATTGAAGAGTGGCATCCCTCATATGGAACAAATTGCAGAAATTAAATGGTATTGTGCCAATCGAGTATAGGACACACATACCTGACTCGTCATACCTTGTGAAGGGTTAACCTTGACCAAAATGCATACCCTGCCAGTATCCACTGTAGATAAAGTATCAAGTACCTTCATTCATTAAGTTTAAAAGACCATTAGATATTTAATAAAAGGGTTTTCCATTCAATTGCTAGTTTCAAATGTCTGAAGAAATAATGCATTGAAGACCAAACAGAAGCTATAACAGCATAACAAAAGTACAAAAAAATTAGGAAGTAATGAAATGGAAACTACAACATTTATCTGTGTTGTGGTAATGGATCCTGCAAATTATTTGAACCCTTTTTGTCTTCACGATGAAGAGTAGTGTATATACTACTGTTTTGCATTGATTGTAGTATTTGTCTCTGTTGTGTCAAGGCAAAACAGTATGTTTCTATAGGTTCAGTAGTGCACTCATATGCTATAGCCTATTTACGAAAGTAGCTAAAATAAATAAGCTGCATTGAGAGCCACTTCATTCTGCGGGAACAACTTCTGTTTTGTTCCTGCTCATTTCAGTTAAAATTGAACTAAAAAGCATGTAGTGTCTTCCGGGTAGCGATGGCATAGCAGCCTATATACATGTACATACATGTTGATTCTTCAGTTGTTTTAAACATAAGCATATGTGATTTGTTGTCATAAATTGTAGGCTTTGAAAATCCTGCTTTCTCTGATATGGGCAGTGAGGCTTTCATAGATTTGCCAGTTTCAAGTTTTGAAAAAGGCAGCCACTGTTATGCCCAATCTGAAATGATAGCAGTACTAGGCATGTTTATAAAACTACGGAGTGTTCATGTAATGTTTGTCCACGAAAAATGCACAAAATAAGCTAAGACAAGGAGGCAGTGTACATTATATACAGCTGGTCATCAATGACATGAATGTATTCAAGATAGGTCTTCAGGGGTCAAGCTACTCTTGAAATTTTGGGAGAAGTGACTTCTCCTTTTGGACAGAATAGGGAGAAGTGAGAGCAGAACAGGGAGAAGTGGCAGCGATGCAAAAAACACAATATATATATATATAATAATATAATATGTATATATATAGATAAGTGTGTGTGTGTGTGTGCTATGGTTCTCTTATTTGAATTGTGTCCTGTATTTCTCATTATGCATATTTGCATTTAACATTAGTTTTAATCAATATTTCATCTTCAAGTAGAAAATTCTCTATGTTGTATGTATATTATAAACACATTTTGTAAGTGTATGAATGTATTATACTCATATGCAGTGTATTCATACTTAAAAGTTTGTATTTTTAGATGGAGAGAAATATGCAATGTATTTTGGCCATATAATTTTTAAAAAAGCATAGCAGAAACTATACATTGTAATTAATTTTAACTGACAGGAGTACCGAGATTACAATATTGTAATTACAAATAGGTAAAAATACTTAAGCAACTGCCAGCAAAAGAACAAATTTAATTTTGTTTTAGTTTCTTCACTAGAAAATGTCAGTTGAAAACATTTCCAAATTAGTTTGAAACAACCCCTATATTATGCTATAACACGCACATGAGAGCACATGTAAATGTGTCAAGATCACAGTGTTCATCCATTTAAACCAGTGGTCACTGATGAGTAATCTCATCTTTACAACTGCATTTTGAGGGAGTTGATTCTGAATTAAATGTAAATCTTTTGACTGTCATTTTTTGGTATTGTTTTTAAAAGTAGATGCATCTATTTTTAGAAACAGGATTTTCTTCATATCACAACTCACTTTCTAGCTTTGTTGCAACAATCCCAATATAGGATTGAAAATTTATGGTTTAAATATTTGTCTACGTGCTCGTAATAACGTTGTGTATTGGTTGGATATTTTGTTCTTTCTTACTCTTTCTCGTATTTGCACAAATATGTGTGATGTAAGCTAACAACCTTGACCTTAAGTTACAGTGCTTGTCAATTCGACAACATAGATTGTCCCATAAGTTTCTGACCAACACATTTTTATTTTTAGGCTAAATCTTTTATCACATAATAGTTACACTTTGCCTTCTACGAATTGTATAATTTCCTTAATGTATGTGCCCAATGAATTATGAAAACAGACAGTCTAATGAAGACATACTCCCAAGACACAGCAATGTCCGCCATTATTACCCCATAGTAGCTTCACTTATGGTTTCAAACTGATTTTATGAAGAAAATAATGCAAGCACGGCTGTTAAAATCTTCAAAAGATATATTTAGAAAGTGCTTTCATCGATTCTATTCTTAAAACACAAATTGTTATTTACATATAGATGATTTAGTTTCAAAACACAAGTTATTAAGTTTTCATCAACAAATGATAACTTGTGGAAATCGGTAAGCGATATCTTGCGGGGGGAAAAGACTTAATTGGTCAATCAGCTATTAAAACACATGCCTGTGAATGTGCAAGAGTTTGTTTTGTTGGTGCAGTTGATATAAACACATGCTAAGGCAACATGCCATCCTTTTCGCATGGGGCTTAACACTACTTGGCTGGGTTGAGGGAGCATCTCAAAAGTCATAAACTATAGGCACTTGTGTAGATCTAAAAAAAACACCAAAATAACAGGGCGAAGTAGTTTTTGCTTTCCTAATATAAAAAGGCGAAGTTTACATTTTTTCGGCAACTTAGTCACCCACTTCGCCTGGTAGCGTGACCCCTGGGTCTTGTTGAGTTGTGTATGGAACAATCAGACAAGGTCAAATTCTTTTTGACGATGTTGTTTTGTCTGTTTTGTTTCAATTTTTAGTTCAGTTAAGTACTGTCCAGAACAAAGCAGAACAGGTTAGATCTGTACTATGTATCTTGAGGCATTGGTAAACACCTTTTTCAAAGAGTTGATTGTTTAATTCCACAAAATTACTTTGAAGGTGGAAAATAACATTGCATACATATCAACCATATCCTTCCACTTGATGGCTGAAACCATACAGTACTTCAAGTACTTTGATGTATCTATGATCCTTCCAGCAACTCTCTACATACCAGCTTATAAAGTCCAACTACAAACAACATAGACCCTGATCTGCCATTGCATAATGTACCGGCAGATTAGGGTCTATGTTGTTTGTTCTACTGATTACTCCTAACAAACTGCATAGACCCAGATCTGCTGGCACATAATATAATGATAGATCTGGATCTCTGCAGTTTGCAGTTGGATCTGACTTAATTGAGAGTATATATGGTAGATAGATGTTGCATAGCAATATATAAAGTAGAGAAGTTTTGGTATGCATTAGGCGGGGCTGATGTTTTATTTTTCAGTGGTTTTTGGTGGACTGGCCTTGCAGGCTGGCATCTGTGATACTGACCATATATCCTCTCTGATTTAGTACTTATACTTGGGTTGGGGATAATTTTCCTGTCTACATGATCTTATGTGAACTTTACTTGTACATAGTGGCTGCACTTCCAACCAGGACATACAGGTGGTTCTGACTCAGTCAGTCAGCTGATTACCAATGTGGAACACTGATGGTACATAATTATGCTGTTGAATGTCCACAGAGAGAAGTTGCCAGGTTTAGAGTGGGTTGCATGTAAAGTCAAGGTTAAAGCTTGCCTGAGCCTATAGGTCACTCAAGTCCTGATCTTAACCTGGTTTCTATGATGTGAAACAATTGGACCCTTCCAGGAAAGGAGATAATTCAATATTGATGGTTATCCCCCCACCCTCCCCCAATTGAAGCTGGTAGCCATTTGCAGCTGGGTCAACTGGAGGATTTGAGTTTAAATGTTTTGCTGAAACTCATGTACTAATTCAGCTCCCATAGTAAACCTATGGAAATACCATGACATTAAAAATTCAATAACTTAAAATTTCTGAATGCTCATGATCAAACCATTAGTTATTAGTTAGACCCATCCTTGATGCAAGCTTTTGTGTCAAGAAAACCATATGAGCTGCACATTTTTTTGATCTACATGTCCTAGAAATGTATTTTCAATTCCACATCAAAAATATCAGGTGCTAATTTTAGTAATGAGTGTTTCAAAGTCAAGTCTGTCAAAGGACTGAAATTCCATCAATAAAACATTGCCTGTGTTTTTTTCAGTTACAAATAGTATAAGCTCTCAAAAGATTCTTTTTACGAAAATTTTACTTTTCATTATCAACCATTCATGACCAGCCAAACCAATATATGCTCTATTTTATCTTCACCCATTTCTAGATTGGTTCCCATTTGTCCATACTGTATAAGTAGTACCCTGAGTCCTGAAAGGCACAGCAACCATATACCATTCATATTTGCCATAGCATGGCACATGAAAAACACAAATGTGGACTCCATGTCAATAATTAAAGTAATCAAAAAAGATGTATGTAAATAGTACATATAGATAGATATGCAGATGAGGAAAGAATGGAATTAGAATGCAGATATAGTTACAAGAGCAAAGACAGACCTATACATGTATAAAAATAGACAGATAGATAGATAGATAAGGGTTTTTGAAATGGCTAGATTTAAGAGAGAGTGATGTTTAGGTAAAAGACCTTAAACTATCGATGCAAATATTTTTCTAATAAAAGATTGAAAAGTTACAATTTCAAACTTTTTAAAATAAAATGAACTCAAATTTTCTTACGTACCTTTAATGAATATACTAAGTGAATGTAAATATATACCAAAATTTTTTTAAAATAAAAATCACTGAGTGGTTTAAAAGATATGCCCCAATAATTTAAAATATTCTCATTGATAGTCAGGGCTACAAGAGCTGCCATGGTGGATATAGATGTGACATCACAAGGTCACAGCCAAGTTATTGTTGATACATTGGTCTACCAATTTGCTGTTGCAAATAAGTTTATTTTGCAACTGTTGAAAAATGTTACATAGAACAGTGATGTTCTCTATACACCTCTCCCTTGATAACATTGACTATGGCATAGGCAAGGGTGTGAGATAGTGAGGGAGACTAAATTTTGGTTAACAGTTGAGGGGGAAAGCGGGGTGGAGTGCTAGCAATGTTTGTTGATAGAAGAGAATTATAATCTCCATTGTCCTACACAAATATTCATCTAATGGACATTAATATTTATAAATATTAGATCTGAAGTCAATTAAAGTCAATAACTGAGGAGAGACTTTTAATATAGATTAAACTGACATGCAGTTCTCACAAATTCATGTATCAGTAAAGTTGGAGTTCTTTTGCTTTTAAGGTTAGAACACATGTTTTCCGTTGTAAGCAAACACCTGAATGAACTAAAGCTTCATTGCTAGAATTACAGTTAGAAACTGCTACAGCCAAAACCCATCAATATGTTTGCACTCCTCAAGGTGGCAATTTTAAATGCCACTTTGTCGATAGCACATGACAATCACTGTGTACAGCCCTATATCGTTTGTAGTAATAAAAACAGTTGGAACATTGCAATTGCAGTCCCAGAACACTTCACCTGGATTGAAAAAATCAACAGAAAAGAAAGAGAAAATACATATATTTCTGCATTTTATTAAAACTTGCAATTTTTTTGTGAATATATCAGTAAAATTTTCAGGAACAATCCACAGAGAAAGCAAAAGTGACAACGTAGGAGTTGTCCACGTTGTGTGATTTTAAAAAGAAACTTGGCTGACCCTACCCATGGACGTGATTGTAATGCCTGCACCTTTCTTCAGTATGAAAATTAGAGGGCCAGAAAAAATACTGAAGAAAATGTATATGTTAATCAAATTAAAGTGCCTTTTGTCTGTAACTTCCACTTTAATTGAAATTGACTCTATGATTGACCTCAAATAATAATTTACTAGGATAGTTTTCATGATACTGGTAGACACCAAGCACCTAGTAATTGACTTTTAGTACTGTATATACTCACTTATAATTCAAGTTCAACTGCAAACAACATAAACCCTGATCTGCCATTACATAATGTGCTGGCAGACCAGGGTCTGTGTTGTTTGTTCTACTGATTTCTCCAAACAAACAGCATGGAACAGATCTGTCGCTGTATTATGCAACAGCAGATCTGGGTCTGTGCAGTTTGCAGTTGGACTTGGCTTATAAGTGAGTATATATGGTAAGTAATAGTCAAATAAAGGGCAGAGTATTATTTACTTCAAACAAAGATTGGTGTGCATCTTAACACCTGGAAAATCCATCTTACCATATATATTGACATAATTCTAACACATTTTTTTTTTTTAGAATTAGACAAGACAGTATGGTCACACTTGATCAGTCAGGGTGTAGCCAATAGAAGCAAGAGATATAATATTTCTACAAGGTAGAAGTAGACTGGTACAGTATGCTTATGCCAGTTTGTTGTGGTCTGTTTTAATTAAACACAAAGAATAACTTTTTATTTGAGTGTCCAGGTCACATTCATAGGATGTCAATGGATATGTACCTGTAAGATTCAAGGGAACACTGATTAATGATAGTGTTCAGGTATATGAATTTTTACTTGTGCTGACAGAATCCAGAACAATAAATTATTGCTACACATAGGGTGATCCATGACATCACTGCTGATTGACCCCAGGTAGTTTTTAGGTTGCCTGGTATAAAGTACTAGAGAGGTTAAGCTTTGATTCCTCGCATTTACAGATGTAGACAGCAGACTAAAGTTTGTGTTTAAGGTTTTGATTATGGTGTATATAAAGCAACTGTGATTTTTGTGGATTTATCAGCCTATGTCTCACCTTATTGTTGAGCCTATGTTAGTGGAAAGAGAGACATGTCAGTCCCTTTTCCACCACTGCTGGTGTCATCGACAGTTTGTTAAAGTTTTGGTTACAGTTTTTCATTTGCATATATTTACTAAACACCTTGATACATACTCATCATACATGGCATAAATCATTATGACCCTGAGACAGTTGATTCTACAATATGCTACTCAACCTTTTGACCTGTTGGTCAAGGTCACTTATTTTACAGCAACGCTTTGACCATGGGCTTACCATGCAGACCCGGGCCTTCTTCTTTTATACTTTTTAAGAACCCAATTTTAATTTTTTTAAAAATTTATTGTCAAGCCAAGATTAGTGCAAAGTGAGACATGCTCTGTATAGACAGCAGGTTAATAATAATAATAATAATAATAATAATAATAATAATAATAATAATGATGATGACTTTATTTAAAGAAGAAGCTCATTTGGTCAACTGGCCTTCTACAATTACATATGTTGTAAAATTTTTACAAGTTGTGGTGTCTTTACACAACAATGCTATTAAAAAACTAGATAATTGATCTACAGCTACTATAAAATATGTACAAGACATTAAAGATGAGTATATACAGGATTCATACAAAGATTAGTAGTGAACCTGTGTAAAATATTACAGGTGAGTACATGAAAGAACATTGTTTTAAAGAAGAGTAGTCCTGAATTACACAAAATCATACAAATGATTGTTTTAAAGAAGAGTAATACTGATTTACACAAAATCATACAAATGATTGTTTTAATGAAGAGTAGTCCTGAATTACACAAAATCATACAAATGATTGTTTTAAAGAAGAGTAATACTGATTTACACAAAATCATACAAATGATTGTTTTAAAGAAGAGTAGTCCTGAATTACACAAAAACATACAAATGATTGTTTTAAAGAAGAGTAGTCCTGAATTACACAAAAACATACAAATGATTGTTTTAAAGAAGAGTAGTGAATTACACAAAATCATACAAATGATTGTTTTAAAGAAGAGTAGTGAATTACACAAAATCATACAAATGATTGTTTTAAAGAAGAGTAGTCCTGAATTACACAAAATCATACAAATGATTGTTTTAAAGGAGAGTAATACTGATTTACACAAAATCATACAAATGATTGTTTTAAAGAAGAGTAATACTGATTTACACAAAATCATACAAATGATTGTTTTAAAGGAGAGTAATACTGATTTACACAAAATCACACAAATGATTGTTTTAAAGAAGAGTAGTCCTGAATTACACAAAATCATACAAATGATTGTTTTAAAGGAGAGTAATACTGATTTACACAAAATTGTACAAATGATTGTTTTAAAGGAGAGTAATACTGATTTACACAAAATCATACAAATGATTGTTTTAAAGGAGAGTAATACTGAATTACACAAAATCATAAAATGATTGTTTTAAAGGAGAGTAATACTGATTTACACAAAATCATACAAATGATTGTTTTAAAGAAGAGTAGTCCTGAATTACACAAAATCATACAAATGATTATTTTAAAGGAGAGTAATACTGATTTACACAAAATCATACAAATGATTGTTTTAAAGGAGAGTAATACTGAATTACACAAAATCATACAAATGATTGTTTTAAAGAAGAATAGTCCTGAATTACACAAAATCATAAAATGATTGTTTTAAAGAAGAGTAATACTGAATTACACAAAATCATACAAATGATTGTTTTAAAGGAGAGTAATACTGAATTACACAAAATCATACAAATGATTGTTTTAAAGGAGAGTAATACTGAATTACACAAAATCATACAAATGATTGTTTTAAAGGAGAGTAATACTGAATTACACAAAATCATACAAATGATTGTTTTAAAGGAGAGTAATACTGATTTACACAAAATCATACAAATGATTGTTTTAAAGAAGAATAGTCCTGAATTACACAAAATCATACAAATGATTGTTTTAAAGGAGAGTAATACTGAATTACACAAAATCATACAAATGATTGTTTTAAAGAAGAGTAATACTGAGTTACACAAAATCATACAAATGATTGTTTTAAAGAAGAGTAATCCTGAATTAAGCAAAATCATACAAATGATTGTTTTAAAGAAGAGTAATACTGAATTACACAAAAACATACAAATGATTGTTTTAAAGAAGAGTAATACTGAATTACACAAAAACATACAAATGATTGTTTTAAAGAAGAGTAATACTGAATTACACAAAAACACACAAATGATTGTTTCTGTAGATGTTGACTAAGAAGCTTCTTAAAATCTAGGGAAGAGTCAGCTGACCTTATATAGGGTGGAATGGATTTCCATAGTTTGGCTCCAGAAAAAGCAAAACTCTTTTTTTTATAAAACTCTGAATTTGGTTTAGGTAAATATAAATTGTTGTTTGAGATGGATCTTAGTTCATACATATGTACATTTTCCACAAAATAAAAATTTTGTTGAAGATAACCAGGAGCCAACCCATGTAAGGATTTGTAGACTAGTAAACCCTTTTGAAGCTGAGTTCTCTGTTGAAATGAAAGCTACTTAAGAGTTTTAAAAAGATTTGTATATGGTGTACCTAAATCAGCATCAATAATAACTCTAGCTGCTCTTTTTTGAAATTTCAGTTGTCTTTTTGGATTTTCTGTATCACTATTGCCCCAGATAGAACAGCAATATAGGCATTGTAGAATATCTTTCTCTATTCTTGAGGCAGATAAGATTTTATTCTGTAGTTTTTCATTTTCAGACAGTTCTATATCTATTCCTTTTAGCATTACTTTGAAGTCATCTTTCTCAGCTCTTACTTTGGCTCCACTACCATGATCATGGCTTTTGACTTGGCTGCATTTATCTTCATACCACTGTGCTCACACCAGTTATTTACTTTAACCATATCCTGATTTAATTTAGTGCTAAGCTCATGGCCAGTTAATCCAGTGTTATATAATGTTGTGTCATTTGTGAACATGTTGGTGGTGGATAGCTCAATGTGATCTGGTAAATCATTAATGTACAGCAGAAAGAGTAATGGTCCAAGAACTGAACCTTGTGGAAAACCCGACTTTATGAGTTTCTTATCTGAAAGGAAAGTTTATTTAAAATATAAATTTCTTATTGTCTGCCTTCAAGATATGATTGAAAGCAAGTTAAACTTTCAAGGTTAACTTGATATATGCTGAGTTTTTCCAGCATAATTTTGTGATTAAAAAAGTCAAAAGCCTTTGTGAGATGAAGAAACACTATACCTACCAGGTTACCTTGAACTATTCCTGTTAACCAATCATCCACCATTCTATATAGTGTAGTCTGGTATGAATGTCCTTCACGAAAGCCAGATTATTGTGGATGTATTAAATTAAAAGATTCCAGGTAGTTTCTAAATTCATTACAAAACATGTCTTTCTAACATCTTTGAAAGTGATGATAAAACTGACATATGTCTATAGTTATCTCCCTTCTTGTGTATTTTCGAGTTACTTGAGCCAGTTTTAGACTCTTTGGAAAAATACCTGCAGAAATACTTAGATTGAAGATATACATAAGTGAAGGTGCAATCACTTGAGATGAGAGTTTTAGGAATTTAGCACTTATATCATCTAGACCTGTTGCTGTTCTGACATCAAGTTTGTCTAATTCATTTAAAATGAATTCTAGACTTATTTTAGGTATTTTGAAGTAGTTTTCTTTGCTAAGTTTTGAGGAAATATGCTCTTTTAATTCATCACTTGAGCATCTTTTATGAGCTGTGAGATCCACAAGTTTTTTGTTTATGTTCACAAAGTAATCATTGAGTGCATTAACAATTTCAAAAGGTTCTTGCTGAATGTCACCATTTTCATCACTAATACATCTAAATGGCAGGTTATTGACAGATTTGCCTTTTAAGTCATTGAAGGTTTTCCAGAGTTTCTAAGGTTCTTTTTCATAATACTATCTGATATTTCAGTGGAATAGTAAGTTTTTCTTGCCTTTTGAATCATTGACTTTACTCTGTTTCTCCATAACCTGTAGTTGTTAGTACCGGTATCTTTTAATTTGTGAAATCTATCCCTTGTCTTAATAGCATTCAATATATCACCTGTAATCCAATGGGTTGATTTTGTTGCTTAACTCTGTTGAAATTAATAGGAGCATGACTGTTCAGGGTGTCAGTAAACAAATCTATCCAAATGTCAAGAGCATCTGATGGGTCATCAAAAGATTCAATTATTGACCAAGGGATATCTTTCAGTTTTTTAAGGAATATTTGTGCATTGAATCTTTTCATTATTTGATACTTGATATATTTGTAATGATAGCTTTTACTTTTTTTGACTTAATTTTCGTGTACAGCATATAGGATAATGATCACTTATGGCATATTGGGGAACTGCAACTTCTATAATTTTTGTCAGCATTGTTAGTATAGATGTAATCAATTAGTGTTTCAGATACCTCTGTTACTCTACACATGAACTATTTGTTGATAATTCAGGGAATTCATAGTTTTAATCCCGCTTTGATTGTTGTCATACAACAAATTGTAATCGAAGTCACCTACTGAACAGACTTCTTTGTTTTCTATATACAAAGTTTCAAGCTTACTTTGAAATATAGTATACCAAGCATTATCAGCTTTCGGTGGTCTATATACAGAACCTAATACAAATGGTTTTTGGACATTATGCCTCATTTGTAGTCATATTATTTCTATACCATTTTCCTCAAGATCATAGCGTCGTTAGATCCACTACCTTTTTGGAAAAGTCTGTCTTTTCTTTGAAAACTGTAGTTAGGAATTTTAAGTTCATCATCATAAAAAAGTTAATGTAAAAAGGTTTTGCTGAATGCAAAAATATCAATTACTGAATTATTTCTTGAAAGAAGTAATTTGATTTCATCTAGTTTTGGAAAAAGATAATGGATGGTTAAATCGCAGATTTTGAGACCTTTTTGCTTAAGCCACTGATTTTGAGACAATTCTAAGTTTTGATGGCCTTGAGATGAATGGCATAGAATATCTGAGTTAATATTTTCACTATCAATATATGAACCATGATGTTAAAGCTTGTGTTTAATTTTTTGTTGATTGCTTGTGGGAAGGACTATGCATTTGAATTTCACTTTACCCATTTTTAGCTCTACTGGTCATAGACCAGAAGAGCTTATGGGATGGTCTTTCATTTGTTGTCTGTCTGTCTGTTAGCACAGGTTTGTTATCACTACTATTCCTACACCACTTGGAAGATTGCCGTGAAACTTTACACACACATTCATCCCATGGTCTAGTTGGTCGTAAATGAAAATGGTGCCACTCGGACATCCAATATGGCCCCCACAGCAGCCATCTTGAAAATCTTGTTATTGCTACTCCTCCTGAATGGAAAGTCATATTGACATGGGGTTTTACCAGAAGGCTTCTTATGATATCTAGTTTGTCCTAAATAAAAATTGTACTGATCTGATGTCTAATATGGCCACCACAGCAGCCATCTTGAAAATCTTGTTATCACTACTACTCCTAAATGGATGGTCAGATCAACATTGGGGTTTTTACTAAAAGATGTCTAGTTGGTCCTAAATGAAAATGGTGCTGATCTGACATCTAATATGACCACTATGACAGCAATCTTTAAAATCTTGTTAGTGCTACTCCTCCTGAACAGAAAGTTGGATTGACATGGGGTTTTCACCAGAAGACTTTTTGTAATGTTGGTTCTAATGAAAATGGTGCCAGTCTGCTGTCTAATATGGCTGCCACAGAGTCCATCTTGAACATCTTGTTATCACTATTCCTCCTGAATGGATAGTCATATCATCATGGGATTTGCACTAAAAGACTTCTTATGATGGCTAGTTGGTCCTAAATGAAAATAGTGCTGATCTGAAGTCCAGTATGGCCACCACAGCGCCATCTTGAATATCTTGTTATCACTACTCCTCCTGAACAAAAAGTTTTATTGATATGGGGTTTTCTAGTTGGTCCTAAATGAAAATGGTGCCACTCACACATCGAATATAGTAGCCATGTTGAGAATCATGTTATTGCTACTCCTATTGAATGGATGGTAGTATCGGACATCCAATATGGCCACCACAGTGGCCATCTTGACACTCTTCTTGTTGCTACTCCTGAATAAACAGTCATATTAACATGATGTCCATTTGGTCCTAATTAATGAAATGGTGCTGCTCAGACATCCAATATGGCCATCACAGTGGCCATCATGAAAATCTTGTTATTGCTACTTGTCTTAAATGGAAAGTCATTTTGTAATGGGGTTTTCATCAGAAGAGTTCATATGGTGTCTAGTTGGTCCTAAACGAAAATGATGCAAACTGAATCTCAATATGCCCACCATGGTGGCCATCTTGAAAATATTGTTATCTCTACTCCTTCCAAATGGATGGCAATGTCAAAATGGGGATTTCACCAGTAAATGTCTTATGATACCTAGTTGGTCCTAAATGAAAATGGTGCAGATCGTACATCCAATATGGCTGCCACAATGGTTGTCTTGAAAATTTTGCTGTTGCTACTCCCCCCCCCCCCCCCGAATGGATGGTCATATTGACATGGGGTTTGCACCAAAAAGACTTCTAATGATGTCTGCCTGGTGCTAAATGAACACAGTGCCAATCTTAAATTCAGTATATCCACTGAGGCAGCTAATTTGAAAATATTGTTATTGCTGAAGAATATCAGAGATGGTTTCAACACTCAGCAGTTAAAAGGAAGAAATGGTCTTATCTTAAATTCTTGGAAATTCTTTTTGCCCAGAAGAGCATCAGTTCATTCAAGGTACTCTTGTTATGTAGTTACTGTGGAAAAGTTTCAGATTAAAATTTGTGATGAAGTTTTTTTCTATATATATGCAGAAATGTACATTTGAATGTCACTTCTTTGTTCTGTCAAACATTTTCCTAACAAAAAGTCAGTTTCCATCTCCATCACACTTTGGTTCAGGTTTGCATTACTTTAATTTTTCAGGCACCCTCACTTACAGAGTTTTGTAGTTTAGTGTGTGGATCAAACTTTGAGAGAACTAAAGTTTCATGCTAAAGGTAGGTTACATTGACCTGCATTAGAAGTTTCATTGGCTTCTTTTTCCTTGGGCATTTGGTCATTGTGGTATACAACATTGAGTGTGCAGTCAGGTTGCTTTGTGTGTGCATCCATTATGTTGAGTCCTTGATCATTACATGAAAAGTAAGTCTTTGTGATCTACTTTTCATCCATCATTGATTTCGAGTTATGCATTTAGGTCTTGTAGGGTTAAGTACCTTTGCGTGGATACTATGATATGTATGACACAATCATTTCAAAAGTATGTTACTGTGACCTGTATTTCATCTGGGTGGTTGAGGGGTCTAAGGCGCTTTACAGATTACTCACATCTCACCTCTGTCAGTGTGGGTTCGAGTCTCGACTCAGCCAACATGGGTATGTGAGAAAACTTGCCAGTGGCTTCCCGTAGGTTGGTGGTTCTTCCCAGGTTCTTCCTCTACCAAATGTACCGGCTGCCATGTATAGCCTATCATGTGCTGAAAAAGGGCATTAAACATACAAAACCAAACCAAATTTCACTCAAAGTTTTGTGTTCCGATCAGTGTCTACAGGTGCATGTTTATTTTGATTCATTGATTATGGTGAGTAGTAATCATGTAAATTCACAGTTAGAGAGTGCTCAGTTTATATTACCGTATATACTTGCATATAAGCCGATACCAACTGCAAACTGCATATACCCCGATCTGCCAATGCAGTTGGTAAGGACTAAATAGTAGAACAAACAATATAGACCCTGATCTGCTGGTGCATTATGCAACAGCAGACCAGGGTCTATGTTGTTTGCATTTGGACTCAGTTTATGCACGAGTATATACGGTACCCACATTCTCCCGCTTCTACTATTTGATGAAATTTCCAATACAGAATTCCCAAGTTAGTTGTGCCTCAAAAGACAAACTATACTGTCAACTGGGTTTTATGTTGATAAACCTTTATTATGAAAAAAAGTTGTAAAATAGTATTTGCCCTGCAAGCTAACATTTCCTAATAAATTGGAACAATTTGGTCTTTATCAAATGTTATCAGTTGACATTGGTATACAGGTGCGTGGCAAGCCATTTGAGCATTTATTCTTTCTTTATACGCCTGACATAAGATGGAGTATATTATATTATGGGGGAGCCGTGATAGTTCAGTTGGTAGTGCAACAGACTTGTAATCCAAGGGTTGCAGTTTCGATACCCACCCAGGTCAGCCTGGGTTGGCTGCCTTGGTGTGTCCTCGGGAAAGGCACTTAGCTCCCATTTCCTCTCAACATGATACAGCCATGAATTTGTTTAAAGTGCCATTAAAACCAACAAGACAAACAAATAAATATTTTGTTATGATTTTGTCCGTCCATCCATCAATCCATCCATCTGTTCCCTATTTTGTTTCCACAGATTAACTAAAGTTTTCCACCATCAACAGTTACCATACTTTGTGGATGGCTTGCACTTAGAGTAAGGAAGAAGCATTGATTTGGGGGCAAAAAGGTTAAAGGTCAAGGTCACTGTGAATGAAAGAAGAAAAATTGTTTCAGCACAGTAACATTAGTTTTTCATAATAGACGTGGGCTAAACTTTGTGGATGGCTTGTACTTGGAGTAAGGAGTAAGGAAGAAGCCAATTGATTTTTGGGTGAAAAGGTAAAAGGTCCAGATTCCTGTGACTGAAAGAAGAAAAATCATTTCTGCACACAAATTTAATTTTGCAATCATGTACCTTTACCAAAGTTTGTGGATGACTTACACGTTGGGTAAGAAAGAAAAAGCCTATGGATTTTGGGATCAAAATGTCAAAGGTCAATGTTACTGAAGGAAGAAAAATGGTGTTTGTACATAATAACTTTAGTTCTAAAGCACATACCTTGACCAAAGTTTGCATAGAGCTTGCACTTAAGGTATGGAAGAAGTCTATTGATTTTGGGATCAACTGGTGAAAGGTCAAGGTCATTGTTACTCAAAAGAAAAAATGTGTTTTAGAGTCAGTGGAACAAGAGGCTAATCGGTAATCATTATACCTGTCTGCAATATAGTTCCTTTGGCTGTGCAAATCAAAGAAGATTATGTTTGTCAATCATCAATGTCCAATACTATACACCTAAATAATCCTCAGTTAACTGACTTTTGAACTTATAGCAAGGCTCGCATCCTCACCTTTGACATTTTTGCTGACAAAGGCCAACAAGAGAATATTTGCAAAGTTTTGATTGACACAGTTGATTTTCAAAAGAGAAGAAACATATTTAAGTCACTATGATTGGTTTGTCTTCATTTGCAGATTTTCTTTCTGTTTGTCTGTCTATTTATTACACACACATGCTTGCACACTGTTATACTCATAGTTGAACTCTTGCTCTCTCTCACTTGCTCTGTCACAGAGTTTTTCCAAAATGTTCTTACATACTGGTTAGTAACATATCAAATCATGTTAGTGTACATAAAAGTGCAGATGCATGTGTTGAAAGAAAATTACATGTAGTTTAAATACTTCAGTATAAATATCACTAGAAACAAAGTCATTATATTACATGAAGGATGCACTAATCAGTATACACATTATGTTATAACTAAAGGGACATAACTGTTTGCATCTCATTTCTGGTGAAATTTGAGAACCTCAGTAAACCAATAACGCCTCAAAAGCAAAATTTTACTTGGTCCCATGGGATTTTTTCTCTTGAGAGGTTTAACTGTACATATGTGAAATAAACTGGACATGTGCATGTGTAAAGAAAAATCTACTGCGGAACATGATGGTTACCTGTTTGGGACCCTGGGCTGCAAATCCATGTCCAAAGTACTATGAAGTAAACACACACACACACACATAGACCCCATAGGGTTTTAAATTTTCAAATAAAAACCAATCAGCATTTTATCATTTAGTATTGAGTCAACAAGTATTTTCCCATAAAGGAAAAACAAAAATTTAGTTGTCTTGATGCTCAAGATGGAAAGAAAATACATTTCTAGAAAACAAAGAAGATAAGATCAAGTAACTATGTGAACCACCGGTGTTTGAAATTTGGTTGGCATTCAACGATACTTTGTTTTAGGAATTTTAGTCAAAATAACATTAGTTGAATTGTTGAAAAAGTCAGAAAACCTACAGCTCCTTGTTACTTATTTCTGTTATTTTTCTGTTAATTTAAAGAAGTTCCTAATTGGCACTTCATAAAATGTCTTGTTGACACTTCTGAACCACAATTTATGGATTTGGAATTGGCATCCGTTTGTGTCTTCCAGTGCTTGATGTTTCTTGAAATAAAGGCTTGATATATGACAATCCAAAATGCTGCATTGTCTGTGTTTTTTAAAACACATTATTTTTTTCATACTCCTTCAGTGAATAAAAATAATTTAATGAGAACTTTTTTAATGAAAAGTTTGCTATTTTTTGTTTTTATAAATGAGCTGAGAATAACATTTTTCATGCATTGTAAGGGTGCAAATTTCTGTCGATTTCTGTAGAGCACATTAGTTTTGGCAGAGAACAATTAATTAGATTTATGAGGGAAGATACCATATTAAATTGCTAGATTGCGATGGTTTTAATGTCCGTGTTAGAGGGGCGAAATTGATTCTTCATTAAGCCTTCATTGTAGCCTTAACGATACGAAGGTTATTTGGAGGTCTCGAGATCAAAAATGTCAGAGTTGAGAGGGTACAGAAACCATTTGTAAGCTAGTGGAAGTTGCAATATCTTTTGAAATTCTACAGAATCAGTGATTTGAAAATCTAGAGAGTCACGCTGACCGAATTTGTCGCATATTTATAAAAGGCGGTAGATATATTTAATCCTGATTGGCTACGCTAAATAAGGGGCGTGTTTCCCACACAAAATTTCATGGTTTTAATATGCCCCATTGCAAAATTTAATCAGTCTACTTTTTTCTGCAAGAGAAAATAGATATTGACTCTGAGATTGAATTTAGAAGAAGTTCTGTCGTAAAAACAATTATTCAAGGGACCAGATGTCTGGAAAGTTGACAGACACAATTCTGGCGGTAGAAGTGAGCAAGGCTTGAAAGCACAAGGGGAAATAGCTCCATCCACATACCTACGCATCCGCGTACCTACCCATCCACCTACCTATCTATCCACGTATCCACCTACCTACCTACCCACCTAAAGTTTGAGGGCCAAAGGAGGCGAGATAAGAAAGCATGAGAAGGAAAAGAAGGGAAGAAAAAAAAAAGAGGAGAACATCAATCTTGACTGGACAGCAGCATCGACGTTGGAGTGAACAGCTTATCGCAGATGACTTCAATTGTTCACTCGATTCTATGATGAACTAATTCTATCATTTAAACAGATCGGCTATTTATATAAGTATATTTGTGTTTGAAATTCGGTAAATGATTTATTTAAAAAAGAAGTGTATCTTCCTAATGTAATGTATTATCCCAGTTTGTTTATGTAATTGATTAAATTGTTATATTTCATGTACGGGGGCTCGTGTTATTCTGTTCTATATATCTGCTTAGATCTCTATTTATTCTATCTATAAGTTTCATAATTTATATTATTATTTACTCGATCCGGGCAATAACACCGAGGTCGATCATCCTCAAGATAACGATAACCAACCAAATAAAGCAGACACCTTGTCACGAGGGTAGTCTGCCACATGCATACAAAAAATAAAAGATGTATGTCAAATTACAGGCAATATGGAGTAAACATTGACTTTTCATAAAATATAAATGTTTTATAAACCTTGCTTTCAGAAAATTACCTTGGCAGCTTCAGAAGTGAGGCATTGGTGCCCCCTATAGGAATTTAGGACATGATAGAAGTTATTTATTTATCACTTTATAGATAACAATTGAACCAGAAATGTATCTCAGATCATTGTTTGATACCATATTGTACAGCATATTTTATGGCTTTGTTTTTATAAAGATTTGATGGAAATTGAATGGTTGTTGGGGACATAAATGTGTTTAATGGCCACTTATAATTACTGGTTATCATCCCTTAAATAGTTTACACATTCAAGTTAGATACAGTCATCTTATAGTAGTTACTATATCATTTATATTTGGGACCAGTGCTGTTTTCTTGATATCATAATTCAATTAATAGCACAAAGTCTGATTGTCAGTTGCATCATGTGAATGTAGATGTGGATCTACAGAGGTCACAATTCAACTTGTCACATACAGTTTACATTTATGGCAAACTTGACGCTGCATCTAATGACCCCATATGAATCTACCTATAGGATAATAACATAGGCAGAACGAATTTGTCAGTATATACCTGAAGGTATATTTCAGGTTAAGCATACAATGAAGACTTGCAGTCAGTTTGGCCAGTCCACATTGTTCAACATGGTATTGTAGTTCCAGATATGTTCACTACAGGATTTCAACATGCAATTTTGTTTCGCTAGTTTCGCCTGTAAGGAACAACAGTCACAGAGTTTTTGATGGAATTGTTTGGCTGTAAACAGGACAAGCTTAACAAACAGTTGGCCCATCACAATGGATATAATGGGGAAAGTTCTGCTTATTGTTTGTCAACAGTGTATGGATTGTGCATTGGTATGTACTTATTGTTAAGTTACAAAACCTAAATAGAAATTTTTAATTGTAACTTTTAAATTTAAATTTAACCCAAGCTATTTAAAGTTCATAATTTGCAAGTGAAAGATTCCTTTTGAAAAAATTAAACATCAATTCACAGGTTTATTTCTCATAAATGTTTGTCTTTGCATTCAAAAATTATTTTTTGAATGTGTTCTCTGAAACAAGAAACAAATTCTATTTTGTTTAAACAGCAAGAAGTGAAGTTTTCGATGGCCAGTTGTATCCTTGCACACGCAGTGATCATGTCGGTAGCCAGTTGTATACTTTCATGCCCACACAGTTACCATGTGGATAGCCTCTGTCACCCATCGATCTGTATTTATTAGGTGCAATAGCCACACCTGAATGAAACTTTTTGGTATGTGATAAAGTTTTTTGCAGTTATCATGGTCACCCCTCTGTACTGATGTTCCTTGCTTTACACAGGTAATCAACATTGGGCCCCACCTTGACATCATGGACACCCCTCTATATTGAGGTTAATTGCTTTACAATTACACATAATCAACCTTGAGCCCCACCTTGACATAATGGATATCGCCTATCCTGAGGTTCCTTGCTTTACAGTCACAAAGGTAATCAACCTTGTGTCCCACCTTGACATCATGGACATCCCTGTATACTGAGGTTCCTCGCTTTACAGTTACACAGGTAAACAACACTGGGCCCCACCTTGACATCATGGACTTCCCTCTGTACTGACATTCCTTGCTTGACAGTGACACAGGTAATCAACTTTGGGACCAACCTTGACATCATGGACATCCCACTAAACTGAGGTTCCTTGCTTTACAGTTACACAGGTATTCTACACTGGGCCCCATCTTGACATCATTGACATTCCTTTATAATGAGATTCCTTACTTTACAGTTACACAGGTAATCAACCTTTGGCCCCACCTTGACATCATGGACACCCCTCTATAATGAGGTTCCTTGCTTGACAGTTACACAGGTAATCAACACTGGGCCCCACCTTGATATCATGGACATCTCTCTATACTGACATTCCTAGCTTTACAGTTACACAGGTAATCAACCTTGGGACCAACCTTAACATCATAGACACCCCTCTATGCTGAGGTTCTTTGCTTCTGTACAATTACACAGATAATCAGCATTGGGCCCCACCTTGTTTTACAGTCACAAAGGTAATCAACCGTTGGTCCCACCTTGACATCATGGACACCCCTCTATACTGAGGTTCCTTTCTTTACAGTTACACAGGTAATCAACATTAGATCCCACTGAGGACCTTTGTTTATGTATGTGAAATTCATGGTTTATGTGCCTCTGTTAACCATCAAGGCTGACTACAGTGTAACTAAATAAGAATGAAATCAAAGATGAATGAATAAACCCTTTCTTTCTTAGAGGCAATTTTCTTCAGATGAGTTAGTGATGTTGTTTAACTGAAAAAAAATCATAGTTGATGACTTAATTAATTTTATTATTTTAATTTAACCATCAAATTAATTTTATTATTTTAAATTAGCCATCAGAAATGCATGTACAAAATTCTTAGATGGATAATTATTTGTACAAAAATTTGGTGTCCTTTTTATTATGGTGAAGGTATTCTGTCTTATTTACTTTGCTTGATGGATGACATGAGTTGAGTCATTCTAGCAGTGTTTATGACAAGAGCTGCTTCAGTACCAGTTCAAGCCTCATGATATGGGATGATTTATTTCAGGACATGTGGTTGGAATACTCTGTGTTCATGTGTCAACATATGGAGTGTCACCATCACCATCTGTGTGAAACAACTGTATAATTATTGACCACTTAGATATAGATCTCAGTTACAAATGCTCTACAGTTCAAAGATGTTATTTTAAGGACAGGGTTGGGTATAAAAGGTGGGATTAACCCAGCTCTCAGTTCCTTTCTAGCTGTTGTAGTGAACAGACCTCTGATTGGTCAGTTATGCTTTGAGAGCCAAGACTGACTTCATACATATACAGGTAAAACCACTCCGTTTCAAAATCCTGTCTTGAACAGGAAAGGTCAATCATTACAGTGACCAGGTGAGATTTACCTGTCCATGATATGATCCTTGGGCTGCTTATCTATACCAAAAAAAATGGATAGCTTTGAGCTAATTATACCTGATTTACTGAATGTGTGTACCTTATGCTCATTTATAACAGATAGTCATCACAAAGTTAATAGAGTGGCAGAACAGATAACCAGTCCCAAATAGCTGCACATTAGTATTATTATTACTCTCGAAATGTCTGGAAGGCAGAACAGATAACCAGTCGAATAGATGCACATTAGTATTTTTATTTTAGAATGTCTTAAAGGCAGATCAGATAACCAGTCTAGAACTCAAATAGCTGCATATTAGTATTACATGTATTACTTTAGAATGTCTTAAAGGAGGATCATATAACCAAATAGATGCATATTATTATTATTATTATTATTATTATTATTATTATTATTATTATTATTATTACAACAACAAACTAACAAACTTTATTTGAAGTGTGCACAAAAAGCATATAGTCAATACAAGATACTGTTGGCTATACAGTATTTCAGTACACATAAAAAACATAAAGTGCACTTAGTTATGTTTGGAGAGAGAGAAAGAGAGAGCTAAGCACCAAGAAAATGTCAGAATGCATTATAGGTCAGTATATTTTGCTGATTTGTTCATTGTTAAAGAATCAGTTTTCAATAAGTTTGAGAATTTATACATAGTTGGTTTTTGTCAGTAATAAGGAGTACTAAGAGATTTTCAGAGATCATCATATCAAAGACAGATTAAGAGAAAATGATATTCATCCTCTAACAGATTAAGAAAAAATGTTATTCATCCTCTTACAGATTAGTAGAAAATGATATTCATCCTTGAATGGATTAAGAGACAATTATAAACATTGTCTAACAGATTAAGAGAAAATGATATTCATCCTCTAACAGATAGGAGAAAATGATATTCATCCTCTAACAGATTAAGAGAAAATGATATTCATCTTCTAACAGATCAAGAGAAAATGATATTCATCATCTTACATATTAAGAGAAAATGATATTCATCCTCTAACAGATTAAGAAAAAATGATATTCATTTTCTAACAGATTAGGGGAAAATGATATTCATCCTCTAACAGATTAAGAGAAAATGATATTCATCCTGTAAGTCATATTATTCACAAACTTTGCATTTTTTTTCTTGCCGTTCATTTCCAACATAACTTTAACTTTTAATGCCTAATGGCTGGGATGAAACACTAAGGTTTGTTTGGACATTTCCCTGATTAATATTAATGATCAGTCCAAGATAAGGGCAAAATTTTATGTTTACTTTCAGATCTTTATATAAATATGATGTTTTATTGGCAGTAGCAGAACTCCAATTAAATAATTTTGTCTTTGCCTAAAAGTCATTAAAAATGGTGATGTCTCAAAGTCAATAAAAATGGTGAAATATGTACTGATTTTTGATAATACCAAACTTTTCCAAATCCTGATCTCAATAAAATATTTTTAGCACTAGACCCCTAGTTTGTATGGCTCCTTTTTCACAATCCAATAACAATAACTGATAAACTTTTGAAAGAAGACAATTTTCCATATTTAGCAATTTGAACCAATACTAAATTATACATATATTCCTATTAATATACATTAGTTATCAGCCCATTTCTCCATATACAAACATATTTTTGTTCCCGACTTTTCAAAGAATAGAGGAACATTAAATTGGAGCTGTGTGTCTGTCCTTTCAGTGTTTGTTTTGGGCTGCGCCATTACACCATTGACCCTTATTTTTAATCTTTGGCACAAAAAAATTGCTGCTATCGTGTCCATAGGGCACTCATAAAAAATCCCCAGAAAATAAAGATAAAAGACTGCTACAGTAGATTTTAGACTGAATGAATTGACTATACTCCAAGCTGGCATACTGAATAGAGTGAGCTGATTGCTAAAGAAGCATTAAGACAATCAATTTCATTTTGATTACCTTGGACACCAATCGAGAACACATGATCGATGACCATGGATAGAAGACATAAAGAAGAGAATATGAAATCTTCAGCCAAAGACACGGCTGCATTTATTTCATAAGTAAGCGTACAGGTGCTGAAAATGTAGACTTGAGTGTCTGAGAAAGATTCTAAAGGTGAATGGTTATTCAAGCATGAGGAATTCAAATCCCAGTATGGAAGGACAGTGGTAGGGCAGGCTGATAATGAGATGCTTTTGAATTTTCATGATTAAACAAGAAACAAGCAATAATATTTGCAAGCCCTGTTTTTCTCTGAATTACCCCACTTTATGACATGGTACAAAAACCTTAGGCACCTTTTTCCATTTCTAGAATGAGCACTTCTTTCCACCCATCCATCACATGTTTTGTTTCTGCAAGGGTAACTCCCTTAATTATTATTGGATTTCAACCAAATTTTGTATACAGCTAGATACATGTATTGAGGCTTTTGCTGGGTTTGATTGGTAGTATTCAGTGTCATCCTTTAGCAGAGTTATAGCCCCTGATTGTCAAATCTGCCCACTTTCTTTCCAGCGCAGTGAATCCCTAGAGTTTTTTTTTTCTTTCAGTCAAATTTGGTATGCTTGCTGCTTGATATTGATGAGATCTTAGCATATTTCAACCAAATTTGGTATGCAGGTATATTTTCATGAAACCTTGGTTGAATTTGATTGTCGGCATTCTGCATCATTTAGTGGCGTCATAGCCCTTAAATGTCAGACCCAGCAACTTTCCTTTCCGCACAATGACTCTTAATTATTATTGGATTTGAACCAAATTGTATAGGATTCTTGATATTAATGAGGTCTCAGCTGAATTTGATTGTCAGTGTTCTGCATCATCATTGTTTAGCAGAGTTATAACCCCTGATTGGTGGACCCACCCACTTTAATTTCCACACAACTCCTTTATTTATGATTGAATTTCAACCAAGTTTAGTTGACAGCTTGATATTAATAGGACTTTAGGTTGATTATCAGCATTCTACATCATTATTTAGTATAGGTATAGCCCCCAGGTTGTTGGACCCTTTCAGTTTCCTTTCTGCATGCTAACTCAATTAACTTTAATTGGATTTCAACTTAATTTTGTATGCAGCTTGATATTGATGAGACCTTGGCAGAGTTGAGTTGTCAACATTCTATATCATTTAGCAGAGTTATGATCCCAGAGTTGTCAGACCCAGTCACTTTTGTTTCTGCACAGGAATGATTCCCTTATTGGATTTTAAACAAATTTAGTAGGCAGCTCAACTGAGTTTGATTTTCAGTGTTGCTTAGGTACATGTTCAAAATGCAACATCATTTATTAATGGAGTTTTTGCCATGTATTGCCACACTTGCCAACCTTCCTTTCTGTGCAGTAACCCCCTTGGTATACAGCTCTATGTTTACACCTCAGTTTAATTTGACTTCCCAGTGTTCAGACTGTATCATCATTTAGCAGAGTTGTGGCTCCTGATTGTCAGATCCACAAACTTTTGATTCGACACAATAATTCCCTTAATTATTATTATTGGAGTTAAGACAGTTTTTATATGCAGCTCTACATTGATATAACTTAAGTGGAATTTGATTATCAGCTTCCTATATCATTGTTTAATTAAGTTATGGCCACTGAATGTTGAACCCACATTATGTATGTAACTTTGTATTGACAAGACCTCACCTGGGTTATATTATCTTTGTTCTACATCATCAGTAGTGTCTTCCTTTACAAATGTTATCTTAACTCATTTACTATATCACCATTGTCACATAGCCCTTAACTCATTTATTATATCACCATTGTCACATAGCCCTTAACTCATTTATTATATCACTATTGTCACATAACCCTTAATTCATTTATTATATCACCATTGTCACATAGCCCTTAACTCGTTTATTATATCACCATTGTCACTTAGCCCATTCATAAAAATACACTCCCATACTTCAGATGAAAAAACTGGGACATCAGTTCCTGGAATTTGCTTGTTTGTAGATAGTTGAATTGTAATAGCCATTTGCAATATTTTCAGCTGTCGAAAATTGCCATGCTTCACAACAATATGACAAGATTTGACATATAAATAATCAAACATAGGTTATGTGTCATGGGACTTTTAAAATTATTTGTATATAAGCACATTCATGGCTTTAAGACCTTTACCAGCAATACTATCAGTAATACAATGGAAAGATCCACTGCTATTGAAAACATATTTCACAATCTATTCCCAGTTATCTGATGATGTCTGTTACACTAAAAATCATCAAATAAATGTGACTGTTGGATAACAATTTTTTAGCTGAATTTTACCTAAAGACTTCATTTTTTTTACATTTCTGTTTTGTTTACTTATTGCTAATCCAGCTACCATTGCATCAGGTGCATGTGTCGGCTATTCATTATCATAGCCTCATGGCATATCAAAGCAACTCACCCTACATCACATTATTAACTCAACTGGCAGTTAGACCCAGTGAGCTTATGGTATGGTCCTTCCTTCTCCACAACTGCTATGCATGTTTCAACCAAATTTCAAACATAGCAAACTTTTGTAAGTTTCTCTCAGTTTTATGCAGTGATACCAATCCACCATTAAATATGGCCACTGTTAACTCAAAAAAGAAAATTACTTTGAGCAACTTCATTTCAGGAGCTTTCCAATAAAATTTGACCGATCTTGGCATATATACTTCTCAAATTTATACATATGATGCCAATCCACAATCATATATCGCTGCTATTATTACAAATATAAGTCTTTAAATAATATCTTAACAGAATGGCAGAATTTGATGAAATTTGACAGAAAGCATCCTGGCATGATGACCTTTCAATTTTATACAAATTATGTTGATTTGCCATAAAAAAAAACAGCTGCTGTTACTGAAAATATAAGAATTTTCAAACGACTTCTTTTGACACAAAGTATCTTGGTATGGAAGCCTTTCAGTTTTTTTTTATAAATGATGCCACTCTGCCATCAGAATGGCAGATATTACTAAAAATAGAACTTGGTTAATACAACCTTGAAAAATCCTTGAATTTAAAGGGTTGCCTTGAAAACTCCTTGAACTTGGAAACGGTCGTTTTTATCCTTGAAAAATCCTTGTTAATGAGTGTTATATTATAAAGGTGATGGGCGAGTTTGATTATGAGCAAGACCTACACATATTATTGAAGTACCCGTAATCTTGTAGCTGATGCCTGAGCTTCTTGACACTCTTGAGATCGAGTTCCAGTCGGATTTTGCTCCACATGAAATTTATATTATCATTGTGCAGACAGTTTCAGTAATAAGTGAGATCTACACATATTAATAAGATAACTTGCATCTGATTGGCTAAGCTTGTTACCTCTCTAGATGAAGAGACTATATTTCTCATCCAGTTTCTATGAATCTTGGTAAATGGGTTTATATCATCATGATTTAGGATTACTTCGATTATGAGCAAGAGACTGTGCATGTTAATTATGCCTTTATCTTTAGAATTTTTTTTTATCAGAATATGGTAAAATAGGTAAAAATCAACATAATATATAGTTTGCAAGATAGTTTGCTGAAGTTGTGTTCTTACAATAAGCCCGCTTAGTGAAATGGTCAACTGTGAAGTTATACAAGCCAGGTAAGCAATATCTTGTTTTATTATATACTTCAGTGTGAAATACAGAAACTTGTTAGCAAAATAACTTTCAATTTTTTTTAATTCCTATATTTTTACTCATGAAAAATATATCCTTATATTTTCACATGTGAAAATGTTAGATTTCCCATCATGCCATGTGACGCTTGATTGTGAGCCCCTACAGAACTTATACCTGCAGCAACAAAAACAAGCACTTTGTGAGCTAGAACCAATAAATAGAAACTGTATTACATTCCAGACCAGTCTATGAAAGTGAGGTGAATGAACGAAAAGTGGTGTGGGGTGTTGTGCTGAAGAGTGAGTTTAGTCTTCTAAGCTTCGATTGTGGAGCAAATTTGATATATAATAAAAATAACATTTTCTTTTCCTGCGTAAATACCGGATATATTTCATCTTGTGGTACAAAAAAATGAAAGCCTCGAGTAACCACCTTTTGTTCACTTAACATGAAATTTTATGCGTTCGTTATAATATTATGATAATCTATTCAAATAAACCATAAAATGTGTTCAACTATATCTACTTCATTTAATCAGTGTGAAAATTTTTTGGGCATTCATGTACATTAGTTCATAATTACCGTTTTTCCGAGCGTGTGTATGTTTACTTATTTCCGGAAGTGCCATCCATGGTTCGAGACACTCACTAAAAAGTCACGTGGCATACGACTGGACCGTGCCAGTTAGACCAAGGTGTGGATATTATTAGTTTATAGCATCTCCGTGTTTTTGAAATGAAAAAAAAATTAAATTTAAAAATGAATAATTTTTTTCCGTTAATTCTATATGCAGTTTGTGCACTTACATTACTGCTTGTTTGTTCTTTATCATATAGATACATGACTCAATAGACTGAGAGACAGACAGACAGACATACAGATAGATAGAGGGAGAGAGAAATTTAAAAATAGACACTGGTGAATGGATACACATTTTATTATAATAGATTCAATGTCTTTTGATGTAGAATATATGTTTATTATGAAATAATACTGAAACGAAAAAGTCCGTAGTGAATATACATTTCGAGTGTAAATTTTTCTTACATGTACGTTGTATAAGAACCTCACATGATTAAAACCAAATATTTACATTGGCTATCTAGTTGTATTAATTCCCAAAGTTGGTTTTCCTGTTCAAAATATGTAAACAAAGTCATCATGTGATCATTGGCGCTATCTTTAGCATATAATAGAAAATTCAAGGCCAAAATGTCTGACACAAAAAAGACATTAGTGAAAACATAAATTTTCATTATGATTTTTTAAAATTACATGTAATTACCTTTTTGAATCTCATTTTGTTTGATTTTACTATATAATTAAATTCTGTCGCTCTTTAAGAACGCTGGTGACACAGCTGATGATGTCATTATCTCGCAACAAGCGCGTTAGATCGCGAGAAACATGGCTCACTCTTGAAGGAGGCGCTTGACAACTGGCCGTTGGACAATATATTTTAACTCATGGCTTTGCCACTTGTTAAAATATCATGTTTTTTGTACCACACGATGAAGTATATCCGGTATTAACATGGAAAAGAAAATATCCTCTATATATTTTTTGACATTTTTTGATGAAATTGTCTTATAACTTATACATTTCATAAAATTCAGCCCTTAATTTTTCGACTTACTGATGCTCAAAGTTATTACAGAATTCAACTAAATTACAGTAAGTAAGTGTCTAAGGTGTGTGCAGTTAAATAGGTTTTATCAGCAATAACTGCTGACATGTCATTGGTCAGTTCTTGGGTTTGGTAGACAGGTGGGTATAGGGGCAGTAGGGGCAATTCACCCACAGCAAGCACATGGTTACTATTATTAGACTTGGTAATCCCAAATATTGACCATTCCTATCTATGAACAACCAGTTGTATTAGATGCACACTGTTTCTATTATTAGAGTTGGTAATCCCAGTTATTGGCTGTTCCTATCTATGAACAACCAGTTGAATTAGATGCACACTGTTGCTATTATTAGAGTGGGTAATCCCAATTATTGGCTGTTCCTGTCTACGAACAACCATTTGTATTAGATGTACACTGTTACTATTATTAGACTTGGTAATCCCAGTTATTGGCTGTTCCTGTCCATGAACAACCAGTTGTATTAGATGCACACTGTTTCTATTATTAGAGTGGGTAATCCCAATTATTGGCTGTTCCTATCTATGAACAACCATTTGTATTAGATGCACACTGTTACTATTATTAGACTAGGTAATCCCAGTTTTTGGCTGTTCCTGTCTATGAACAACCAGTTGTATTAGATCCATATAAAAATAATGATGACAAAAAACAAAATTTTTAAACTAGAAATTAAAAATTTTTAAAACCTACATGCCAGAGTGTGTAGTTATAATTCAGCTTAGGTAAGTTTGAACATTATTTGATATTTCTTGTACTTTTAGCATTCTTTCAATTTTTTTAGCAGTCAAGGTGTATCTAAAAGACATAACTGTACAAGTCAAAGTGTATCAAACAGATTATAATGTACAAGTCAAAGTGTATCAAACAGATTATACTGTACAAGTCAAAGTGTATCAAACAGATTATACTGTACAAGTCAAAGTGTATCAAACAGGTTATACGGTATAAGTCAAGGTCTGTCTGACAGACTATACTGTACAAGTCAAGGTGTGTCTAACAGATTATACTGTATAAGTCGAGGTGTATCAAACAGACTATGCTGTACAAGTCAAGGTGTGTCTAACAGACTATACTGTATAAGTCAAGGTGTGTCTAACAGACTATACTGTACAAGTCAAGGTGTATCAAAGTGACATTTCTATTCAAGTCGAGGTGTATCAAACAGATTATACTGTACAAGTCAAAGTGTATCAAACAGATTATACTGTATAAGTCAAGGTGTGTCTAACAGATTATACTGTACAAGTCAGAGTGTATCAAACAGATTATACTGTACAAGTCAAGGTGTGTCTAACAGATTATACTGTATAAGTCAAAGTGTATCAAACAGATTATACTGTATAAGTCAAGGTCTGTCTAACAGACTATACTGTACAAGTCAAGGTGTGTCTAACAGATTATACTGGATAAGTCAAGGTCTGTCTAACAGACTATACTGTGCAAGTCAAGGTGTGTCTAACAGACTATACTGTACAAGTCAAGGTGTGTCTAACAGACTATACTGTATAAGTCAAGGTGTGTCTAGCAAATTATACTGTATAAGTCAAGGTGTGTCTAACAGATTATACTGTATAAGTCAAGGTGTGTCTAACAGATTATACTGTACAAGTCAAGGTGTGTCTAACAGATTATACTGTACAAGTCAAGGTGTGTCTAACAGATTATACTGTACAAGTCAAGGTGTGTCTAACAGACAATACTGTATAAGTCAAGGTTTGTCTAACAGATTATACTGTATAAGTCAAGGTGTATCAAACAGATTGTACTGTACAAGTCAGGGTGTGTCTAACAGACTATACTGTATAAGTCGAGGTGTATCAAACAGACTATACTGTACAAGTCAAGATGTATAAAAGTGTGAGTTCTATACAAGTCGAGGTGTATCAAACAGATTATACTGTACAAGTCAGGGTGTGTCTAACAGACTATACTGTATAGGTCGACGTGTATCAAACAGATTATACTGTACAAGTCAGGGTGTGTCTAACAGACTATACTGTATAGGTCGTGGTGTATCAAACAGATTATACTGTTCAAGTCAGGGTGTGTCTAACAGACTATACAGTATAGGTCGAGGTGTATCAAACAGACTATACTGTACAAGTCAGGGTTCTCTAACAGACTATACTGTATAGGTCGAGGTGTATCAAACAGACTATACTGTACAAGTCAGGGTTCTCTAACAGACTATACTGTATAGGTCGAGGTATATCAAACAGATTATACTGTATAAGTCAGGGTGTGTCTAACAGACTATGCTGTATAGGTCGAGGTGTATCAAACAGATTATACTGTATAAGTCAGGGTGTGTCTAACAGACTATGCTGTATAGGTCGAGGTGTATCAAACAGATTATACTGTACAAGTCAGGGTGTGTCTAACAGACTATGCTGTATAGGTCGAGGTGTATCAAACAGATTATACTGTATAAGTCAGGGTGTGTCTAACAGACTATGCTGTATAGGTCGAGGTGTATCAAACAGATTATACTGTACAAGTCAGGGTTCTCTAACAGACTATACTGTATAGGTCGAGGTGTATCAAACAGATTATACTTTATAAGTACTATATAAGCAGCAGTCAATGTGTTTCAAACAGACTATACTGTATAAGTACAATATAAACAGTGGTCAATTTGTATAAAACGGACTATACTGTACAAGTACTATATAAGCAGCAAAGTGTATCAAACAGACTATAATGTAAAAGTCAAGGTGTATCAGAAAGACTATACTGTATAAGTAGAATATAAGCAGTAGTCAAGGTGTATCATACAGATTATAGTGTATAAGGCAAAGTGTATTAAGCAAACTATACTGTATAAGTCAAGGTGTATCAAAAAAATTATACTGTGAAAGTTACGGTGTATCAAATAGATTTTACTGTACAAGTACTGTATAAGCAGCAGTCTATGTGTATCAAACAGAATATACTGTATAAGTATAATATAAGCAGCAGTCTATGTGTATCAAACAGAATATACTGTATAAGTTTAATATAAGCAGCAGTCTATGTGTATCAAACAGAATATACTGTATAAGTTTAATATAAGCAGCAGTCTATGTGTATCAAACAGAATATACTGTATAAGTATAATATAAGCAGCAGTCTATGTGTATCAAACAGAATATACTGTATAAGTATAATATAAGCAGCAGTCTATGTGTATCAAACAGAATATGCTGTATAAGTTTAATATAAGCAGCAGTCTATGTGTATCAAATAGATTTTACTGTACAAGTACTGTATAAGCAGCAGTCTATGTGTATCAAACAGAATATTACTGTATAAGTTTAATATAAGCAGCAGTCTATGTGTATCAAACAGAATATTACTGTATAAGTATAATATAAGCAGCAGTCTATGTGTATCAAACAGAATATTACTGTATTAGTTTAATATAAGCAGCAGTCTATGTGTATCAAACAGAATATTACTGTATTAGTTTAATATAAGCAGCAGTCTATGTGTATCAAACAGAATATTACTGTATAAGTATAATATAAGCAGCAGTCTATGTGTATCAAACAGAATATACTGTATAAGTATAATATAAGCAGCAGTCTATGTGTATCAAACAGAATATTACTGTATAAGTATAATATAAGCAGCGGTCTATGTGTATCATACAGACTATTACTGTAAAAGTCAAGCTGTGTCAAACAGAGTAAAGAGGAGCCTCGTTAATCCGGACTCTGTTTATCCAGAAAACTCACTATCTGGACATAGTTCAATGGGAACAAATTTCCTAAATGTTAATTTGCTCCGTTAATCAAGAAATCCGCGTTCTGGATCCGGAAATCAAAATCAGGGACCAAAGTGTAAAATTACTATAAAACTTGCCGTGATAATCCGGAAATAATCTGTCCAAAAATAAAAAAAATTGAAAAATCGTATAAGAAAATACAGTCAGTTGGATAACACAGATTCACTTACGCAAATTTGGAGGTGTGTCAATGTATCAATCTCTGATTGGTCAAATTCTAGTGGCACCTTAAAGTTATAAATTGATCACGTAATCGTGTGTGTGGAAAAACTTCAAGTAGCGTGACCAAATTGTAACCAGCGATTGTATAAACAATGTCTGTTTTAGCTAGTCACCGACAGGGGTGTTAATAATTAAATAAACACACTGGGATCAAATCGTCCAAACTTTTGACATAATATATGGTTAATAAATTAAGTATGTCATTAAGTCTCTTTGTTGTTTACCAATTGTATGTAACAATCACAGTTTGTTGATGGCTGTACAAATAAAGTTGATTAATAGAAGCTGTAGACAGTATAGGGCTTCATTTCAGAATAAAAAACGACGTCAATTATTGGCTCATAAGCAGCTATAACAGTTGTAAAATATGACTTAATGAAATGACTGCATTTTATTAGTTTACCATAACGCATTTAACTGTGAGATATCAGTTTGTATTCGTTGTGCTTTTTACATTATTATGGTGGCACCATTAAGCTAGCGTAGACAAGTAGATATGCCGCCCAGCATAAAAAAGAAGATTTGCCAGCACAAAGAAGATCACCCAACAGCTTCCATTCAATATATATCCACCAGCATATTATAGCTGACTCATCCTTAGACATTGGCAAGTCAGCAATTGTGGACATCATAAAAAACAAGGACAAATGGTTGTCCATACCTGCCGACTCAGCAGACCTAACCCCTGCTAACAACGCCAAATATAAACAAGTCGATGATGCCGTATTCATGTGGTTCTCAGACATGTCGGCCCACAGTGATATAAACAAATGTCAATAGATGTATTCATTAATTTATTTCAACCATTATTGAATATACAGTACATTTACAGCTAGCAAATACATGTACATGTATACGGTATGATGACATCGTAAAATAAAAATGTGCATGATTTAATTATCCGGAGAACTCATTAATCCGGACATATTCACTGGGAACGAAGGTGTCCAGATTAATGAGGCTCCTCTGTATACTGTTTAAGTACAATATAAGCCATAGGCTAGGTATATCAAATAGACTATACTGTACAAGTCAAGATGTATCAAATAGACTATACTGTACAAGTCGAGGTGTATCAAATAGACTATACTGTACAAGTCGAGGTGTATCAAATAGACTATACTGTACAAGTCGAGGTGTATCAAATAGACTATACTGTACAAGTCGAGGTGTATCAAATAGACTATACTGTACAAGTCGAGGTGTATCAAATAGACTATACTGTACAAGTCGAGGTGTATCAAATAGACTATACTGTACAAGTCGAGGTGTATCAAACAGACTGGACTGTATAAGTACAATATAAGCAGCAGTCAATCTGTATCAAACAGACTTTACTGTATAAGTACAATACAAGCAGCAGTCAAGGTGTATCAAACAGACCATACTGGAAAAATCAAGGTGTATCAAACAGATTATACTGTAAAAGTCAAGGTGTATCAAACCAACTATACTGTTTAAGTCCATGTGTATCAAACAGACTATACTGTGTAAGTACAATATAAGCAGTAGTCAAAGTGTATCAAACAGACTTTACTGTGCTAAGTCAAGGTGTATCAAACAGACTATACTCTATAAGTACTATATAAGCAGCAAAGTGTATCAAACAAACTGGTCTTTATAAGTACAATATGAACAGTAGTCAAGGTGTATTAAACAGATTAATGTGAAAGTCAAGGTGTGTCAAACAGACTATACTGTTTAAGTCAAGGTGTGTCAAACAGACTATACTGTTTAAGTCAAGGTGTGTCAAACAGACTATACTGTTTAAGTCAAGGTGTATCAAACAGACTATACTGTTTAAGTCAAGGTGTATCAAACAGACTATACTACACAAGTACTATATAAGCAGCAGTCAAGGTGTATCAAATAGACTATACTGTATAAGTCAAGGTGTATCAAATAGACTATACTGTATAAGTCAAGGTGTATCAAACAGAATTTACTGTACAAGTACTATATAAGCAGTAGGTAATAATTATAGAATACTATCAATGCTCAGTCTTAGTAGATAGTACATAAAAGCCAGATATGACTGCCCTTTTTTATGAATAATGTTAAGGATCAGTCATGTCGCAACAAATTAGGATTCATTGCATCAGATGATAATGTAAATACATGTATAGCACTATATTAATGAGGGTAACTTTTGAGAAAGCTTGCTCATGTTTCTCAGTACACATAATAGTGATAATACTCTTTATTATAAGAGGGTAACCCAATTAGTTTACAAAACTTATCACCCATGAGGTCCTCTATTGCAAATATTTTGTAGTAAATGTACAAAGATGCATTATAGCACAGTGATTTCCAATTTCATAAGAGATATTGAAGAAGGAAAAGAAAAGATATCAGTATGATATTATGAGAATAGAAAAGGGAATGAACTGGAGGAATGAAAGAATGTACTTATTAATCATAAATACGGATGTGTTGTGTAGCCGTTTTCTTATTATTTGATGAAAATCATACATACCTACACCATAATACCATAATTCCTAATGAGAAATAAGATGGCCCAACAGTATTTTTTACCATAAAATACCTATGCTTCAAAGAGAGGGGATGCCGGAAATATATAAATAATTTGGGTTTATTTTGCTAGTCACCGAGTCTGACAGGAACATTAAATTGTTGAGCTACTCTATATATAGATTACTTTTTTTATGTATCCTCTGTCAGTGTGACAGGTGAACTCGGTTTTTTTCTTTCCAGTCTGGCAGGTCCTTACAGTGGTGTTTTTATAATAATGCATGTCAACTACTACACTGAAAAGTGTTTTTCTATAGTATGCTCATTCATATGTGATTGTTTACCAATGTAGACAATGAAGAGTAAGATTTTTTATTGACTGGACCTTTGATTACACAAGCTTTCATTCAAAACCTTACCATATATAGTCGCTTATAAGTCGAGTCAAATGCAAACTGCACAGACCCAGATCTGCCATTTCATAATGCTCCAGCAGATCTGGGTCTATGCAGTTTGTTAGGAGTAATTAGTAGAGCAACAACATAGACCCTGATTTGCCAGCGCATTATGTGACAGGAGATCAGGATCTATGCGGTTTGTAGTTGGACTTGGAGGTGAGTATATATGGTATATCAGATATGATAGAGTGTATCCAGAGCTTGAGCTACATTTAAATGGAGGGCGGCCTCTAAAACTCTCTTCTGCCATCAGTGCGGGGCCCCAGGTGGTTCAGTGGCCTAAGGCACTCGCCTTTACCAATCTCTGCCATCTCACCTCTGTCCACGTGGGTTCAAGTCTAGGGCTCAGCCAATGTGGGTATGTGAGAAAGCTTGCCAGTAGTTTCCCGTGGGTCGGTGGTTCTTCCTGGGGTTTTCCCCAGTTCTTCCTCCACCAGATAAACTGACTGCCATGTATACTATCATGTGCTGAAAAATGGTGTTAAACCCACAACAACAACAGCAACAACAACAACTGCCCTCAGTGCTCTCCTATCTGCTCTTCTCCAGATCACTAAAAAATAGTCTTAAGACCATAAACTAATTGCTCACATTAGTAAAAAAGCAAACATAGCTCAGTGAGTTAGGTGGTACAGTTTTATTTAGGTTTTTCTCCACCTAGGTTTTTTTTTTTTTTTTGTTCACATTTTCTTAACCCTTTGATGGATTTTGTTTATACTGTACATTGGATGTATAATTGTTATTCAGCAACACACACCGTCACCCATTTTGCCTTGGAGTCAAAGTCATATATATCAAAGGTTTGTGTAATATTTTGTTTAAAGTTTTTCATTTGCTAATATTTGCTTGTATTCTGTTCATACTTGGGATGTCTCACCATAAAGCAAAAGCGATGCATTTTTTAAAAACACCTCTATCCTTTTGACCTTAAGCTCAGGGTCTGAGACAAAGAAGATTTGCATTAAGGTTTTGGGGTTTTTTTTGTTTATATTTCCTTAAGCACTTGATGTTTCTGTTCAGTACACCAGATCTTTGCAGATATCCGCTGCTATGAGCAATTTTTATAAGCAATACAAAGAATAACATCTATGGTGCAAAACTTGTTTAAAAGTTCTCTGGTTCAAATTTGTTAACTATGGTAAAGTTTGTAACAAAGAGAGTGTGGAAGGACAGCGTTTATTTAATAGTAATAAACTCTGTCATAACCAAATTTAAAATGGAGCAACAAGACTAAGCATTCTAGTGTACTGACCTAGTTGTTGGCACCTCAGCTTATGGAGCAAAACCCTCAATTTTTGTTCCAGTAAACACAGGTGTGAAACCTGATTGGTCAGCATCCAGCTCAAAACTCTAATATAAAGAGTAGAGAAAACTATATCTAAACCAGAGTTGTAGAAACTGTAATCTAGTCTTTCTTCCTAGGTCATAGGCAACAGTTTGGAGTGACTTTCATGCCACCTACACCATGAGGAGGAGGCTTGGGGGTGGGTTAACTTTGTACATATATGTACATTATTTGTACATAAAAGTTTTTGTGTTTGGGTCAAGTTTTTGCCCCCTGTATACATACGGTTATACCTGCAATCATGAAACTTGGAGAGGGGATGCATCTTGACAAGTATTACACCTTCGTCACAAAAGTAGGTCTCTGACCCATATTTCACACTTCACTGATTTTGGTTCAATTTTGCGTTTTAAATTTATTTCTCAAGCTCTGCTAAAATTATAAAACTAGATGATTATATGCATCTGTTAGTACCACACCCTTACAACACAAGGTCATTGTAACCTACATTTCACATTTTACTGACTTTGGTCAAGTTTTTGTGTTTATCTCGTGACAACAAAGCTTTTGTGCAACCTGTATGCATACATATTTATAACTAGAATAATGAAACTTGGTGAGGGGATGCATCTTGATGAGTACCACACCCTCATCACAAAAGTAGGTCCCTGTGACCAATACTTTATGCTTAATTGACATGGGTTCAATATTTTATTTTAAGTTTCTTTCTCGTACACTGTTCATGCTTGAAACATAAAACTTGATGATCATATGTATCTGTGTTATTACCACACTCTTACAACAAAAGAAGCACATATTTTGTATTTTACTGGCTTAGGTTAAGGTTTTGCGTTTAATCATGACCACATAGATATTTTGCATCCTGAATACATACTGTTATTCCTGGCATCATTAAACTTGGTAGTGGATGCATCTTGATAATTACTAAACTGTAATCATGAAAGTTGCTCACTGTGACTCATATTTCATGCATCACTGATTTTGGTTAAAATTTGTGTTAATAATTAACTTCATGCTAGAATCGATTGTGTACCACACTTGTACACAAAAAGAAAGTCCATGTGACCTACATCAATGACTTTGTTGAAATGTTGTGTTTAAAGTTCATTTATTGGGTGCTTTTTATATTCTAATCATAACACTTGATAATTGGATGCAACACTGTTAGTACTTACACCCTTACAACCAAAGAAGGTCACTGTAACCTACATTTTGTACTTTACTAAAATAAGTCAAGTTTTTTTGTTTAGCTCATTACTACGTAGATTCTTCCATGCTACATATGTCCTAGCCTACTCAGAAGGCCCCTTCTGACCAGTGCAGTGGGCAGTAGGAATAAATATGTTTATGGTAAACTTTCCATATTAATGACTAAACATTGTATATTGTGATAGGTTACCATCAACATGTTAACTGTGTGCTGTACATGGGAATGAGTATAGTAACTTGGTGAGGGCACTGCATGCTTGTTATGGAAAACCACTGCTGTAATGGCTAATCAAGGTAATTGCATCTGCATGAACTTTGCTTCTAATACTGGCTGTCACTCTAAGATTACCCAAAGCCTGCAACTTTCTGCCAGTTAAACCTGGCTTCTAGGTGTGGACAATGATGATAGCTTCTGAAGTAGGTTTTAAGAATAATTATTGTTTTAAGAATATTTATTTTAAAAACTTATTCTCTGGTTTTGATCAACACTTTATAGTGCCTCTACTTTGATGTCATAGAAAAGAATGTTCTTTTTTATTGGTTTATTATTTTGAGCCCAGTCACAGTATGTATGTATGTATGTATGTATGTATGTATGTATGTATGTATGTATGTATGTATGTATGTATGTATGTATGTATGTGTGTGTGTGTATGTTATGTATGTATGTATGTATGTATGTATGTATGTATGTATGTATGTATGTATGTATGTATGTATGTATGTATGTATGTATGTGTGTGTGTGTGTGTATCTATGTATGTATGTATGTTATGTATGTATGTATGTATGTATGTATGTATGTGTGTGTGTGTGTGTGTATCTATGTATGTATGTATGTTATGTATGTATGTATGTATGTATGTATGTATGTATGTGTGTGTGTGTATCTATGTATGTATGTATGTATGTATGTATGTATGTGTGTGTGTGTATCTATGTATGTATGTATGTATGTATGTATGTATGTATGTATATATGTATGTGTGTGTGTGTATCTATATATGTATGTATGTATGTATGTATGTATGTATGTATGTATGTATGTATGTATGTATGTATGTATGTATGTATGTATGTATGTATGTATGTATGTATGTACACACATTATAATTTTATAATTTATGGTACTCATGGAACCACTGTAGATTCATTCAGTGCCATTCATTTTTGTTTATCAGGCTGTCATTTTGTGTGAGAAAGAGAAAAAATAAGGAAGAAATAGATTCATTTCTCAGAATAATTCAAACCATTAAAATAGAAAAACCCAGAAATATGATTGAACACATTCCAAGTATTCTAATCACAGAGAGAGAGAGAGAGAGAGAGAGAGAGAGAGAGAGAGAGAGAGAGAGAGAGAGAGAGAGAGAGAGAGAGAGAGAGAGAGTTACTATCTTGAGAATATAGTTGTTGTCCATTTCTGTGTCATACAGTATGACTATGTATAAAATATGTAAATGTAAGGAATAAAAAGTATAACAATTGATAACCTTGCTTGCACACTGTAACATTTGAGTCAAATGATTCCTGACAATCTATTAAAATCCCTGTGATTAAATTTGTATGTGTATAGGTGCTCTATTCTATGGACCGGAAAATTTTCCACAGAATAAGTAGTAGTTTTCAGGAATTACTACATATTTCCTAATTTATTGCCATCTATATTGCTCGTTATTATATTCTGTCAGAGTGGGGGTTTGTATTTGGAACATAAGGAGCAGGGATAAGCCAGTATACCAATTTGCACAAAAGTGATTTGGTGGGGGGGGGGGAGGGGGAGGGGGGGTAAACAACTCTTACAATAAGACTTCAAGTGCATGTTAATTTTCTAACAGGTATCATTAAGTCTCTATGAATATTTCATATTCATTGTTCAAATTCTATTGGAATAGTATTGTTTGTGTAACATCAAATTTTGTATCTAAAGGCGATAAAAAGATCAAAATTACCTGAAATGGTAAAGACTTGTCTATTTTAGTATGAAGGGCTGCCAGAATTAAGGTAAATTATATCTTTTTCCAGTAGGATGTAATAAATATATGACTTTTTGCTCACCTGACCGTAAAGCCAAGTGAGCTTATGGTATGGCCCTGCATTCTTTATACATCACCCATCATGTGTCTGTCAAGAATTGCATGTTACTATTCTTGAGGCCATATTTGTTATGATTTTTTGTCAATCCTGGAATATGGGCTTGTATCATGAAGATCTCAGATAAGTTGGAAAATGAGTGAGTTTAACGCATACTAATGATGTAATCTTGCATCAGATTAACTGAGCTTATTACTTCTCTGGAGGCAATATTTCTATCAGATTTTGATCGAACTTGGAAAATTAGCTTATATCATCAAGATCTCAGATGAAATTGATAATGAGTAATATCCACACATATTAATGAGGTGATCCTGCATCTGATTGGTTGAGCTTGTTTCCACTTTGGAGGCCATATTTCTGGTCCAGATTTGATTAAACATTCAATATGAGATTATCTCTTCAAGATGTCAGATGAGTTTGATAGTTAGTGAGATCCACGCATGTTAATGAGGTGATCTTCCATCTGATTGGCTGAGCTTGTTACCACTCTAGAGACAATATTTCTGATCTGATTTTAATGATACTTAGGATGTAGGTTTATCTTACGAAGATCTTGATTAAGATAATAATGAGTGACATCCATGCATATTAATGAGATGATCTTGCATCTGATTGGCTGAGCTTGCTTCCACTCTGAAAGTGATATTTTTTTTCCAGTTTTGACCAAACTTGGAACATAAACGTATATCTTCATGATCTGGGAAAACTTTTATAATGTGCAAGCTTCACTCATAATAATGAGGCAATCATGCATCTACCAGTATTTGCTGAGCTTGGTACCTCTCTAGAGACTGCATTTGTTATTAGATTTTGATCAAACTTGGTAAATTGGCTTATATCATGAAGATCTTGGATAAATACGATTATGAGGGAGATCCATTCATACTGATGAGGTGATCTTGCACCTGATTGAATGAACTTGTTAACAGTCTGGCGACTCTGTTTCTGATCAGATTTTGATCAGACTTGTTTAATAGCCTTACATCATCAAGACATTGGACGAGTTTGATTATGAGCAAGATCTAAGCTTATTTATGAGTTTATCTTGTATATGATTTGTTGAACTTCTTACCACTCTGGAGACCAAATTTTATTTGGATTTTGCTCAAACCTGGTAAATAAGCTTATATCATCATGGTCTTAGGTTCTGTGAAAAGTGAGATCTCTGTGTGTTATTAATGTGAGCTTGCATCTGATTTTCTGAGTTTTTAACCTTGCTAGAGGCATTACTTATATGATTTTTACAGAACTTGCTAAATAGGTTTATTTTGATAATATCTTGGATGAGTTCTGTTATGAACAGGATCTATGCATATTAATTATGCCTTTATCTTTGAGATAAATTTTTATCAGACTATGGTAAAATATGTCAAATTGATGTGATATAAAGGTTGGGAGATTACATAGGGTTGTGTTCTTACAATACTACATTAGTCTGCTTAGTGAAATGGTCAACTTTTAGGTTATGTAAACCAGGTGAGCAGTGGCAGGTCCACTTAGGCCTCTTGTATCCTGTAGCCAAATTAGCTTATCCAGGAAATAAAGAGAAGCAAAATTATCCAGTGTGTAAGCTAATAATATTAACCTCTTATCACATATACCCTTATAAAATCATATGATTTATATGATATCCTGAAGTAATTTATAATTTTTCTGTTTCTGACAATCCTTTGGTTCTCAGTTGCGAAATCAAATTAATTAGATTAACAAAAATAGAGGCTAAGGTGTGTGTGAGCCCCTTGTATTGTTTTATTGTCCCTACTGGATCCCCACACCCTTTAAGCCAGGAAGAGGTGAGTTCCCTTGGTGTGGGGCTTTGATATGTTTTATTAGTGGCCTTAATTGACCCTTCATCAAGCTAGTGATTGACATGGCAATTAACCAATCACAGTGGAGCAGGCCAGGGCCACATGGAGTGTATAGTATAACATACACAATACCTGGTGATTAGGATTTTCCACTGTCCAGTACATGGAACAGTATTTAATTGTGATGAAAGAAAGCAGAAAATTGGCTGTAAGATTGATTTGGGTACCCATAACTCAGATTTTTGTTTCAGAGGTATTTGAGAATAGTACCCAAATCAATGGATTTATTCTGGGAAAGTGGTTTTTGGCAGCCATACAGTTTTATTATTGAAACAATGACCAGAGACACTAATTTTTGTTTGGTTATGTCTTCAAATTTTACATTGAAATATAACTTAGGAAAAATGAGACTCTCAAAATGTTTTATTTGACGCATCTAAAATGCAGAAATCAAACTCCTTTCATTTTACATGTCAGGCTGTAAATATTTGTAATCAATTTTACTCCTGTAAGACAGTTACAAATAATCTGTTATAACACAAATACACGCATTTATGATCAAAGATACAAAAAGAGGAGTAAAGTGATGCTTGCTCTCAGCACATGAGTATAGCCACAATGCAACTTCATATTCAATGAACAATGTTTGCAAAAGCTATGTTCTACTTGATAATGTGGACATTCTGGTGTGATTATATTCTAAATTAGAAAATTAATGGTACATGTACATCATAAGATTTGTTTAAATAGTGATGTTTGAAAGTGTTAGGAGTCCATGATAACACTAGTAGTGATGAATGTGATTTACACATTGTATAGTACAAATGTTCATCGTATTGCTGAGGTCAACTGTCATTGTTTTCCTATTTGGTACTTTCTTAAATTAATATTTTACAAGTGTTCTGATAACTCTGATTAGCATTCAAACCTTTAGATGTCTTATTAAAATGCCTAACAATCTACATGTTTCTTACATACACAAAATCTGCAAGTTTATGTGTAATGCTGAGGAAATACATCACAGTGTCTGCTGGGTTTTGCATGGGAATTAGTGTTCAAAAATTTATTGTCACTAAAATAAATACTTTTTCCAGCCAACTATGAAAGTTTTGGCACAAAGATATGCCTTGCATTGGCTGATAAAACATGAATAATACTAAAATACAGCCCAAAGGCACTCTTTTCTCTATATCCAAAGCTAGTGGATGTCTGTGTGCAGGGATGGCCGCTAAGAACTGCTCATGTGAACATGTGAATCGATGGGGGGGGGGGGGGGGGCTTGGCTATCTCCTGTTTGCTGAAGGTTTAGTTGGGTTTCAATCAGCACTACTATTGTGTAGACAGGTGGGTATAGTGCCCAAGCTGAAACATAACTACGTTTAGTATTTCACATAGTTAAGTCTGATAGTATTTTACATTACATAATATGAAGTCATATGACATCAGCGTGTGGCAAATTGCCAGCTGGAACAGGTATAATGACCATAGCCAGGTATATAGTATGCTGAAGTCAAGGGAAAATGCACACTGTCCTAATGCACACTGCTCCAATCCGATCTCAAGAGTTTATCACATGATGTACTATCTAATTTTATTGGCTTTAACACCCTGGATCACTTGAACTTGCATTAAAGACTCAACAGAATTTTTATAATTGTGTTGACTTGAGCTATAGATCTCTCAAACTGATTTGCTAGGGCCCCTGGAATTTTGAAGTATTGAGATTCTTGTGTGTGTGTGTGTTTTTTTGTATATATACAGCTTTAATTTGTTATAGTGACTTGCATTATAATGTGATGACAGATATAGCATGGTTACACCTTGTACCTCATTTCATTTGAATGTGATTCCAGATATAATATAGTCATGCCATGTATCTTGTTTCATTTAATGCGATTCCGGATACAACACAGTCATGCCATGTACCGCGTTTAATTTTAATGCAATTCCAGATATCAGTCAAGCCATGTACCTAATGTCATTCTGGATATTACGCGGTAATTCCTCATTACAAAATTTAAAAAATTAAAAATAAGTAGAATCTTCAATTTTTATCAGCTTTAAGATTTATATAAAACCAATTCAGTTAAGTTCGGTATTCATTAAGCCATTACTGTATTCTGCGATTGTCTGCTATTGTATTTACTAGCTTGAGGACATCTGAGATTACCGTTGGCGCAAAGCCAAAGTGCCAGATATGCCTGTTGAGCTCTTTATTTATGCGATTGGTATTTGCTAAGCATGCAGTAATTCAGGGGATTCAATGAGAAATAAAGTAGCAGAAGTTGGAAAAGTATTGGGAAGACTTTCCTCTTGTGGTCCAGCTGGAGCAACATGTCTATGTGTGTGTGTATATATATATATATATATATAAACTTAAGTTAGACTGTATTTTTGGTGGAGAAATGCAAAAAGTGTTTGAAAATATTTTTTTCATTATTATTATTATAGAATTTCTTACAAAATTCATATTGGTAAGTCATATCTCTTGGGTCGTTTTTATTGATGATCTTATGGGTTGCATCCTAGTAATAATACAAAATTGTATCATGCAGAATCATCAGGTTCATTGATATTGATATCGAACTATTGCGATGTGTTCATTGTTCTTTGAATGAAATGAATATTTCTTAATTACTTAGCTGATAAAAAAACATCTATTTAAAAAATGTGTTTAAAAAAAGAAGCATGGGACAATGCAAGTTGCCAGGTGATAGAATAATAAGGAAAATAAGCAAACTTGAAGTTTTATAATAATACACATACTAGAAATCAAAAATATAAATAATCAACTTAGGCACTGACCATGCAGTTTTTTTTTTGGGGGGGGGGGGGGGGCATATAGGAGGTAATTTTTTTTTAATCTGGGATATTTTTGTTTCTATTACCCGAAGAAATTTGTTTTTGATTAATAAAATGGATACAATAGTTGGGTTTTTTTGCTGTGAATCGGAGCACAAATATTTTTTTCAAGCTATTTAAAGGCCAGAATTTTTTTGTCAAAAACAAATCTTAGGCCCCCCTCTGTTGAGAATTAAATGGTCAGTCCATTGAGGTTTCATATTAATATGCAAGCTGGAATCAACAATAAAAATAATCAACTTAAGAAGATGACGTATTGTGGTGTGGGCATAGTTCTGGGAAGAAGCTGCTGAAGGTCTACTTTATAATACTATATATGTGCTGGAAATGTTCCAAATTATAAATAATGGCAGATTTGTTTCTGAAAGAATTCTTGGAAGTAGACTTATTTGCAAATAAATGTTTAATATATGTCACACTATATTTGTTGTATTCATGTTGTATTTTATGTTCATCATGTGCATTTATCTGTTGTATTTAGGTCAGACTGTAAGCAATATGTATCACTGGTATCGTTTGTGTATTGTATCAATAAGCATCCACTAGCCTTTCTTGTTACATCTCTATTTCATGCCATCCCCTCCATACTGCATAATTTTACAGAACTCTGTGATAATTTATTACAAGCCACTTTTTGATTTTTTATTTTTTATTTAGCCGAAAATCAAGCATTTGCGTTTCTTGTCTCATCATTAACATATAATCACCCCTCCTGATTGTGATTGATTGGGCATAAAAAGAAAGAGAATGAACATTTATGGTTCTCTTTGATATAGATTGAATCATGTATCATGCAAGCACTTTTAATGATGTAGAATCAGAAAAAGCAACCATCTTCTATGCCTAGACTGATATGCATTGACAGGAAGAAGATGCTAATCTTAAATGGATGAATTGTCTCTTAAGGAATAGAGCAATGTATAATAAAACTTTTAAAATGAACTTTTAATAACAGTAATACAAAACCTGCTATTATTGCATTGCTATATCTTTTCCTGGCACTAAACCCCAGTCCAAGGAGATTAGTAATTGGAAGTCTGGAATAAAAAACATGATCCCACTCTAATGCCTTAGTCCACTTCTGACAATCCTTCTTTTTATTGGATCTCATGCACTTCTACACATGTCTCTTGGGCACTCAACCTTTGGCATTTCTATCATCAATTGTATCCTTTTTGTGTTGTATTTTTTATTTTTTTCCCAGTTTTTACTTAATTTTGATGGATCTTTCTCCCATTTGGTTGAATTTGAGGATTTTTAGTACCTCACTAGCAAAGCGGTGCTTCTTGTTTTTAATCCCTCTGACTTAGCAGAAGCTGCTGTGCATATTGGGCGAGGAAGAAGGGACCTGCGTCTTCCATTTCATCACTAAAAGATTCCTCCATTCCCAGGTGGAGTCTATGCCACTTCCCAAATTAATGAAGTTGGTGGCTCCCAACAGAAGTCGCCCAACACTTGGTAGGAGAGATCCTTGGCACTTCATCATATAGGGAAATCACCAGCACCCAGTAGTGGGAAGCGTAGTCATTGTCTCACTCATGTAGACCTGTGTTTTAAGCCTAGGAGATCTCAAACAGACACTCCACAATAAGGTTGACATTATCTGACCGATCATTGCCCAGTCACTGGTCACTGGGTAGTGTGTCAAGTGACAGTCACATAGGGTCAGTTGCTGGTCACCGGGAAATGTGTCAAGCGACAGTCATTGAAGGTTTACCACAGGGTGCCAGGCACTGGGTACCAGGCGCAAGTCACTGGGCTCTGGGCACCAGTCACAGAGAAATATGTCAAAGTGACAGTCATAGAAGGTCTGGCACCAGGTGCCAGTCACTAGGTAATGTCTCAAATGACACTCAACAAGTGTTTGACACTGGGCACCAGGCACAGATGACCAGGCTCCAATCAGTGGATATGGTGTTTGATGCAGATCTTTTGTGTTTTGTCTCAAGTCACCAAACACCGGGCACTGGTTGGTGAGTGCCAGGTATTGAGTGATAAACACTAGGCATCAAACACTGGTCTTTGGACTGGGTACCATGTTTTGAGCACCATTCTATGGGAAGAGATTGGGTTGACAAGCCCTTTCTAGATGTTTTTGTTTAATCTATATGAGCAATGGGCTTCGAGTTTTTATGACCTGTCCAGGGGAAGGGATCGAGTCAATACCCCTCCCTTCTTGATGCTCAAATTCAGGCTGGGAGCTCACCTAGACCCCATTGAAGTATTCCTGCATTGCCTGTGATCTTGGGAAGAATCTTTCCTTCAGACGAACAATCTAGAAATGCATGCTGTTTTTCAAGTACGTCTCAAGTACAACAACTGCATAAGACACAGCTGCACCATTGTCGCTACGGACAACACATTGGTCTTAGGGTACCTCAGACATCAAGGGGGCACTCATGGTCCTTCTTGCTGCTTGGAAGTCTGGAACCTCCTCTGTTGAACAGCTTCAGAGGAGATCACTCTCAGAGTCTGCCACATTCTTTTCTAGAGGAATATTCTGGCAGACAGCTTGTCTAGACAGGGTCAAGCAGTACTCATGGAATGGTCTTTTTACCAGTTGGTTGCAGAGACACTTTTTCATCTGTGGTGAAGGCCAATATTTGCAATGAGGTTGAACAACAAGCTTCCTCTTTATGTCTCTCCAGTGTCAGACCAGAGGGCATAGGTAGTAGACATCTTCAGTCTGAGGTGGGATCGATGCCTCACACCTTTTGGAATAATCTCTCAGGTCCAAGTCACAGCTCATCCTGATAGCTCCCCACAGGCCCAGTGATCATGGTTTAATGATCTCCCCAACCAGCTAGGAATTACCACTAAGGAGGATCTGCTGTTGCAGTGCAGAGGGTCCCTCTTGCACAGCACTCCTCAAATTCTCCACCTTCATGCCTGGCTTATATCAAATGATCTGTCTGCCAGGACCAGTTTTCAAGCAAGGTTGCCAAATGCATCATTCAGGCTAGAAGGTAATCAACTTTCAAGGTTTATGATGCCAAGTGGAGAATTTTCTGTAATTGGTGTAGTAGGACATTTATTTATCCTATCTGTCCCCCTTTAACTGCAGTTGCTGATTTGAGGAAAAAGATTGCTCAGTATACACCATTAAGGACTACAGAACAGCCTTCCAATACTCTTAACTTCTTTATGGCCCCCACTATCGGGTCGGACCCACATCTTTCAGAACTGATCAGGTAATTTGAGTTCCAGAAACCAGTCTCTCATTCTTTAATGCCAAGGTGAAACCTCCATGTGTTCTTTTTGATTGTTATCTAAACTTCCTTATAAACGTTTGAGTGAAACTTCCTTTGAGAACCTTACCCTTAAAACAGTCTTCTTTCTCTCCCTAGAGTCAGTGAGGAGCAAGAGTGAAATTCATGCTTTGTCAGTGGAAAAGGGTTGTTTATGGTTCAGTGGTAACTGTGATTTGGTCTCTCATCTTTGCCAACCTGGTTTACTGGCCAAGAATCAGCTACCTTCATTAGCTCCTGTTCCTATTGAAGTCCCAAGTCTCAGTTGTGTATCTTTGCTGGGGATGATCAAGATAGACTCTTGTGCCCAGTTAGAGCCTTATGTTTCAAACTATCTAAATTGAAAGTGAAAAGAAAGGGTCATAACCATATTTTTCTCCCTCCAAAAGGTTCCTCTAATATTTCGGCAGCCACCGTCTTGAGGTGGATTGTGCAGAGCTGATCAATCTCTCACAGAGAGAGATCTCTTTCATGAAAATCAAAGCTCATGAGGTCACCTTAAGGTAATTGCTGCATCTTGGGCTGTTTTGAATCCTTCTTCTTTGGATGATGTAATGAAAGCTGCCATCTGGCTATCTCACTCCATTTTCTCATCATTTTAACTTTGTTCACTGTCACGCCAGAGTGAGAGCATTTATGCTTTGGGACCAATTGTATCAGCCTAACAAGTTGTCAAGTCAATCTCCAGTATATAGTAGAGCATCCTACTGAAAGCAATGGCAAGTTCAGTTTGACAGCTTATCTTAGGCCATCAGCCTCCTACCAGGCTGGCAAATTCAGCAATGCTGTAATAGTAGATACTGTATTACTGCTATTAAAATGTTGGGTGTGGGGTGGGGTAAACTAATTTTAATTATGTAATACTTACTTGCTATTATTGTCCAATTCCCTTCTCCCTTCCCATTCTGATATTCTTTCAGATCTGGGTCCAAATCAAAGAAAGATATTATTCCGATTGTCAGAAGTGGACTAAGATATCAGACTGGGATCATGTTGCTTTTTATTCTAGACCTCCAATTACTAATTTGAGGAGATAATAATCTCCTTGGGCAGGGCACTAGCACCAGGAAAAGATATAGCAATGCAATAACAGAGGTAAGTATTTATTGATTAAACTTAGTTTACCCCCCCCCCCCCCCATTAAAAAATAAAAACTACATTCAAAATTTTGGAATTGTAGGCAGTGATTCCTGTCCAATGTACATCAAAAAATTGCTGGCTACTGGCTTCTATTGAAATCCTAGCAATAAATTCTGTCTTTGATATGATACAGTGCTTTTGGAAATAAACAATTGGCAGTTTGATCTGTCTATTAAGATAAGTAAATGTAACCCTCATATATAGCCTGCCAGTAAAACTTTGTGACATATTGAGACCAATATATGGATTGCCAGTGAAAAACCTTCACAAGTGCAATATAGTAGAGGCTTTACTTCGCATGTATGCTATTAATATGAGAATAAGCATACCGTATATACTCGTATATAAGCCAGATCCAAATGCAAGCAACATAGACCCTGATCTGCTGTCACATAATGCACCGGCAGATCAGGGTCTATGTTGTTTGTTCTATTGATTAGTCTTTACAAACTGCATAGATCCAGATCTGCCGGCGCATTATGGGATGGCATATCTGGGTCTATGCATTTTGCAGTTGGTATAGAAATATACACGAGTATTAACTGTAGTTCTCACTTGTGTACTCTATAGTGTGATTGTCATTTATGATAGAAGGAAAGTGATGGAAATAGCAATGTCTTCTGAATGAATATCCACTATATTGGACTTTCACCAACTTAAGTCAGAATTAGATTAGGAACAGACTGTGGAATTTATGAAAACCAGCTGCCCCATTTATTTGTTTTTAATTAATCATGAACTTTGGACCTGTCAAATGCAGACATGTGTATTCAACAAAATAAAATGTTAATTTTATGTAGGATATCTTTATTTCCATCAATGTAAACTTAGTTGATACCCTTGAAAACTCAATTGCTATGAAGTAGGTAAATACTGTTGTTTTGGATTGGCATTTACTGTACCCATACCCCATATTATAATAATTATATATATAATTATATATATATAAACTTTCCTACTTCAAAAACAGTTCTGACAGGGTGGGACTCTAAATGAATACCAGCCATAGAGCAAAGTAATTGGGAGAGTTAAAAAAGATAGTCTAGAAGATGTTTTGGTTGGATTGTAGGCTATTGTGGAGAATAACAATATTGGATACTATAAATAGTGTTATCTAGGGCCTAATTGTCAAATAATAAATCATCCAGTATCTAATCTGCACAAAATAGGTCTAAATAGAGAAGGGGCTCCAGAGTCAGTTGTATTATCCAAGCTGGTCAGATAGCCTTGCTGCTCACTTAATGGACAGCCAAATTGGAATTTACTCCAAGGCATTTTCTCATTATTCATTCTAATTGCTTGATACAGTTGGAATGGTATTGATTGTTTTATATTGATAGGTTATAATCAGACTTAAAAGTTGCAAAGACAGTACTTAATTTTACTTCAGTAACATTCCTGTAAACTGATGTTGTATACATTTAAATAATACACAAACTTGCTTCACAACAGCTCACTACTTTTATAACCTTAGTAGAATAATTATGTTATACAGTGACAAGGGACATGACAAAATTGTCCTTTATAGACAGGTGTCCTTTATATACAACACAAGTACTCTCCATTACAAGCTATGATTCTAGTGTTGCATGAGATGTGAAAAAGTATATGGGGATATAAGGATTCCTTCTGAATAAATGAATTACACTGTTACATTCATTAAGAATGAAAATCCAGCACTGAAAATGTCAGAATCCAATGAAACTAAATGAAATGCATAATAAGTAAAAAAAATATATCAGAATTGTAATATAAATGTTAATGCACTAACATGCACTAGGATTTTTCATCCTGGTCATCAACAAATAATTTTAAAATTAAAATTACAGAAATTGATTTAAACACAGTTAGCTTTATCTAAAGGTCAGTGGTTGATGTGATATTATTTTATTCCAACACTTGGTAGTGTTGTTGACAATGATTTCTAAATGTGAATGTAATGACTTATATGATCTGCTCTTATTTGTAACCTTCAATCTTCCTTTATAAAGCAAAGATTGCACTAACATAAGAACATAGGCCTTTTAATGCTAATTGGCTTTAACCAGAAGTACACAAGCTCATGTGTGTTGCTGACCTTTAAATAAATGTTATTTACTCAAGTCACCATTATATGTCATACCTTGATATATAGGGATTTTAATTGAGAACACTACATATATTACCGTAATGTTATTTGGGGAAACATTTCTGACAAGAATATTTGCAAAGTATTCCGCTTGCAAAAAAGATCCTGCAGACTCATCTTAAATAATGCTGAAAACATCCGCAATGCAATGAACAGTATTAAAATGTTAACAGCAAGTAAATGAATGTTTTTGAGAAAGGCTAAACTTATGCACAAAGTTTCAAACAAAATATGGCCCCATTATATCTCAAGAAACTATTTCATGCTAGAAAACAAGGCAACACTCTCAATTTAAGATCAATTTCAGCTAACCACCTTTCCATTCCAAAACCAAATAAAGAACTCTTTATAAAAAGTTTTCAGTATTCAGGGCCACTATTTTGGAACAGAATGCAAAGGAAATTAGAGAAAGTATAAAATATCAATGCATTGAATTATAATCTTGTTCAATGGATGAAAAGTGGAACCTGTTTGATTTGACAAATACATTACAACTTAAAGTATAAATTCTCAAACCTTCCACTTTGTTGTGTCACTTTTTTTGTACTGTATATACACACAATGTACCTAGTAGGAGCATGTTCTTAAAAAATTTTCAGTTTATTATGTCCATATATAAAAATAGCTTATTATCAATGGTTTTTTTGTTGTTCGGGGGGGGGGGGGGGGTATTATTTTTCTTTTATCTTTATTGTGTGTGCAACTATGTATGATGTATGTAAATATGCATATAATATTGGGCCACAAGGAAGATTAGTTCCATGAAACTAATTGTGTCACCATCTTTAAATAAATCATTATTATTATTATTATTAACATTGTGCTAAAATTGGGCCAAATCTAGTCACCCATACTCACCCGTGAACCGTTTAATTTACAAGATTATTCAGAACCTGCACTGTTTATTGGTGGGGTACCCGTCACCATAACTGTACTCGTTTTGATCTTATTGAAGCATGATCATATCAGTTATGAAATCAATGCTAAGTGGACTTGCAATGTAATGAGACCTAGTGGAAGATGATCATTGTCCACTGAGTAGTTAACTGTCAAAACAGTCTGGGCTTCACAAATCTGTGTACATTTGATAACGCTTGTCTGGCAAGCAGCAAGGGAGGTGAATCCACACATGTTAGGTCAGGTGTCTGCTATATCAAGGACATTTATAGAAGGATTTTTACTGTGAATCCCCATTGTCCATTGTAAACAGGTGTCTACTTTATGGAGGTGTGCATTAAGTTAGGTTATACTTTAATTCTTAGGAGTTGTAGATAATAAATTGGTCACAGTTTAAACTGCTGTTGAATGCAACAAATATTTCCAAACATTTGGAACATGTTCTTTATGGCAGTGACATAAAAGTTGAGGAACATATGTTTCAGTACAATATTTGGAACAGAGAACAAATTTTCCGAGGGAGAATATATTTGTTCATGGAGAAAGTTACTCACACAGTAAATTTCGTGAGATCAGCTTGGTAGTTTCATAATCAAAATTATGTAAACGAACATGCACATAGCTTTCAGTTGCGTAGTAACTACCAGTTTCAATTAAATTGTTTATTTTCATATCTCTGCTTAATTGTATTGTTTGGTTAGATTCTTTTTCCTAATTCTTTTCTTTAAATATGTATGATTTTTACATAGAACGTAGCATTGCTAGGAATTAGTAGAAGTTTACATGAATTTGTTGTACTGCAAGTTACACATCAGGTTGGTTTACTGATAATGCTGACAAATATTCCTTCATCATGATTATTTCAAATTGAAAAACATGTTTGTTGACAGTACCTTTGATGTGTACCATTTTATTTTGAAAAAACATTGTTTCAAGTTTATATACTACTGCACAGTTCCATAGTTACTGTAAATCTTACAAAAACATCATTTGCGCATGTCCAGGAAGTACATTCGGAAGCTTTCTCCAGTTTTTCATCATGTACGTATATATAACAGTGGGATACAATATCACAACAACCCTAAGGATGTTTTACCTAATTTGTCTGATATATCGGAATTCACCAAAGATGATGCCTTACAAACTGAATTAGTCATAATAAGTGGCAAAAGACAGAGAGCAAATAATACAATCTCTAGTTTAGAGAGGTATGGTATGCACATTGTCAGTGCCTTACATATAAATAGTTGTCAGTTGTACATTAAGCCTCACTAGTAGATGGGGAGGTATAGTTTGGAATTGTTTTAATTTGATGTGACTGAAAGAAGAAAAGTGGCTTCTGCACACAAATTTCAGTGTTCTGCATGGAGGACAGTTAAACATGGTGGGTGTATAATATACCATTCGCAGTACTCTTGTTAAATGATGACTGATTGTTTATCGCATATTTTTGAGTTGATTTATTATGCATAATGGTCAAGCAAGTTTCTGGATGTGTCATACTTGTGTAGGATACTACAGGATCATGGTTGTTTTGTAGTTTGGCTGCATGACATGTAATTAGTAAGGACTGATTGGTCCCCCGGGGGCATGTGCTAGGTGACAGGAAGTACTATTACTGCTATCAAATTTCTGTGTGAGGTCTGAAAATACACAGTTACCTTGACAGCTTTACTTCCAAAAAGAAATATAAAAGAATCATTTACTTTCTTTGTATTAATAAAAGAACTATTCAAAAATCATAAGTTACTTTCTTTCTATATACACAAGAAACGTCAAAGAATCACTTTCAAGCATGGAATAGCAGAGAGTGTGAATAAGTGAGTGCAAGCTTTTCTTTTGTTTTTGTGTTTTCTTCCACAGATGGGCATATCTCATTAAATGGAATGAGAAAAAATGGTCACTGAACACTAGCTTTTATTTTCCACTAATTTGTCTGTCTCTGTAGAATAGAATAGCAGAAAGTTTATTAGTGCTAGAATTTGTTTGCCACAGGTTTGCAGATTTGTCTGGAATTCTTTGAAGTACACTAATGCCTTATGTATCTTTTGGAAATTAATTAAAACAGTTAGAGGAAATATTATGGGTCAAAATATATGTATCATATTTATGTATGTATACTTTGTATTTAATATCTTTCATATGATTTGCAAGACTAATTATTTTTGCAGGCATACCATATTTATAGAAGTTGTTCTGTTTCTTTCGAATTTAAAGCAGCGACTGTTGATCAACCATGAAAACACTACACTGTTCTGCAACCACATGTATGCCATGGTTTTCCTTTGCTTACAAGCAAAAAAGTGACATTTTTAGGAGATTCTTATTAATGGAGACATGAGCCATGGTGACTTACAGTGCTAGACTCGCGACCAAAACGGTGTGGTTTCAAATCCTACCATCCGAACAGCCCAGGTAGGTTACCATGGTGTATCCTTGGGCGAGGCATTTTACTCAAATTGAGTTGCAGTGTCATAAAACACCAAACCAAACAAGTCTTACTTGTTTTTAAAACCAGTGCAATTTTGTGAGCATAAAGAAAACTTTTTCATTTTCTGAAAGCAGACATGTTGGATTAGTTGTTTTTTTTCTTTATGTATATTATCAGACCTAACACTAATGCTGATCACTTTTGCATGATTTGTGTTTTAACCAAGATTAACGAAACCCAGATCTTCATTTCAGTATGAAATGCCAGTCTCCCTTGTAGCTTAATTTTGACTCATTAACTATGTTTCGTGTATGCCTTTCACTCTTGGTCTCACATTGATACAGTAATATCAAAGTTCTTAGATAATGCCTAAAATTTGCTACAAACTTGCAAATGAAATTTCTTACTATTTTGATCATATTCATTTTTGGGACATACTGTCTCAGCACATATTTTTGGCATATTGCCTCAGCACATGTATTTTTGGCATATTGTCTCGGCACATGTATTTTGGCATATTGTCTTAGCACATGTATTTTTGGCATATTGTCTCAGCACATTTTGGCATATTGTCTCAGCAGATAATTTTGGCATATTGTCTCAGCACACATTTTTGGCATATTGTCTCAGCACATGTTTTTGGCATATTGTCTCAGCACATGTTTTTGGCATATTGTCTCAGCACATATATTTTTGGCATATTGTCTTGGCACATGTATTTTGGCATATTGTCTCAACACATTTTTGGCTTATTGTCTCAGCACATGTATTTTGGGCACATTGTCTCAACACGTTTTCTGATATATTGTCTCATCATATGTATATTTGGCATATTGTCTCACCACATGTATTCAGAATATCTGTTTTGAATTTTCTTGGAAATCTACCACTTTTCCTGCTTTTAAGTATTGTTGTTATTGACCTTAAAACAGGATGTCTGGCTGCTTTTGTACAGAAAAATGATTTGTTATATGATATTGTCTGATGTCAACAGCACTTGAGTACAAAGGAATAGCAGTGCAGCTTTGATGTTCTGTGGGGCGGACTGTGTATATTCAGGTGTAACAAGGTGCTGTATTTCCTGTACAAGATCACAGTACCTCATGCAGGCTCGTGGGGGTCATACAAGGGCACCAAGGTGTCCCCCTCCTGTCTGAGTCACCCTGCACTCTTTCTCTCCCATTACAGACCAGATAGGTTATGACTTCCTTTACTCATTAAATCATGTTTCAACAAAGGTACTTGATTTTCCTTTTGTATTTCAGCTAGACAAATAGGAGGCCTGTTATACCATATTGGCCCCATTGATGGTGACCCTCATTTCATTAGCATCCATACTCTGTCTCATGGCTCTTTGAATGATTCATATTATAGTTTTCCTGTACAAAAAGTACTATTCTTATCAGTGATAGTGTCAGTGTTTTTACTACATTGGAGACAATCGTATATACAACTTTTAAAATTATCATTGTACTTTAAAAGGGTCTTATCACAGGCGCAAGGCAACCAAACTAAGCTTTCCTTAGAAAATGACAATAAAAATCACCTGTATGATCTGGAACCAGATTCAAATTTTGTTCACTAAACTTTTATACAGCTGTTAAAAGTTTCAGAAACTTTAGAAGCAGTAGATATCAAAGACATTGAGACTTGAGGGGTAAGTTTTGTCATTCTTGTTTGTAATGTGATAAAATATTTCTTATGCTGAACTCTTTATGATTGGTTGAATTTGGCATTTTTTTGTGAAAGATATTTATCAAAAAGAAAGAAAGGTCATAAGAATATTAAGTTTGTTTTTGAAAATTTGTATATATATATATATATATATATATATACCATATTTACTCGCTTATAAATTGCATCCAACTGCAACTGCACAAACCCAGATCTGCTGGCATATTATGTGTCTATGCAGTTTGTTATGAGTAATCAATAGAACAAAACAACATAGAGCCTGATCTGCTGACGCATTATGCGATGTTTGCAGTTGGACTTATAAGTGAGTATATATGGTATATAATGAAGCTTCTCAAGTCCTAAATTGTTTGAGACCAAATTAAATTTTGTTTTGAGGGGTTTTCAGATTACTGAGGTTCACTATTCTTACTCAAGAATGAGATGTGATCAGATGTCCTTAATAGCTTGACAAAACATAAATAACAGTCAATTTTTAAAAAGATACTGTATCTGTGATAACTAGGATTTAATATCTTCCATATATATTTGTATGTTGGGTTTTATTTTCCATTTTAGACTGTTAAAAAATTGTGGACTGGTCACATACACCGATTAAGTTTCAGTTTTATGGGGTTAAATTGACTTTTGTGACAATACATTTCTTTTGGTTTTCAGAGCGAGGGGGTTTTGGTTTACTGATTTGAAGGGTGTTGAAATTAAAGAAGAAAAATTTGGGACCAGAAGCATGACTGTGCTAAAAGAATCAGATAACCTGACGTCAGGGGCTCCTCTAAATCTAGATCGGGCCCCTTCCATATTCTAAGTGAGTTGCATGTCAGGCTTGTCCCAAAAAAGTGTTATCTAATTTGCCTGACAGAACGTTGAGTGTGTTGATAAAATGTGGCACTTTCATTCTGAAGTTCTTGAAAGACACTGGTAAATTATTCATATTCAGCCCCATACTGGGGCTTCATTTGAATGTTCCTCAGTTACTTGTATTGAAAGCTATAAACTTTGTGTACAAGTGTAGCACGTGACCTATGAATGTGGAACAATACTATTCTGTTCTTGGTATTTCATTAGTTACCTATAATTAGTGCTCACTTGTTATTCATGAATAATAATGAGCAGTCACTTGCTCATGCTGACAAGGTAATACATCACTGGTTAAATATATTGAGCAGTGCCTATCTGATTGTTTAACAGTGAAGCTTAGGTAGGGAATTAGTGACTTGTAAAACATCGAAGAAAATGTCTTTCACTTTAATGGAAGAGAGATAATTACATTGTATTTGAATCCATTTAGTTCGAAGAGTTGGTAGCCACTTATTCTGTTGATATACAGAGTGGGTGTTTTCTGTAATTGTGATGCATCCACTGTGCAAACTAGTTATAAGATTGGGATCTTCATAGTTTCCAAGTTATGCGCCAAGAGCAAGTTCCCCCTACACCATGAGCATGTCCCAAGGCCTGTTATGCATAAGTGCATTTATATCCTCATGCCCAATAAATATATACATAGTTATAGTGTGGGGATTTCAATAGTTAACAAGTTATGACTCAGGGGCAAGTCCCGTATCCTAGGGCATGACCCAGGGTATGTATTTAGATATATGTCTTATTTCATCTCATGGCCTTCAAACCAATATGTGGTTAAAGGATGGGGATCTCAAAAGTCTCTAAGTTATGACTCTGAGGCTTGTCTCCTGCCCCAGGGATGACACAGGGTCTGTATTGGATATATATGTCTGATTTCACATCCTTATGTCTTCTACCTTTTATCTTTTACCTTGCAGTACTACATGTTTATGTTTATTTGGAAGGGTTTACCTTCCTAAAGTTTTCTCTTGCAATTTTTATTGTAGCAATTTTAGAACTTACCTTGGAAATAGTATCATATATCCAGTATTGTGCTGACATGCTGTTACCTTGGAAATAGCATCATATATTCAGTATTGTGCTGACATGCTGTTACCTTGGAAATAGCATCATATATCCAGTATTGTGCTGACATGCTGTTACCTTGGAAATAGCATCATATATCCAGTATTGTGCTGACATGCTGTTAAACACTCTTTACATACATACCAGTGATCCTGAATTCTTCTGGCTCTTGCCAGACATTTGTTCCAAAGATTAACATGGTGGCCAGATATTTATGAAATTTGACATAAAATCATTCAAAGTAGGTACACAATGATGCAATAAAAGAGAAAACATTGATATACTTAATTATTGGTTTCAGATTTGCTGTTGTTTCATTTTCAGTCTTATCCTTCCATGCTTCCTTTTTTCTGAGAATGTTTATTTATAAAAATGATTTTTTTCTTTCAGAAAACTATACCTAAGAATTTCACCCAACAACAGTATTTTATTACTCAGTACCACTTTTAAAACTAATTATTAATTGACAACAAGCAGAATTATTACCTCAAAATTACATAACACTTAAGTGATGAACATTTCCGATCAAGCCCAATGGTAAAGTTTTATTTGATCAGGTCTTCAGACAAGTCTTGGAGGATGATAATAAGAGTTTGTTGTTGTTGCTAGTATCTTTTTTCTTTTTAACTACACATGTATTTTAATTGTTGGATGTGTTCTGATACACTGCAACACAGTATAGTTAAAAAGCACATGGTGTGAGGGTCTGATGTAATCTCTTAATCTCAGTGGTACAAACTCTGGGGCAGTCATTTAGTTATAAGGTTTCAAAAGGCCCAGGAGATAAGTTATCACACATGTATTGTCCTGTGCTTTGGGGACGTAGAGTGTTAAACAATTGGGAAAATATAATGACCAAACAATTGAATGGGATAATTATGGGCACCTTATATCCAATGTCTTATATGTCAAGTTAGCAAACAGTAATTTGAGCTCATTGGTTGGTCATGTCTGGCAAATAAGGATATTTGAGTATCCATCTATGATACATAAATACCCTCAAATCTATATGGTTATAGGGTTGTCATGGGGTTTTGGTGGTTATCAATGCCTAGAGGATGATCGACTACGGTGTTACAGCCCGGATCGAGTGAATATTAGAAAAACCAAAAGAAAATGGATGGAATAAATGGAGATCTGAGCAGAGATATATAATAGAACAACACAAGCCCCCTGTATACAGAATACAACAATTTAATTAATTAAATCAAACAAAATAAAAATTGTACAGGACCAATTGCAGGATGCACCTCTAACAGAAAAATCAATTATTAACTCAAAGTTTTTAAGTGCAATTAGCAGCTCCATTTATATTGATACAGCAAATTTCATCACGATATTGAGTGAGTGTTTTGAACTTTTATTGTCCGGCATGTCTTTCATAACCTGATAAATGGTTGCTGTTCACTCTCCGGAATAAACATAGCTTGTTGGTTGGGGTCAGCTTGCACTGGAACACTCTCGGGTTTCCTCTTGTCTGATTATGCGTCACACTGCCTTTAGTGGCCTCTCTTGATAGTTCAGTCTTTTATACTGATTGTGGAAGCTATTTGCCGAGGTTTGCACTCTTTTCCCTTTTTCAGAACCGTCTTCTTACACTGTGGTTACATGTCTCTCATAGACTCAACTAATACATCCCTTGGACAAACTTTATGAGGGTCTTGTCCCCTGGAGTCAAGACCTTTTTGCCTTGCGCAAAAACTTTACTACCTGATTCTGCTGTGTAAGTTATTTTTAAAACACGAGACTTCACCTGGGAAACACACCCCAAACTACTGACTACCCAATTAGATCTCAAGTGTATATAATTGCCATTATTAACACATGCCCCTCCAGATTTTGGAAAAATTCTAAATTCCCCACTCCCCTCTATATACAGATCTCTGCAAAGTTTCAACTTATGACAAATATTTCAACAAGTACAAATGCTGCTTTTGCAACATTTCAAACCTTGGCCATTTCAATAATCAAAATCCGAGTGTAAACCCCTGTCCAGTTTCTTCTGACATAGTTACCTAATGAGACCTCATTAATAATCAATCAAGTTCCAAACAGATACACTCAAGTACTGGCATCCTTAAACATGCCACGGATTTAATCCAGTGCAAAATCACATACATCAAAATGCTGAGAATAAAAAAATTCAATTTCTTTACTTTGCAATGACATCAGCAAAATTCACTCTGTTACAAGGGTGTAGTCCATAATAAGCCCAGGCCCTGATGACGATGTGTGCCAACTTTAAGATCTACAATATTTAAGAAATTGAAATTTTATTTTTTAAAAACTCTCCACCTACAGAGGTGATATCAAGATTATAAAACCATTGTGCACATCTACATAACCCCCCTCCCAGTCATATCCCAAAGTTCAAGTCTGTATCTTAACCATTTAGGAGGAGATACACTACATTCCTAACAGATGGTCAGACTGCAGTATATATGCACAGGACAACGTAATCCCCACTTATTTGTCAAAAGCATGGGTATAAAAATATTAAATCTAGCCAATTTAATTAACTCCATGACCACATTCATTATATACAAGGCTGTGGTATAGTGTGGGGCTTTACACTTTATTCCATCACTAAAAAGATTCTCGGTCCAAAAGTTTGAGTTTGAATGCCAGCAATAATGGTGAAGACTCTGCAACTCTTTGATTTATAAAAAAAAGTAATCACAGGTAATTAATTTTCTGCACAAAATAGAAGCAGACAATAAGTAAGACTTCACACACAAAAAGCAGCATGTCAATGTTGTGGATAAAGCAGATGCAAACTCAATGTTGGGACTTGACACAGAAAGTGACATGGGGATGTTGTGCACAAGACAGAAGCAGAGTGTGAGTTAGACTTCACACAAAAAGCAACATGGGGATGTTGTGGACAAGAGAGAAACAGACTATAAGATAGACTTTACTAAAAAAGTGACATTGGGATGTTCTGTACAAGACAGAAACAGACTGTGAGTTAGACTTCACTCAAAAAGCAACATGGGGATGTTCTGCACAAGACAGAAGCAGACTATAAGATAGACTTCACAAAAAGTGACATGGAGATGTTCTGCAAAAGACAGAAGCAGACTATAAGATAGACTTCACACAAAAAGTGACATAGGGATGTTATGCATAAGACAGAAGAAGACTGTAAGTTAGACTTCACAAAAAGCAACATTGGGATGCTATGTATCAAAGCTCACAGTTCTTTATATAAATTGCTTATAGTTATACATTATAAAAGTAAAGAAATATACAAATGTCAGCACATCAAGCTACATGTTGTTATTGGTTTGTTTTTCATTAGAGTATACATGGTATGTATGTTTTGCATCTGCTTCTGCTGTAAACATGAAAACTATTCAGCAAGGTACATCAAGATAATGATAAATACTCGTAAACACTATTTTCAGACCAGACTATATCCTGAGTAGCCAGAGAAACTGTGCATATGGCTTTATTGGAGAACTTCTGTTCTTTCTGTTCATTGTTATTCCAGAAATCAATATTATAGTAGTAAAGCACTGAATTAGCTTCTTTCAACATATACTTTCATAGTTTTCATCAATAGGTATAGAAAATGATAGGGCTTGTTTACAAAGTTTATCTGGTAGAATTATTTTTCCACACAACAGTGTATTGTCTGTAATTTTTCATACAGTTTTTATTTTTAGCTCTACTGGTCATAGACCAGAAGAGCTTATGGGATGATCAGTTGTCCATCATCCGTCCATTACCATGTTTGTTATCGCTTCTCCTCCTAAACTACTTGGACCCATACCAAATTTGGCTTACCTTTTGCACATAAGATTCTCACGTGAGATCTAACTCATGTTAGTCTCATGTGCATTTTAACATGCAAATTAGGTAGAACTCACATGAGCAATAGAATCTAACAAAATCTGAAAATCACATGAGCAGGAATTATTAATATGAGCAAGATTTTGCTCACGTGAGCAAGCATTTCCTCACATGAGCAGGAATGGTTAATGTAAGCAAGATATTGCTAACATGAGCAAGATTTTGCTCACGTGAGCAAGAGCTTGCTCACATGAGCAATAGGAAGAAAAAAAACTACTAGGATTTGATTTGTATTTGATAAATATTTTTGACAAGAATGAAAAAGAACTAAGTTCCTGTAATAAAACTTGTTTAGCAGCAATAAAGAGATTTTCACAGTGATATTAAAATCTAGTGAAGATGAGCATATTCAAGTTCAATTATGCATGTTTTTGTGGGGTTTCTCACATGAGAAGAAAAACAACCTGTATATAAATATGTGATAAAATAATGATTTTCAATTATTATAATTATTATGTCGCATGCATTCTGTAGCAATATATGCTCGAGGCACAAATGAGCAGGTGTAAAACACTTGTTCACTCATCAAGTAAATTAGTGTGATTATTGTGAAAGCAATGGTCTTCACGCACATGAAATTAGCTCGGTGTACTACATCCAAGCACTGATTTCATTAGTGATAACAAAATGTATAGGGTCTCTGGCTAGTATTGACCAATCAGAAAAGGTTGCTTTCATTGACTCAATTAATAATCCAAAATTATACTAAACAATGTTTTAATATTTATATCGTTGTTGATAAACATTCAGTGCATTATGCACTGACAATTGTAAACATGTAGAAGTATTTACAAGGTGTGCAGCTGCCACCGAAATGGCAAAAATTAGATGACAAGGGAATGCGATCACATATATGATGAACATAAGAGACTAAGAAAGTACCAGAAATGCTGGGAAAATGGACACTAATGGCTAAAGTGTGACACAGGAGAGACTGTGTTGTTGGTGAAATACAGTTATTGTTTTGAGTTGATGTTAATGTTAATGAATAATAAATGTTGAATTGGAAACTGAACTCGCTTCAGTTTGATTTTAGCAAGATCAGTGAAATTTAGACAGGATCAATAAAAGTATTATTTTGGTGATTCTGTGGGTTAGGGGAAAAAAAGCCTAATTTTGAGCCATGTATCTTGTTTTACATATGCACACTTTCTAGAACTCATTACACATACTCCAGCTTGTTTGCTGTTAATCATAGTTTCACTGGGGACCCCTAAAATCTGAATAAATCAAAGGAAACAACATGGAAAGAATGAATACAAATTCATAATTGTTTGAAACAATATTTATTATAATTGCTTAAAACTGTATTTATCAAAGTTAAACATTATTTTGTACACTTGTGCAGTATATCAGTAGTTTCTATCATAACATTAAAAGTTCATTAAAATGAGACCTCTCAATAGAGTACCATATTGTAATGATATTCTGTTCAATTTCTTTTGTAAAACACTCCGTACACAAAATATATTTCATTAGATGTTATGTTGTCTTTTTTAAATTAAGTATACTGCATTCCTTTCAAAATGTTGCAAGCAGAGCAAACTAAGGAGAAACAGTGGATGTATGATCTAGATCATATCCAATGTATTATTAAGGAAAGATTCCAGAAAATTCAGGCTGATACACAGAAAAGCAAACTCTTGAATATGTGGGAAATCTTCACATTTTTTCTGTATGGGTTTAGACACTTTTTACTTCACTTCCATACAGAAATCCTTTTTGGGGAGGGAATATGTCAGATGGTTAAAGGTTCCCCCTCCCCATCTGTTAAAATCATACACTATTAAGTGAAAAACAAGAATGTCAGCCATTTAAATTACACTGAACCACCTCTTCTAAACAAATCCTCTCAGAATATAATCCTAAATCCTTCCCTGCTTCTTGTATGATTCAGGTACCATCCACTGAAATAGATTACATGTAGCAACATGTACTACATAACATGAACAAAAAATGTGACTATTTACCTGTTTGGCAAAAAATGTGACTATTTACCTGTTTGGCAAAGGCATTTTTAAAAATAATTCAACATTCAAAAATCACTTCACAAGTCTTAGACACATCTGTAAGTGTTATTCATGACCATCCAGTTTGAAAGCTGTAACATCATATCTGTCAAACATTTGGTAGTTTACGTCTTTAAACAAAAAAAAGCAATATGAACTTACTCACTTTACACCTTAAAACCTTTGAAATAGATCCACTGCCATATTCTTTGAAAAATTTAAAGTATAAAAATTAGAAGCTTACCTACATGTATACGACTTCTGAACTTGCCTCAGTTAAAGTTCAAACTTTACTGCATGAAGACAATTGTAGAATTTTATATGCTAGAAGAAAAACAGTCCCTAACAAAAACAGAAATGAGATTAACAAGCTTGCATGTAATTTAACGTCAACCGTCCTAATTTTGTGCCCATCCTTGATTTGTGTGCCATGTTTTGTTTTGAGATCCTGATGTAATCAACTGGGTCGCAAGCATTTGTTGACAGTGACAGTAAGTGCTGATTAAGACATATTTGAATACATAATACAAATCAAATTGAAAAAACACAATGAAAATGGCAAATTTTACTCATGCCATACAGTTTGTGGCCCTGGCGCGAGTGTTAGCCGTTCAAGCCAGGGCCACTGTTCACATGTTAGGTTTCTTTACTTTTGATTAGCAGGAAACCCATGATAGTGATTTTTTTAAACTGCAAAGGCAATGTAAAGATTTGGTCATTGTAACATGCACTTCTTACATCATGTTAGAAAAAATAAATCCAATGAAAAACTATATAGTATGAAATTTTTCATTGAAATATTTTAATATAAGGAAAAAAAAATCTTTGTAATGAAATAGCATGAATAAAATCTTTTAAAAATGTACAGTATCTTTAAATATGATAATTTTAGCAGACAGCTTTAAAAAATACAAAATTAAAAAATGAATCATATTTTTTTTTCTTTTATATTTTTGCCATCATTATTTATAAGTGTTTTATTGTAGTCAATATGTGTTTGAAAGAAATGATTTGTATTACATATCCAAATATTATTAATACAGGGATATCATACACGATTGATTTCTAAAGTAAACATTGATCTAATTGTCACATTCCAATCTTACGTCACGTGGCCTTTATTTCAGGGGCATGAACCATAGATGTACTTCCGGAAATAGACAAATTTAGACATGCTCAGAAAAATGGTAGCTCGCAAAGAATTTGGAGAGTTTTTACCGATGAATAAATTAAGCAGATATAGTTGAACACTTTCTATGGTGATTTCAATAGTTTCTCCCAATATTATAATACAAACATTAAAATTAACATTGAGGGCAAGAACCATGGCAGATCGAGGATACTAATCTCGTAACACTATTGTTGATAACTGACAACATTGCATCAAGAACTGCTGTTTGGCAGGCACAGCAGTAAATAATAATGATCTGAAAAATTATTGTTTCAATGATTATTAGAAGCAAGATTACAAGGTCATCTTATTTGAAGTATTAAATCGTGGGGGTAAAACTGCAAAAGCAGCAGACAAACTGCTGTACCCATAAACAGGCAAAATGCAATACAGTCTTGATTTTACTCACCAACATGATAATTCCATGATTTTAAATTATCTCCTGGTTTCTATGATCAGTTGCTGCACATGTATTGGTATTGCTTGCAGTGAAATTTCCCGAATTAACGAGCTAAACTGTGATGGTTAGAGCTTTAATTTTAAAATGGCACCTGTTTGAAAGCGAGGTTACCATGGTAGTTTTGTGTTGTACTGCCTTCAAAAAGTTATGTGCATATTTTGTGGTCAGTAAACCAGTCTCCAGACTGTAAACAAGGGAAATAACCATCATTATTGTCTCTATACCAGATTAGGTCTCAGTCGCGGAAAAACACATTTAATCTTATGTGATTTTATTTTATTATTTGATTTGGTTTTTGAAATCAAAATTCTTGAAGCATAATTCTTTATAGAATGCTGGCAGAATAGGATTGGTCTCTAACTCACATGAGAAAAACCGACATAGAACAAATCTAAAATGTGTCTGATCAGAATCGAAGTCCAAATTTCTCACGTGATAACTCATGTGAAAAATTAGAACTCTGCCTTATTTTCAAACATAGTAAGATGTAAGGGGAAAGAATGTTTTCAAAGTTATACTTTCTCGTGTGAACATTCAAATTCTCACTTGTTTCTAACAAGGTTCTCATGTGCAGCTTATGAGCAGCTCATGTGAATTGGTTAGATTTTTCTGTACAGGGAGGATTGCCATGAAACTTCAAACACACATTCATTCCATGGTCTAGTTGGTCCTAAATGAAATTGGTGATGCTCTGACATCCAGTATGGCCACCACAGTGGCAGCCATCTTGAAAATCTTGTTATTGCTACTCCTCCTGAATGGATGGTCATATCATCATTGAGTTTTCACTAAAAGACTTCTTTTGATGTCTAGTTGGTCCTAAGTGAAAATGGTGCCAATCTGATGTCCAATACACATCTTGAAAATCTTGCCATTGCTACTTCTCATGCATGGATGATCAAATCAACATGGGGTTTTTCGCTGAAATATTTTTTATGATGTCTAATTGGTCCTAAATGAAAATGCTGCTGATCTGACATCCAATATGGCTGCCATGGCAGCCATCTTGAAAATCTTATCACTATTCCTCCTACATGGATGGTCATATCAACATGGAGTTTTCACTGTAAGACCTCTTATGATGTCTAGTTGGCCCTAAATGAAATGGTGCCAATCTCATATGATCTTGAAAATCTTGTTATTGCTACTCCTCCTGAATATCAACATGGGGTTTTCACTGAAAGACTTCTTATAATGTCTATTTGGTCCTAAATGAATGGTACCAATGTGACATCCAATATGGCCACCACAGCAGCCATCTTCAAATTCTTGTTATTGCTACTCCTCCTACATGGATGGTCATATCAGCATGGGGTTTTCACTAAAAGACTTCTTATGATGTCTAGCCTGTCCTAAATACAAATGGTGCTGACCTGACATCCAATATGGCCACAATGGGACACATCTTTAAAATCTTGTTATGACATCTCTACTTGAACAGAGAGTCATGTTGATGTGGGGTTTTCACCAGAAGACTTCTTATGATGTCCAGTTGGTCTTTAATGAAAATAGGGCCGATCTGACATCCAATATACCCACCACAGCAGCCATCTTGAAAATCTTGTTCCTAAATAAAAATGGTACCAATTCCTTCTGAATAGAAAGTCACATCTTGAAAATATTGTTATCTCTACTCCTCTCCAAATGGATGGTTATATCAACATGGGGTTTTCACCAATAGACTTCTTATGAAACCTAGTTGGCCCTAAATGAAAATGGTGCCAGTCGTACATCCAATATAGCTGCCATGACAACTGTGTCACTACTCCCCCTGAATGGATGATCATTATGACATGGGGTTTTCACCAAGTATTAAATGAAATTGGTGTCAGTCGTACATCTGATATGGCTGCCACAACAACTGTCTTAAAAATCTTGTTGTCCCTACTCCCCTTGAATGAATGATCATTATGACATAGGGTTTTCACACAAAGACTTCTACTGATGTCTACTCTGTACTAAATGAAAATGGTGCCAAGCTGATATCCAATATGTGTATCACTGAAGAATATCCAAGATGGATTCAACACTCTACAGTTAAAATGAAGAAAATGGTCTTGTTTGAATTCATGCAAATTCTTTTCGCTCAGTAGAGCGTCAGCCCCTTTGAGGGACTCTTGTTATTTTTTATGTACAGATAACCATAATTATAAAATTATCAGTTCATTCTTAAATTTGAAAATCTGAAAACTTGTAATAAGAAGAAAGTTCCCTGTACAAAAAGTTAAAAGTACAAAAATATTTACTATATTTATTAGGGGTGAAACAATTCATCGATATATCGATGTATCAATACTTTTGCCATATCGATACACATATCAATACAAGAGGTGAAGAATCGATACAAAACGATACTTACCATATACAAGTAACTTTAATTTTCAGCGGTCATGAATAATTATTAGTCATTTGATTTTTTTTTCTTTAAATTGAGAATTCATCTGAGACAGCTGTCTTTGGCACAGGCACTCATTTTTGTCAGCAAAAAAGGCAAAACTATTGACAACACCCACTCGCCTTCTACAAATTAACACAAGGTGAAGTGCTTCGAAATCTTCTCCCCCCCCCCTCGCCAATTCAATGCTAATTATTTATTCCCGTCAGCATGTTGGGCATAAAGGAGAGGTTCTTGATTTGTTCCCCATGTATCATGAAGTACTTTATTCATCATTTAATAAGCACTTTTACACGAAGTTTTTCGGTTGCTTCGTATCGAATAGGCAGCAGATTTCAAACAGCACGAGTCTGTCACCTTGTGTACATATGTAAAGTTTTTATAGAAGGGGAATGCCTGTGGTCGGGGCAGTTGTTTTGCATCTTGAGGAGTAAATTGTGATGGATTTGGTTGGCAGTCATCTCCGTTACCACACAAGGACTTATTATAGATTAGATTTTCCTTGCATGAGGAAACTGTACTATTCTGTTTTGAAGATAACACTGTAATGTCTTTAAAGTTTAAGTGAAGACATGAAACTGGTAATAATATGTTTTTAAAGCATTCATTCTGTGCAAAACAAAGGACGTGGTGGCGAAGATGAGTCATGCATCCAATCAAGTGGTGCAGCCTGAAATATCCTAAAAGGTTGAATTAAAAACACTGACAACTAGCAGATAGTCTGTTTGGAAGTATTTTTGTTATTTTGTCATGAATGAGAATGCCATATGAACAGATGCTACGTCTCTGGCTGGCTGTAATCTGCATACAGGAAATAGAACCAATATGTCAACACTCATACAATGGCACCACCCTACCACTGACAGACCTTCTAAAGATGAAAAGACCATCAAGTTAATATGTGTATCGATAATGCATCGTATCATAGGCTGTTTATTGTGAATCGTATCGATACGTGGCACAGGTGTATCGTTTCACCCCTAATATTTATGGATTGATAGTGCATGAATAATTAGAGTGTTCAAAAACTACAGACAATATGATACATCAGAAAATTCATCATTAGCTTTTTTTTTTAGCTCACCTGGCCATAAGGTGACCTGAGTTTATGGCATGGCTTTGATTCTTTTGTGTGTCATGCATCTGACAGCAATTGCTATTTTCAACTTTTCAAAAGCCACTGGACCAGTTTCAGTCAAACTTAACAGGAAGGATCATGGCAGGGTATCCTTTCAGTTTTTTACAAATGATGCCTATCCACAAGAAAATATAGCTGCTTTTACTAAAATAGAATGACTTTGCAAAAACTGGTTAACAAAAATTGACCAGATTTGATAGAAATCATCTTGGCATGAAGAACTTTCAAGTTTATACAAACAATGCTGATCTGCCATAAAATATGGTTGCTGTTGCTAAAAATAGAAATACCTTTAAATGACTTCACAAAAACTGTACACCAGAATTTGTGCTTTGTTTCATAGAGCTAGGTGTGCTTTTTACAGGCTTTGTCTCCTTAACTCCATTTTGTAGAGTTATGGCCCTTGACAATTAATCTCGTATCTTCACATGTGATATTGCTTGTAACTGGTGTAGTTCAAGAACCATTCAATATATTATGATGCACTTTGAAGTGAACATTGTTTGATATACCTAGATTTGTCTTTTATGGACTTTGTCTCATCTATTGCATTTTGGACAGAGTTATGGCCTTTGTCATTGAACATAATATCTTTATATGGGATATTGCTTATATTGATGAGCCCTTAAAGAAATTGGATTTCAAGCATTCATCATTTAGAGGAGTCTTGACCCCTGAATGCTGATGTTTTCTTAAAATTGGAGTTCAAGCATTCAATATCATCATTTAGAGGAGTCTTGACCTCTGAATGCTGATGTTCTCTTAACTTTGGTTTCCCAATACAAGTTCCTCTGTGTAAGTCCCAAATTTTAGTTAGTGGGGCCCTTTGGCATGCACCCATCACTAATAGCTCAAGTTACACAGTTCAAGAAAGCTATAATAGTATACTGTATTATGGGTGAGGTCACCTTATACTGGGGTACATATTGCATGATAATATTACTCCGATCCATAAATACATCTGCCTTATAAAAGGCACTGCACTATACTGAAGCACCTTACAGTTAGGACAACTGTATTTTATCATATATATATCCATATAGCTACATATCTATATAGTTCGTTCAACGTGTCATATTTGATGGGTCACTGTGACCTTGTTTTCAATCTTCAGAGGCTTTGGTTTAAATTTTGTTCATGTATGTGTATCTGATAAACTAGATCTATATGTGGTTCAAAAGAAAACTTTGCTTGTTGCCCATTTGTTTCCTGTTTATAATGGTCAAGGCTGTCCTATTATTCTATTCATGTACCCACACACATTTCTGTTTTTTTTTTTTTATCAAGCTAGTATTTTATATATTGTTTTGACAATGGATGTTAGATAAATCTTCTTGTATCTTGTCTTGAAGATGTAATTGATTCACTTATTGGTGATATATTCAGAAAGTTTCTCACTCCCCACAAACTGCTGAACTATTTCATATGTAATTCTGACATCTAGATATGGTAATGTTGTTGGCAAATAGTAACTATAGAGTAGTTGACATAAAATATGATACATGCCAGTTTCCCTATGTTAACCCACTAACATATATCCCAAGGGGACTTATGTGTTATCAAGTAAATTCAGTAAGTAATTGGTCAAAGCCATTCATGTCAAGATATACCTGTGTTAAACCAGTTGGCACAACTTGATTTACTCAGACATGTTCAATACACCAGAGGTAAAATTATGCCTTTCCGTTCTTTGTATTGTAAATAATGTTGCTAGTATATGACTAACAATGATTAGCCCTAATTTTTTTCCCATTGTTCTATAGGACATTTACCCTATCATAGCTGAAATAATACAAGACATTAAATGATTTAAGATATTTTTTACCTGTATGCTGTTCAGTTGGTAGATACCATTTTAAATTTTGTGTTTTTAACTTGAGTCACTTTAGTCACACCAGCAATTTTTAATTAGTAATATACAGCATCATCCAGGGAGGAAAATGTCTGTCCTTTATACAACAATATACAGGATCATCCAGGGAGGAAAATGTCTTTCTTTTTTACAACAATATACAGCATTATCCAAGGAGAAAAATGTCTGTCCTTTTTATAGCAATATACAGCATCATCTGGGGAGGAAAATGTCTTTCCTTTTGTACAACAGTATACAGCATCATCCATGGAGGAAAATGTCTCTCCTTTTTACAACAATATACAGCATCATCCAGGGTGGAAAATGTCTTTCCTGTTTACAACAATATACAGCATCATCCAGGGTGGAAAATGTCTTTCCTTTTTGCAACAATATACAGCATCATCCAGGGTGGAAAATGTCTTTCCTGTTTACAACAATATACAGCATCATCCAGGGTGGAAAATGTCTTTCCTTTTTACCACAATATACAGCATCATCCAGGGTGGAAAATGTCTTTCCTGTTTACAACAATATACAGCATCATCCATGTAGGAAAATGTCTTTCCTTTTTACAACAATATAAAGCATCATCCAGGGTGGAAAATGTCATTCTTTTTTACAACAATATACAGCATCATCCAGGGTGGAAAATGTCTCTTCTTTTTGCAACAATATACAGCATCATCCAGGGTGGAAAATGTCTTTCTTTTTTACAACAATATACAGTATCATCCAGGGAGGAAAATCTCCTCCATTTTATAGATTGTGCTTGTAATTTTCAATCTATTAAAGGAAAAATGTAAAATAACACATTTCTATTTTTTTTAAATTGTTCATTGAGGCCTTATCAGTAAGGACTCCATTTATCAGAATGCCTTTGTGCTGTAATTTATCAGTCTGGACTTCATTTATCGGAATGCCTTTGTGCTGTAATTTCTCAGTCTGGACTCCATTTATCGGAATGCCTTTGTGCTGTAATTTATCAGTCTGGACTTGATTTATCGGAATGACTTTGTGCTGTAATTTCTCAGTCTGGACTCCATTTATCGGAATGCCTTTGTGCTGTAATTTCTCAGTCTGGACTCCATTTATCGGAATGCCTTTGTGCTGTAATTTATCAGTCTGGACTTCATTTATCGGAATTCTTTTGTGCTGTAATTTCTCAGTCTGGACTTCATTTATCGGAATGCCTTTGTGCTGTAATTTCTCAGTCTGGACTCCATTTATCGGAATGCCTTTGTGCTGTAATTTATCAGTCTGGACTTCATTTATCGGAATGCCTTTGTGCTGTAATTTATCAGTCTGGACTCCATTTATCGGAATGCCTTTGTGCTGTAATTTATCAGTCTGGACTCCATTTATCGGAATGCCTTTGTGTTGTAATTTATCAGTCTGGACTCCATTTATTGGAATGCCTTTGTGCTGTAATTTATCAGTCTGGACTCCATTTATCGGAATGCCTTTGTGCTGTAATTTCTGGGAACAGTTTTCTCTATTACTCTGTAAAGCAATTCAGTTATATGGAGTCCCATCCAAATACATTTTTTGGTTTGGTTTGATTTGCCTGGAGTCCTGTCCAGTGCATTGTTTGGTTTGGTTTGATTTGGTTTCATGGCACATCAGCTCATGAAGGTTATTGAGTGCCTAGGCAATTGGAGTAAACTGCTTTGTCCAGGGACACATCATGTTAGCCGACCCAGTTTGATCCAATGGTAATATTCTAACCCACATCCATCTGGTTGCAAGTCCAACATGCTAATTACTGAGCCTCTATGGGTCCTTGCCAATCCATATGAAAGGGATGGGAGGAAAAGTATATGGATTAATGAGGATTCACTGTAAAGTTAGGGAAGTCTTTTGTTGTAAAGTGTTGTGATAACAATATAATAATTCTATTGCTTCATTTCTGTGTGCAACAACCATCAAATGTTCAACATTTCTGTGTACAGCAATCCTCAAATGTTCACTATTTCTGTGTGCAACAACCCTCAAATGTTCAACATTTCTGTGCACAGCAACCCTCAAATGTTCAACATTTTTGTGCACAGCAACCCTCAAATGTTCAACATTTCTGTGTGCATCAACCCTCAAATGTTCAACATTTCTGTGTGCAACAACCCTCCAATGTTCAAGACATGATTATCAGTACTATACATATCAATATTTTAACATTATTAACATTGAAGTGTGTGGAAAACATGTTGCCAGTTTGACATGTGGGTGAAGGACAGATGTTGAATATATTGAAAAATCCAGTTTCTGATAACTACCCATATGGTTATTGTCATTTCAGAGCTTAGATATTACCACCACCACCATCAGCACCACCACCATAATCTTCTATTTCTTCATTCAATACTTCTGCTACTACTATAGCAACTGCTGCTGCCAACATTAGTACAAGGCAGGAATTTACATTAGAATTCCTGCAAAATCAGCTATTTAAAGCAAAATCAGCTATTTTATATATATATAAAACCCCTATATTTATTAAAATCCATTTATTGTTTCTTATCCATTTAGTGTCCCTATATTTTTGTTGGAGAAGCACTTTACAATTTTCTTACAAAACTTTTTTTTCTTCAAAAAAGGTTTATTTTGGTTTGGTGTTTTATGGCACAGCAACAAAAGTAGGTTATTTAGTGCCGAGGCAATTGGAATCAAGTGTCTTGCCCAAGGACACACCACGGTAGATGACTAGGGCTAATTTGTCCATAGGATTTGAACCCACACGGTTTTGGTTCCAAGTTCAGCATGCTAACCACTGCTCCTTCAAAAAGGATTAAAAGTATGATTCATCATGATGGATGTAGTCAATACATTTGTGTTGTTTAGTTCCTGATGATATACATGGTTTAATTATTATTTCAATGCATTTTGTTTTTAATATTGAATAATTTATGTGTTCATATCAACATGGGGTTTCACTAAAAGATTTCTTATGATGTCTAGTTGGTCCTAAATGAAAATGGTGCCAGTCTGAAGTCCAATATGGCCACCAGGCCGCCAAAATATTGTTATCACTACTCCTCCTGAATGGATGGCCATATCAACATGGGGTTTTCACTAAAAGACTTCTTATGATATCTAGCTAGTCCTAAATAAAAATGGTGCTGATCTGATGTCCAATATGGCCATGGCAGCCATCTTAAAAATCTTGTTATGACAACTCTGCTTTAACAGAAAGTCATATTGATGTGGGGTTTTCACAAGAAAACTTTAAGTTGGTCTTAAATGAAAATGGTGCCAATCTGACATCCAATATGGCCACCACAGCAGCCATCTTGTGATTGCTACTCCTCTTGAATGGAAAGTCATATCTTGAAAATATTGTTATCTCTACTCCGAATTGATGGGTACATCAACATGCGGTTTTCACCAATAGACTTCTTATGATACCTAGTTGGTCCAAGATGAAATTGGTGCCAGTCGTGCATCCAATATGGCTGCCACAATGACTGTCTTAAAAATCTTGTTGTCACTTCTCCCTCTGAATGGATGATCATTATGACATGGGGGTTTTCACCAAAAGACTTTAATGATCTCCACTTTGTCCTAAATGAAAATGGTGCCAAACTGACATCCAGTATGTGTACCACAGCAGCTAATTTGAAAATCTTGATACCACTGATGAATGCCAGGGATGGTTTCATCACTCAACAGTTAAAATGAAGAAATGGTCTTATCTTGAATTCCTGGAAATTCTTTTCGCCCAGTACAGTGTCAGTTCCTTCGAAGGACTCGTGTTATAATATATATTGCCCATTTTGACTTGGAGCTAAATGCAGTGTTGGAAAAAATCTTGTGAACACAACTTGTCTTGCAGTTTTTCATGGATTGCTGTGAAACTTGGTATATATTATGGTCATCATTAAAAGATGTGTGTATTGACAAAAATTTGTGCTCCCATGATTTTGTACTCCTGCAACTTACTGTCTGTTTTTACTTACAGCTGGATGCAGTATATGATGGAATTTTGTGAAAGCAGTTACCATTGTACTTTATTGTGAAACTTAGTACATTTGGTCATCTTCAGAAGATATGCAAGTTTACCAATGAATATACTCACACTATTGTCAGAGGAGTTAAGCACTTATTTAGCTCAGTTGTCCATCCATCTGTTAGTGCAAGTTTGTTATCATTACTCCTCCTAAACTACTTGGAGGAAACTTTACCCTCACATTCATCCCATAGTCTATTTAGTTCTAAATGGAAATAGTGCCACTCATACATCCAATATGGCCACTACAGTAGCCATCTTGAAAATCTTGTTATGGCTACTCCTTTTGAATGGGTGGTCATCACTAAAAGACTTCTTCCTAGTTGGTCCTAAATGAAAATAGGGCCAGTATGGTGTCCAATATGGCTGTGGAAAGTCATATTGAGATGGAATTTTCACCAGAAGACTTCTTATGAGATCTAGTTGGTCCTAAATGAAAATCGTGCCAATATGATATTCAGTATGGCCACCACAGTGGCCATCTTGAAAATCTTGTTATCACTAATTCTCCTGAATGGATGGTCATATCAACATGGGGTTTTTACTAAAAGACTTCTTATGATGTCTACTTGGTCCTAAATGATAATGGTGCAGATTTGATATCCATTATGGCCACCAATAGTGGCCATCTTGAAAATATTGTTATCACTACTCCTCCTGAATGGATGGTCATATCAACATGGGGCTTTTACAGACAACTTCTTATAAAGTCTAGTCTGGTCCTAATGGTGCCATTCAGACATTCAATATGCCTGCCACAGTGGCCATCTTGGAAATCTTGTCTACTTGGTCCTATTTAAAAATGGTGTCCGATCTGATGTCCAATATGGTCACCATAGTGGCCATCTTCAAAATATTGTTATCACTATTTCTCCTGAATGAATGGTCATATCAGCATGGGGTTTTCACTAAAAGACTTCTTATGATGTCTAGTGGGTCGTAAAAAAAAAATCATGCCGATCCAACATCTGATATGACTGCCACAATGGTCATTTTGAAAATCTTGTCATCACTTCTTCTCCTAAATGGCTGTGTTCACCAACAGACTTCTTATGATGTCTAGTTGGTACTAAATAGAAACGGTGCCAATCTGATATCAAATATGGCCACCATGGCACCCATCTTGAAAATCATGTTATCGTTGCTCCTCCAAAACGGAAAGTCATATCAACATGGGGTTTCCACCAGAAGAAAATGGTGCCCAGTTTACATTCAGAATGTCCACCACAGTAACTAATTTGAAAATCTTTTTATCTCTGAAGAATATCATAGATGGTTTCAACACTCAGCAGTTAAAAGAAAGAAATGGTCTTATCTTGAATTCCTTGAAATTCTTTTCAGCCAGTAGAGCATCGGTTCCTTCGGTTCCTTCGAGGCATTCTTGTTTATTCTAGGCTGATTTCCATCATTGGGGTAGGGGTGGGATGAAGCATAGGTGGGGATATATTTATGTGAGCAAATTGCTCACCATTTCTCAAGTTACAGATGAGGTAACCTGTTGCACTTTATTTTGGCTTCCACAGCTGGTTAGACTGCACCTAGGTCTTTTAAACTTGCTCATCTTTTATATGTGAAAAGTATTAATTATATTGGCACTTCACTAAAGAACTATTATTACTTACAAATGTTTGGGGTTTTATTGGTTATAGAAATGATGTAGAGAATTAAAGAATACCACAAGAGTTCTCTGAGTAATTCATGTATTCACTGATAGAATGTGTGTACTTACTGAGATTACTGTGGATCTAGACCTGGTTGCATGTAGTGGATAACAGTGACTCATTTTTCATTGCATAGAACTTGTATAAATCTAAATTTTCTATTATGTTCAAGTTAAGCTGTGTATTTTAAAATATGTGAAAGGAGTTTAAAAATGTATATGTAATAAATATAAAAGTACAATCAGGTATATGTTTTGTACATAAATTTGAGTTAAGAGGAAAGAATTTGTTTGATATGTCATGGGTCTATGTCTCAGTCTAACAGCTTCCAACTTTATAGTTGTATGCATACATTATATATCAGACTAGTTGTTTGAACCTAATCAGAACAAAATACAAATGTAGTTTTGTGCATGTTTAGACCCATTATAGATTTTTTTATGTTACCTATAGTGATATATCACATCATGCCATCATACTTGGTAATAATAATAATAATAATAATAATAATAGAAATAAAAATAATAATAATAATAATAATGGTGACCTTGCTCAAAGAGGGTAACACATTTGGTTTTAGAACTACTGTATATGCTTGCATATAATCCATGTCCAAATGCAAACAACATAGACCCTGATCTGCCATCGCATAATGCACCAGCAGATGAGGGTCTATGTTGTTTGTTCTACTGATTAGTCCTTACAAACTGCATAGACCTAGATCTGCCGGCGCATTATGCGCCGGCAGATCTGGGTCTATGCAGTTTGCAGTTGGTATCAGATTATATGCGAGTATATGCGGTAGTCTTCCTTGTGGCCTTCTATTATTTACATGAATATTACATGGTAAAAACATCTTTCTGTAGTTATTCCATATTCTGATGTCAACAAACACATATACACGTGTAAACTTAGAAGCATCAGATTTGTATTCCTGTCTTAAGCATAATACTATCTTAAAATTTATTTTTAAAATCATATGTTGTGTCCTGTGATAACTGAATCCTAGATTTGTCATCAGTTATTATGAATATTCGTGACAATGAATTGCTTATGTCAGAAAATACCTAATATAATATTTTCAGATGTCTTTCTTATGCATAGATGGATTCACATGATGTTTAAATTCATTTCTCAAAATCATTAAAGAAATCTCTTAAATGAAACAAAATGCTTCAGTCAGAGATTGCAGTGTGGAAATTAAATTAAATATGGAAATTAAACAAAATGCTTCAGTATGAGATTGCAACATGGAAATTAAACAAAATGCTTCAGTCTGAGATTGCAACATGGAAATTAAATTAAATATTTAAATTAAACAAAATGCTTCTGTCTGAGATTGCAATATGGAAATTTGTGGGTGTTCTTCTACATACATTTTTTAATTCTTTTACAGCAAGTTTTGTTTGAAGTTGAACATCCACATAAAATGTATCAAAGATGTAGAATTAAATGGGTATCATATATAAAACAACATAATATGAATGACATCATATGATAAAACGGTTCTGCCATTTTGCCATTGACATGCAGTTGCTCTTTCTCCTTTGCTGGTTGTTTGTATATGCTTCTGACCAAATATAATTCTTCATGTAAGACAGTGTGTGTGTGTGAGTATACATACATATATATAAATATATATATATATATATATATATATATATATATATATATATATATATATATATATATATATATATATATAAGTCAAGTACAACTGCAAACAACACAGACCCTGATCTGCCATTGCATAATGCACTGGCAGGTCAGGGTCTGTCTTGTTTGTTGTGCTGAATGCTCCTAACAAATGGCATAGACTCTGATCTGTTGGAGCATTATCCAGTGGCAGATCTGGGTCTGTGCAGTTTGCAGTTGGACTCAACCTACAGCCATGTATATACGGTATTGGACACTGACTTTATCATTGTTTTGAAATTCAATTTATGGGAATTTTTATAAATAATAGGACAGCTAGTTTATCAGTATTAAGGTCCTACAGAAGTTACTTTAACAGATAGGTTATCAGTACTGGTGAGCTAGAGAAGTTACTTTAACATCTAGGTTATTACTATTAGAATCCTACAGAAGCTACTTTAACAGCTAGGTTATCAGTATTAGGGTCCTAGAGAAGTTACTTTAACAGCTAGGTTATTACTGTTAGAGTCCCACAGAAGTTAATTTAACAGCTAGATTATCAGCACTAGTGTCCTGGAGAAGTTACTTTAACAGCTAGGTTATTACTATTAGAGTCCTACAGAAGTTCATTTAACAGCTAGGTTATTACTATTAGAGTCCTACAGAAGTTCATTTAAACAGCTAGATTATCAGTACTGGGTCCTAAAATTTATCTTCAGAAACTTTTAAATGTCAGTCACTAAATAAAAGAATGTTAGAAAAGCTAAAAAGAGAATGAGCACTTTTATGCAGTATCTCAATTTATCACATGACTACCGTGTTATTTACATTATTTGGCCCATATTATAATTTTCATACATGTAACACATGTAATTACACCTCATGACATCAGTAATGACATCATAATGTCAGGCAAAGGAAAGAGGAAAGGTGTAATGACTGAAGCATCCGAATGTATTTCAAAGTCATTTCACTACACTGTTCTGTAGTTTGGTCAAATAAAATCAGTATTTGTTATCATGCGATAAAGAGAATCTTACATTTGTGTTCATTTCAAATGAAATTTATGAAATGAGTTGAATAATTTGTATCTTTTGCAAGACTATTTTTTTTACTCATCTCATTAATTTCAAATAAATAAAGCTATGTATCAGAATTTTTTCATCTTCCAATCTTCTAAAAATCTGTAAATTATATATCTGGAATGTAAGTACAAATTGTCAGTACACATCTGCTAGTATGGCATCAGATAGGTAAAGATAGTTATTTTTTAATGGATTTATACTTAGGCATTGCATGTGCTGTAATTCACAAAGAACCAAAACAAAGGAAGCAATGAGGTCATGAGGAACCTACTATAATGTTGGCTTTACCGTCTGTAGCCAATCAACATTCCAGCTATTTACATGTCATATATGTAGTAAATATTCAGGCACTTGTAATTAGTGAGTTGTACTGCTTTCTTGTGGTCTGCTTTCCCTTGAAACCTGTTACTCAGGAGTTTAGGCAGTGCAGTGCAGTTTAGGTTCAGAATTACTGCAACATGATGCAGGCTTGATTAAGCATTTAAAATGATATTGATAATAACCAGTCACTAAGGAGCTTGTACTCAGTAGGTCAGCTGCACTTGTGTTCTGTGAAGGGAACATATAAAAAGTTTTTAAATTGCACCTTGACATTTGTGGATTTCCCAGGGGAACTATGGTAATTGTGATCTACCCATCACCACCCCAGTTAATATTCTTGATATATCTGTATAATACTTCTCTCCCTTTTGAATATAGCTCCAGCATTAATATAGGACTAGTCCTTCCTAATTCAGCCCATATAAAAACATTTGTTTCAATGAAAAGCTCTTTACAGATATAGTTTACTTTATATATCCCCATTACAACAGAGCATCTCATGTTACATTGCCCATCTTTCTGTCTGTCCATTTCTGGTTTCAGAACAGCAGCTAAAGTTCTAGACAGTGTACCTTAACCAAGCTTGGGTTGTGGCTCACACTTAAGGTATCAGATTGACCATTTACTTTTTTTTGGGGGGGGTGGGGGGGGGGGGTGAGAGGACCTGGCATTTTCTTTCAAGCCAGGATATTTTTTTTCCTTTTAGCTCAAGAATTGTTTTTTTTTTCTCCTTCAACTAATATAATGGATGTATAAAGTTTTTTTTGCTTTAACTCATTAACCCCTGGAGATTCTTTTCATTTTCGCCTGAAATGGGGGTAGGAAACGCATTTTTGGGGTTACTTCTGAATGCAGCAAAACACATCTGCTTAAGAAAGTTTTTCGTTTAGCCGGATGCTTAGGTGTATCAGAAACATTATTTTTGATTGGCTCTTACGCTTGCGCAAATGCAGAAGGGTAAAAGTTGGACTTCTTTTTTTTTTTTTTTTTTTCGTATTGGATCCCCGATTTTTGATTCCTGGCCCCTTTTTACTCCAAATCTCAAACTTATCCTACTTTTTGCAAAGGTTCATCTGTCTGTGTGCAGTTCGGACCGGTCTGCTTTAGATCGAAGGCCAAAAAGTCTAAAAACCGGACACAAACTCCGGTTCCGGAACTGGCAATTTTTGAGCTAAAAAAAATCGGGGTCTCAAAAAATGCATTTTTTTCGCTGTATTTTTTAATGCGAGTAGAAAGTCGACATTATTTGGTATCATTGTAGAGCTACATCTGTCTACTTTCCTGAAATACCATCCACTTTAGTGTATCCTAAATGATGTTCACGTTACAGAGCTCGGAAGTAGGGTACAACCTCATGACGCGTAAACGGGGCGCCAGGGGTTAATGAGTTAAATCAGATCAAGAAATTTTTTTTCAAGCTATTTGGGAGCCAACATTTTTTTTCTAAAAAAATTCCTAGGCTCCCTCCCCCATGGAAAATTAAATGGTGGTTCCTAAGGAAAAGAAACCTTTACACTTATGGATCAAAATATCAATGGTAAAGTTCACTGTGACTCAAAAATGAAAAATGGTTTCCATAGAGTAGCTTTAGATCTAGACCAGTTACCTTGACCAAACTTGGCAGATAGCTTGCACTTGATTTAAGAATGAAACCTATAGATTCTAGGGTAAAAAGGTTAAAGGTCAAGGTCACAGTTTCTCAAAGTTGGGAAATGGTTTCTGCATGATAACTTTAGTTGATATACCCCAAACAAACTTGGTGGGTGACTTGCACTAGAGGTAAATAGAGAAATATATTGGGGGGGGGGGACAAGGTTAAAGGTCAAGGTCACTGCTACTCAGAGTGAAAAAAATGTCTTCTGCTTAATTTTAGTTCTAGGCTATTTACCTTGATTTAACTTGGTGGATGACATGCACTTAGGGTGTGGAAGAAACCATTGTTTTGGGTATAAAAAGGTTAAAGGTTATGGCCACTGACTCGAAGAAGAAAAATGGATTACACATAATAACTTTACTTCCAGGCTGAATTTTGCCAGACTTTGCTGATTGCTTGTACTTGCAGTAAAAAAAAAAAAAAACACCTTTTGATTTTGGGGTCCAGCGGTCAAGAAAGAAAAAGATTATTTCCTTTCATTCAGTCTAGTTCTAGACTATGTATCTTGACTGAACTTTGTGACGACCTGCACTTAGGACATAAAGACACCCTTTGATTTTGGGGTAAAAATATCAAATGTCAAGGTCACTGTGACACGGACAAGGGAAAAAGTTTATATAAAATAACTTCAATTACACAACACCTAATGGCACCAGACTTTTGAGAATTTCTTGCTGATATGGAAGGGAAAGAAGCTTTAGATTTTAGGTTGGGCAACTTAAAGGTCAAGGTCCCAATGATCCAAAAAAAGGCAAGTGGTTTTAGCATGATAAATTGTGTTGCACACCATCTTTTTGCAAAATAATTGATTAATAATTTGCTTTTTGGGCCAGGAATTAACCTGCTGCTTGTAGAATTCAATGATGAAGGTCAGTGTCACTGTGACCCATTCTTCAGCACCGAATACATGCAGAAGTAATAAACTTGGGGTGAGCATATAATATCCCATTCACGGTGCTCTTTTTTTTTTTTCAGCTCCACTGGTCATAGGCCAGAAGAGCTTATGTGATGGTCTAGTTGGTTGCAAATGAAAATGGTGCCAATCTGACCTCCAATATGGCCACAACAGTTGCCATCTGGATGGTCATATGGATATTTTACTTCCACTAGAAGACTTCTTGTGATGTCTAGTTGTTCATAAATGGAAATGGTGCACATGTTGTATCTAATATGGCCATCATAGCAGCCATCTTGAAAATCTTGTTATTGTTACTCCTCAGAAATAGAAAGTCATATCCACATGGGGTTTTCACCAGAATGCTTTTTTTAATGTCTTGTTGGTCCTAAATTAAAATGCTTGTAGGTACTGCCTGAAGGAATGTGGTGATGTTCACTTCCATTTGCTACGGTGGTGTAGTCACCCCTGACTCCTGACTGATTTCGTTATCCTTGTAACTCATCAGAGGAAAAGTTCTGGTTGATAAATTTGTTCAACTGATCACTGTGTCTCATTGGTGTGAGGTTTATATACCCTCTAGCAGCCGGTGCATCCAGCACAGCCTCCTTTTTGGTCATGTGACATAGGCACAACTGGTTGGTAGTAGTCAAACATATTACAAACCAAAGGTTTGCAGCCAGTGCACTTGGGTAGAATGATATTATCTTTTAATACAGCCTGGATTTGACTGTCATTAATGATAAAAAATCCAAAATCTTTGTTTTTGGTGGGGTGGGGGTAAAGAAGAGGTGGTTAAACAGCTTTCTGATTATTTATTGAATTATGATGGATTTGTATTCTGTTAGTGATTTACTTGTGTGATGCTGTTGTAACAACAAAGGAGTGACGTCGCGGTAATTGACATCAGTATAGCAAAGTGAAGTCGGTTATGAGAGGAGCATGGCTTCTCCAAGAGAGTTAAAAATTCCAGCAAAAAGACAATGGGGACTAGACATCAATTTATCAACCAGAACTTTTCCCTCTGACAAGTTACAAGGATAACGAAACCGATCCGGGTCCGGGGGTGACTACACCACCCCAGCAGATGGGAGGGAATGGCTCCACATTCCTTCAGGCAGAACCTACTTCAAGTTTAACTTCATCTGAAGTGAAGGCAATCCTCTGTGGGATACCAATCTAATAGATCCCAAATACACTGAAAGCATACTGAGTTTCTAGGGGAGTGCATCAGCACTTCTATCTAGCTCTTCTACTAAAAACTGTTCAATTACCCCCCCCCCCCCCCCCATGTCAACAACACCACCACCACCACCACCAGGTCAATTACACCACCACCACCCCTTACAGTTATTCCATGGCCAAATACATGTAGTCAATATCAGATAAATTACAAAAAGAAAATGTGTTGGAATGGAGTTTATGGCCTTAGTAACTTAGTAGTTTTTATTATGTTCTGATTTACATCAATAGAAAGAAAACCAAATAAATATAACTTTTACCAAGCTCAGATGGAAAGATTTTTAACCAAAATTGTAAATTGTGGACCAGATGTATGCTAAATACTAATATTTACATTAAATTCCAGTTATTCCAAACATGTACTTTTGATTGTCACTTAGTTTGCAGAATTAAAGTTCAATAGTCCTCAATGTGGAATAAACCTTTTTTCCTTGCAAGCCAACATTGTTCTGTTTCATGAATTGCAAACTGATATTCTTGAATGTGATGGAGGGTCCTTTAGTGATTATGCCACAAGTGCGATCTAGATTCCAATATTAAAATAGAGTACTAAGAAGGGGTACTAAAAATGCAAGTTGGGTGCAACTCCCCGGAGGTAATTGATGGTACAACGTTGATCATATTTAAGGTGGCTGCTGTTTGCGACCTGCCAAAGCTTGTGTAATATGAACTTGCTGCAGTGATTGTTCACGTTTAATGCACTCTATAAATTTCCATATAGTTAGATGACAGCTTCCAACATTAGTTTGGAAGCTGCAATTCCAACCTTCCACTGACTTGTTTGTTTTTGGTAGTTCTTCCTCTACATGATTAAACATGTTCCAGAGATCGATGGAGAACAATGGCTGATGGCGACCATGTCTTTGTAGCCTTCTAAGGCAAACATCCTCAAAATAATCTGCTATTGGCATTGCATTTTCTGGTAGTTGTGCAGTCAATTCTTCAAAGGCATCAATGACATCTTCAGATGGAACAAAAGCTAGCGCTAAAATCATTCATAATTTGACAGCAAAATCCGAATTGCCTGATATTTCACCTGAAGACAATGTTCTTTATTTTCCGGAATATGTTTTGGCTGAGATGGAAAAAGCACTTTTTTACCTCAAATTCTGGAAATAGCTGACACAGTGTATTAATAACCGCTAGTTCAAAGTCAACCATAGCTGTAACTGGATTCAGATTGTTATTCAAATTTAGTAACTGTTGAAATAATTCTGTATATGTTGTCTGTGTTTTGTCAGGAAATAAGGCATAGATGTACAGCAAAGTCCGACTGTCAATTAATGCATGAATTGTATAAAGTTGGGCAAAAAGACCTGGTGTTGTTTTAAAAGTTCATCCAGAAACCAATGAGGATCTCTTTGGAAAATATGTATGTTTTCCTGTGTTCCAAAAACAAGCATTCTCTTGTTTATTTGCCTGGAGTTGTAGAGGAGAAAATCCTAACCATCTGTAGTCATCTTGTAGCAATCAGCACCATATCAGCAAGTCGTTGTGGAACTGGAATTGGATTTCCTACTCATTGTCTGCATCATCTGTATCATGGGTAAATGTGCTGCAGCATCTTGACTCAGTGATGCAATCGAATGAGTAATAATTTGTTGTGGTGCTTCATCTGTCTCTTCAGCACGTCTTTTCATGGCTTGAACGGATTGCAAAACTTCTCCTCGTGCTGGTTCGGGTCCATGTGTATGTTCATACAAACATCCAACAACATCTTGGCATCTAACTTTCAACTTGGCTTTGCATGCTGCTGCATTACGGCGCTTTTCTCATTCATATGATAAAACACCATCAGCTAAATTTATTTGCTTCACATATATGTAGCCTTCAAAAAGTAATTTATCCTTTCCTCTTTCAGACTTCACAAATTCCATTATTTTGAACTGTATGTGTTACTAAAACTTCAAAAGTAACATTCATCAGTTTTTGGTTTTCATTTAGTATTTATAGAGCAACAGACCTGTATCATTATTGAGTCAGTTATCACAGGTCACCTTAGTCTTAAAATAATGAGACATCAAAAGTCACCATGCTTGATTAACTAAAGACCTTCTCAGAATATAAATTGATCCTTTCCTCTTTCAAAATTCACAAATTCCATTGTTTTGAACTGTAGGTGTTATTAAAACTTCAAAAGTAACATTTGTCAAATTTTGGTTTTCACTTACTATTTATAGAGCAACAGACCTGTATTATTATTGAGCCAATTATCACAGGCCACTTTAGGCTTCAAATAATGAGACATCAGAGGCCACCATGCTTGATTAACAAAAGACATTCTCAGAATTCTCTAAATGAGGCATCAAAGGCCGAAATGCATTCTTCACTTGTAGCATAATTTCTAAGGATTTTATATCACATTCTAGATTATCAGATTAGTTTTGTAATTCCTGAAACGGAACAATGTTGGCTCACAAGGAAGAGAAGTTTATTCTTTCTATTGATGTAAATCAGAACATATTAAAAACTAACAAGTTACATAAGGTCATAAACTCCATTCTAACACATTTTCTTTTTGTAATTTATTTGGTATTGACATTTAATTTTGTAAAATGAACATAATTAATAAGAATTAGTGGATTCTTAGTGGAGACATGCTTAAAGGCCACAACTTCTTCTTCTAGTTTAATTACTTATTCAGTGTATTTGCTTCTTTTATATGGAGCGGCATGTATTTGACCATGGAATAATTGTGTGTGTGTGTGGGGGGGGGGGTGAGGTAATTGACCTGGAGGGATTGACACGGGGACGGGGGGGGGGGAGGGGGGAATAAACCTGGGGGTATTTGACCAGGGGGTAGTTATCCTGGAATGATCATGAATGGTGATTAAAACAGAAATTTGTTGCAAATAACTTAAGATATATATATATATATATATATATATATATATATATATATATATATATATACATATATCTCATCCCACTTATTTGCATAATGTTTTTGCCAAGAGATAACTGCAATGAAGAAGGCTATGCAAATAAAAGAGAATAGACTAAAGCCGAGAAAAATAACTCTTCACAACAAAGATGATGACATTTGGTAATCAGCATGCAGCAGTTACAACATGTAATAAACAACCTCAAAATAAATTTATCCTAAATAGAGTGAGGGATATGATTTAATCACATCATTATGTAACATATTAAAGTTTAAGTTTATTAAATGATTGAATAAAAATTAGAAAATAATAAAATAAAAAGAAGTATGCGAAGTGACAGTATATTTTCAGCACATTCATCATTAGAACATGTATTTAAGTCACTTTTAAAACATAAGACAGGTACAAGTTTTTGACACCATTGCATACTAAAACTGAAGTCCATGTTGCAAGGAATAATAAATGGAATTTTTTATAGTTATTCTTGTAACTTTTTGTATCTAACTCCAGGCAAGTCCATGATCTTGCATCGATTAGTAATCTAAATCCAGGCAACTCCATGATCTTGCATTGATTCATAATTTAAATCCAGGCAAGTGTATGATCTTGCATTGATTAGTAATCTAAATCCAGGCAAGTCCATGCTCTTGCATTGATTAGTAATCTAAATCCAGGCAAGTTCATGATCTTGCATTGATTTAGATGGCACAAAATACTGTCATTACAAGGTCCTTTCTTTATTAAACTCCTTAAAGTTAGTGCAAATAGTCTCTATACAATGTGATAGTGTACCATGCCTATAGGCATAAATATACATTACCCAATCCCATTATAGTCTCTGTACAATGTGATGGTATACCATGCATATACACATATATATATTCATTACCCAATCCCATAATAGTCTCTGTACAATGTGATGGTATACCATGCATATACACATATGTATATTCATTACCCAATCCCATTATAGTCTCTGTACAATGTGATGGTATACCATGCATATACACATATATATATTCATTACCCAATCCCATAATAGTCTCTCTACAATGTGATGGCATACCATACGTATATTCAATATATATTCATTACCCAATTCCATAATAGACAATTAATGAACAAACTTTGCATCTTAAGCATAAAGGACAGTTAGACCAAGGTGTGTTATTTGCATAATGGAAATAATTTTCTTGCATTCTGGCTGTTCAGATATATGAGATATGCAAATAATAGGTATGCATACAGTCAGATTTTATGATAAATAAGAAAAGGATTTATGCAAATATCCAAGATATGCAGATAATTGGTATGCATTTAGGTGTTATGCACTTTGTATACCCATTTAGGTGTTATTCACTGTATATATCCAGGTAGGTGTTATGCACTGTATATACCCAGGTAGGTGTTATGCACTGTATATACCAAGGTAGGTGTTATGCACTGTATATACCCAGGTAGGTGTTATGCATTGTATATACCCAGGTAGGTGTTATGCATTGTATATACCCAGGTAGGTGTTATGCACTGTATATACCCAGGCAGATGTTATGCATTGTATATACCCAGGTAGGTGTTATGCACTGTATATATCCCATTAGATGTTATGCACTGTATATACCCAGGTAGGTGTTATGCACTATATATACCCCATTAGATGTTATGCATTGTATATACCGCATTAGATGTTATGTACTGTATATACCCTGTTAGATGTTATGTACTGTATATACCCCATTAGGTGTTATGCACTGTATATACCCCATTAGGTGTTATGCACTGTATATACTCCATTAGGTGTTATGCACTGTATATACCCCATTAGGTGTTATGCACTGTATATACCCCATTAGGTGTTATGCACTGTATATACCCCATTAGGTGTTATGCACTGTATATACCCATTCTTCAGGGAAGGTAGTTTAATGCATAGATAATATATTTGATACCATCAGTGGTCAATGCAGGTTACTCAGACTGATATAGAACTGTGTGCAATCCATGGAAAACCCCTCATTTCTTTTGTTACTGTTTTAAATACATTGTTTTCAGTAAGCAATGTTTTAGATTCCCATTTCAATGATTTGCAGATATGGCCATGTATTATAGATTTAAAGAACATGACCACAGTCTTGGTATAATATTGAATATTGAAGGAAATACAGTGGAGTTTGAGTTATGAAGAGATAAGGAAATGGGTATGAAACTTGAACTAATTTTCTTATTCCAACATTTGCTCACTTTAAAAAGTTTTCAATTCATGTATGCTTACTTTCTGAGCTGTATCCTATATTTTAAGACCCAGATTTTATTTGCAACATTTAATATTGTTGCCATGATAAGTATGCAAGGAATGTAAAATATGGAAGATATTACAATCGATAAAAGATTTATTCTATGCCACCTTATTTCTTCTTTTCACATCCAAGAACTGTATTCTTCAGTATAGTTTCTTAGATTACTGTGTGAATTAACTATTTTTCTCCGAGTTTGAATTTTCATGGATTTCATTGTTGCTACAAACCACAAAATTAATGACTCAATGGACAAGATCCATCGATGGAAATAATACGACCCCTTCATCAATCCATGAATTTAGGTAAGACAAGATTCTAATTTATCTAAAAACCATGAAAAATGATACCCATGAAAATATATGAATTCACAGTATTTGTTTGATGATTTATCTCCCTTGGTACAAAGATTATCACAGTGTTGGTGTGATAATTTATTTCCCTTGGTACAAATGGTATCACAGCATTAGTTTCATTATAGTGTGATAATTTATTTACCTTGGTACAAAGAGTATTGCAGTATTAGTTTTATAATTTATTTCCCTTGGTACAAAGAGTATCACAGAATTGGTGTGATAATTTATCTCCCTTGGTACAAAGAGCCTTTATTTTTTGTATCATCAGTGTTAAAATGTGGTAACATGTTTTTAGTTATCTAGAGAAACACAAAATATGCAAACAACATACAGATAAATGACCATAGGATATAAGATCCTAATAGTCTGTGTTGGGAATACTTGTGTAACTCCAGTGAGGAAAATGACCATTGGATATAAGAAACATAATTTTCTGTTTAAGGAATACTCATGTAGCTCCAATGAGGAAAACTACCTAAACGCATAAGACCTGATTGTCTGTTTAGGGAATACTCATGTAGCTCCAGTGAGGAAAACTACCTAAAGACATAAGACCTGATTGTCTGTTTAGGGAATACTTGTGTAGCTCCAGTGAGGAAAACTACCTAAAGACATAAGACCTGATTGTCTGTTTAAGGAATACTCATGTAGCTCCAATGAGGAAAACTACCTAAAGACATAAGACCTGATTGTCTGTTTAAGGAATACTCATGTAGCTCCAATGAGGAAAACTACCTAAAGACATAAGACCTGATTGTCTGTTTAGGGAATACTCATGTAGCTCCAGTGAGGAAAACTACCTAAAGACATAAGACCTGATTGTCTGTTTAAGGAATACTCATGTAGCTCCAGTGAGGAAAACTACCTAAAGACATAAGACCTGATTGTCTGTTTAGGGAATACTCATGTAGCTCCAGTGAGGAAAACTACCTAAAGACATAAGACCTGATTGTCTGTTTAAGGAATACTCATGTAGCTCCAGTGAGGAAAACTACCTAAAGACATAAGACCTGATTGTCTGTTTAGGGAATACTTGTGTAGCTCCAATGAGGAAAACTACCTAAAGACATAAGACCTGATTGTCTGTTTAGGGAATACTTGTGTAGCTCCAGTGAGGAAAACTACCTAAAGACATAAGACCTGATTGTCTGTTTAGGGAATACTTGTGTAGCTCCAGTGAGGAAAACTACCTAAAGACATAAGACCTGATTGTCTGTTTAGGGAATACTTGTGTAGCTCCAGTGAGGAAAACTACCTAAAGACATAAGACCTGATTGTCTGTTTAGGGAATACTTGTGTAGCTCCAGTGAGGAAAACTACCTAAAGACATAAGACCTGATTGTCTGTTTAGGGAATACTCATGTAGCTCCAATGAGGAAAACTACCTAAAGACATAAGACCTGATTGTCTGTTTAGGGAATACTCATGTAGCTCCAGTGAGGAAAACTACCTAAAGACATAAGACCTGATTGTCTGTTTAGGGAATACTTGTGTAGCTCCAGTGAGGAAAACTACCTAAAGACATAAGACCTGATTGTCTGTTTAGGGAATACTCATGTAGCTCCAATGAGGAAAACTACCTAAAGACATAAGACCTGATTGTCTGTTTAGGGAATACTCATGTAGCTCCAGTGAGGAAAACTACCTAAAGACATAAGACCTGATTGTCTGTTTAGGGAATACTTGTGTAGCTCCAGTGAGGAAAACTATCTAAAGACATAAGACCTGATTTTCTGTTTAGGGAATACTCATGTAGCTCCAATGTGGAAAACTACCTAAAGACATAAGACCTGATTGTCTGTTTAGGGAATACTCATGTAGCTCCAGTGAGGAAAACTACCTAAAGACATAAGACCTGATTGTCTGTTTAAGGAATACTCATGTAGCTCCAGTGAGGAAAACTACCTAAAGACATAAGACCTGATTGTCTGTTTAAGGAATACTCATGTAGCTCCAGTGAGGAAAACTACCTAAAGACATAAGACCTGATTGTCTGTTTAGGGAATACTCATGTAGCTCCAATGAGGAAAACTACCTAAAGACATAAGACCTGATTGTCTGTTTAGGGAATACTCATGTAGCTCCAGTGAGGAAAACTACCTAAAGACATAAGACCTGATTGTCTGTTTAAGGAATACTCATGTAGCTCCAGTGAGGAAAACTACCTAAAGACATAAGACCTGATTGTCTGTTTAAGGAATACTCATGTAGCTCCAGTGAGGAAAACTACCTAAAGACATAAGACCTGATTGTCTGTTTAAGGAATACTCGTGTAGCTCCAGTGAGGAAAACTACCTAAAGACATAAGACCTGATTGTCTGTTTAGGGAATACTTGTGTAGCTCCAGTGAGGAAAACTACCTAAAGACATAAGACCTGATTGTCTGTTTAAGGAATACTCATGTAGCTCCAGTGAGGAAAACTACCTAAAGACATAAGACCTGATTGTCTGTTTAAGGAATACTAATGTAGCTCCAGTGAGGAAAACTACCTAAAGACATAAGACCTGATTGTCTGTTTAAGGAATACTCATGTAGCTCCAGTGAGGAAAACTACCTAAAGACATAAGACCTGATTGTCTGTTTAAGGAATACTTGTGTAGCTCCAGTGAGGAAAACTACCTAAAGACATAAGACCTGATTGTCTGTTTAGGGAATACTTGTGTAGCTCCAGTGAGGAAAACTACCTAAAGACATAAGACCTGATTGTCTGTTTAAGGAATACTTGTGTAGCTCCAGTGAGGAAAACTACCTAAAGACATAAGACCTGATTGTCTGTTTAGGGAATACTTGTGTAGCTCCAGTGAGGAAAACTACCTAAAGACATAAGACCTGATTGTCTGTTTAAGGAATACTTGTGTAGCTCCAGTGAGGAAAACTACCTAAAGACATAAGACCTGATTGTCTGTTTAGGGAATACTTGTGTAGCTCCAGTGAGGAAAACTACCTAAAGATATAAGACCTGATTGTCTGTTTAAGGAATACTTGTGTAGCTCCAGTGAGGAAAACTACCTAAAGACATAAGACCTGATTGTCTGTTTAAGGAATACTTGTGTAGCTCCAGTGAGGAAAACTACCTAAAGACATAAGACCTGATTGTCTGTTTAGGGAATACTTGTGTAGCTCCAGTGAGGAAAACTACCTAAAGACATAAGACCTGATTGTCTGTTTAAGGAATACTTGTGTAGCTCCAGTGAGGAAAACTACCTAAAGACATAAGACCTGATTGTCTGTTTAGGGAATACTTGTGTAGCTCCAGTGAGGAAAACTACCTAAAGACATAAGACCTGATTGTCTGTTTAAGGAATACTTGTGTAGCTCCAGTGAGGAAAACTACCTAAAGACATAAGACCTGATTGTCTGTTTAGGGAATACTTGTGTAGCTCCAGTGAGGAAAACTACCTAAAGACATAAGACCTGATTGTCTGTTTAGGGAATACTTGTGTAGCTCCAGTGAGGAAAACTACCTAAAGACATAAGACCTGATTGTCTGTTTAAGGAATACTCGTGTAGCTCCAGTGAGGAAAACTACCTAAAGACAAAAGACCTGATTGTCTGTTTAGGGAATACTTGTGTAGCTCCAGTGAGGAAAACTACCTAAAGACATAAGACCTGATTGTCTGTTTAGGGAATACTCATGTAGCTCCAGTGAGGAAAATTACCTAAAGACATAAGACCTGATTGTCTGTTTAGGGAATACTTGTGTAGCTCCAGTGAGGAAAACTACCTAAAGACATAAGACCTGATTGTCTGTTTAGGGAATACTTGTGTAGCTCCAGTGAGGAAAACTACCTAAAGACATAAGACCTGATTGTCTGTTTAAGGAATACTTGTGTAGCTCCAGTGAGGAAAACTACCTAAAGACATAAGACCTGATTGTCTGTTTAGGGAATACTTGTGTAGCTCCAATGAGGAAAACTACCTAAAGACATAAGACCTGATTGTCTGTTTAAGGAATACTTGTGTAGCTCCAGTGAGGAAAACTACCTAAAGACATAAGACCTGATTGTCTGTTTAAGGAATACTTGTGTAGCTCCAGTGAGGAAAACTACCTAAAGACATAAGACCTGATTGTCTGTTTAAGGAATACTCATGTAGCTCCAATGAGGAAAATGCATGATTCCATACTCAGCATCTTTAAGGAGTTTACTATTTTACCTTTTATCTTTTTTTTATGTACCTTTTAAAGAATCATTTTTCTGTACCTTTTTTTTGTTTTTTCTTGTTTTCTTGTTTGATCAAATGTTTACTTTTATTCAGAAGGGTTTATCTTAAAGATTTTAGCAAATTCTTTCCTTTACATTTTTTATCAACTAATGTTCACTTGGCACTTTATAGCCAGGACTGTGCTGATGTGCCATGAAACCCTATACATGCATACATACATTTTTTTCAGATATTATTTTCTTTGATGTAAGCCCCTTCATTTCTTTTCACTTTGTCCCAGTGGCTAGTATGCCAGACTTGCAACTTAAAGGGTGTGGGTTCAAATCCTACCATCTGATCAGCCCAGATCAGCTACCATGGTGTGTCTTTGAGCAAGACACTTTACTCCAATTCCTTCGGCACTAAATAACCTACTTGTATTGCTGTGCACAAAAATGCCAAACCAGTCATTTCTGTTTATGCAATGGGACATATCTACATGCTTGTTTTGCAATGACCTTTTCTGCCACAGTGAAGGCACCACATAACTACATCTATCAAATGGTGTAATCATTTAGTCTCCATTTATTTGGATTTTATGGTTTCCTTGAATTCATTAGCCATCTAGTGTTTCCTAATAATCAAGGCTTTAACTCTGTAAGATCTGAATCAAGGCTTTAACTCTGTAACATCAGGCCACTGTCATGAAGTTCTACTCAACGTTTCAAGTAACAAATGTAACTACAGACTGTAAATATTGTTTGAAATTGACAAATGCAGCCTTTTGATTGGTCAGAATGTTGTAGAGTAAGATTTGGAGTCGAGTAAAGTTTTATGACGGAGGAGCCAGGCAACTCAGTCTGAAAACATTACTTGACTCCAGGTTTTGAAAATATTTTGACCAATCAAAAGGCTGCATTTGTACAGTTTGAGTAAGATTTCCAAGTTTTGAAGTAAATGTTGCTCAGAATGTTGATTAAAGTTTGGATTTACTGAAAGGAAGATTCATGACACGTTGAGTGCTAATACTGGTACAACTTGGATGTTATACAATAATTAAGCTATAGTACCTAGAATGTGGCAACTCTTGGATGATGTATATGAAAAACCTATACAGAATAGACTGGTAAGTTTTGAGATGGTCCCTTTAGAGATAGAAATTAAAAAAATGCTGCAGAGAATGACGTGCTGGTATACATAAAAGCTGCATGTGGTAATAGCTGTAGTAGTGTAGAAGAGCTGGAACACTCAGCCAGATTGGGAGAGGCTGGTGGTGTAGAAATATGCAGCACTATTACTACTACATGTACTACTACTACTACTTCTACACTAATATCATCATGCGATGGGTAATGTACAATTTATGAATTACTATGTATTCTTTCTGATTATGATTTTTCATAGATTCCTAATTTTGCCTGAAATTATTATTTTACATTTAAAATAATGTAACTTGCTATCATCAGTATAATTTAAATCTATTGTTTTAAAACCATGCATTTTGTAACAACTTTCTTGTAGTTATTAGTTGAGTTCAGTTATGGTTTTTCATAATTTAGCTTGTTTATTAAAACAATTTCAAGAAGAAAATTGATTTGATGATGAAGGTGTATATTAGGGAATATAACTTTTCCGAATGAATTTGACTGATCAATATATAGAAGTTTTCAAAGGTGTTATAATGTATAATTTCTCCTATATATATGGTTTATATGTATTGGGATTTGTTGTTTTCATTTTCAACAAGATTTTACCAAAATTTACTTTTTCACTATTAATGAAAAAAAGTTTGATTTGAACTTGCCTTTTAGGTATGAATGCTTTGTAAAAGAGGTTCTCATAAGAAATGACATTCTGACATTTATTTGCTTTTATCTCATCTAATTAGAGATTAAGTCTTTATTTGGTTGTGTTATCTCATCTAATTAGAGATTAAATCTTCATTTGGTTGTGGTCTTCATCTCATCTAATTAGAGATTAAGTCTTCATTTGGTTATGGTCTTCATCTGACATTGTCCATTTTGCATGTCTTTAATGCATTTTTATTGAACAATTCTTCATGTGCACATAACCTCTAATTTTGAATCCAATTCTTACTGGCATAATCTGACACTCAATTCATCAGTTTATACTCAAGGTGAGCAATTTTTGTGCAAACTTACCAAATATACTCACTTGTAAGTAAAGTCCAACTGCAAACTGAACAGACCTAGATCTGCCATCTCATAATGTGCTGGCAGATCTGGGTCTATGCAGTTTGTTAGGAGTAATCAGTAGAACAAACAACATAGACCCTGGCCTGCCAGTGCATTATGCAATGGCAGATCAAGGTCTATGTTATTTGCAGTTGGACTCAACTTACAAGCAAGTATATATGGTATGCAAAAGGAGTCTTTATACTGTATAAGGCCAATATGGGCTAAACTTATGGTGAACAAAAGCCACATGAGAGTTGTCAATCCCATTTATTACTGATTCTGAAAGAGTAGAATTTAGTCTACACTGATATTCAGAAATGTCACGCCAAGCTCATTAGTATTAGTAGTAGATTCTATTGTTTCTAATCTTTAGCTCATCTGGGCGTTAGGCCAGGTAAGCTTTTGGTTTGGCACTGTTTCCATTGTCCATCTGTCTGTACATGAACATTTGCTTTTTACAACACTGGCAGCCATGTTTTTGAACTGATTTTGATAAAACTTGGAATATATGCTTCTATCATCAGGATCTTGGACATGTTTGATAATTAGCAAGATCCAAACATATTAATGAGGTGATCTTGCATTTGATTGGCTGAGCTTGTTACCCTCATGGAGTCCATATTCTAATCTGATTTTAATTAAACTCGAAATATTTGCTTATATCATCTCAGACAAGTTCAGTAATGAAATCCATGCATATTAATGAGGTAATCTTGCATCTGATTGTCTAAGCTCGTTAACAATCTGAAGTCCGTATTTCTGATCAAGTTTTGACCAACCTTGGAATATATTCTTATCTCGTAAAGAACTTTGACAGGTTCAGTATGAATGTGATGCACACATATTAATGATGTGATATTGCATCTGATTTTCTGATTTTGTTACCGTTTTGGAAGCCATATATCTGATGTGATTTTAATCAAACTTGGAATATGGGCTTATATCATTAAGCTCTTGGATGAGTTAGATAATGAGCAAGATCCATGCATATTAATGAGGTGAACTTGCATCTAATTTACTGGGTTTGTTACCACTCTGGATACCATATTTCTGATCAGTTTGATCAAACACTTGGAATATAGGCTTATACTGTATGATCAAGATCTCACATGAATTCAGTAATGAGTGAGATCAATGCATATTAATGAAGTGATCTTGAAACTGATTGGCTCAACTTGTTACCACTCTAGAGGCTGTATTTTTTATCTGATTTTGAGTAAACGTTGAAATAAGACTTAAATCATCAACATATCCAATGAGTTTTGACATGAGCAAGATCCACACATAGTAATAAAATTCAGTGCAGTTAGAAATAGTTCTCAAATCATATGCAGTGTAATAAGTTTGTTTTTCCTTTAAAATGCATATTTTTCTCAAAAGGAAAACAGAAAAGTAACTCATGATATTGACATTTGAGAATCACAGGTTTGGATTACAAAGAATTCTTGCCCTTGCAAAATTTATGCAAACCAGAATAAAAAATACAATTTTAGAATACAAAGTGCATACATTTCAATAGAGCAATGTATAGAAATTAGTAATATAATACACTGTAGGGATCAAAATGACTAATTTGTAATTTATAACTGTAGAAAAAGTATAAAATAGAAATATTGTTAGAGAAAATGTACAATTCCAGGCTGACATAAACTGTGAAGTGCTGTAATTAAGGATAAGTATTTCTTTGCACAATTATAGATATTTTTTTGCAATTAATTCTAATATTGATTTTGTTCCAACAGGAATATATTTCTTGTATAATTCATATCAAAATTTATACATTTATTTGCTGAGAATTATTAACACTTTGCCACATTTGGAATTCTGAAATACTTGGAAGAATATAATCGGGTCACCTCTTTGTAGATGTGGCTCTTAAGAAAGTACACAACACTTCTTTTGTTCTTGCGTTTATTGCCAAGAACAACGCATCAAACTGTTGCAATCCCTCATACCATATGGTAATTGAACATTAAATACCTTCTTGTTTGGTGATACAATGCTTCCATACGAAGTAAACATTAGTATTTTCGATGCCGTACATAAATTTATTGAAAAGTCAGAAGATTTATTTAAGTGCACATATTACTATTACTAACACACATGCACTTCTGCAGGTCATCAACAGCTGTAAACAGTGATTTCCCCTATTTTGCCAAATTATTCACTATTGCATCCGCATTGACCCACTTCAGAAGGAAGTACTGTTCACTTTTAATCTAACTTTTTGTTCCGTTTTTTTAATTTATTAATTTTTTTTATTTATTTATTTATTTTTATTCCTCCCCTTTCTATCCTCCCTATTTTCTCAACTTTCTTCACAATGTTTGACACATTTTAAGTAATAATTTCTCCTTTAAACTTTCTTTTTCTTTATCATTGTCTCTCACCTACTCCCACATTGTTCATCATCTTGCTTCATGTACAATGCTAATGTTTAACCAAGAGATTCTTCACTTTGGCTGTTCAATAATTTTAATTTTTTGTCATTAAAACTTAATATAGTCCACCACATATTTATATATTTTTACAATTTTTATATCGTAAAATGAGAAGAACACTATAAGCCATTGGCTTTCGTTCTAATCCTTTACCTTCTATATTGTAGCTCTTGTAATCACCAATTACAAATTTATGAAATAAAATATGTTTAAAATAAATACTTGGAAGCAAGTTTTATATGTTTGGTGAAACAGAGCCTGACTGTTGTTAGTGTTGCCATGTTAAAGTGCCTGAAACATTTACATTTTTTCTATTGTATGTATTGTGTACTATGTTGTGGCATTTTATATATTCATTGCCATTACTCAAACGTTTTTTGAAATGTATATTTTATATTCTAGCTTTTAATTAAAAAATACCCCAATATGTTTTTCTGCTGAAGTATTTTTAAATTAAGTACCTAGAACAAAGAAATCCATGGCCTGAAACCCCATCCCGTGAATTATACTTTCAGTTTATGTGAAACCATGTTAGTCTGTAGACCACTAATTAAAGCTTTATAAACTTCATTTTAAAGATTTTCGATGACTTAAATTATGATAAAAGACTATGCATATTAATTGTGCCTTTATCTTTGAAAAAAAATGTTTATTGTACTATAGTACAATAGGTAAAATCGACATGATATCAGGTTTGGAAGATAGGGTATGTAGAGTGTGTTCTTACAATACTACAGAAGCCTGCTTAATGAAATGGTCAAACTGTTATGTAAGCCAGGTGAGCAATGTCAAACCCACTTAGACCTCTTGTTATGTTTCACAACAAGGGCTTAAAAATTTTCAGTTGGCTACTTGTCCTGCAGGGCAAGTGACTTTGAACTTTTACTTGTCCTTCATCAATTTTACTCGTCCTACACTGAACATAATACTGAATCTGCTTAAAATGCCACTTGTCCAAGATTAGACAAGCATCTTCAAAAAGTGGCTTGCCCTACCTCATTCACCACTCATAAATATGAGTGAGGATGAATCAGACTTTCGAGATGTGGCAACTTTCTTTGTCAAAGCATTTGTGACCTTTCACCATTTAAAACATCCAAATACACAAAACTGAACAAAAATGAGTGATTCTAATGTTGATTTCCACTTATTAGAATTTTCCATATCTCAGCCTAAAGAGATCAAGGACATAATTGTCAAAAAATTCCACACAAATTATAGTATATGTTGCTTTATAAAAATATGCAAATGTCTGCATTGACAATAATTTCTTGAATAGTTTGGAATGAAGAAAAGCAAAAGAGATATCTGGGAGTCGGTTTTATTCAAGGTCTTTCGTTCAAGGTCAATTAAGATATGTCTGGAACAGGTTGAGGTTCAATCCTATATGTGTGTAAGTCCATGTTAGATGATTTGCCCATTCTGTTTATCTAAGAAAGCCTTGTACAATGAACACCCCATCCCCTGCTTTTCCTCACATTTACAAGGTAAGCCCCCATAGGTTTGATCATGGGATAAATAATGTGATTTAGTTGTTAAGAACCAGCAGGTGGCAAAATTTGCCAAATTTCCATCAGGCATCTTTCTGCTTTAAGTAGAAATTCTTAAAGTTATACCTGAAAATTGTTTCTCTCCCACAGATTCAAAACATTTTGCCAATATCTTATGGAAGATGATAAAGAAGGATAACTATACCTAGTTTGTTCTCTAATAACACACCTTTCAAGTCTTAAATCAATGCTGTTGAAATTCTTGAGTCTTGACGTTTGTACTATTTTTTTCTTTTCAGATTGGTTGAGGTTGGGGTGCTGTCATTAGATGGCAGCTAAAAGACCCAAAGATGAGCACAAGGAACCTCAGGCCAAGATTGAGAGAGAACTGCTTCCTGCGGTACAACTGGAAAAGAAAGAAATTCGCATGAAGATGAGCAACCCACCACTTCTACAATCACGAGATGTTGTCCCTCCCATCATCCAAGTAAGGCCTGAAAACGGATCTGGTGATGCTGACCAAATTGTGGGGAAAGAGGCTGAGAGTCTGCTGGGGATGGAGAAAGAAAAGCCACAGAGGACATCAGAGCTAACAGTAAAACTGAATGGACATCGAGAATCATCTAGAACGCCATCTCCTAGACCTGGCAGTAGACCTATTTCTTCAGAAAGCGGAAAAAGCACGCAGGAGGAAAACACTTTAGAAATTATGGAATTTTTTGAGAAAGGTGAAAAGACATTTCATCAACATCTGCATGCCATGCAAAGAAGACACTCAAATAAAAAGACACGTTCACCAAGTCAAAGCCCAGTGAGACAAAGTATAGGTCTTGATCATTTGGACAACCTTGTGAGGTTAATGGAACAGTTATCATCATTAAGAGATGAAAATATGAAACTGAAGAAGAAATGTGCCTATCTTGAAAGCACAAAGACGCTATTGCAAGTGAAGAGTTCCTTTGCTGAGGAAGGCCTTCATGATATATTTTCTCCAGAAATGTCAGAGGCAACTAAACTGCAGTTTAAGTCTCATAGTGAGAAAGTCAGCCACTCTAAAGCATTTGAAGAAGTTAAACCACGGCCAAGACTCCCTAGTGCAGAAGATGCCGATTATATTGAATTCCTCGACTCAAATTCAGACCAGTCTCCAAAACGCCTTAAGAATACATTGCACAAACGTAGTTTTTCAACAGGTTCCTTGGAAATTCCATCTGATATACTAGAACAATCTGAAGGTGATGATGAAAAGATGTCTAAATCTTATGAGAAAAGTGTTAAAAGACCCAGAACAAAAATGTCCAAATCCCCAGACAGTAAGGGAAAATCCAAATTTTCTAAATGGGCCAAAGTGAAAAAAGTATTGACTGGTCAACAGCTTTCAGAAAATATCAGTTTTGGAATAAAATCCATCAAAGAATTGGGAAAGGGAAGTTATTTCAGATATGGTCCAGTGGCATGCAGGGAATTAACAGTTCCAGTAGTAACAGAGAGCCGATCAGTGGACAGCGGTGTTGGAAGTGGAGTGGAAGCAGAGGCACTGGATGTGAGAAAATCCACATCTTCTGGAGAACCACCTAGTCCTACTGGGTTCACTGAAAGACACATTGATGTCCCCGATACAAAGTATGACCTCCTGAGTGCTGGAATCTGGATGGGCCCCCCAGAATGGATTGAAAAACAGGAAATGGAAGAAAAGCTCAAAAAGGAGCAACAGTTAGCAAAGCAGCGTGACAGAATAGACAGTCAAGGATCAGACACAAGAGAGGATGAAAGCATGCAGTTCCATCTTTCTCAGTCAGAGACCATGCTCAATGAGCAAACAGATCAGTTGCTTCTGATCCCCATTGTGCGGAGACAGTCTAGTCCATCACTTTTGGATGATGCCACAGGAGAGGAGGAAGAGGATGCAGAAACAGCTTCATTACACAGGTCCTCAAGTTACAAAGAAAGGACCATGGAACTTGATGAAGTAATGAAGGAGGCTGACTCCTCTCCCAAACTGGAGAAAGAAAAGAAGCTACACAGAACTCCTTGGGGTAGAGTCAAAGATATCATCACAACAAGACGAGACAGTGTGAAGAAAAAATCTGGCAGAAAAGTGGCAAAGGCAGACTTTGAAGGAGAGGAGATTAGTGAAAGAGATTTTGATGATGAGAGGCAAGGAAGAGATGATATTGAAGGTCCAGTTAGCCGGTCCACTCCAAAAACATCCCCTGTAGCTTTTCGCCATGCCAAACAGACAGGCAAAAGTCCCAGTCTCTCACCTCCAGATGCAAAGGAAAAACCTTCACCATTCAAAATTCCAATCTCTGGAGCACATGTGGATGTTTCCACTCTTCTGGGTAAGTTTATAGATATGAAAACAAAATATCAGAACAACATTTCCAGTACAGTGGTTTTCCATTTATGAGGTAAATCATATTGATATAATAGGTGGCCTTACAAATGGTCTATTGCTAGGGGGACCAAATAGTAACAAATCTTTACACTATGATAGAATTCAAGATGGCCTCTGACCAGGGGTGGCCATTATTAACAGAGGGCCTTATAACAAGAGAATTGTGTGTTTTATATTATAAACTTTTTTAAAAATATAACAGGCAAACACCAGATTTCAACAATTATACTGTAAAATTTCACTGAAACATGTACCCAGGATTTTGGACTTTTATAAAGTTGGTCTGTATAAAGAGGTTTGATCAGTATTAAAACAGTTGTACTGGAAACAAAGTCTGTGGCCAGTCTTCTGCAGAGAGGAAGCTAGGTTATTGAGGAGCCAGTTTATAGAAGTTTCAGTGTACCAGTTTTGTGTAAATATAGGATATTAACATGAGTGCTCACTTCAGGAAATTAATTAAGCCAGTTGAAGAATATTTTATCTTTATGGAACCTGGGGCATTTCACAAGCTTCATAAATTTCCATTGAATTGAGCACAGATTTAAGATCCGGTCAATCACATAACAAAAATACTTTTTTTATTCCATAAAAATGTGGTGAAATGACTTTCAAGTACACTCTCATGACTCAAACACTTTTGCCTGTTTGATGCCTTCACTTCATTAGTGGCGTCAACGGATGTTATTACAAATGCACAAGATAGAAAAATATGATTCAGGTTTATGAACCTAACAAAAAGACAAAATGTAATTATCAGAAATATGATACAACTTGTTACACCACACTCTTTTTCTAGGAGTGAAAAAATAGTTTTAAAAAATTGGTTGATATTGTTGATCCTATCTGCTTCACTCTTGGCATTTACACTGCTTCACTCTTGGCATTTACACTGCTTCACTCTTGGCATTTACACTGCTTCACTCTTGGCATTTACACTGCTTCACTCTTGGCATTTACACTGCTTCACTCTTGGCATTTACACTGCTTTAATGTTGCTCTGATTTCCATCATATTGCAACCTCTCCAGTAAAATGCTAGAGATTTGCTCCAACAATCCTGAAGATTGTTCATCACATATAAACTTACCATATATACTCGTTTATTAGTCGAGTTAACTGCAGTCAACTTAGACCCTGATCTGCCATCGCATAGTGTACCGGCAGATCAGGGTCTATGTTGTTTGTTCTGCTGATTACTCCTAACAAACTGCATAGACTCAGATCTGCTGGTGCATAATGCAATGGCATATCTGGGTCTGTGCAGTTTGCAGATGGATTCAACTTAAAAAGCAAGTATATATAGTCAGTTTTTTCTCTTTGCTGGTTTTTGTTTTCAAGAGAAAAGACAAAAAAACGGTAGAGCAATTGATCTTAGTCATAAATATTTAATAGTTAAAACATGACAATGTTTGATAAAACTTCAACAATTTTTTAAAATATTTGCCCTTGGTGCAATTATCTGCTGATAATTGTCTCCCACTCATTTCTGCATCACTGACTTACCTATAATATCTAATGGTAAACTTTGTACAGATACTTCCCACACTGATATAATTTCTAACACAGATTTAATCTATGGTAGCTCAGTTGGACTAATAATCCAAGGGTCATGGGTTCGGTATCTGCCCAGTCCAAACCTGGTCGGCTGCCTCAGTGTGTCTATGGGAAAGGCACTTAGCTCCCATTTCCTCAGCATGATATAGCCAATAATGTGTTGAAAGTGCCATTAAAACCAACAAAAACAACAAAAAAACCTGATCTAATAAGAACTTTTGTTGAGAAGATAACAAGATTACTTATCAATACAAACTGGTCAGTGAATAATAATAATAATAATAACAATTGTACCTTAGAATATATGTGCAGACAGTGCATGCATGAACATAATTTGGTATACCAGTAGTTCTGGTAAATTCTTTAACATCATATTTTATTTGTTGAAAACTATTTAAATATTTATCCAATTCATTTGCAAGTAAGCACAGTTACTGTGAAGTAATTACCTGCAAGCAAGAACAGTTACTGTGAAGTAAATACCTGCATTATACATATAAATTAAAAAACAATTGATAGGGTTTCTATATCATCTCAAATATACATTTGTCAGATTTAAATAAAATAACTTCTTGATCACAGTGTAATATTCCAAATTTTATTAATATACCTGACAAATAATATTTTAGGATTTTTGTTTTCATATGTAATAATTGCTTATTTGAGAATATGTATTATACATGTCTATGCAGGAAGCAAAATATCACTTTGAGGTTAGTACAGGTTATAAATGTGTCTACATATATGTTTGTTTATACTCATTTTGATCATAATTGTATTCATTTATTTGTTTAGTAAGTTAATACTTAGGCTGTACATTGATTTGTTTAGTAAGTTAATACTTAGGCTGTACATTGATTTGTTTAGTAAGTTAATACTTAGGCTGTACATTGATTTGTTTAGTAAGTTAATACTTAGGCTGTACATTGATTTGTTTAGTAAGTTAATACTTAGGCTGTACATTGATTTGTTTAGTAAGTTAATACTTAGGCTGTACATTGATTTGTTTAGTAAGTTAATACTTAGGCTGTACATTGATTTTTCCAAATGTGGGAGATAGTGTCTTCCACATGGGAGTGCTAGAGGGAAACCAAAATTCTGGGAAAGTCCAGCAAATGTGGGCGATATAATCTGTATGAGTTTCTTAGGAACTATTTATACCTTATTCGTTTAATATTTTAAGTTTGTTTTTGATTACTTAATTTTTTAAGTTTGTTTTTGAATACTTAATTTTTTAAGTTTGTTTTTGATCACTTAATTTTTTAAGGACTTACAGCATTATTGCTAAAAGAATTGAAAGTGGTCCATGCTAAAAGCTATCCTTGAATGGAAAAGTTATGGTAAATAAGTGACAATTTCCATTAAATGAAAAAAAAAAACCCTTTGAAATAATTGTTGGTGATTATATATTTAACCAGTTGCAAACAATAAGATAAAATTAGCTCATGTCATTCATACTTAAGAATTTAAATCATATTTTCCACAAAGGATTATATGGTCATTATTCAGACCATATTGTTAGAGAGAGGACTCCTTCATGTTAATATCAATGTTTACATCCAGACCATATTGTTAGAGAGAGGAGTCCTTCATGTTTATCAATGTTTACATCCAGATCATATTGTTAGAGAGAGGAGTCCATGTTTATCATTGTTTACATCCAGACCATATTGTTAGAGTTAGGAGTCCTTCATGTTTATCAATGTTTACATCCAGACCATATTGTTAGAGTGAGGAGTCCATGTTTATCATTGTTTACATCCAGACCATATTTTTAGAGAGAGGACTCCTTCATGTTTATCATTGTTTACATCCAGACCATATTGTTAGAGTGAGGAGTCCTTCATGTTTATTAATGTTTACATCCAGACCATATTGTTAGAGTGAGGAGTCCATGTTTATCATTGTTTACATCCAGACCATATTGTTAGAGAGAGGAGTCCTTCATGTTTATCATTGTTTACATCCAGATCATATTGTTAGAGTGAAGAGTCCTTCATGTTTATCAGTGTTTACATCCAGACCATATTGTTAGAGAGAGGAGTCCTTCATGTTTATCAATGTTTACATCCAGACCATATTGTTAGTGAGGAGTCCTTCATGTTTATCAATGTTTACATCCAGACCATATTGTTAGTGAGGAGTCCTTCATGTTTATCAATGTTTACATCCAGACCATATTGTTAGAGTGAGGAGTCCTTCATGTTTATCAGTGTTTACATCCAGACCATATTGTTAGAGTGTGGAGTCCTTCATGTTTATCAGTGTTTACATCCAGACCATATTGTTAGAGTGAAGAGTCCTTCATGTTTATCAGCGTTTACAGTATTAGCTTTGAATTCCAATTCATACTGCTCCCAAACTAAGCCCACTAATCTGGAATTGCATAACCTTTATGGAAATTTTCAGCACTATATATTAATTGGATTAAGATGAACTTGAAATCCAAATTACACGTGTTGCAGTAATTCTATCAATGGCTACAAAATCTTTGAAATCCCATTCTGTATTGTAATATAATTATAAGTTGACTGTTAATAGTGTTGCAGCTTTGGGAATGTTGTTTTGTGAGCTGATGCAGATGGCTGTTGGGCTGTTTAGAATTCCTTGATGATTGCTGCCTCCCTGGAGTGTAGCAAAGGGCTGATGTCTTAAAATAGGTTAGATAGAAACTGGATGCTTTAAGCCAAATTATTGGATTCCACTGTGGCATGCAGGAGATTATTCCATGCATATATATATATATATATATATATATATATATATATATATATATATATATATATATATATATATATATATATATATATATATATATATATATATATATATATATATATACATATATACATATATATACATATATATCAGCATTCTGGAGTTTTATGTACAGTATATACTGTTATGGTGGAGCTTAAAGTTGCAAATTCCACATGTCAATCCTGATACCATATCTTTGTCATCATTAAAGACAGTTGATATTAACATTATAGACTCCAATCTTTAAGTACACGATTGACATATTTTGTACACCAGCATAAACAGATCCCATTTTTATGAAAAATCATATTTTTAATCCATGAGGTATTTTTACCTCCAACAATGAAGGTCTGTGAGAACTAAGGTTGTTGTTCTTGTTGCGGATTGTGGAATTATAATTTTCATTTAGTTTTTAATCCGATTTCACAACTGTGTGAGCTCAAACCCAGAACAGCATAGTCATCTGTATTAGATGCTCTAGACCAATTAAGTTGAAGCCTAACATATATACAGGAAGAAAAAAATTTCCTTTTTTTTTCCCCACTGACTGCAAAAGCTGAATACAGTTTGTGCATTACATACTCATTTTAAAGATTGTAACAAAGAATGGGTCCGGATATGGCAATTCAGATCACAATATTGTGGAAGCCATATACATGTATATACAAACTGAATCTGAAACTTGAGATATATTTGCTTGCATCAGTAAAATCATGAATGGATTCAGTAATAGTGAAAATTCCAAAATCTCAATTTGATGATATTGCATCTGATATTCAATGCTAAACTTCATCTTAATACTCCAGTAAGTTTTAGCTCAACTGATCAAAGACTAGTAAAGCAAGACCAGATGAGCTTTTGCAATGGTCCTGCATCCAGCACCTGGCATAAGAAAGCAGCTGTTTGTTGTCACTACTCCACCTTAACTACTTTGAGGAAGTCATGAAACTTGACATACAGTTTTATCCAGAATTCTAGTTGGTCCTAAATTAAAAGATCCCCTCGAACATCCAGAAGTTTGTTATTGCTGCGCCTCCTAAACTACATGGAGAATTGCCATGAAACTTTACACACACATTCATCCCATGGTCTAGTTGGTTCTAAATAAAAATGATGTCACTTGGACATCCAATTTGGCTGCCACAGCAGCCATCTTGAAAATCATGTCGCTACTCCTCCTGAATGGATGGTCATATCAACATGGGGTTTTCATTAAAATACTTCTTTTGACATCTAGTTGGGCCTAAATGAAAATGGTGCCAATGTGAAATCCAACATGGCCACTATGGCAGCCATTTTTAAAATCTTGTTATCACTACTCCTCCTGAACAGAAGGTCATATTGACATGGTTTTTTCACCAAAATACTTCTTATGATGTCTAGTGGGCTCTAAATGAAAATGGTGCCAATCTGATGTCTAATATAGCCACCACAGTGGCCATCTTGAAAATCTTCTTATTGCTACTCCTCCTGAATGAATGGTCATATCAACACGGGGTTTTCACTAAAACACTTCTTATGATGTCTAGTTTGTACTAAATGAAAATGGTGCTGATCTGATGGCACAGTGTGGCCGCCACATCAGCCATCTTGAAAATCTTCTTATTGCTACTTCTCCTGAACAAAAAGTCATATTGACTTGGGTTTTTTCACAAGATGACTTAGTATGATGTCTAGCTGGTTCTAAATGAAAATGGTGCCACTAGCGCATTCAATATGGCCACCACAGCAGCTATCTTTAAAATCTTGTTTTTGATACTCCGGAATGAATGGTCATTTCAACATGAGGTTTTCACCGTAAGATTTCTTATGATGTCTGATTGGTCCTAAATGAAATTGATGTTGCTCAGACATCCAGTGTGGCCACCACAGTCGCCATCTGGAAAACCTTATTATCACTATCTGTCCTAGATTGCTGGTCATATCGACATTGTGCTTTCACCATAAGACTTATTATGATGTTTAGTTGGTCCTAAATGGAAATGGTCGCATCTGATATCCAGTATATCCACCATGGTACCCATCTTGAAAATCTTGTTATTGTTACTCATCCAAGACGGAAATCATATCAACATGGGGTTTTCATCAGAAGACTTCTTATAATGTCGTGTTGGCCTTAAATCAGAAGGATGATGATCTGATATCCAATATGGCCACCTTGGTGGCCATTTTGAAAATCTTGTTATCACTACTGCTTTTAAATGGAAAGTTATTTTGACATGGTTTTTGTCAGCAGAGTTCTTACGGTGTCTAGTTGGTCCTAAATTAAAGGATGCAAATTGACACGCAAGGTGGCCATCTTGAAAATATTGTTATCTCTAACCCATGCCAAATGGATGGTTATATCAACATGGGGTTTTCACCAATAGACTTCTTAGGATACCTAGTTGGTCCAAAACGAAAATGGTGCCAATTGTACATCCAATATGGCTGCCATGAAGGCTGTCATGAAAATCTTGCTACTCCCATTGAATGGATGATCATATTGACATGGGGTTTTCACCAAAAGACTTCTGATGATGTCTACTTGGTTCTAAATGAAAATGGTGCCAGTCTGACATCCATTATGTCCACCACAGCAGCTAGTCTGAAAATCTTGTTATCTCTGAAGAATATCAGAGATGGTTTAAACACTCAGCAGTTAAAATGAAGAAATGGTCTTATCTTGAATTCTTGGAAATTATTTTCACCAATTACAGCAGCAGTCCCTTCAAGAGACTCTTGTTAAGATTGTTAACTAAAAGAAAACTTTTTGATTTCAGCTATTCTTGTTAGCATATGCTTCCAGTCACATGATATGACCTTGATGTAGCACCATTTATCGTTTATAAATGCAACAAAGAGGTAACCATTGAAAAAATCTCATAACAGTTACTTCTCATGGTTGGACAGTTAGATGTTTTTTTAAAACACTAGCAATATGTAGTTTTAAAAAAAAATTAATGATGCTAACCTCCAAAATGACTGCCTTCACAGCCATCTTGACAGTGTTTTTATGGCTGCTTCTCCTGAATGGATGGTCGTATAAGCATGGGTTTTCACTAAAACACTATAGCAATATGTAGCTGGTTTTGAAAAATTAAAAAATATGGTCCTGATCTTACCTCAAACATGGCAACCATAGTGACCATCTAAAAAATCTTGTTATCAGTACTCCTCTTAAACTGTTGGTGATGTTGACACTTCTTGCAGTATTTACTGGTACTCGGTTGTGAATGAAAATTGTTCAGATCTCACAACCAGCATGTCCATGCATGTTTGAAGAAATTTGAAAACCAGACCTGCTTGACCTTGGATTCAAGTCAAAGGTCACCTCTTGCATTTTATTGTTCTTCACTGAGCTTATGAAGACAGTGACTGGGACATATATAAATGAATTTTTACCAGACTTTGTATTTAGATGCATTTCCATAAACAAGTTGATAGTAAGCACTCTGACATTGATTTCATGGTAAAAGATCTTGATGGATGGCCAATAATTAAAGTTTTTAAAAAAATCTTTTTATCAGCAATTGCTTGTGAGTGTGATAAGACATACAACAATGAGTAGATTATTATCAAACACAGTTTGTGGATATATCTGAAGAATACCTTAAATGATGCCAATTCGATAACATGCTAAGATGTTAATTATGGATTTAACCAAACTTAGTATGTGGGTATATCTTGACAATATCTGAGATGAGCTCATTGATCTTCTATCAATGATATCAGGTTCAAGGTCAAAGGCCACAACAAAGAATTTTGTACTGTGTTTACCTGTGAACATATTTATGCAAATATAAAAGAAAACATTTTTCTTAGCAACTTTAGTATGTTGCAGTTTCTGAAAAATATCTTTGATTGTTTGAATACTCAGGTGTTAAAAAAATAAAAGTACAGGAAGGCCAATAGACTTGCCCAGTATTGTGGATTCCAGGCAGTTCTTTTCTGCCAGTAGTGCATCAGTAACTTCAAAGGAATCTTGTTCTTTTCTTGCAAACATTTTGATTGTTGAGCCTAATGCTATCAGAAAAGTGAGACAGAGCTGTCACTTTCTGATGGCCTGTTGTCATAAATAGGTTTGTTATGGTTTTGGTTAAATTGTTTCTTTTGTGTGTATGTCCTTAACACAGTTATGGATTCTGTTAATACTTGAGGTGGATGTCCCATTATTTAGCAAAGACAATTCATTTTGTGACACATGCTCACCCCTTTGACATTGGAATCAGACAGAGAAGATTTGCATCAAGATTTTGGTTAAGTTTTTGATGCTTCCAGCATGAGAATGGCAGGGGCATATAGTGTTAGGCTTGCTCATCTATCCCATACATACATACATCCTGAGATACATACATCTTGAAATTCTTGTGTGTGCAACTATTCATTCATCTTTATCTTCTGTCATGTAGTACTTCATGTTGATGTTTATTTGGAAGGGTTTATCTTCCATAAGTTTTTGTTTGCGGTTCTTTATATTTATATTTTTAGAACTTAACTTTTAATCGGCACTATATAACCAGTATTGTGATGATGTGCCATTAAACCCTAATACATACATACATAGATACATACATATATACTGTATATACTCATGTATAAGCTGATACCAACTGCAAACTGCATAGACCCAGATCTGCCGTCACATAATGTGCCGGCAGAGCTGGGTCTATGCAGTTTGTAAGGACTAATCAGTAGAACAAACAGCATAGACCCTGATATGCCGGCACATGCGCCGGCAGATCAGGGTCTATGTTGTTTGCATTTGGAGCCAGATTATACGCGAGTATATATGGTACATACATCTCTCTATAGACTTGTTGAAACTTAGATACTACTGTTATGGGCCAACATATGCGCATATCATTCTGTTGTCATGCTTTGGTGCATTTCTCTGAAGTTAGGCCCCTTTTTGATGTTAAATGCAGTTATTGTGCATGATAATTCTTGTGTGTGCAAATAGTCCCACAGCTTTGGATGAATTGCCCAGAAGCTTGGCAGAAATTATGCATGAGGTCAACATGCACATGCTGTTCTGTTGTCATATTCTGATGCATTTTTCTGGAGTTATGCCCCATTTTGGTGTTACATATATATACTATATATGATAATTCTGATAATTCTTGTGATTGCAATTAGTCCCACAGCTTTTGATTAATTAACCAGAAATTTGGCAGATATTATTGACATCAGTTGAACATGTGCACCTGGTTCTGTCATCATGCTCTCGTATGTTTTTTCTAGAGTTATGCACCAATTTGGTGCTAACTGTATATACAATATAAGAGAATTCTAGTTTGGACAACTTGTCTCACAGGTTTTCTGGAATTGTCCTGAAATTTGGCAGACATTATTGACATCAGGTGAATATGTTATAACGTGATGCACAGATGATTTTTTTAGTTATGCGTACATGTATATCTTTTTTTATCCATTTTAATTTTCTTTTGCATGTTTAAGCATCTGTTTTGACAGAGTTATTGCTTTCTTCTGCCTGCACCACTCATTCAAGCAATGGTGGGGGTGGGATGGGAAGGGAATGGAAGGGTTTACTGTGGCTTCTTTGCCCTAGGAGCACATTTCTAGTTCATTTTGTTAATATTGACTCCTTTATGTATTCTGTTCATACTTGGAATGTTATATTATAGATCCAATACAGTTCATTCTGCAATGTACATACTAGCTAATACCCCACTGGACTTATAGTTTATCAACTGCCAGACCAAATTTGTCTTTATTTCGAACTCAACAGTGTCTTGAAGGAAACGAAAGCAATATCACAATAAATTTTCTCCTTTTGATTGATTAAGATAAACTTTGATCTGGAGGGGCAAGCTGTGACAAAGAAATCCTGTAAAAAAAATTGTAGGTACTGGGTTTAAAAATTGACAAACATTACTTAAAAATTTATACGAGAACAAAAATTATTCTAAAAAAAAAAGTATAAGAAATTAGGAATAAGTTGTTCAAGGAAGTTGATTTGATTATCATTTTGGTTATGTTTTTTGTAGCGAAGCAAAAGTATGAGGGGTATTTGAAAAGTTCAGAATATTTCATTTTAACTTTTTTATTTTCTTTGAACCTGTCAATAAATTAAATGCCAATTGATAGACAAAATAACATTTCAAAAAATGATCTGCAGCTGTATGTGCTGCATGCTGTACACAGTCATATATATGATTGTGACATAGCATAGGTAAATGACTGTCATCAAAATGTCAGGGGAGAATAATTCTGCTATTGAGCAAAGAGCATACTGTAAAATTCAGGCAATCCTAGGGCACTCTCTGGCTGATATCAAGGCCAAATAGAATAAAGTTTATGGCTGTAATTCTGTGTCATATCATACAATTTTAAGGTGGTCTCATAGTTTTAAAGATGGTCACAAATCCATGGAAAGTGACCCATGTTCTGGAAGACCATTGTCAGCAACTGGTGAGCAGGAAGTGCCTGCTGTGAAGGGGCAATGAAGATGCTCGATTCACAATGGAAAATATTTATATTATCACGGGTATTAATTCGTCAGCTGTTTATAATATATTGAAGAATCATTTGAAACTCAGAAAGGTTTGTGCAAGAAGGGTCCTGAATTTGTTGATGGCTGATCAAAAACAGACTCAGTTTGAAATCACCAAACAGCTACTCGCCATATATGAAAACATTGACTAGAGATGTTTGAATGAGATTGCCACAGGTGATAAAACATGGATTTACTTTTATAACCCCGACTCAAGAGGGAAAACAAATTGGAGAAAAGAAAGCAGAGACTACAAATCGCTTGACGTTATTGGACTGTCAAGAGAGTTTTATACGCATTATTTTTTTATGCAAAAGGCCCGGTCATCCAGAACCCTGTGCCTGTCTCTGCTAGTATATACCTCCAAAGTGTTGCCAAAAGTTGTGGAACACGACCAAACCACCCATCTGTGCACCAGTGTCTGAGGTATCCATCTGCTCCATGACAATGCACCAGTACATAAATCCACTACTGTGATAGACTTCCTGAAGGAGCATAGCATCCAAACTTTGCCACATTTTCCATATAGCCCTGATTTAGCTCCAAGTGATTTTTTGTTGAATCCTGTTATCAAAGATTCACTTGGGGGGACACAAAATTTGAAAGCCACCATGTGGTTGGAAGTGCTGTTTTCCAGTGTATGAACAGCATACCAAAAAGTGAATACAAAATGGCATTTAATAATTAGATAATCAGACTGAGAAAGTGTGTAGAGGTGCATGGGGAGTACTTTGAGGGGATGCACTGACATACTGGTCACTAATAAAGAACTCTGTTGTGCAGCGCACTATTATTCAGAACTTTTTCAATACCCCTGGTATATCAGTATTGGAGATGTTGACAGGCTGGATTGTAAATGAAGTATATGGGCATTAGGTTCCGTACTTGTTTTGTATAAAACCTAATGCTTCATGCATCCTTCCCCTCAGGTAGATACTCTTTACAAAACAAACTAATATATATACAGTACCCTTAATAGCACCTGAGATCTAAACTACCGCAATGTTAAACACAGGATATTGGGAAAGGTTACCAGCTTACCCCTGCTGGCAAAAGTAACAAGCATTACTTGTAGATGAAAAAATCTAAGACATTTCAGAATTTTTGTAATGCATCACATATAGAACAGTAACCACAGCAGCAGTAGTTGTAGCAGTTAAGTAGCAATATTGATAATGATGATGGTGGTGGTGGTAGTGGTGCCAATAATGCTGATGATGATCTCTTCTTCCACTACTACCATTATTCCAAAGAGACTCTTGTAAACCATTCTCACTGAATGTTATTCTTGTCAGCATCAAAAACATATTTTCCTAATAATTCTTTAAAACTTAAAATATTGTGCTAAAAAACATTGTAGAAGCACTGATCCATTTGTGTAAACTTACTAACCAATAAAAATTATTATTATCACAATTACCTAACCAATAAAAATTATTATTATCACAAATTACCAACTTTGTTTTTACATAATTGCTAAATTTGACCAAAGTGTACACAATACATATTACTGGTACAAGAATTTCATTTGAATATTTTAAGCCTTACATTTAAAGAATATATCTAAGGTTTTAGATGCCAAAAAACTTTGATAACTCAAACATCAATCATGCAGGTACAGTATAACTTTGACAAGTTGAAGCTTGGTGGCCCACATTTTTGGTCAGATTTTGTGTATTTAGAGTTTTCTGAGCATGTAAATAAGAGAATGTGATACATCTGGAATAAGCAAGTCATTTGAGTGATGTTGGGTATATGAGTTATTGTTGTTTTAGTTATCGAAGCCTTTTGCTTATAACCTCAAAAGTTTGAAACAGTTGAAAACTTGAACAAAATCTTTTTGGCCCACATTAGTTTGAGTTATTGAAGTTTTTCTGTATCAAGTTTGTGGAAAATATATTTGCTTTCCATAGATGTTAAATTGGCAAATTGATCACCAGACTGATTGATCAGTGTTAGGCTTATTCTATGGCAACAACATTCATTCTTTACCCATACAGCCAGCTACAGGAACGAACTTGCCAAGAGTGCAGTGACACGACCTAGTCTAGATGCATTTTATTATTGGCCATCCATCAAAACTCATTCAAATAACCATTGGTATTGGCACTGGTACAGTATCCATCAAACCTTATTCAAATAACCATTGGTATTGGCATTGGTACAGTATCCATCAAACCTTATTCAAATAACCATTGGTATTGGCACTGGTACAGTATCCATCAAACCTTATTCAAATAACCATTGGTATTGGCACTGGTACAGTATCCATCAAACCTTATTCAAATAACCATTGGTATTGGCATTGGTACAGTATCCATCAAACCTCATTCAAATAACCATTGGTATTGGCACTGGTACAGTATCCATCAAACCTTATTCAAATAACCATTGGTATTGGCACTGGTACAGTATCCATCAAACCTCATTCAAATAACCATTGGTATTGGCACTGGTACAGTATCCATCAAACCTCATTCAAATAACCATTGGTATTGGCACTGGTACAGTATCCATCAAACCTTATTCAAATAACCATTGGTATTGGCATTGGTACAGTATCCATCAAACCTCATTCAAATAACCATTGGTATTGGCATTGGTACAGTATCCATCAAACCTCATTCAAATAACCATTGGTATTGGCATTAGTACAGTGTCCATCAAACCTCATTCAAATAACCATTGGTATTGGCATTGGTACAGTATACATACATGTTTGGTTTTCAACCTGTTCATGCATTGGTAACAGATGTCTGCTTGCAGATCTTTCTCAGTTCTGATGGTGAAGAAGTATACATTGTAAGACTCGGAGATATTCTGACTACAATTGTAATGATTTCTGATCAGTTTTCAGAACGATCTTATTACTGTAGTTTTTTTGCATAAGAATGAGTAATAATGAATATCTTCCATTTAGTTAACATTGATATTGCAAATATTACTGTAACGTGATGTGAACAGTATAACATGACATGCTCTTCTTTTTTTTTCCTTAAGAAAAGAAGATTATGAAAACCTAATTTTAAGAACAGATCTAGTACATCTAAATTGGTACATGGCTGTCTCATGTTTCTTTATAATGTTATTAGGTAAATTTGTATTGTATGGAGAAGGTTAACCTTAAATATGGTAAAATTTTTAAAATCTTACGTATCCTTAAATGTCCAATCACACCACAGTTTGTGAGAGTCATGGCTGCAAATCAGTCCTGTCTTCACATTTAGCAGTTTTTTGGGAAGATAACAAAAGGAAGTGATGAACGGGCAGAGGCACATTCTTAGATTTGTGAAACTTAATATGTTATTTGGACAGCTGAATGTTTTTTTCTGCATTCTTGATCCCATTTACACATAACTGATCTCTCTCATTATTTTCTCATTATTGCATTTTATGAAAGAGATTGATGGCCCTAATGCATGTTTTCCAGCATCTTCGCTTCTCATGACATATGCAGCTAGCTAAAACATTGTTCGAACAAGTGCCCTCTTGTGGATGACAGAGCTACTGCCTGTAACCAACTAAATCAGTTGGCCAGTGAAAGAGATCGTTACACTCCTTAGATATTTCAGTGACTTCCATGATGTCCACCTGCCTTGACTTGCAAGAAAAACTTGTGTGTAAACATTTTAATTTTGAGAAACTTACATGTGACATTTGTTGTCGTCTATGAAGTCAGTTAAGATTTTTGCCAGCTATCTTCATAGGTAATGAAATGAACAATCTGATTGGATCAGTTTCTTTCAGCTGTAACCAATCAGATGGCAGAGCAATAGATACTGTTTTGGCTTGCTACATATGCCAAGGGTCAATGTGTAATGAACTGGATCGATGACCCTTTCCTAGAAAAGGTTGATTTCCAACGATATATGATACCCTGTAATCACTGTATCAGCTTCTTTGGGTCTTCTTAAAATCAGCCACTTTTTAGATAAGGATAATTAATGTTTGCAAAAATATGATTGGATTAATTTATCAATAAAAAAACTATCTGTTGAAATTATTTGAAAAATAAGTTTAAATCTGATGATTATGAATGGGTTCTGTGGATTAATTGGACTATGTTACATATGAATTATTATACTCAAAGGAAACAGAGATTTTTGTCTTGTATTAGAAGGCAATTAAATTGATTGGATTAGCCTTAGTAACATGATGCCTATTTACATTTCCTTTGAGGTGAAGGGTTAACATCTGCTCCTTGCTCTGCTGCATCAGACATAGACATATTCTGCAGCCATTGGAACTGCTTATTACTCCATGGAAACTTGATGACATTGATCATTAGGGATGTGTCAATCATGGACCAGAAGAAAGGATTATTTCTTGCAAAATCAAGGAAAAGCTGTGCAAAAATGTCAGTGTTGTCTCTAGCATGTTTTATGAGGACACTGCACTCTTCTTTCCCTAGGTGGCAACCTGCCATCCCTAAGTGGTACCCTGTCCTCCCTTGGTGGCACCATGCCCTCTTTAGGGGCTGCCTTGTCTTACATTTCCAGAGGTTTATTGCGCTGCATATGGCTAGATTCAGCATATGCATTTAGGGCATCAACTGTGCATCATTAAACTATATTCTTTCCTTCAGTACAAATATTATCATAAATGCACCAGCAGAGTGCATGCAAATGCCTGCCTCATATATAGGGTGTCCTCAGAAGAAACTTTGCCACACTTAAAATGCCCTGACAAGCAACCAGCACCCTGCCATGACAGGAAATCAGCACCATGCCCTGAGAGGCAACCAGCACCCTGCCCTGACAGGAAATCAGCACCATGCCCTGACAGGCAACCAGCACCTGCTCTGCCTGGTGGTCTGGGGACAACACTGGCTGTGAATGTTCTTTCATTGATCTTAAAGATATTCTGCCAAAGTTCTAGACATTTTCCCAAAATATATACTTCATAATGAAAAGAAATATCACAGACCCTCCTCATACTTAAATCTACCGTCTAGATGGTCTTTTTTGGAAGATAATACAAGAAGGACAGAATATATATCAGTGCTATGTAAAGTGCATCAGATATTATCAAATCACAACCTATTCTGATAAAGTGTACGTCCATACACTTAATACAATTCTTTATAAGAGCCCCCTCTCATGGAAGGCAAAAATTCTAACCTGAGGTCACCTTGACAAACACCAAAGTTGTTTTTTGTTGGGTTCTTTATTACCATTTTGTCCCATGAAAAAACGAGCTCCCTTGCCCAGCTTGTGTGAGGCCAACCTTTTCTTTGAAGATGTCTCCATAAGGCAGGGTTTATGGTATAACCTGTTGATGGGATCAGAAGGGAGGGGCTCTAGTCCCGCCTAAAGGAATTCCATATGACAGAATTATGTATGTATGAATATATGTATAAATTAGTGTTAGGCAGCATATCAACACATTAATGGCATTATGGTGCCAATTAAATCTCAAGTTCTAAAAATGAAGAATTGCACAGAGACTTAAAGAAGATAAATCCTTCCAAATTAATACAAACATCAAGCACCAGAAGACAAAAGACAAAGATGTTAAAATGCTGTAAAATATGTATAAAATAAAATATAAAGGTAAAAAATATATAAATCCTTTAAATATAGAGTTAAAATTTGTTATGTAAACTCCATTCCATCAAAAAGTCCAAGATTTTCTCAGGTGGAACATCGTAAAATTTGACAGAATAATATACGCTCTATACATAGAGGCCAGAAACAGTCAGGTTTGGATGGGAAGTCTGGATTGTTCCTTTAGAGACTCAGAAATGGGCAAGTTTGGATGGGAAGTCTGGATTGTTCCTTCAGAAACAGGCAAGTTTGGTTGGGAAGTCTGGATTGTTCCTTCAGAGACACAGAAACAGGCAAGTTTGGATGGGAAATCTGGATTGTTTTTTAAGAAACAGGCAAGTTTGGATGGGAAATCTGGATTATTCCTTCAGAAACACGCAAGTTTGGATGGGAAGTCTGGATTGTTCCTTCAGAAACAGGCAAGTTTAGATGGGAAATCTGGATTGTTCCTTCAGAGACTCAGAAACAGGCAAGTTTGGATGGGAAATCTGGAATGTTCATTCAGAAACTGTCTTTCATATCTAATTACACTTTGTATGAAAAAGAAAAAGAAGTCTGGTTGCTTAATGGTACAGTAGCAAACATACAACATAGTTGTGCATGATTTAGAAAATACATTTTTATATTTCTTTTCAATAGATCCTGACTTGAGGACAGAAAGACTAAAAAACAATTCAACTTGAACATCTTAAATAACACTTGAACATCTTAAATAACACTTGAACCTCTTAAATAACACTTGAACATCTTAAATAACACTTGAACATCTTAAATAACACTTGAACATCTTAAATAACACTTGAACATCTTAAATAACACTTGAACAAAAATATTAGGCCTTTACTGTTTGACCTCCACTACCCACCAATTATTAGTTCAATCAAATGTCAGAACTCTAGATAGGCAGTGTATTTGCATATTTTACACAAATAAATTAATGAAAAATGCATGAAAAAATGTGTTACATGTGTTCAAAAGTTTTTTTAAAAATTTAGTTTTAAGCATTTAGTCCAAAGTTGGCAGTGTATTTCTTCTGTTTCAATGTGTTATTATGGCACAATTGATCAATATACACTATACTATCAGAACAAATTCTGGACACACTTGTAACTATAGCACTCAATCAGGGTGATAATTCTCCTTAAAGTATAACTATATAATCTAATGCACCCGAGTTGGTCTTGATCACTAAACCATTTGATGTATTCTCAAAGGCATTTTAAGCATCTTGATGATTAAGACTCAGTCTGGTACTGTAAGTTGTGTTTTTCATTGTTTAGAAAATACCCTATGGAATTTTTTTTAAAAACCCACTAACCATGGAGTACAAGACCCAATGCATTTTAATCTTTTCAGGAGCTTTTGATACATACATAATCCTTGCCACTTTCAAGTTATGCTCTTGTTACTTTCAAGTCTTCACTAAAATGTTATATGAGAGGTACAAGTCCTAAGAGCACCTTGATGTTACCAAGATACTTGTATATCTGCTGGGTTTTTTATATTATGGTTGCTATTGCAATGAACTCTAGTATAATATTCTTTAAGTAGTCACTTAATTTACCAGGAAATAACTGCATCTCAGAAAACCATTTAGCCTTTGGGCCACACACATTAAGCATCCTCCAAAGCAAAGAGTCCTGGAATATCTAATCTTTGTCCTAGATCTTAGACACAAGCCAGGCTAATTCTATTTAGGAATTTTTGAAAATGATCTTTTTATTACCCATCTTTTGTTTCCCTCTGAAGTTTATTGATAAAATGTTCCCATGAAGGTTACCACAGTTACTCGTGTATAAGTCAAATCCAACTGCAAACAACATAGACCCAGATATTCTGGTGCATTATGCAATAACAGATCAGGGTCTATGTTGTTTGCAGTTTGATCTGTCTTTTAAGTGAGTATATATGGTACACCAAACAAGCAAAAATGTAAAAAGCCTGCAGGTCCTTCTGGTATGGATTAATATATCATGTTTACCTATGTAAAATTCACTCCCAGCTGTATATAGTATATACCAAGATCTGCCATCTCATATTGTGCCAGCAGATATGGGTTCCGTGTGACAGAAACTCTGGGTTTGTACTTTGCAGTTGTTTGTACCATAAACATGGGTAGATATGGAAGAACATTTCATATAGGATCCAGTTACCCCATGATTCATCCAATTTTCAAACTGTTTCAAATTTACACCATATCTAAGATTGTGGTGTTACTAATCAGGCCTGGTGGTGTTACTAATCAGGCCTGATGGTGTTACTAATTAGGCCTGGTGGTATAATAATCAGGCCTGGTGGTATTACTAATCAGGCCTGATGGTGTTACTAATCAGGCCTTGTATTCTCAAAACTTTTGTGCAAGAAACTCAAGCTCAAGTCCAATGTCCAAAATTTTGACAATGTATAACTTTATTTAGAGTAAAGCTAGAGTCATAGAACTTTCAGAATTCATAATCTCATTTTTCAAGAATTAAAGGACTCCAGATGTACAATTGTAAAACCTTCAAGTTATTTTTTATCCTTTTTATTGGATCTACCTCATAAAAATCTCAATTTGAGGAACGTTTGTGATAGTTTTAGTGAAATTTTAGTCAGGTGTCTGATAACAATTTGCAGCCTGACCTTGTAAGATGGTTTAATTTTTCTCATGATAATGCTATTGCAGTATAACATGTCTTTTGAAGGACCGTCCCTTCTGCCAAAAAATCATGGTCTCTCAAGATGGTCATAACACTATATAATAAACAAATCCGTGCATTGAGAATCTGGTCTTTCAAGACAGGTGGTCTTATATAGCAATTGTCTTTCAAGACAAGTTGCACTGTATCTATGTTCAAGACATTACATTTTTGCCGTCAGCAAGAAAACTACATCGCCTTTGGTACTTTCCATGATATTTAAAGGTTAAAGAGGACTGTTTGTCAGAAATATTCACTCGCAGTAGATTGGTTTGGTTTGGTATTTTATGGCACAGCAACACTGGAGCAATTAAGAGTATAGTGCTTTGCCCAATAACACACCATGGTAGTTGACCCAGGTTGATACATTGGTAGGATTCAAACCTGCATCCTTTTGATCGCAATTCCAGCATGCTGACCATTGAGCCACCACAGCTCCTGCCTCCATTAGTCGCCTCTTACAACATGAAGTTGAGTGTATTCATGCCTATTCTGTTGAGTGTATTCATGCCTATTCTGTTGAGTGTATTCATGCCTATTCTGTTGAGTGTATTCATGCCTATTCTATTGAGTGTGTTCATGCCTATTCTGTTGAGTGTATTCATGCCTATTCTGTATCCCGAGCCCACAGGAGATTCACTTGCAATAGAGCCAAGATACTTGAATATACTCCATTATAAATCAAATCCAACTGCAAACAACATAGACCCTGATCTGCCATTGCATAATGTGCTGGCAGATCAGTATATATGTTGTTTGTTCTACTGATTAGTCCTAACAAATGGCTTAGACCAAGATCTGCTGGTGCATTATGTGACAGCAGATCTGGGTCTGTGCAGTTGGCAGTTGGACTCAACTTATAAGTAAATATACATGGTAAACTTATAAGTAAATATACATGGTAAACTTATAAGTAAATATACATGGTAAACTTATAAGTAAATATACATGGTAAACTTATAAGTAAGTATACATGGTAAACTTATAAGTAAATATACATGGTAAACTTATAAGTAAATATACATCGTAAACTTATAAGTAAGTATACATGGTAAACTTATAAGTTAGTATACATGGTAAACTTATAAGTAAATATACATGGTAAACTTATAAGTAAGTATACATGGTAAACTTGTTAGTAAATATACATGGTAAACTTATAAGTAAGTAAATCAGGTACTTAAATATAAGACTCAGATGTGGAACTTGAACCTTGGATGAAATTTTTAAATAGCTCTTTAGAGCTTGCATTGACAGAGATTCCAGAAATGACAGGCTGACACTTTTCTCTTTTGTTCTTCAAACAAATAATTTTTTTTCTTTTTTTTTTTTCTTCTTCATATTCAGCATAACAACATGGGAAAATTAAACCTTACTTAGAATAATCTGGTTAAGCACAAATTCCTACTTGGATAAATGCGATGACTGCGGTTTAATGGGTGCTACCAGTCCTATGAACAATAGTCATTTTTAGTAAGATCATCTCTAGATTATTTTGTATTCCCTTGCCCTATCTATGGAGGAATATGTAGTGTTACCCATGTCCATCAATCCTTTCCCCTCGCATCACATTATGTTACATCCCATCAGTCACAAATCTCATTTCCACTCAGTAAGTTTTGAAGGACTTCATGGATTGATATCAAATATATTGTTAGGCTTTATATTAAGAAAATTGAGGTCACCATTTTCCTGCAAAAGTTTCAGAGAGTTAACGCCACTGTTTGACTTAGAACTTGACCTTTCAGTTTTGTTTCCACTCAGGAACTTTTAAAGGACTTAATGGATTGAAATCAAATTTAGAATTTCATGTAGGCTTTGCATTAAGAAGTACAGGTCAGATTTCATTTTCACTGTTTTCCTGCAATATCTGTCAGAGTTATTCACTGTTTGACTTAGAACTTTGCCCTTCACTTTCCACTCAAAATCATTTGAAGGACTTGATGGATTCAAACAAAATTTTGGTACAAGTCATAGGTTAAGTTTGATTTTTAATATCTTTTAGTAACAATTATTTTGAGTTATGGTCTCTGACTTAGAACGTTGCTTTTAATTGCATCATATTGGCAGGGGCATCCAAGGCATATAGACACATTTCGGGTTTTTAAAGAAATGAATTTTATTTTACTGTTTTACATAAGGGCACTGCTTCTTCAAAATTCCTGTTTGAGTGATACAAATATCAAGTCAAGTGGAATGAGTGCCTGCTAAAGTGCTGTCTGCCAGATTAATCCCTATTGTCCAATGACATTCATAAAACTACTGTATATACTCACCTTGAAGTCAAGTCCAACTGCAAACTCCACACAATGCACCGGCAGATCTGGGTGTATGCAGTTTGTTAAGAGTAATCAATAGAACCAACAAGATAGACCCTGATCTGCTGTTGCATAATGTGCCAGCAGATCAGGGTCTATGTTGTTTGCAGTTGGACCTGAATTATACATGAGTATATATGGTAATATGAATATGGTGCTAAAATTTTTGTTTCAGAATCTAATATTTACTTCTAATAAATGAACATACCAGTAATAATGATTAATCAACAAATACACAAAAGGGTCATGCAACTAGGCAAAAAGTATATTGGTTTAATTTAGTTCAGTAATGTGTAACTGAAGATGCTGATAAGCCTTTGAGTGTTTGATGAAAGGAACATTTTCATGAAGTAAACAATTGTATTGTTCAGTTTAGTCAAAAACAAATTTTGCACTGCTGAAGTAGTGGGCCTTGTGTTAAAGAAAATATTTTATGAGTGTTGTTTTGTTTTTGCTTTGTTTGTTTTTTTTTTAAAAAAGGGGGTAAGGGCAGTATATTAATTTTAAGGCATTATTTTGTTTCATTTCAGGCGGAGTGTCTGATGAGTTTACCAGAAAACTCCAGGAATGGGAGGAACTGAAAGGAAGAAAACCAACAACATCAGCAACAACAACAACAGCAGGGAAAGGTAAAACTTGCTTCACACCTGATTAATTTTTAAGTATAGTATCATGAACAAGAGCTGGTTTGATATTATTTTATTTTACCACTGCCAGTTTTCAATCATTCAGTTTTATGCCATGTCCCTATTTGTCCATCCTCTTTCTTGTTGTTTTTTTATCCATTAGGTAAATGGCTTTTTGTCTTTCCTTTTTCAGAGAAAAATGCAAGACATAGTGATCAATATTTTGTCAAGCAGCAATGTCAGCATCAACTTAGTGTTTAAATTTTTGGGCAAGCCAGTGTTAAGATTTTGTGCAACTCCATAACTAAAAAAAAAATCAGGACACCACTTTCTGTGGAAACCTTGTTTAGTTAAGTAATTCATCTGCACTGTTTTGTCTGATATGTACCATTAATAAGTCAATTGTAAACACATTTGTACTGATACTTTATTATTTGTGTGCTGAATTCAGCATCTTGAGTATTCATTTATTTATTTTAAATGTTTATTTATTTATTTGAAAATACACGATTTGTTACAGGGATTAGGTAGTCACAGGGATTAGGCAGATGGACAAGCCTAAAATTCCATGCTCTTTCCTTTTCAGTCTTTGTATGTTCTTTGAGAAATGCATCTTGGATGAGATTTTTGTGTACAAGTTAGAGATTTTGTAAATATGCTGTGGTTGTGTACTGAGTGATGTGTATTCCAGATTCTTCAGACTATTCTGAAGGGTTCTCATTTGAGAGTGCAGGGGCTGTATCCCCAGAATTCATGAAGAAACTTGAAGAATGGGAGAAAGTCAAAGCGCTGAAAGGTTCTGTATAGTGTAGAAAGAGCATGATCGCTCTGTAGTAATTAGCGGGTCCAAATAGGAAGGGCATGAACTCTAGCACCAGAGAAACATAGGTTTTCAATAGGTTTAACATTTAACATTTAAACTGTTTGAAAAAAATCAAGTCTGCCATATTATAACATTTTGTAGAGAATCTGGATGAATGAAGCAAGTGAAAGTTCATGATAATTTATTCTAGTAGTACCAATTTAATGTAGCATTCTAGCAGTACCACATACCGTAAAATCAGCATGGCAAAAAAGAGACATTTAAGACATACTGAATAATATTGGCAATAACAAATTAAAATATGTCCCACTAGGTATTTGCACATATTTTGCTATGATAACTTTTGTTTGTAATCCGATAGCAAAATGACATACAACAAACCTTTCTTTTTTGAGAATTGCCACCTTTTCATAAAGGTCCCATCTTTACAGAATCATGAATGTTGCTAATCAGATAAGAAATTTTGATGATTTAGCAGAAAAATTAAATCTGTTTGGACAGAATTCAGAAAAATATGAATAGTGCACACTCTTATTATATGCATTTTAAGTCAGACATATTATGTTATGGTGTTGTCCATCCATCCATTAATATTTTCTTATGCAGCCCATAGCTTTGTAAGTTATGGAGAGATTTTGATGAAACTTTGTCCAGGTATATATGATGACTAGATGGTGTGTAGCATTGCACAGTGAATTTCCCAGGTCAAAGGTCAAGGTCACAACAAGATGAAAAAGCAAGTTAATGGTCTCAGTCCTTGTCCAGGTAGTAACTTTTGAGATAATAGGGATATTTGGATGAAACTTTAGCTTGGTATATATTATGACTAGATGGTGTGTAGAGAACCAGTCTCAACCTCATGCCTAAAGGTTAAGGTCATGGCCATGGAAAATGTAATCAATAACTGGCATCCTTGTTGAGTACAAGTTTCTAACTACTTTGGATATTTGAATGAAATTGTAACCACATGTGTGTCATGACTAGATGGTGTGTTGCATATGATAGCCATGACCCCTGCCCCAAGGTCAAGGTAACAGCAATGGAAAATCTAAATCAGTGGCTTCCATCCTTGTTCAGAGTATAAACTTTGAACCACTGAAAATGTTGTAAATAAACTAATCATTTGTGTATCACAACTAGATGCAGTGTCACATATCATAGGCATGCCCGTCTCTCTGTCCAGGTCACCTATATATAGGTCAAGGTCACACAGAAACCTCAATGACTTGTATCCATGTCAGGTCTATAATGAGACTTCCACAACTTTTATAATCATCACATACAGCATAGTACATTATAGTTAGTGTAAAGCATTTATGAGTAACATTTTTGTAGCAACACAGCTTGCATATTGTTGTCTCATGATTTCTATGAATCATTTAAAGATTAGCAATTTTTGCACCATGGATAAGTTGTTTGTTCACTGTTTTTCATGTAGTTTCCATTCTGTTGTACCATGTGTCAAGATGGGCATATCATGTGCCGCAAGAGGTTCTCTGGTTAGTACCAACAGGCTTACATTGAACACACACTTAAAAACAAGAAATGGAGATGTACAAAATTTGGCTCAATCAGGATTCAGACTTGCCCTAATGCCTCAAACTTTTGAACTGAATCTTCAGTCCCTGGATTCAATAATCAGTCAAATTTACTCTTTAAGCCTCAAACTGCATAGTCATATTAAAACGAGTGTCTGTACACATAGCTGTGGGCTGTATTTCATCAATCACTAAAATATGAAACGGTAAATTTAATTTAATTTAAAAAGATAAGCTGGCTTCAGAGAGTGGAATGTCTAATCAACATTTGTATCAAAAACTGAAATGACAGTTTTTATTTAAATCCTGATGGGCTACACTAATTAAATCCACTAAATACACTAGTAATGAAGTAATCCTTTTATAGATTATAACTTTTATTAAGAATAAATGTATGCCTTCATTTTTCATACATCTGTTGTTATTAATTATAGCAAATAATTCCACGTAAAATGTATTACAGTCTTCTGCTGATTCATAGATATTTTAAAATTATAATCAGCAAACAATTTTGTCTGTATGAAAATGTTGAGGATAAACAATGGTTACAGAATTTATGGATACATGGTGTACACAAATTTAGAGGGTACTAAAATACAATTATATATTTGCAAAATAAAATTTTACATGCATCTTCGCTGGCCAAAGTTTTTCCATCCGCTTCGTTCCACATCAACCCTTGGCATATTTAGCTAGCTGAAACAGTATTTACTGCTCCACTATCTGATTGTATGCAGCTGATGGAAACTGATCCAAGCAGATCCCTTGTTGCATTTAAATTGGGAGATTGTTAGGAATAATCATAGCAGCTCCTTATTGAATACCAAACAGGTCATGTAAAAAGCTGTCTCATTGGTTAGTTGATTTCACTGGTTATAGGCAGGGGCTCTTATCTGCAAGAGGGACTCGTTCAAGACACCATTTCAGCACACAAAATATGCCAAGGGTTGATGTGGAATGAAGTGGATCTACGACATTTGGCTAGCGAAGATGTCTTAGAGGCCAGTGCTCAAAACCCTTGGCCATGGACACACATACTTATGTTGTAACGAATACTGGGTATAGCAAAGAATGTAACTTTTATAAATGGAGAATAGGGTACCATGATAGGTTCTCATAGGTCATTGTGGCTGCTTGTACAAGAAGATATATGCCATATACTTGCATGCAGAAATCTTGATATTTTATAGCCAGAATATCACAATTAACCTATATAAAAACCGGCATGTAATGTAATAAATGAGAACTAAATAGAAAGTTTGATTTACTGTAAACAGAGACATCTATGACACAGCTGTCTCTGCTATAAAATACAGAATTTTCAAAAAACAAATAAACCACCTGTGCAGATAACCCCTGCAGAAAACTAATAGCATGTATAAGGCATGCAGCTGAATAAAGTTTACATAGAGACTGCATGTACTTGCATGAAGAAGCTGTAAGAACAAATTAATGAAACAGAATCATGGATATGTTGAAATACAGTAACATTGAGGAGTTGCATAAACTTTCATTCAGTTTTATTAGCTATTATTCATCATTAAAAAAGCAAATTTTTCAAACACTAATCAAATGTGGTGGAATGTATTGACACAATTAATTTTGATCAAGGAGTGTGTTCAGAGACAGGAGTTCTTTGATTTGATCAATAATGTTATGTAAGACTGCTGCCCGCTAATGGCTCTATTGAAAAGTTTTGATATTGTGACCATCCTATTAAAGTAGAACCATACTGAAAAGTGCTGTTGATACTGTACAATCAGCTTCACCCCACTCTGTCATGATTCATATTGCCTAGTAACCTCTGTAACCTGATGGAATCTGACATTATGGACATATATATGTGGTCATTGGAATTTTGTGGACTGTAGAAGGAATTATGTATGGATGTAGCTGGTAAAATTTATATTGTTTTCGTGAAGAGGTCTCGTGATAAAAGCAGTACATCTCCCTAAATCATATTTAAATTTGAGAAATACAACTTTCTGGCTTTTTTTAGTTTTAATAAATTCCCATGAATAATGATTAATGACAACTGTATTCATTCATTAAGGATGAGATCTGAGCCTCGGTATTGATTACTTGTTTACCATCAAAGTGGAGGCAATTGATTAAATTTTATATTGACCTTATTTGGCAGTGATGCAGTATTGTCTGATCTATGTTTAACACTATTGGCTCAGCATCAAGTTCCAGTCTGTAAACTTGCTAGCAGGTCTTAATATGCTTTTCTTGAAATTATTCATCAGCCAAAGGAAATTGTTTGCTTGTTAACTGGGATTTGACTGGTATATTGCATTCACATGTTAACTGAGATTTGACTGGTACTGTAATTACACTTTGACCTTTTGCACACTTTTCTTGACAAGACAAAGAGAAATAAGGTTCTAAAGCATCATTTTGAACATTTTCCAAAACAACTAAATGGACAAATATAAAATAAATTTGGATGCCAGACTGGAAGTCAGGAAAAGATTTTTCTACCAGAAAACCATTTCAGCTCAAGATTTTTGATTGCTTTTTCAATTTGATGAGAGCCGTTATATAGCACTGTGAAGTCGGCAGAGAACACTATTTGATGTTTGCCAGTTGCTGGTTTTATTAGGGTTTTGACCATTCTACCAAGGATTATAGTGGAAGTTGTGAGAATTTTGTGTACTGCAGAAGGATTTAATTCAACTCCGACTGATTCATAATGTTCATATGTAGATGTATGTCGATGCTTTTTACTTCATGCTTTTTCATGCAGTATACATTCTTTAATCTTGAATGTAAAAATATATTCTTTAGCACTTTGCCGTGGTAGTCCAATAAATCGGCCCTTAACCTGTATCAGTGATTTATACCCAACATACCAATACAGGTTTGGGGGCTGGTTTATCAGACTAATTGCTATAGCAGAGTAAAATTCACAGGGAACATATGGGTAGTGCAAATGCCTACCGTATATACTCACGTATAAGCCGGGTCTAAATGCAAACAACATAGACCCTGATCTGCTGTCGCATAATGTGGCAGCAGATCAGGGTCTATGTCGTTTGTTCTACTGATTAGTCCCAGCGCATTATGCGATGGCAGATCTGGGTTTATGCAGTTTGCAGTTGGTATCGGCTTATATGCGAGTGTAAGTACCTCTGTATTCCATGGTTAAGAATTTTCCTACAGATTCTGTCATGTACTGCAGACATGTCATGATGTTTTGAATAGAGTGGGATTTATGTTGTATTAATATTATAAAGTACTATTTATTAAGTATTGGAAAATTGCATGGTCATATTGTCATACACATTGAACAATAGTCTTCTTTTCTGTTTTACTTTTAGTCACTTTATAATCAGAATTTTGAAAAAAGAACTCTTTCTTGCAACAACAGGAACCATCCAACAAATCATGTGGCATGTTGATCTGTTTTTTTTTCTTTTTTTTTTTTCTTTTTTGTGGTGGGTGGGGAAGATTCTGATAGATGGAGTCAACTGGGACATAGTTTATTCATTTATTAATACTAGCCTTTCTGTTAATTACTTCTATCTGTTATTACAATACTTAATCAATATTTGTATTATATGAATTGGTGTATTTACCATTCCTGTCAGTAGAGTTGCCTTCCAATAATTGTGAAATTCAGTCCTTGTTGTTTCAGCACTGATTAGTTTCCCACACAGCAATAAACATGAACATAGGTCATGTGAAAAGCTCAGATTTGAGATCTTTTGTTTAGAGTGGCATTTGTTAAAGATTGCACATTCAAGAAAGGTAAAAATATTATTTTGGTATCTTTAGGCATGGGTTCTCCAGGCAAGAAGAGGGGGGATGGTCAAATGGAACAGGATGGAGAAAGTTCCTCAGAGGAATCCATGGATGAAATTACTACTCCTCCAGAACAACGCAGCCAGTCCATCAGTGTTGAGGAGATGCAGAGGAAATTGACTGACAGCTTTAGCAGGAAAATGCAGGACTGGGAGCGTAGGAAGTACAGACGGGACACAGCTCAATCGCTTGAAACTAAAGAGAGTTCCTCCCATGTCACCCGAGATCGGCAGAAGAGCAAGAAGTCAAAGGAGGAAAAGGAGAGAGAGAAACTGGAAAAAATGCGTGAGCGTGAGCTACAAAGAGTGGAACGGGAAGAGCACAAGCTTGAAAAAGAGAGAATTCGTATTGAGAAGGAAAGACTGAAAGCCTTGGAACGTGAGGCCAAGATTGAGAAGATGAAGGGTCGGCTCAGCCAACCTGACATGGAGAGCAAGTACAAGAATCCAATCCTGAGTCCTCTAACAGAATATAAAGTCACATCAGATTTTGCCAGGAAACTTCATGAATGGGAAATGAGAAGGGGTCGTGCATTGTCCACAGCTATGTACATTGAAGCTCAGCAAAGAAGCCAGCAATTTGCAAAGGAGTATCGGAATGCAGCATCCATTTTGAAAATGGACAGTGGTGCAGAGAAAGAGAGAAAAGTAGAACAGAGAGATGCACGGGAAAGAAAAACTAGTGATGGAAGTGATGATAATTTATTCATCCTAGATGAACCAGTCATAGATATACCCCCACCAGCTAAGGTCAGAGGTCAAAAGCCACCACCTCTGACCCTAATTCCATGCAGAGATTCCCCTGAGGAGGTTTCCCCAGCAACCAGGTGTTCAGATGACAGTTCTCTGGATGACTCCACAACTGACACTATGGAGAGTATGACACAGTCTAACATTTCTAGGTAGGTTGTGCAGTATGTATTAAGCAGCACCATTCATTAGATTTGCAGTAGACACAATCCAATAACTTTGATTAGGGCTTGCATACACCATTGTTTTTGCTAAGATTTGAACAGGCAACAAAATGTGTAGAATAGGTGGCAAAAAATACATGAAATACCCAATTTCCATTAATAAAAATATTCGGCAGAAAAATAAAAATAAATTGAATGTTATGTAGGCACCCAGCGTGTAACAAGAGAAGTGTAATACCATTATTATACCATTAAGTCACATTCATTTCTGACAATTATATCAGAAATCTTTAATCATGGTGCCAAAATAAGGTAACTTGAACTTGATATTTGCTATCAAAAGAGTGAACAAAACAAATATAACAAATGATCTTTCTTTTAATATGCCTGTTATAAGGCAGAGCTCATCATGTTATGATGTATGTCCATCTGTCTATCTGTTCTCTATTTTGTTTCTGCACAATAACTCAAGGTCTCCACTATTTACTGTTACAAAACTTTACAAGTAGCTTGCGTTTTGGAGCAAGGAAGAAAACTATCAATTTCAGGCTAAAAAGGTCAAAGTTCAAGCTCTAAAGGTCAAGGTCACAATAAATGTAAAAGAAAAACTGTTTCTACATGATATCTTGAGTTCTTTCTCACCTACTTTGACTAAACTTTGTGGATGGCTTGTATCTGAGACAAGAAAGACAACTATCCTTTTTGGGACCAGAAGGTTAAGGTCACATGTATCAAAAGAAGGAAAAGGTATTTCCACAAAAGTTAAGTTCTGTACCACATGCCTTGACTAATCTTTGTAGATGTTTTACATTTGAGACAAGGAAGAAAAATATTAATTTGGGGGTTAAAAGGCCAAAGGTCAGGGTCAAATGGACTCCAATAAGGGAAATGGTTTCCACAGAATAATTCACATCCAATGCTAAAAACCATGACCAAACTTTTTGGATGGCATGCATTTGAGACAAGAAAGGCACCAATCAATTTTTTGGTCAATAGTTTAAAGGTCAAGGTCACCAAGACCAAAAGAAGAAAGATGGTTTCTGCAAAATAACTTTTGTTTGGTGTCTTTTACCTTGACCAAATGTTGCCAATCACTTGCATTTAAGATGAGAAAGACACAATTGTTAAGGTGAATCATATCATCTTGTATTGCTAGGCAGCCAGTGTAGTTTGGCAACAGTTAAAAAGGTGATATATCTTTTAGTACCTGGGTATCCAACCAGTGATAGAGAGTTTTACATAAAAGAAATATAATAATGCTATTTACCATGTAGTGGGCATATACCAGTACTGTACCATTATGGTAATCTTGTCAGAAATTCAAATATAGCTGAACAACTTACAGAAATTGTTTGAAGCTGACATTACATAATAATTGAACTTGTTAAAAAAGACCATTTTAAAAGACCACATGTCTTAAGTAACCTCAAAATTTGATACCTTAGATTGTACAAAATAACCTGTATTAAAGGACTACCTGTCTTCTGAGACTACTTTTGAGGGGTTTCCAAAGTTGGACTATTAAGACAGGTTCCACTGTTTTTGTATTAAAGTCTTGAGAAGGCAAACTACACGCTGTTGGAGGAGTTGCGGCAACAAGAGTTGGAGTATATCACCCTGCAAGAGGAAGTTAGGGATCTGAATGAGAAACTGAGCAAGTTCAGGGAGGAGCATGCCAAACAATTAGGTACATATAACAATTCTTTTTTTTTACTTTTGAAGATTGTATCAGCACTTCTTATCAGTGGAAGGATATTGCTTAAGTTGAACATAATTTATTTCACATTATTTGTAAAACAGGTTCTAACAACTAAAACAAAGTACTCAATCAAAACAGATGATCCAATTTAAAATAGGTGAAAACATTCAGTTTACGCGGACCATATCCACATTCAAAAATTCTGAATCATAGCAATTTTTTTATAATTTGGAATAAAGCTAATAAAATAAAGAAATCAAATGCTATAATACCTTTTGAAGGTGATTTCTCCAAAGACATAATATCAGTGCTATTTCATAATTACATTTATCATTCACCATATTTATTTGATGATAAGTCTGTGCTTGATGATAAGCCTGTTCCACATTACCATATTTTATCTGACAAGTCTTTATTTGATGACAAGTCTATTCCACATTTACCATTTTTATCTGATGATAAGTCTCTGCTTGATGATAAGCCTCTTCCACATTTACCATATTTATCGGATAAGTCTTTATTTGATGATAAGCCTGTTCCGCAATTACCATATTTTATCTGATAATTCTTGATTTGATGACGAGCCTGTTCCTCATTTACCATATTTATCTGATGACAAGTCCATGTTTGATGATAAGCCTGTTCCACATTTACCATATTTATCTGGTGACAAGTCTATGCTTGATGATAAGCCTGTTCCACATTTACCATATTTATCTGATAAGTCTTTATTTGATGATAAGCCTGTTCCACATTATGTCATCCTATACTAGCTACATGTAAGTTGGAAAGATGCCAAATTAAAGATCATCCTTTATCATGTAGCTCAGACTCATCCACATATAAGGAGATTTCCCAATCATTATTCACTGAAAGAAATTTTTTAAAAAAACATTAAAGTTACATGAAACTTTAATTTCTTGTTACTCTTTAATATTATTTTGCACTTTTATAATATGAAAATTCTGGTGATACCAACCCATACTGATAATATACCCAATACCTACTTTTTGACAAATTTATTAGTCTGGCCTTCTGGTTTTACAATGGGAGAAATACTGTCAGGAGCTATAAGGGTAACTACAGAGCAAATCAACTGGCCAAAGGAACCAATTTTTTAATCCAAGGAATGACATCAATTATGATAACATTATTTATATCCTCATGGAGACGCTGGTGTGAGAAGATTGTTTGAGGAAACAAAGAACTTGGAGACCGGGGGGATGGGGGGGGGGGGAACCACTGACCTTGGATGGGCATCTGCATTTTCTAGGGTACATTTCAGTGCTGAAAGTCAAACTCAGTATTGCAGAGGTGCAAAGTGAGCATATTGCCAACACTATCCAGGCCTCTATGCATTATCTCTACATCTCTCTGTAATAGATGGATATACAGTCAAATCAATGCAAGTACCTGAAGCATTGAAATAAACATGCATGCATCAGTTTCACAAACTTCTTTTTGTACATTTATCTACTGATATTCAGTAGTCAATCAAACAGCCCAAATGTGTGTGTGTGTGTGTGTGCATACATGTATGTGCATATGTTACACAAAGTGAAATTGAAATGTTATGATTATGTTGAATCATGTTTGTTTAAAGTGAAAATGTTCGTGGAAACTTTTATTTAATTCATTCCAGTTTTCATGCATTATTTCACATTTCTAGCTAAAAGTAAGATTCTGGTTTAAACTATATAATGTGTATCTTGGTTCAGATTCATCCTATAATTCCTATGCAAAAAAGTATGATCCTATAAAAGTCCTAATTTTAGTTCTACAAGTCATAGACCAGAAGAGTTTATGGCATCGTCTTTCATCTGTCCTTCAGTCATCTGGCCATCATCCATCCGTCCATTAGCACAAGTTTGTTATTGCTACTCCTTCTAAACAACTGAGAGGATTGCCATGAAACTTTACACATACATTCATCCTTTGGTCTAGTTGGTCCTAAATGAAAATGGTACCACTCGAACATCCACAGTGGCCATCTTGAAAACCTTCTTATTGCTACTCCTCTTGAATGGATGGACATGTAATCATGGTGTTTTCACTAAAAAACTTCTTATGATGTCTTGTTGGTCCTAAATGAAAATGGTGCTGATCTGATGTCCAATATAGCCACCACAATGGCCATCTTGAAAATCTTGTTATCATTACTCCTCATAAATGGATAGTCATATCAACATGGGGTTTTCATTCCTAATTGAAAATGGGGCTAGTTTGATGTCCAATATGGCTGCCACAATGTTCATCTAGAAAACCTTGTTATCGTTAATCCTCCTGAATGGAAAGTCATATCGACATGGGATTTTCACCAGAAGACTTCTTATGATGTCTAGTTGATCCTAAATGAAAATGGTGCTGATGTGATGGCCAATATGGCTACCACAGCAGTCATCTTGAAAATCTTGTTATTTCTACTCCTCCCGAATGGATGGTCATATCAACATGGAGTTTTCACTAAAAGACTTCTTAAAACATCGTGTTGGTCCCAGATGAAAATGGTGCCAATCTGATGTCCAATATGGCTGCCACAATGGCCATCTTGAAAATCTTGTCGTTACTCCTCATGAATGGATGGTCATATAAAAATGGGGTTTTCACTCAAAGACCTTTTATGATGTCTAGTTGGTCCTAAATGAAAATAGTGCTGATCTGACATCCAATATGGCCACCAAGGCAGTCATCTTGAAAATCTTGTTATCGCTATTCATCCTGAATGGATGGTCATATCAACATGCGGTTTTCACTGAAAGACTTTGTATGATGTCTAGTTGGTCCCAAATAAAAATGGTGCCAATCTGATGTCCAGTATGGTTGCCACAGCAGTCATTTAGTAAATCTTGTTATTGCTACTCTCCTGAATGGATGGCCCTATCAACATGGCATTTTCACTAAAAGATTTTTTATGACATCGATCTGGTCAGATAAAAATGGTGCTGATCTGACATTCAGTATGGCTGCCATGGCAGCCATCTTAAAAATCTTGTTATGACAACTTTGAACAGAAAGTTATATTGACATGGGGTTTTCACTAGAAGACTTCTTATGATGTCCAGTTGGTCTTAAATGAAAATGGTGCCAATCTGATATCCAATATGGCCACCACAGCAGCCATCTTGAAAATCTTGTTATTGCCACTCCTTCTGAATAGAAAGTCATATCTTGAAACTATTGTTATCTCTAATCCTCTCAAAATGGATGGCTATATCAACATGGGTTTCACCAATAGACTTCTTAGAATACCTAGTTTTTCCTAAATGAAAATGGTGCCAGCTATACATCCAATATGGCTGTCATGACAACTGTCTTAAAAATCTTGTTGTCACTACTCCCTTGGAATGGATGATCATTATGGCATGGGGTTTTCATCAAAGGACTTCTAATGATGTCTACTTTGTCATAAATGAAAATGGTGCCAAGCTGATATCCAATATGTGTACCACAGCAGCTAATTTGAAACTCTCGTTATCACTGAAGAATATCAGAGATGGTTTCAACACTCAACAGTTAAAAGGAAGAAATGATCTTATCTTGAATTCCTGGAAATTCTTTTCACCCATTAGAGCATCAGTCTCTTCAAGGGACTCTTGTTTTACTGATTACTCCTAACAAACTGCATAGACACAGATCTGCTGGTGCATTATGCAACAGCAGATCTGGGCCTAGGCTATTTGCAGTTGGATCCAACTTGTACACGAGTATATACAATATATAGAAATCTTAAATATAATTTATCTACATAATAAAATGCACATTTTGTCCTTCTGATTACAGCTCATCTAAGTCAAATACATTTTTTATACAGTTGAATAAAAGTAGTTTTGTATTGATTCTCTGGTGTATGTTTTTCTTTTTCACATTGGGAAAATATTCAGTTTGTGTTCTATAATTATCCTATATTTAATGAGAAAGGTCCTGTAATTGTCCTATATTTTAAATAAGAAATTCCTATTCTTATATATTTTTTGCACCATAAGTATGATCTATGTATGTATGTATGTATGTATGTATGTATGTATGTATGTATGTATGTATGTATGTATGTATGTATGTATGTATATAATAATGTTAATGCCAATCTATAGACAAATGAATGTTCTATAAAATGATCTTCAGCTGTATGTCAGACACCTGCAGATATATGCATTTGACGTGACTTAGGTAAATGACAGTGACGTACAAATGTCGTTGGAGAACAATTCTGTAACTGTGCAAAGAGCATGCTGTAAAATCCAGGCACTCTTAGGGTTCTCTCCCTCTGATATCAAGGCTGACTTAGATAACATTTCCGGATGCAATCCCCTATCACATCCTTCAATTTTGAGGTGATTTCATCATTTTAAAGATGGTCATGAATCCATGGAAGATGACCCATGGAAGACTATTGTCTGTGATTGGTGAGCGGGAAGTGACTGCTGTGAAGGGAGCAATTGATGAATATGCTTCATACACAGTGGAAGATATTTCTATTATCATGGGCATTAATTCATCAGCTGTTTTTAATATATTAAAGAATCATTTGAAGCTCAAAAAGGTTTGTTGAAGATGGGTCCTGCATTTGTCAACGTCTGATCAGAAACAGATTCCCATTGATTCTCCAAGTACTCACCAAATATTAAAAGAGTAACCAGAGATGTTTAAATGATATTGTCACAGGTGATAAAACATGGATTTACTTTATATTTTAACCAGACTCAAAAGAAATAATACAGTTTGGATCAGAGAAAACAAGCAGAAACCACAAATCGGTCTATGTAGTCAGACTGTCAAGAGAGCTTTATGCACATTATTTTTCAATGCAAAAGACCCATTTGTCCGGGTACATGTGTCTGACTGCTAGTGTCAGTTGTCATTTGCTACAGTGTTGCCAAAAGTTGTGGAACATTACCAAACTACCTATCAGTACCGGAGATATCCATCTACTCCATAACAACACATCAGCACATAAACCAACCATCATGACAGACTTCCTAAAGGAGCACAGCATCCAAACTTTGCAACATCCTCCATACAGCCCTGATTTAGCTTTAAGTGCTTTTTGGCTGAATTCTGCTATCAAAGATTTGCAGAGGGATACAAAATGGCATTTAATAATTGGTTAATCAGAATGAGAAAGTGTATAGAGGTTCATAGGGAGTACTT